>CM026065.1:25812041-27012041 GCA_014839685.1 Anableps anableps
GTCCACATTGTAATAATGGGTTATTTATGTGTAGAATTTTCAGGGAAGAGATTAATTTAATGAAATCTGGAATGAGACAAAATGTGGAAAAAGTGAAGCACTGAATACTTTCCCAATGCACTGTATTTGATATATGTCAGCTGGCCTAAACAGGCATCAGAACCACAATAAATGGGAATTGAATGCAATACAAAATTTTTAGAATAATGTAAAACTGAATTAACCTACTTGAGATTCAAACATTTTTATGACCACCACTTATCGACATAATTAATGTGAATATTAGACCACAAAGAAAACTGGTTCACCTTAGTTGAAGAACATGGCTAAGAAATGGAAGTAGGAAAGGACAAAATGGAAATGTGTAGGTATGAAATGGAGATATGAATTTGCAAAGGAGTGAAATGATCCAGGCACCTTTATAACTTCTAACAAATGTTTTTGGTAAGTTCTGACAAGTGCCTTGCACCTCTCATATGGAAGCTTTGTCTGTTCTGCTTGTCCTAAAGCCTCTTGCTCAGATGTTTGATGGCTTCCATTCTCCAACCTTCTTTTTTTCCATCAAATTTAAATCTGGTGACTGAGAAAGCTGCTCAAGAGTGTTCCAGGATCTTTGTTTCACATGCTGGGCTCCATCATTTTACCTAAAAAGTCCAGCGATCACTGATTTTTAATTTGTTAATAGAAGGACCACATCCCTTGTTAAAAATGACCAGATAGGAACATGATAAAGAATGCCGGTTTTTCCTCCATCAATCCATATCATCACTTACCTACCTCCAAGCTTGACTGCAGGATGGTATACTTCTGGTCATGAGCTTGACTCTGCACTAACCAGACAAACTGCTGGTCCATTTGTCAGTTTGATTTCATGAATCAAACTTTTGGTTGATTTGTCTGTCCTAGATGTTAAAGCTTTACTGTGCAGATAGCTGTTGGAGCTCGGCTTCAAAAGTCACAGATATGAAGTATTAAAATAAGCAAATAAGCAACTGTAAAAATCTCCATTATTATCACCAGGATAAATTAAAAATATTTGCATATTTGCAATTAATTTCTTTTTCAGTAGTTAAAAATGGGCCCCATTATTTTTGTGAATGTTAGTTTGATATGTAGCATCCACTAAACATTGTTTTATGTCTCACTAAGAAAAGACAGGTGTATGATTCAAGGTCAGAAAATTAGTACCTTTGATACTTCTATCAAACAGACCTTATATACAACATAAATTAACTGTTCCGGTCTCTAATATAACTTTCTTTTATCTGAGTCATTCTTAAAGGGGAGGTGCTAAGTAAAATTGACATTTTTGAGATTTATATTATATTATTCCATCATCAAAAACATACATGGAGTGTTGCTTTAATTCTTTCATGTTTGAGAAATCCTTGAAACTCCTGTGGGAGCCATTCAGAGGTGCCTAAACGCTTACTCTCAAAGCTCCTCCTTTCCAGCTGAGCTTCCACCAGGGGAGGACCCCGCACCTTCCCCACAGAGCTCCACCAGACTAGCAGCAGCAATTAGCAGACGCCTTGTGGAATTGCACATCTGCTGAGCTTATCATATGACCTACTTCTCAGTCTAATGCTCCTAAGAACGGTTGTAAATGGCATAATAGAGAAACACTGCTGTGATAACGTACTGAAGGTGGAGTGTCAGAAAGAGCAGGAGCTTCTTACAGATTTCTCAGTCGCTTTGGTGCATTTCTCAAATCATCCTTGACATTTGCAAAACAGTGGGTGCATTTCTCAAAACAATTCGTACAAACAGCAAAACACTATGGATCACCTGCAAAAGCCAGTCTCTTTCTCAAAATCCTTTGTTCATCTCTCAAAAGAAAATATCTGTGTCAATGAACATGTCAGTGCCTCAGCATAACTTTTTTCATTGTGTACACATAACACAGTCATATTGCTTAGTTATGTTGTCAATATAACAGTGTACTCTTGAGGGATGTTTTGTTGCACACTATGGCTAAAGTTTTGATAAGTATTGTAAATTGTGGGAGATCAATGACAAGAGATTCACATCTACGCTTTTATTGTTTTGAGAGACCATGTTGTGATACAGAAAGGAAAAGACAGCACTACAGAGCACAAAGACAAAAAAACCCCAAAAAAAACAAAATTCAAAATGGGAACATAAGACAATCTCCTTAAGGAAAACTGTACATGCAGTGCTGTAGGAATTACAGTGCCATCTTCCTGCACTTGGCAGTCATATACTTTCCATCTCCATGCTAAGAAAAGTTCCTCAATTCCTTCATTTCCCAATTAAGGAATGGGGAGTAGGGTAAGAACAACATCTTGTTGTGGGCCATAAACCATATCCTGATGATTTTGGAGTGATTGAAACTCACATGTCCTTGGCCTCTTCTTCTTCTCTCTGGCTGTTGACCCCGTCCAAATCCTTGTTCTTCCATTGTCAGAATTGTAACATGGTGTCGTGTTCTGGTTATATACACTACATTCTTCCAGTTGATCATGAGACGCAACTTTAAGCTATTTCAGAAAACTGGTTCATCATTGGTTGATCTAATGCTTCACACATTTACCTACTTCAGAGAAACTCAGGATTCACCTGGGAGCAATTTACCAATTCAGGACAGATTTAGGGGAAAAAAAAAAAAAAAAAAACAAACAAAAAAAAAACAAACAAAAAAAAAACAGCTAATGGAAATTTAAAGAAATATGCTTGACATATTATGACAACTTGTTCAAGCATTTTGCATGTAAAAAGTTATAAAATGAACTTATGCTTAAATGTTGTGGAGGTTGAGACTATTCAACACAGACCCATATAATACATTTTGATCAACATGACAAGTGCAATTGAAAATGTAGGAAAAGCAGAGAATTGTACATAATCACTTGCATGGATGTACAAAAGCATCTGCAATATGTTCATAGAAATGAGAAATTGCTTTTTTGATGTGCACAAGTGCCATATTGATTTGAAGATTGAACAAGTAGTTTTGAGAATTTCAGTTCTGTTCTGAGAAATGCACCAAAGCAACTTTGAAAAACTGTAAGAAGACAAAAGCCAATTTCAAGGCTTAAATTATATATCACAGGCAATCCTAGCACTCAGTGCAAACTCATGAAAAATATGAGTCATAAACAGACCCAGGCCACATTGCTGTTAATGTGGGCTGCGTCACACATGATCTTCATAGTACGAACTAATTTTGACTACTATGTCAACTACATGTGTATTGATTAAGTGTATTTAACACTTATACAACTTTTTACTTGACACCAACTACATTATTGCTTTTATGATATCTACAATTCTGTGGAGTTTTTCCTTTTATTGGTCTTGTGGGTCTGTGACTAGGGAAGACCACAAAAGTATAAAGCAGAGGGGCCCAGTTTTCAGACTGGGAGCCATTTATAAATGTCTAAGTCAAAATGATTTGTTGTCCGACGGTAGGAGGGCTCCTGTCTTAAAAAAGCTCCATTTGAAAATAAAATGCAACTAAAACTAAGCTATTTGTGCTTGATTAAAATAACAAAAGAGAAACAGAATAACTACACAACACCTGGTGGGGATCGAACCCAAGTGTCCCACATTACAAGCAGGGTTACACACCGCTCTACTAACAAGGTAAATACGAAGTCAGCAGCCCTTTACAATCGACCCAGCTGCTGTACAGCAACAGTGTAAGTGCTACAGTAACATTCCAACATGCCGTTGGCATATAAACAAAGCGCAGCACAAAGAATTTGTCCTTTGTGTCATATGAGTGATGTGCGTGCAGCAATTTTACTGGATTACATTATTGACTGTAATGACAAAACAGTAATGCTGAAAAATATATTAATTCAGAAATGATAAGACATCTAATCGTGGTCTGATCACCCTCTCCTGATTGAGATTTTTTTTCCAGAGTATTTGCTTTCCAACATCTATAGGCTTCTGACACTTTCCTTATGCCAGGTCTCAGTTAAAAAGTAGGACAGACTCAGGGTTTGTTCAAATAACCCTGCTACTGAGCTTTGTTGGTTCACAGAGTAAGTTGCAGAAGCAACTTGACTCAGGGTAACGGCTACCTGGCTTTCTGAAACCGAAACCCCAGGATATGCACCTACTTAGCCCTGAACTTACTCCGAGTTCGCACTTACCCTTCTTTCTGAAATGGGGCCCTGTTCAGCTTGTTCTTTCACCACTTTATACCCCCATTTCTTACTCCCATGTGGCTATTTTGTTCCAGCTTCCTTCCATGTTGAACCTGTTAAACAAAGTATTCTATACCCATGTAACAAACTATTGTGTATCAGTTTAGTTTTCTGCAGTGCAGTTTAGAGAAGGGGCCAGTATTACCTGTGTCTTTTTGATACACCAACTTGCTCTTTCTTCATCTACAACAGTTTTTCTACACCCGATAAATATAGAAACGGCACACTGTGAAATGGTAAACTATATCTCGTTTATTAGGTAAAATGATCAAAAGGTGAAAATGAACAAGAAAATCATCAGTAAAAAAAACCAAACAGCTGTTTAATGAATGTGTGTGGGTCAATCTATGACAAGCAGCTAGTTTTTTGATCTAACTATTCAGCACTTGAGGATGCTACAGAGAGGCTTTTTTAGAAATGAATGGTACCGACTCAGAGTACTTTAGTAAGTAAAGTCAAGCCTCCAGAAAAAACAGTTCCTCGTCATACCAAAACAATCATACTTCCAGTGCCCCTACCATCAGTTAATCAGCTAAAAACAAACATATCTCAATAAAATCTGTTTGAAGAAGTTCAGACATAATTGGTCCCCTTGTCTTGATTTTGCTGACTTTGCAGACAAAAACCTATTAATTCTCAGGATCTTCTGTCAGCTCTTTGTGCTACTTCTATTTTCAGATGTGGACGCTCATCAGGCGTTCACTTTAAAGGTTTCAATCCTTTTCACACCATCTTCTTATGCCAAAGCTTCATGCATTTTTAAATACAATTGGAGTCTTTGGCTGAGGCTAATTTAATTAGTACTGCAGCCTAGATAAGATTGCCATGGTACAGCAGCATGGAGGAGTCATTTCCCATTAATGTCAGCTGCAGCATTTCCATGTATCATATTGCTTAATTGATTAGTTCACCTATCCAGTTGATACGTAACAGATTAAAATGTGGATTTTGACTATTGCAAATTTTCTGAATTAAGAACTAAATCTTTCTAAAACAAACATTTTATTTAGCGTTAAGAAATATCTGTTTTACCCTAATTTTGAATGTCTTAAAACTTTCCTCCATTTAATTTTATGTCCCTCTCCTGTCATTTCTGTTTCTCTTTCTGTGCATTTTCTATTTGGCTAATGTTATTCTTAATAAAGTGCTATAAAACATGAAAGTCATAAGATAATATTGAAATAAGGAGAAACACTGAGACCAAATTAAAAAAAAAAAAAAAAAAAAAAAAAAAAAATCAGAAGGAAACAAAGTAAATTCATCAACACTAGAGGGTGCTGTAACAGTTTTCCTTCAAAATATCCTCAGTTGATATTACATATATGTAGATGTAGATATACAACTGCAGAATTGAAAAGTGCACATTGTACACCCTGCACAGTTTCTTACAAAAGTATTCCCACCACCTTGAACTATTTCACATTTTGTCCCATTACGACCAAAATCTTTCTTGTGCTTTAATGGTATTTTGTGAGATACATTAACAAAATTCAAGAAAACTGCTCCACTCAGATGAGACCAAAACTGAACTTTTTTTTAGCCTACATTCAAAATGCTGTGTGTAGAAAACTAACATTGCACATCACTTTGATCACATCATTCACACTGAGACACATGATGGTGGAAACAGACATCATGATGAAGTGGGGGGGAAAAAACCCTGCATTTCTTACCCCCCCCTTTTCACACACACACACACACACACACCAAAAAAAAAAAAAAGGAAAAATCTGAAAGGTTTTGTGCATGTTTGTGTTCAGTCGCCCTGCGTCAACACTATGTAGAACCACCTTTATCTGCATTTAAAACTACAAGTATTTTAAGGTAGGTTTCCACCAGCTTTGCACATCTACAGACTTGACTATCCTTTGCTTAAAAAACAAACAAAAAAAAAAAAAAAAAAAAAAAAAAAAAAAAAAAAAAAAAAAAAAAAAAAAAAAAAAGTCCATCTTCATCTGTAAAAATAGTGAGTGTCTGTGAACATCAATTGAAGTCTTGCCACAGACTCAATCTGATTTAAGTCTGGACTTTGACCTGGCCACCCTAACACATAAATATGCTCTGAGCTAAACCATTTTTGGTTTCGTTTTAAGCTTATTTCAACCTTCTAACCTGATTTCTTGCAAGACTGCCCTGTGTTTAGCTCCAACTGTCCTACCATTAACTGACCAGGTACACAGTTCCTATTGCAAAAAGTGACCACACAGCATTATTCTGCCACCGCCATGTTTCACAGTGGCAATGTTTGCATGTTGGCAAAAAAAAGCTCAAATTTGGTCCTGTCTGTTCTGAATATTTTTGTCAACTTCCCATGATCTGCTTATCCTTATGAGCAACTGTGTATTGCTCTATGACAAAATCCCAATGAGATACACTGGAGTGAAAAAGTTAAGTATGACTACTTTTGCAAGGCATTGTAAATTTAAACGCTTATACATCTTCAAGAAATTTTACCAACTACCCCTAAGCTCCAGTGCATCTCACTAGTATTTCCCTTGTAAGAAATACAGGAGTGTCGAATGGAAGGATACAACTTTAAAAGAGAGAAATAGAAAGTTAATGCATCATATTCATTTTCTTGGAAAGAAACAAAAATAAAAATCGCTTTTCAGTTCTGAATACTTGTTACAGTTAATCTGATATTCAATCAATAAATAGATCTGTTTAAATCACATATCTATTTTTTCCAAGTTTGAGGTATTGAGTTTTTTGTTGTTTTTTTTTTTGTGTCAAAAAAAAAATAAAAAAATAAAAAAAATCAAGAAGCAACCAATATTTTTTTTTCTTCTTTCGACATATATCCATGTTTCTTCCACTTGATTCTTACCCTTTGCCTGTTCATATCAGCCTGTTTCCCGCCATGGTCACGCACCAAGCTTTATCACACAGATCATTTCCCGTCTCATCTCAGAGTGCTTCTTGTACTTCTTTTACTCCTCCTCAATGGCTCCTTGACTGTGTCAGACTGCAGCTCCTGTAAGATGGTGATGGCCATCTCACTCCAGTACTTCACCTCCATGAAGATTCGGTACACCCACAGCTTCAGCTCGAACGCAGTGGTGGGATTATCCGACTGCGAGAGAGAAGACAATCTAATCCAACCCTTTCACTTTGAAAACATCTCTGCCGACATCAACGCTTACCTCTGAGCCACTCAAGCTCGGGGTCAAGATGGCTGGACCACCAGCTGCTCTGAGAAGCTCTCCTATGCTGACCAAGAGGTAAGACAGTCGATCCTTCAGCATCTTCCTCTTGTTCTCGTACTCTTCCTTCTCCTCCTCAGCCAACTCCTGCTCCTCCTTGGTGATGACACTCTCCAGCAAGCTGTGGCACTGCTCCAAAGCAGAATGGAGGCTCCATAGTTTGCCTCTGGTGTCCAGCTGAGAGGAAGGAGGAGAGACGGACACCAGACTGCCACCGGCCACATTTTCTGGGAGATTCTCTTTTTTTCTCTTGAAAGCACAGGAAATTAAAAAGAAACAAAAACAAAACTGAGATATCAAAGGACGATAAGCAACAGATGTGAGGAAAAGCTCAAGATAAATTGTTTCTATTAACTCACAAGGATGTAAAGTCTGACAGCAGTTTGGCCTTTGTTTTGAGATATCTGAAGATGAGGACAAAATGAAACTCTGGTCTCATATGATAGGAATTTTCTTTGGCTCATTTACAGTACTCAGCCCAGCTCCAGTAGGGCTTTGGAGACCTGGTAAGCAGGCAATTTAAATAAGCCAGAGATAAGAGTCTGAATTTAAACAGGAAACCATCTCAAACATGATGCATTGTCTAGAAATGTCAGGTACCTCAGGTACATTGTGTTATTAAAACTCAATTCAGAAAAGCTGTTTGCGTCTTGTATTTAATGACACTACAGCACTTCAGATTTTATGATGTACTAAAACACCCAAGTTTTCTGTTTGGTACAACATTCAATCTAGAAGGATTCAAATGTAAGAAAAAAATAAATAAATAAAATTGCATCATGAGTGTAATTTACACAGACATTCAAGCTTCTCCTGAGGAGGGAAAATGAAGTGCTTATTTGTGAGGAACTGATCAATAATCTTTAATCATTACCTGAACCTGAGAGTCTTGGTATGAAACCACATCTATTTCAAATAATGTAAAATTGTGGCCTTAGCAAAAATTTCTACAAAGTATTTCTGTAGGAAAATTGGAATTCCTAACCGACTCTGAACGGAGAGCATGGACATGCAGATAGACACTAGGTGGTGCTAGAACACTTGCCCTTTTTCCACTTGACAAGCAAGTGCCCTTCTGAAATCTTTTTTCTTCTTTTATTAAAGTATATAGTGTGTGGCTCAACATAGCTTTTCTAGACTGAAAAGCATATGCTACAAGTGCTCCACATATTATTAATTTTGCCCAACAAGACTCCCCCACAAACACATAAGCATGACATGCCCCACCTCTCTCAATGTGAACGTACTGCGCACAAAGCGAACAGCTTGGGCACAGATAGAGCCTTGCCCTGGCGACTGGCTTAACCATCCAGGTGACAAACACAGCGAGTGTATTTGCCTTCTAAACCTCAGAGGAAACAGACAAAACTTCATTTCCCTCAATTTTGTCTAAGCCAATCCATGGCATACCTTTCTCTGCTCCGTCTTCTGTGGCATAGTAATGAAAATTGCCAGGGAAATGTTTAAAACGTAGCTCTTAGATTAACTTAGAAAAAATGTTAAATTCAAATGTATCTCATAGATGTAGTTATTACATATGCTAAAATGGTCCCTGGTGACTTCTATTTGACTCATGTCTTTTTATTGCAAATACAGCAGACAAGTTACCTCTGTCTGCTAAACATTTCATTTAAATACATAACTAAGGCCAAATAAGCTGGGTAACATTACAATTCCCCTCCTAAAAATTCCTTTAATAAAGTTCTGTTCAGAAAAAGTGGGGCAAGTAGATTATGTTGTATTTTCTGTTTCTGTGTTGGTAAAAATTATGTGATGATCACAGTATTTTAAAATGTAAACAACATGAGGAGACATCTTGTTATCAGTACAAGGCTTGTAGTTAATCTCAATTTTGTGGATTTGAAATATTTTATTTTATAGACACTAACGTGGCTTTGCTATACTTTATTGTGTTGTTGCCAGTTTGATTATTAGAGAAACCTGTAGAGTGTTGAACAATATTAAAACATCTGCATCAGACAGCATATGGCTACTGATTTTAAAATAGGTATATCTACATGATGCTCAAGCTGTTTTATATATATATATATATATATATATATATATATATATATATATATATATATATATATATATATATATATATATATATATATATATATCTCCAAGTGCCACACAAGGTGCTCACACATTAACTTGAACAAACCATCCTATATTCAAACATGGTGATGGCAGCATCATGCTGTGTGGAGAATTTTCTACAGCAGGAACAAAAATGTTGGTCACAGTTGATGTGAAGATGGATGAAGCTAAATAATGGAGAGCACTGGAAGAAACTTCTGAAAGTGCTGCCAGAGACTTGAGACCGGGACGGAGGTTCACCTTCCAGGAAGCGATTATTTGAAAAATTTGAAAATTGCTGGTTACAGATGGTCTCCCTCCAATCTGACTGAGGTTGAACAACTTTGCAGAGAAAATGGGGGAAATGTCTGGCTCTAGATGTCCAAAGCTTTAGGAGACACATCAAAAATCTTGGCGCTGTAATTGCAGGGAAATGTGGTTTTACTCAGGTTTTATGTATGAATACCACACACTTCAGATTTTTTTGGTGAAAAGATGTTTTCTTCCACTTCCGCTTTATGTTGAGTCTATAAACACAGAATCTCCATAAAATATATCAAAGTATGTGGTTGTAAAGTGACAAAATGAGCAAAAATTCAAGGCTCATGAATAATTTTGGAACCCACTGCACATATTAGAATAATGTCACATCTGGGAGGGTATGTTGGTGAAGGTATGGTGCCCCTCAGGGGCATCATTGGAGCTGCTGTAGAGCAATGGTAGTAGTTGTGATGCAGGGACCAACCTGTAACACGAAATACTCTTCTGTTTCTGGTGTGAAGAAGAGGTCGGATCTGAGCCATCTGTTATGAAAGTCAGAGAGGGAGTGAAAATCTATGGCTCAAGATTGCAGAGGGAGCGTTACCTCACACTTTTATGGATACCTCAGGAATTTACTGCACAACTGGAAAATATTCCCATGGATCACTGTAAATTATCATGTCATGGAACATCGTAATGATTTAAAAAGGTGAGTGGCGGATGTTGCAAACCAGTGTTTTCACAGGCACGAAATAAACTGAGGGACAACGTGCCTGGAAATAACAGCATGATTCAGATGCATGCAGTATGAACCTGAGAAGCTGAACCAATCTTTGCCTTAGGCACAGCTCCTGCCATCCATTTTAAAGGCGCCACATGAGCTTTTTTATACACTTGCAAAGGTATGAGCTGTTTCTCAATATGAAAACCTCTAAGGCTGATTTGCATTCTATAAAGTGAAGTAACAGAAACTTGAAAAGCAGGAAAAATCAAAATCCTTATCAGGGAGTTAAAAACAAAATAAATAAAAACTCCAAGGTTTGGAAGTTCAAGATCTTTCCAGGTTAAATAAACATAAATAACCACAAAACAGAAGCCCACAGACATCCAGTTTTAAATTTTAATGGCAACAAAATGACACTAGCAATACAAAGAATGTTGTTTTTGGGTTAGTGTGGTTCTCCCCCTCATACAGACCACAATTCTTGCTTTCTTTCCAAAATGAAGAAGGTTCCATCCAAGGAAATGTATTTGTTCTCTTTTTGTCTATGTCTGATATTATGGGTTTAAAAAGCTTAGCATCTAAATACTACAGTAGTTCTTTAACAATGGATCAAACAAATTTTACTCGACAAACTTGACAAGCTATACATCATATCCTGGGAGTGTTTGGGTTATTTTGGTTTTTCTGTGTTTTCACTTATCTGTGATTAGCCTTAGTTTCCATCTGTTCATTGGAGCGGTCTTTTCTTTGTTGTTAATTCTAATGTTCATTATTCCATTAGAATTATGTTTTGCCTATTTGTTACTCCTCCTTGCTCCTCTATGCCATCTCTCCCCCTCTCACCTGCACCCGGTTACCAGTCAGCCACCTGTAATTTGTCAAGAATCAAACTCCTCTCACTCAGTATTGGATGCTTCATGTTCCCATCACTCTGTTCTTTGTACTTCCTGGATTAATGCACATATTGTCTTGCCTGTCAGTTTATTATTTTTATTAAATATAGATTCAAACTTACCTCTGCCTCCAACTCTGGCTGCATTTTGGGTCCAACTGCTGCACTCATGATAGACTTGATGGGTCATGTTGGTTTTGTGGCTCCAGACAAATTTTATTTTGTAATCGCGAGGTAAAGATGGGCCCATTGATGACAAAGGTTGCTGACCCTTAACCCTAAAGACTTGCAGATGTAACTGCAGTAAAAGATGATTCTGGACTGAGGATCTTGCCCACATGTTTGATTTAAGCCACTCTATTGCAGTTTTGACTGTATGTATAGGGTTGTTGTGCTGCTGGAAGGTGAACCTTCAAGCCAGTTTCAAGTCTTCTGCAGTGTCCAACAGGTTTTATTTTGGGATTGCGCTGCATTTAGGTCCATTCATCTTTCGTTCAACTCTGATCAATTTCCCTTACTATGGTGTGGAAAAAGCCCTCCACAGCATGACGCTGCCACCAGCATGTTTGACAGCGTTGATGGTTTGTTCGGGGTGACGTGCAGATTCAGGAGTATCAGAGTGAAGTATCCTTCCATTTCACAGGTATGCACTACTTTGTGCTGGTCTATACTATAAAGGCCCAGTAAAATACATGGAAGTTTGTGGTTGTAGTAGGGTTCTGTAGATGTGATGCTACATGTCAGGCCGCTCCCTTTGCCCTAGCACAAAACGAATTACCGGGATGAATTGTTTTCAGACCAAGAAATTGTTTTGTTTTTTTAAAAAGGTAGCTCTAATACTTACAGGAAAACAGGCTGAGGTTTGTGGAACAGAGATTAAAAGTCTGATGACTGCATGAATAAAAACTCCCACCTTAGTCATTCCATTATGTTCACTCACCTACCACTGTTCATTCTAACCCGCTGCACTCAACACATTTTTTGTCTCTGTAACACAAAAACACAACTTTCGTGCCTCATATAACTTTTGCACGCACAATCTGTCACCTCTCTTTTGTTCCCGTTCCCTAACACACTCAGACACACTTTGTCCCTAAAACACACACACACACACACACACAGATGCAGACATGTATGCACACGTACCCACAGAGAAATTCCCATTAATTTCCTTTTAAACCTTGACCTAATTCTCCCGAAACTTACTTATACTGTGACGTGCTGGAAAGTTACAGCTAGAGGAAAGTAGCTATTTAAATAGTATTTACTCACATAGAGCTTCAGTAAGCTGGAGCACTCATTTTGCAGCTGCGCGGCGAGATCAGCTGCTCTGGCCGGCGTGGTCCTGCTCATTCCTCTGGTCCGTATCCCAGACATAACCCCTGTCTTGCCTTTCACCTCAGTTAGGGGGGAGTCTCAATAAAAATACGCCAGCAACAGGTCTGCCTTCAATATACAGCCGCGCACGCCACTCTCATCACAGTGACTGTTCCCACTCAGTCCTAGTCCCTCCTCTCGTCTTCCGGTTAGACACCGTTTGGTCAACCAGCTGCTCCTGTTACTAAGCTGGAAGTCCGCCTCTTCCCCGAGAACCTGATGCCAAACCAGAGGAATTCAACGCGACACGCGGGTATGGCAAGCCGCATAGACATTTGATAGATGGTGACGCTCGCCTACAGTAGAAGTACAAATGTTTCTGGAAACAAAATAATGTAAATTTGATGAGCAAAAGTGGAAGTTTTTCCATAAATGAATCCAGATTTTTACGAAATGCGCAATGAAAACAGTCATTCATTTCTTATCAAAGATTATGATATCATCAACTTTAATTGATAAAGGCAACTGGGTTGAGTGCTTATTTTCAAGTTCTCTTACTGTTTTCCAAATGTTTTTGGGGTTAACTCCATGCTGCTCCATGCTGGAGCTAACCCAATTAATTTTTAAAATAACAGGATTTAGCATTTCTGATGGTGTGTGTGGATTTATTTCTTATTTGTCTGAAAGCCTCAAAATCAGCACATAGTTTTGATCTTTTAGCCTTCCTCCATGCAGTATTCCTTTGTTACACTACAGCTCATTTTGAAACCAAAGACTATTGCTATTTTTAATTCTTATTTTCTTGATAGGTGCCTGTTTGTTAATAACAGAGTTTAGCAATTCACAGAACATACTCCAAGCTTCATTTACAGCATGGTTTAGGCTTCCTCTGGGCCAGTCAATATTTGCCAGGTCAAAAAGAAAGGCTTTTAAAAGAACCAACATATGTGAGTTGGTTCTTTTAAAATAGTTTGTTGTTTTAAAATAGAGTTTGATTAAACACATGCAATCTAACAATGGTCACCAATTTCACTACAATACTAAAATACTACAATGCAAAATACTACTGTTATTCAAATTTGAATATCAGTAGTATTTTGCATTGTAGTATTTTAGTATTGTAAAATACTACTGATATGGGGAGGTTGTAAAGATTATATCAATAATTATATCAATAAGTGTTGCATTTTGGGATTCTTTGGGTCATATCTTGTTGGGTGAACAATTACTTGGTAAGAATGTAAAGAGTAAAATTGTAAAAGTTCTTTCTCAGGTACATTTAGCATATCCCAGTTTAAATCACCTTATAAGACTAGCTTAGATCTAGTAAAGGGAACCAATGTAGCGCTGAAAGGGTCAGTATTATGTAAAATTGACTTTTTTGAGCGTTACATCATGTTATAATGTTATTTCTTCATCAAAAACATACCTGGAGTGTTACCTTGAGTTTTTCATGCATGTTTGAGAAATCCTTTTATCTCCCATGGCAGCCATTCAGCTGTGCAAAACGCCTGGGTGGACCAAGCTCCACCTTCGAGATCTAGCTCCTCCTCAGAGCTGCAGTTTCTAAGCTTCCCAGCTTTAACCTCACAGAGTAATGCTCCCCCGCGACTTCCTCACTCAGCTCCTTCAGACGAGCCAGCAGCAATTAGCAAACACCTGGGGAAACTGCACATCTGCTGATCTCATTATACAAGCTACTTCTAAGTGAAACAGTGATAAAAACGTTATTAAACAGAGGAGCAGTGTTGTGATGACTTCCTGAAGGTTTCAGAAAGAGCAAGAGTTTTTAAATAGACAGAGACCCAATTTCAAGGCTTTAAATTACAAAGTCAAATTTCTTTTAAGTCATATTTGATATATACAGCATTTTTGTAATTGAAGGTAACATATTGATTGTGCTATAAAATGGCCTTATGTGCATGGAAAATACATAATACTGCCTCTTTAAAGTTTCTAGAGTACTAAATGGGGGTAATGGTGGACGGTAACATCCAGCAATAGATAAGGAATAGCTATTTTATAAGATAATTTTTAGAATTAACACATCACACTGCTCAGAATTTCTGATTTGTAAAATGACATTGTTCCCATACAAAATTGACATCTTGTATATTTCCAGGGTCAGTGCTAGTTATTTGGGTGCCCTAAACACAAATTCTTTGTGGCTGCTGAAATTGTATTCAAGGACAGGTGTGTTTTAATTAAATGTTAAAACAGCTTGTCATACATGTCAACGAAGAACTACTGTAGGAGGGGCTCGTCAACTAATTCATGAACATCTTATCTGATTTACTGGTAGTGACAACGGCAAAGAGAATGATCTCAATTTAAGTGGAATGCTGCCTGAGCTTCCCCACACTGCTTCCTGTGTGTCTGCCCCTTTATGATACATAGGCTGTGAAAGTGCTTATCATAGAAAACGTTTCCGGCTACAGCAGGGAAACTGCTACTGTTCATCACCAATGAAAACAACAAAACATTATTTCTAGTTTGTTTGTTTGTTTTTTATCGTTAGTGATATATAACCTCACTGCAGTTGAGTATCCAAGAAAGATGCTTATTTTAGTTCCTGTTAGGAGCACACTATTTCTGGTAGCATCTCCTGTTATTTGTAGAAATAAATAGTAAGAGGCCCTTTTTAATGCAAAATATGTTTTCTGACAGATCAATTCAGCAGACAAATTTCTTACATCACTGTCATGGTGAAATGCAGTGTCTTGGAAAAGTTTTAATACTTCTTGAACTTTTAACATTTTCAATTTTTAACATTTGCCACAATGCATTTGAGAATTGCGAAGCTCAGGGTGGCAGCATGTTGGAGTAGCTCTGTAACTTTTATTGAGATTTCTTCATTTTTCAAAATTTAATTCCTGCTTTTCTTTGAAAAAAAAAAACTGCTCTTTTGGACAACCATTCCTTCTTCTCTTGGATGTTATAAAGCTAGATTGATTTTTCCTAATATGTTTTTATATTTTGCTCTTTTGTAATGATGTGTAACCATAGAAACAGGGTAGTTTACAACAGAGAGCAGCTGATTAATATTGCAAAAGCAGAAATAATATGACAACTGAAGCGAGAAATCCCAGAGGAGTTGAAAAGGGGGTGTTGCGGATGCACAGCTGGAGCAAAGAGGAGAGAGAGAAGGAGGAAGTTCAAACAGTCTCTGCCATCCATCATAATGAGCAATGTGAGATCGTTAGCTAACAAGTTGGATGAACTTCAAGCCCTGACAAGGACTCAGCAACAGTATCGGGAATGCAGTATTACGTTTTTTACTGAGACATGGTTGCAAGATCATATCCCCGACTCCAACGTCTCTCTACCAGGCTTCCTGACTATACGGGTGGACAGATATTTAAAGAGTAGCAGCAAAAGGAAGGGAGGTGGATTGGCAGTGCTTCTGTGTGGACAACACCATCCCCACCAGAACAGCGAGATGCTTCCCTTATAACAAACTCTGGATCACCAGTGACCTGAAGGAACTGTTAAACAGGAAAAAAGAGCCTTAAGGGAGTGAGACAGAGAGTTATTGAAGAGTATACAAAAACAGCTCAAAGTCAAGATTAGAGACGCAAGGAGGTCTATAGGAAGAAGCTGGAGAGTAAACTGCAGAGGAACAACATCAGATGTGTGGTCAGGGATAAAGACTTCAAGCAAAAGGAGGATCATATAGATGGAAGTCTGGACAGAGCAAATGAGCTGAACAGATTCTTCAGCAGGTTCAGTTCAGGAACAAGCTCACCATCCTCCCTTCCTACCCCAAGCCAAACAGACATCCCACCCTCCACTGACTCGCATCTTTCCTGTCACACCTCAGATGTTTTATCGTCTACCTCAGTCATGGACTCTTCTGGTTCCACTAGTTTGTCTTCAACCAAATCAGGAGATGCTGCTGCTCCATTTGCCTCCTCCTCCCACTTTTCTGTTTCTAGAAGTCAGGTGAAGAGGCAGCTGGAGAGACTGAACCAGAACAAGGCTGCAGGTCCAGATGGTGTCAGCCCCAGAGTCCTGAAGGCCTTTGCAGAGCAGTTCTGTGGGATTCTGCAACACCTCTTCAACCTTAGCTTGACCCAAGAGAAGGTTCTACTGTTGTGGAAGACATCCTGTCTGGTTCCGGTACCTAAGAAAACTCACCGATCAGTCATCAATGATTATAGACCTGTGGGATAACCCTGAAATCCCACATCATGAAGGTCTTGGAGAGACTCCTGCTGGCCCACCTGAGTAAGCAAACCAGCACATATCAGGACCCCCTGCAGTTTACTTATCACCGTGGAGTTAAAGATGCCATTATACACCTGCTTCAACAAATTCACTGTCATCTAAACAAAGCAGGGAGAACTGTGAGGATCATGTTCTTTGATTTCTCCAGTGCATTTAACACAATTCAGCCTGATCTGCTTCATCTGAAACTCCAGAGGACACAGGTGGAGGCCTCAATAATCGCCTGGATCCATGACTACCTGACAAACAGACCACAGTTTGTGAGACTGAAGGACTGTGTGTCCAGCCAGGTGGTCAGCAGCACAGGAGCGCCACAGGGGCTGTACTCTCACCATTCCTTTTCACTCTGTACATTTCAGACTTCCAGCACAAGTCAGACTCCTGTCAATGGAAGCCTTTACTCAGTTTTGAGTGTTTTCCAGCCTTTTTTTCTGGGATTGTCCTGTATTTCCATCCATCTTCTCATCAACTCTAAACAGCTTCCCTAACCCAAGGTCTGGGCTCACAGACCTGATCAAACCTTCGCAGCTGTTGCTCCTAAATTGTAGAAATACATGCATATTAGACAGACTACAACTCTTGCTGTTTTTAAATCTCATCTGAAACGCATTGCCTTATAATTAAGTGTGAGAGTAGAATTTTTGATTTTATTTCCCTATCATTGTCCTGGATATTCAACATGTTTTCTGGATAAAGGGATCCGTTTTAAGCTCCAACAAGACTTCTCCTAATCTTACAAAACAATAAAACTACTTTACAATATAGTAATGTAAGTAAATCAGCTTGATAACAGTATGTTAGTTTCTGATTCATTGTAAGATTCATAATGTCTTCCTTATGGGTTTGTTTTTATTTAATGCACAGAAAAATGCCGTTTAAAAAGGTCAAACTATGGCTGAAGGAATTAACATGTTGGTACAAGTCTTTTCATTAACAATTGAGAACAAGAGGTGGCGTTGAGAGGAACAGTGACCTCTGGTGGACGGAAAAGGTTGACCCTACAAAAAAGGCCAAATCTAACCTCTGACAAAGTTCTGATAATTAAGTACAGAAAAGTAAAAAAAGGTCTGCCAAATGATGCTGCTAGTAAACAAGCTATAGAAGACATTAATAATGAGAAATGTTACTAATAACATGATGATAGTCATCCTAAATAGCTTATTGTTAATAAACTGGAAATACAGAAAGTATTCATATAACCAAGTTTCATTAGAAGAAAATACATTCCGAACTGGATAATAAGATAGTTTGTCAAGAAAAATATTTTAAGGTTTGACTGTTCGCATTTATATTGAAGCTGGACCTATTTAGTTCTTTGCTTTATCATGTTCTTTTGTAAAATGTGTTTTGGTGTGAAGTAGCATGTTATAAATAGACTGAATTAAAATTGTGTTAAATATGATGTCTTCATCTTAGCAGAAAAGGTAAATGTGTTATCAGTGAAACTTATGATGACTTTGGTCTGTTTAGAAACAGAAATTAAAACAAAATGAAATTTTTTGCAGTAGTTAGCAAGACATGCTAACTAAGTTCATTTTTTTCATGTGTTCCCTCCTGGCAGGCTAGGTAAACATGTTGTGGGTCTGGTTATTATGATCCTTATTTTTGTTTACTTCGAATTAAAAAGGCTTGACACATTAAAAAGAAACACATTAAAAGAAAATCTAGAATAATGCATGAAAAACATGAAGTCCAGCTGTTCACACATTTATTCTGCTTGGTGACCTTATGCAGTTAACTGTAAGTGATGCTGTGTGGATTTATTAAATACCGAGAGGACCTATTTAGTCTTTCTTTGGCATCATAATGGGAGTAGCAAGTGACAAAAACAAAACAAAAAAAAAGAAAAAAAAAACAGCGATTTGTAACAGAATTCACTGCTGTGTCATATACACCTAGACCCTTTTTTTTTGTCTCGACCTTTTCTTCTCATCACATTGGAATAGGTAAAGAAGCTGACTGCAAATCTGGAGTTAAATCTGTGGGAAAGGCCTGGATAAATGCTGTGGTGGAAAACTGGCTCTTGTATCAGACATTCCAAAACTGTTATATACTTCTGTATTGGTTAGTGACTTGTAGTGGAAAGAGAAAGGAAATTTTTCTGTGGTAATTCAACACATTGGTACAGGATGTGCTCTGTCAGCAAAAACAGTCCATTCATAGTGAGACATAACGGGCCTTTGTAGTAGATGGAGAGGAAAACATTTAAATCATCTGTGGTAATAAGAACAAACGGAAATACAGCTCTATAGTGACAAGAAAAATAATGCTATGATGCATGTTTGTACCATGCATACCATATGTGCCATGCACATATGGCATGTACAAACAGAACCCCTGACCCTTTCACAGAAACGATCTAGTTTATGTCCACTTAAAGATGATGATCTCTGCAAAGCCATACAAAGTTACTCTGAGTGATACTCTCTAACCTGACAAAACATTTCAGTTTCTCCTAACAGCCTCATAGTGCTTTCCTAAATTGACATTAAGGGCTCATTATGGTGAGACCTGCAGTCATGAAATCTTGACCTATTTAAACAATTAGACAATCCATCATCTGAACACTGGAATCCTTGCACGGTTGGGAGGGGGGCTGGTGCCTATCTCCAGCGGTCATTGGGTGAGAGGCGAGGGAAACTGTATAGTAAAGAGTGCTGTACCACGCCTTTCCTATAGGTGTCAGTGCAGATTCCGAGAACGTAAACGCAGAAAAGACATAATCTGCAGCTACAGCAAACAGCTCCAACAGCGAACAGTTTGGATGCATTAAGGTAATAGAAATGATTGCATTTATTTCAGCTAAACTATTTCCATAGATTAATTTATTAAAGTGGGTAGCAGCTTTTCTGGTACATAATTATTGTTTTTTTTTTTTTATCCTGAAACCAAGCTCATATGCTAATGCTAACAAGTTAGCCCCAGTATGAACTCGCTGGTTGGTTATGGAGTTTCCTCCGGCAGTGAGGAAGAGGAGGAAGACGTAAACAACAGGAAAGCTGAGTGAGTGGACGCTTTTACTTACTGAAGGTTATCCCATCATAACATAAGTCATAACATCTGGTGTTATTCTGATGAGTTCTTGTTGCTGTTTCTCTGTTTTGGTTTCAAGCTCTCTTCAGGATGATGCTGCCGCTGTCAAAAAGAGCCGCAACTTCTTACTGGAGTCTGACTCGGCATCAAGTGAGTCAGATTTCGAGGATCAGGAGCCCTCATCATCACCTCATCCCCAAACACCAGGTTCCTCAGCAACCTGCCGACCCATCCTGCCTCTACCCCCTTTAGACTCTGTCACCCCTAAAAAATTACCTCCTCCAACTCTAAACGCCTCATCTGACAGCAGCGTGTTCGCCAACCCTTTCAAAGCACAGGCCGAGCAGAAGCTCAGTGCTTTGCAGAAACACGTCCCGCTTACCATGCAGGCAAGACCCTCCCAGATAGGGGGCAAAAAGGTCTGTGTTTCCTACAGGAAGGACGGAAGGTGCAGGTTTGGCATCAAATGCAAGTTTGCTCACGACAGTGACCTCCAGACCGGGGTTATTCCCGGTGACTGTCATCCATCTGCGAGCGAAGAGACACCAGAGCCAGTGGGAGGATCTCAGAGCTTTCAACAGGAATCCAGTGAAAAAGAGGCTGAGCAGCATCAGATGAAAAAGAGGAAAGTTGGACTGAGTAACTCTTTGATTCCTCCCAAAAGAGCACTAAAGCAGTATACTATGCAGCGAGACAGAGAGCGAATCAAGATGTCCCGGTGACAGGTTGATAAACTGGGAATAAACAAATTTTCTAATCAGTTGCTTAGAAAATGTACATTTTTATGTCTTAAATCATCAATGTAGACAGAGTTCTGGACCAGACATCATACTGATGTCCCCTTGTCATTGTATTTATTTTTCACAATTATACACTGACCAATTTGTTGTTCTTTCCTAAAGACATTAAGCACTGAGAACTGAAACCACCTGTGAATAGTAGGCCTGGACTGGGTCCCAGTATTAAAGCTGCAGTATGTAACTTTTATGAAAAAATGTTGTTCTACATAGTTGTTGAAATTGTCACTATGTCATGACAGAATGGTATGTGACAAATATGTGAAAAAATCGAACTCCTCTGCCTTCTCCCAGTTCTCCCAGTGCTATCTACGAACAACCAATCAGAGCCAAGAGGCGGGTCTTAGCGCTGGCAGTCACCGTGCCTGTGGCTGCAGCTCGCATAGGCTACGCTAGTTAGCATGGACACCGATGACGATGGAGAAACAGTTTCTCCGCCATTAGTACATTCAGCAGCGAGTAAGTGAGGTTGAGTGACAGCGCAAAGACACTCCTCCTGGTTCTGATTGGTTGGTTTTGGTCGGGAGCGGTGCAATTGTTCAGACGGCAAAAGAGGCTCGGGAAGCAGGTGGACGAGATCGATTTTTTTTTTTTTTTTTTTTCAGATTATCGGGCTCATAACATTCTGTCAACACATTGTGACAGTTTTAACAAATATGTAGAAAATATATATATTTATAAAAGTTACATACTGCAGCTTTAAGATAAACTAAATTAAGAAAGTTAAGTTTCAAAACTGCTTAAATTTTTACCTGTTTTTTTTAATTTTTTTTTTTTTTACCTCTAGTCCCTTTAGAAATCCAAGAAAAAAAAAAAAATCCATGTGTCAAAGGTTAAATATTTCCCATAATAGTATCTTGCAGCAACAGTAAAAAATAATTGTAATGTTTCCATTTTCAATAAAAGCACTTAGATGATATTGTATGTTTTTATTTTAAACGTTTGTATGAATCATATGCAAGGACCTGTAGTTGCTATTAAGGTTTTAAAACAAGTATGAAGTAAAGCAGCGCTGCTCCTTCCTCATGTGGCGCTTTGGGCTGTTGATCAGCTGGTTGTAATCCAGTTTCCAACATTTTTTCTTCACTTAAGAGAAGGACAAACTGTTTGGAAAGATTTCCAGTAACAAAAACTACGGTCAGTAATAGAAATAAACACCACCTATCTCACTCTTACTACTGCAATGCTATACATTAAGCAGCCAACTGCAGGCTGCATGAGATAGATCTAGTAATCAGCTAATGTAATGTATTTGTTTTACTTTATAAGAAGCAAAACAAGAAAAAGTTATAAAATTCTGTCCAAGCCTATTAACTACTGCTTCATTCCGGCATGTTTATGTATTTTTCTTAAATTACTACAAAAGAATTAAAACAAATGTAATAACTTTTGTTGCTTTTCTGTTGAGTAATTTTCTGTTATGAATTTTTAATTGAAGTGTTTTCCATCCCTAAAAAGCACAATCATTGGATTTTCAACTGGAAATGACTGAACACAGTGGGTTAAATGTTAAGACGTTTATTAAGTTTTATAAATGGACTTTTTAATTGTGTTTTTGTGCTAGAACAAATCTAATGTGTGAGATTATTATGTTCTACATAGCTTCTCTTTTCAAACAACGTTACTACTTCGAAGGATACTGACAAATCTGTGACAGTTTAACATGTTCATAAGTGATTCGCAGTGTCAGTGGTCATCTTTTGGCTCCTTAAAACATTAAGGACATTTGTGAGGATTAAACTAGTTATTCTTCCTGTAAACGAACATCTTAACAAATATCTCTGAAAAGAGGGTTCATCTGAAATAAACATACTTTCAAGGTGTTTGAACATCAGTTTCAGTCTTTGCGACCACGTTTTTTTTTTTTTTTTTTTCCCTCCTTAGCCTTTTACAATAAAGGCTAAAAATAAAAATGCTGCCCATGTTTAGGTTTCATAAATTAAATTCATGTATTCCAGCTTTCTGCATTTATGGCAAATATCTGTGGTAAGGAGGCTGGGGGATGTATTATTGCATAACTGAAACCTAATCTCAGCAATACACAGACTCAAACAGACTCAAACACAAGACTGTTATGTACAAAGGCAACAAACATTCACAAACACTTCTTTCCCTGATACGGAAACTCTAAAAAGCTACCAAGTTTGACGATTAGTGAACAGTACATGTTATATCTGTGATCCTACATTTATCTCAAACTGGACCTCAGGTTTTTGTCCTCTTCTTTACATGCATAGTCTTTGTTGTTTATATAATGACCTGCTGCACATGTATCTCGCTGCCTTCAGCCTGAACTTCCCCCTGTCCCGTCTGCTCCCACACCACACTGCTCTCCCCAACAGCCTCTGTCTGCTGGAGCGAGCTGCACGGCGGAGAGGAGGAAGACAGCACCGGATTGTCCAGAATAAAGGTGTTCCTACTGGCCGACGAGGGATCCTGGGACTGAGGCTGGGAGGCTGACAGAAGCGGAGGGCTCGGAGCAGCTGCGTGCATGGTCTGAAGCTGCTGAGAGGTGGCCAAGATGGGGATCTGCTGAACGTGGGTCTGTGACTGGCTGACGGGCTGGAAGGTCATTTGCAGGATTTGCGCCTGCCCCTGGCTCTGCTGATGCGAGGAGTACGGCTGCATGGGCTGAAGCTGGGGCTGATGCTGGGTCACCACTGAGCTGGAATGGAGGGTCAGCTGCTGGATTTGAGGCTGCTGCAGCTGCTGACCGGTCTGCACAAACTGGACGGGCATCTGGAGCTGGAGGTGCGTTTGCTGTTGGTTGTCAGCCGGAGAAGGGGGGTCGATGGGGGTCAGGGCAATTGTCACGGGCACCTGCATCGTATGGAGGCAAGGGTCTTGCCCCAGTAAAACCACCTGAGGGTTCACTTGTTGGGTCACGTGACCCCCATGCTGCCCATCCTGACCCAGGTGATCCACCTGGCCGTCTTGCCCGACGTGGTTCACGTCCATGCCCGCCACCTCCGCTTGTATGGGGTTTCCTGGTATGTCCAGCAGAGAGGCAGGGGTTGTGATGAAGGCGGCGCCAGCGTTGGCTGCTAGCGCCTCAGCGATTAGCACTTCTGGATGACTCTTGGCCTTGTGGGCAACCACGCAGTCCTTCTTCTCAAACTTCTTACCGCAAATGGAGCAGGAGAACTGGTAGGTGGCATCTGCGTCGTGCTTCTTCATGTGCCAGTTGAGAGATGCCTTCTGGCGGCATGTGAAGCCACAGATCTCACATCTATTAAAACAGGGAGGTAGTAGGGTTTACAAATACAATGCCTTGCAAGGGTGCTCTCAAACTATTTCATGTTCTATCATGTTCCTATAACAAACTAAAGCTCCATGGAAAAAAAAAAAAAAAAAAAAAAAAAAAAAAAAAAAAAAAAAAATCAGAATTAAAGGGGACAGAGAAATACTGACTGTAGAGGCTTCTCTCCGGTGTGTATCATGCGGTGAACAGCCAGATTGTGGGAGCTCTTGAAGGCGCGGGCACAGAACTCGCAGATGTAATCTCTCTGGTCTACAATTAAAAAACAGATGCGATCAAATACAGATGTTCTCCCTACATAGTAGGGATGTATGCTAAATCAGCATCAGTGTGGCCCAATGTTAGTCATTTATATTTATATATATATATATATATATATATATATATATATATATCACATCGATCCAATAAGTAAAACTGGGCCGATATTTTCGGTTCCACCTGGTTGCCATTTGTGTTTCTGGAAGGGGAGGGGAGGGGGTCGACCATGTGGTGTTTGTTCGGTCAGGTGACAATGATAGTGATGCAACACAGGATTGTGGGATGTTAAACTGAAGCAGAGAAGCAATATCAGCGGAGTGGTCGTTTTTTCACTTTGTCGAAAGGGTTGGGAAATATATATAATATTGGTTATCTGCCATAGCAACAAAAATAATATCGGATGTCGACATGAGCCCAAATTTTCTTATCGGTGGATCCCCACTACATAGTTTTATTATTGGGACAAATAGAAGGCCAAGCAATTTGTGTGTATCTACCTGTATGGTGCTTTGCGTGGCGTAGCAGCTGCTTCTGTAGGCGGAAGAGCCTCCCACAAGAAGGATGAGGACAAACGTACTTCTTCTTGAGTAAGTGCTGGTACTTTATATGATGCTAGTGTGGGGAAAATGTGAAAGAACAGATAGTTTAAAAAGATTTTCTGATACTACCTTAAAGAAAACCAGGATATGTACTGCTACTCCGGAAGGGTCCAAACACACTCTTTATGTTAAAACTCCATATTTTTCTACATTCAAAGGTATACAAACCTCAGTTTCTAAGTAGATCTTCATTTTTTCTGTTTCTACACTGAATACATAAAAAAAGCCATTTTTCCAAACTGTGAAAGAACCATATCTGCCTAAATGTATCAAGATATAACTTCAGACAAACTGCCCAGAACTTTTACCAAAGTTTGTTTGGTGATATAAGATTTTTACAACAGAGTATTAGGGCCATTTATAAATATAAGAAAAAAAAAGATATCTGTCTGCAGAGGAATAAATTTCTGCCAAAAAAATTGAGATTTTGAGTTTAATTTAAAATATTTTTAAGAAAAAAAACTCGGATATTCTCTGATGTCGAAAAGTTATAAATTTTCAAGGAAAAAAAAGTAAATTTTCCATGATTAACGACATACATTTCCAATATTAAGATCAGGATATCCTAGACCTCAGTTCTTTTATAGTCATTTTAAAAGAGAAAACACAGAAGTTCTGTTCGCACGATGTGCAGGTTTTAAGCTTAAAATATGAAACTTGATAACACAAAAAATTAAGAAATTATACAAGAAGGAAAGGGAGAAAACAAAGTAGGAACAAAATGAGGAAAAAAAAGGGGGGGGCAACTAGGGTAGGAAAGACACTTGGATGGGGAATAAAATCTGGAAAACCAATTATTTTTATTCAAAGGTGAATAAAAAGAATAAATTAGAATTTTAATTTTATACATTTAAACTCTGGAACAAGATAAAACATTTAAATAAGCCCCATTAAACCCTTTCTACTTGTGTTTAAATCAGGCCCTTTGAAACGTGTTAGGAAATCCCAGCTTGTGGCCCTTCATGCAAACATCAGGGATACACGTGTGGCTGCTGAGACAAACCTGAAGGTAGCGAGGATGAGCCAACACCGTCCCACATCCTTCCATCTCACAGCGCACATACTGCACAGGCGGCTTCTTCCTGAACAAGTCAAGCAAATACGGCAACATTACTGACTATTTAAATCAGGTCCTCGCAGACACATCCATATCCTAACATGCCTATGCAGATTCTCAACCATCTTCCAAACACATTATAATATGCCACTTTCCAACGTCATTTCCCATTCTGTAAATCAGTACGATAAACATAAAAAAAACCAAAACATCATAGCACACTTGTAAATTTTGGATAGCAAGCTGACATATTTATTAATGATATTAAGTACTTGATTTGAGATACTAAGCAGACTTCACTCTCACCGTCTCTTTGGTAGTCTTGGAGTTTTGTCGTCCTTTTTCCTACGGCCCCTCCTGATTAAGTAAGAAATTAAATGTGTTTGCTTGGTGCCTACAGATATAATTTAGTATGAAAAGCAGTAATAAAGACGTTATTAGAAAGTGCAGTTGGTTACCAACTAACACCGATAAACTATGATTCTGATTTTAAAGTTTCCACACAAAAACACGGGACGTGGGGCTGCACTTACTTCCTGGGTCCATCTGGATCCTCAGCTACTTCCTCCTCCAGCTTTACTTCCTCTTGGACCATCTCCACATTATCTGAACCCTCTACTTTTATCTCAGAAAACTCTTTTTCCTTCTTAGGTGCTTTATCCTTTTCTTTCTTATCCTTCTGTCTTGGAGGAACTTTGCGCTTTGGCTTAGGAATGTCCCTAGGAAAAATAAAAACAAGCAAACAAACACTTCATCAATATCTTAGAATAATAATCAAAGAAAAAGATTTGACCATATTTGCCAATGAACAAAAAAAAAAAAAAAAAAAAAAAAAAAAAATCTAAATTATGCGAAGAGAGATATGAGGCTTCCATACAGAAACCTGGGGTCGTAGCTTTGATCGTTTAAGTCATCTCTAAAGGGAACATCTTCATCACTGCTGAGACCCTCCTCCTCTTCAACACTACTGAAAAGAAAAACGCAAACAATTAAATGATCTGCAAACAGAATATGATGCTTCGGCACATAATCGAGTGGTGCACTCGGTGCATATTTACCTCTGACTCTGAGGCTGGTAGCTGAAGTCACTGGGGTCATCCTGGTAAGGAAGGTCTTCATCATCCAGGACTTGCTCTGCTACCTCCTTGCTGTCCTCCTCCTTCTTTTCGCTAAAGGCAAAACAAGAATTTGGTTAGAGGGGTTTTATGGCCCTGTAGGATAAGACCCCACTGACTGATGGAAAACGCTCCAAGTGAATGTGATTGTATTTGAATTTATTTGGACTGATGTATATCATTGAATCTGAATCCAACTGGATCATTAGATTCTATACAACAAGATACGAACTGGATCTGTTTGTCCTGTAAAGTGGTGATAAATAAACAGAAACCTTTAATAAGAAACCCAGCTGTTATTTCGACCATTTTCTCATACAAGAAAAAGTAGGATTATATCAAAAACATAGACAAATTGCAGAGATTAAATATAATTTTAAAATTACACCTTAATTTAAACGCTCAGAATATCATAAAAGAACTGAATCATACATTTAGAAGGAATTTGCCGAAAATAAGTATTAGTTTTACTGTGGAATGATCTACTACATTTTATTCACAAATGCCCAAATAGTCCTTCCCATGGTAAAGGGTTGTAACGATCACTTCTCCTTATAAAAGTTGCATTCCATCTTTTTTTAAATTGAGTCAAATTATCAGGATTTTATGTCATACGTGGCACTGAAGTCATTTATCAACTAAGGATTGAGGATATACTTACCCGTCACACTTTTCTTTATTGGTACTCTCTTCTTCCACTGTTGTACGAAACAAAGACAGAACAACATCATGAGAACAAATCTTGACCTTCTTGAGTGAAAAAATAATTGTACTTCAGTGTTATGCTTTTTTGTGAAACTGCTGCTATTAATGTATTAAAATCATTATAACACGGAACTGAAAATTAAGATATAAAAATCAGACCACAAATAGAGAAACAAGTTAAAACAAGCTTTGATTGGTTGTTTTAAAAAAACAAACAAAAAAAAAAAAAAAACGTTAACATGTTAAAGCATTTCTCTTTTTGATCTCTGAAGGAGCTCAAAGACAACAGGTTCCTCACCAGCTGGAGTCTCCATTTCAGGTTCAGTCTTACACACAGGCTTGGCAGAGCACCGGGGAGCCTTGCCAGCTGGGGACTTGGCATCATTCTGGGCTGGGGGGCGTTTGGGGAAAAGAGCTGGAGGGAAAATAGAAATCTATGAAACATGCACACAGAGTAGTTCATAGCTGTTATTTGTGAAAGAAAGAAAAATAAATAATCAGGAATTCGTGTACGTTTTTCCTTGCACTTCACAACTTTGTGTTGATCTTAGACATAAAATCCAAATAATACACATTGAGGTTACTGGTGCTAACGTTAAAAAATTGGACAAGTTGAAGCCATATAAAAAACCTCTGCAAGGCTTTTGTGAAGCATCCCACTGATTACCTTGAACATCTGAGGCAGGTTTCTTTGGGTCTTCAGAACTAAAGAGAGGAGAAAAAAAACTCATCTTGCATGTCCTGCAGAGTGACACAACATCCCATATGACACTAATTTAGCAGTTAGAGTAGTTATTATAAAGAGAGCGTCTTTAAAGACAGGTAAGCTTTACTCCACCCATGTAGGGGACGAGCCATGCTGAAGGCGTGCTTTTAGAAGAAGCAGACCCTACTGTTGCACGTTTCAACTCTACACAGGCTCATTATAAACAAATGTGCGTCCTTCGTTGACTGCATTTATAAGTAAGGGCTGTGAAATGTGAGGCTTACTCTGTGCCTTGAAGGCTGTCTCCTGTGAGCCCCTCTCCAGATAACACCTGACCCGCTGATTCTATCCCTTTCCTCCGCTTGGAGCTGGAAACTTTCCTCCGCTTGGTCGCACTGCTGTCCGGGCTCGGTTCGTCCTCCTCCTCGTCGCTTTTCAAGTCCTTCAGCCAGGCCGGTACTGCCCTGGTCGACCTGTCCCTTAGAACCCGTCCGGAGGTCTGCGCGCTCGACGCAGCCCCGTTAACCTCCGTGGCAGAAGAGGAGACGCCGGACCTAGGTCGGCCCGCTCCCCGCTCTCTGAGAGCCCTCCGCTGTGTACCGATCGTACTGGTGGCCGGGGTCTGCTCCGCGGCCTTGTCCTCCTCCGGCTCTTCGTCTTTATTTACATCCCCGACTCTGTTGCCGGATAGTTCCATCACCGAGATGGGTATATGTCCTACCTCTAATTCCGCTTATAGTCAAGCAGGTTCACTCGCAAAGTGAGAAATAACTAAGCATATCTGCTTTAAAGCCGTTTTGACTGCAAGCGGCCCTTATCCAACATTGATGCATTTTCTGCTGGATTCGTCGCAAATTAAATGCATACATTAATTCATTAGAAACTTCAAACTTTTCTTAATTATCTATTCAGCTATAAACCGATATAATTTTAAAGAAGCAGACACTAGTTTCTTGTTCTTAAAGCTATAGTAAACCTACTTATTCGCCCAGGCCCAGAGCACAGCCATTTTGTGCGCTTTGTTGCGTCTCCTTTAAGCCAAATATAAACTGAAGCACTGTTCAAGAGTGACAGCAGCTCTCATACTCATATGGATTTCCTCATGGGCCCGAGCGCATCACTGTTCAGTTCAGCTGGTTTGTTTGCTAATCTACAAACGCAGCAGCGAGCTCAGGAAAGGGTGCGCGCGCACGCCTATAGCTGATAACGGGGCATCACGGGAGTTGTAGTTAAAATTAAATCCACTCAGCTTTGATATTGTATTTTAGGTTACTAATACTTCAGTTTTGTGCGTTGAGAGATTTTTATTTACAAAACGCAAATTGACTAATGGGCAGTAGAATTCTATTTCATACAGTAAGAAAATGTACTATGCATGTAGAGGATTTTTTTTTTTTTTCAGTTTTATCAAAATGATTATTTTTAGCCTATTTGGAATAAATTAACTAAATTCTGAGTTTAATATACATTTCTGCAAAAAATAGTATTAAACCAGCTGTAGCTTAAATGTATTTCACTGACAAGTAGTTGGCTGAATACATGTTTTAACCTTAGAAGTAGTGAATATGTTTTACGTTGCAACAGTAACCTGCACTGATGGATGTAGAGCTAACATGGCTGCCATTGAAAACCTGCACTGTCTGAGCTGCGGCTATGCTACAGGCTTGTATGATAAATATTTACCACCAGATGGCAGCAGTATAATATGGCAATCTACTGTCCAAGTCGCTCTTACAACTTTTTACTTATGAAGTAGATATAGTGTTAACTTTTTTTTCTTCTGCATTTGTTCTACAATGATTTTTCATACAAACATTTTTGCGGTAGGTGTTTCATTATTGGTTGAATACTGTATGTATTGTTTTTTTTTAGAAATAGCTTTCTGATATTTTTGTTTTAATATAAATAAGATAAAGACACAAAAATAAATGCTAAAACTAGTTCTTCTGCTTGACACCAACAACAACAATGTGATCTTTGAAAGGAGTACATCCTTGCATCTTCCATTGGATTTAAGTAGTCAATGTCAAGCAGGAAAGGTGCCAAAAATCACAAAGAGAAGCAATTGTTCCTAACTATTATTCTGAGAAGGGTTATGAACTTATTCCAAAACAATTTAAAGTACATAATTTTGCAGTAAGACAGATTATTCACAACTGGAATTTTTTTTAAGAATGCTGCCTCATGTTATGTCTCATGTATGTATGGTACGGTGTTATGTTAGGCAGATTGTTTCTTTTTCCATGTGTGTTGTGTTGTGTTGATGTACGTTTACCAATTTAGTGGACCATGATTGTGATCTGGAACCTTTTATAGGAATGAGATTGTGTATAGCACTGTATTTTGAGAGGTCTGAACACTATATCAGCACAAACTGCACACCAACTGTCAACCATCGTTGAGCAGGGGTGATGATTTAGGCATGTTTTGCAGCCACAGCATCTGAGCACCTTGCAGTCATTGGGTTGACCATGAACTCCTCTGTATACCACATATTCTGAAGTCAGAGTTATGCAGCCTTTCTGACAGCTAAAGCCTGGACAAAACTTGGTCATCAGCAGGAATATGATCCAAAGAACTCCGGCATATTTACAACAGAAAGGGTGTAAAAAGAAAAAAAGTTGTTGCAATGGTTCAGTTAGAATTCAGTCTGATTAAAAACTGTCACAAGAACTTAAGCTGTGTAGAAACAGACAGCAAATTTCTATGAACTGAAGCAGAGTTGTAAAGAAGAGTGGGTCAAAATTGTTTCACAATGTTATGAGAAGCTTGCCATATGTCAGACAGAAAGCTTCAAGGTACTGTCGCTGTAGATGGATCATGATGCTACTTAACTATCAGTCATTTTCCCTAAACTGTACTTCAGAGCAGGTTCTTGTTGACCATTTTGTTGTTTCACATTATCTTTTTGCAACATTCTGTCTCAGAACTCATTGTCTGGGAGTGAAATGTTCTTGTATTGTTTAATATACAACCCCAACTGCTAAGAAATATATATTTTTATAATATGCAGATGTACTGTGAGTACAGAGCTGTGGTGTGATAATGCTTCAACAGCAGAATGTGGTTCTTCTTTATCTAATCTTTTAGATGATAAATTCCCCAAATTCTTTTAAAATTTAACATAAAAACAATACCTTAAAATGGATTTCTAATGGCACTGGTTTTTCGCAATAGAAACTTTTCATATCCTCAATTTTGAACAGCCCATATTTGTTCCTCTTGCTACATTTATATCTTACATTTGTGACATTTTCTAAATTTGCATGGAGATTTATCAGCTGATTGGTCATTTAATCATATTTTTACTTTACTACATTTTACACATCTCCAAACCTTGTAAAACCACAAACAAAGAACAGAATATACATCTATTCACTCTTGACACAAAGTTGATCTTGTTCCCAGTAGAGGCTGAACACGGCAAAGACTTATCGCTGACCTTGTTTGTGTTGTTCATGGACAGGATCTTGAGACACAGTCAGAGAAGGGAAGGTGTCTCACTGGAAAACCTTAGGGTCTCAATCGGAGGTTTCCAGACAATGTAGTTCTGTTGCTATTTTTAAGCTATGACCTCCAGCATCAACTGGAATGGTTTGCAGCTCAGTGTAAAGGACCCTGGATGAAAGTCAAGTCCTCCAAGCGTAAAGTAATGGTTTTCAATCCTAAAAGGTGGAATGATCCCTTCAAGGGGCATCTTCTGTAGATGGCTCCCTTTGGAGGTTGTCCAGGTATTTCAAACTCAGAGAAGAGCCTGGGGCAGACCAAGAACTTGCTGTAGGGGCTATACAATTGAAACAAGGTGTATAAAAAGACAAAAAAAAATTTCTCATTGTCTGGTGTTACAGTAAACCTTTCCTCTTAGTCAAATAGGATTACTAAAGCCCCATCTACATTATCAAGTCTCACTCTAGCTGGTTAATATCTGGTTCGGTTATAGCCAAGTTGGTTCTGTCTCCATTGGCAGTGTGTTTCTCACTATGTGGGCATCAATATGGGCAGGAATGTGGGCATGCTGTTAGTGCACAGGAGCTGTGGTCAGCACTCTGATGATGTCATTTTCCGGCTTTGTGGGAGGAACCACACAGGATCTGCAAATGGAAACAAATCTGGCTGGGGCTGACCAAGAAAGAACTGGTTAAAACCTGTGGAGAAGGGGTTTACATTCATTAAATGACAGAATAATGAGCAAGATCTTTTTTGTTGTTGTTTAACCTTTTTTGAACCAGAAGTTTACATATATTTGGTTAGTATTTGGAGAACCTGCATGTTAAATTGTATGCTTGAAACATTCTTGGTATCCTTCCATATGCTTCTCACATTTTGTTGAAGTTTAGCTCCATTCTTCTTGCCAGAACTGAATCCGGTTTATAGGCCATCTTGCTCACACACACCTTTTCAGCTGTGCAGACTAATTTTCTATGTGACTGAGATGACTGAGAATATGGCCCTTAATCTGTTTTGTAACTAATTTGGTGGAGCCTTAATAGTCTTTTTTTTTTTCATTTAGAGGAACCATTTGTGCTCAGGCTTTAACTTCCTGGCTGATGTTTTGAGATGTTGCTACAATATTTCCGCATAATGTTCTTTTGTCATGGTGCCACTTATTTTGTGAAATGCACATTTCTCTCCTGCAGGAAAACACCACAAAACATAATTCTGTACTTCACACTTAGGGCCATTGTCTCAGGCTTGCAAGCTTCCTCCTTTTAAATTCCAGATGTAATGATTGTCCAGTTATGGCCTAACACTAGAATGCTCGTTTCATCAAACCACAGGACATGTCTCCAAAAATTTAACTCTTTTTCCCTGAGTACATTTGCAAATTGTAATCTGTTTTCATGTTCCTTTTGGAGAAATCACTTCTTCATTCAGCACATGAAGGTACTCATTTTACTGTATAATGACACTCTTACCAGCTTTCCAAGTTCTTTTGCTTTTATTGTGGTGTTGATACATAAATTTTGCACTAAACTATGTTAACCTCTAAGACACAGAATATGCTATGTTCCCACTGTGTTTATTCTTATGAGTAATTGTTTGAACAGATGGACATGGCACCTTCAAGCATTTGGAGATTGTACCCAATGATAAATCAGAGTTGTGGAGGCCCACAGTTCTCTTCCTGATATCTTGCCCCAGTTTCCTTTTATCTTTTTCGTCAGGTCATATGTGAAGCAGTTAGTTTGAAGTATTGCCTTAAAAGAAATTCACAGTTGTGTCTCCATTCAATTCAAATGTTAGAAATGAACATATCAGAAGCTTATCATCACCTGGGCTTCCACAGATTGGATTTTCCCAGATTTTAAACAATCTGTCCTAAAGTGCCAGTGACCTGGTTATTTTAGATGTTTCCCTTGTTTGACACCCCTAAACCCAATGGATGGGTGATTAGCAGACTCTTGCAGAGTTTTACATGCTGCTAAGCTAATTCAGCCATTTGAATCAGCTGTGTTTGAGCAGGAACAGTTTCAAAACATGGATGACAACGACAGCCCTTGAGGAATGGAATTAGTTTGAAGGCATAGTAGTCTAAGTGTGAACTTCATGATTTAAAAAACAAAACAAAACAGTTGTCTGATTAATATCAGTCAGTGAATAACAATGCTTCTGGGAAAAGTGATGTTGAAGTCAAGTGGATGGATGGATGGATGGATTTCATACATTTATAAAACAGATAGTCTGTTGATTAAAATTTGACGACAATGCAGAGATTTGAACTCTCTCCCTCTGCCATTGCCCCATATCATAAGGCCCAGATCTTTCCAGAAGCACTCACTGATGAAGCCCATGTATCTGGAGTAAAGTTAACATGCCATCCCAAAATTTACGAAACATTCTTCTCCCCTCTCAGCCATGACATTTCTCAACAATTGCTGATCTATGAGGTCAGAGATGGGTTACTATTTCTGGAGCTTTCAGAAGTTACTCTGTTACCATTCTGCTATTATTCTGTCTAATCTAAAACCAAGGCAGCAGACAAATATTCTTCTTGTGATCACAAGGTGTTGAAAAATAGGATACAATCAAAATAATTATCAAAGACCCTGCGTCCTTTCAAAAGCATTTTATTTAATGTGTTTATCACTATAAATATAACAATGCAGAAAAGGTCTTATTTCTTTTTAACAAACCTCTTAATAGAAAAAAGTCTGCATGAGTCTACAAAGCTTTAGCAAAGACATCTTGGCAATTAGGCACACTAGGAGGAGTTAAAAGTTTACACCTGTTAAGCCATGCTGCACTCCATTGACACATGTTGTTTTTTGCCTTTTCATTAGTTCCAAAGGCAGCTAAATCATTGTTGAAGTCTCTGGACAAAACTGACATGCAGAGTTGCAACATGACCAGCTCAAAATGCCAGGGTTGTAACACTTCAATGAGCCAGATTTTAATCCTTGCTGAAACTGCTAAAATGTAGTTGAACATGAAAGTTCTTTGTGTTCCCACTCATAACACCAAGTACGTTAGGTTACAGATTAGAAGATTACAATAAATGTTAAAGGCTAAAAACTACTTTGGCAAAAAAAAGTAATACAAAGAGAAAAAATATATTTTTTCTACTTTTGTTACTCTGACTTTTATTCCCTACTCAAGTTGTAAATAAGTAAAGAAATATATTATACCTTTTCTTTTTACTTCATACATAACAAATGTAATGCATATATTAAATATATATCCAGACTTTCTGTCTTCATCATAAAAGCAGTTAACAGCAATTAGTTCTCTACATAATGTCCAGTTTAATTGGAGCATAAAAAGGACAACTCGGAGTGAGATTACTAACTCATGACAACATGGACCGTTTTCATTTAACCTCTTGGAGCAAATAACTTATTTCTTCAACACTCCAATTTTCTCCACAGTTTTCAGAGTTGTGCATGGTAATTCAAAATGTGAGAAAATGAATACAAAAGAAGAAGAAAGAATATTCCAAATAAAAAGATGGCAAAAAAGGAATTAAAACTGGACTGAAAATACAACCCTACATTAAAAAAAGATTTTATATGCAACGGAGAAAATAAGTATTCAGTATTTCAAAATAATCTTAATCGGCCTGTTGACACAATTTTACACCTTTCGACTTTAATAACCCAAGTTATCTGTGCATACAAAGAAATCAAAGTGATTCCCTAGGGAATAAATATTGACATATGAATAAAATAAAGTAAAAAAGGTATAGAAAGCCAAGAAAATAGCTGAAATCTATCAGTATTCGGAAAACAATCCTGCTCCTTATTAGTGCAAATTAGTATTGGGTGGATAAGTCCTAATTGTTGTCCTATAAAACCACTGAATGGTCCAGTGAGCACTGTTAGAGTCATAAATCAGAAGTGGTGCTCTACAGGGCTCCTCACATGATTTCTGACAGAAGAGTAAAAAGAATAATCAGAGGAAATGTGAGCTTCAGAAGTAGCAGGAATAAGAAGGTACAATAAAAAATATGTATATAGTCTGGTCAAATTAAAACAGAATTGAACTCTGAATGTTTTTGTACACATGCTGAGGAATGGCAGTGCACACCAACCCAAAAACATCATACTAACCATGAAGTGTGGAGGTGGGATCAACATGGTGTGGGGCTGTTTTTAGCATATGATACTGGGAGATTTCACACCACTGAAGGAAACTCTCAATTGGTTTTACAGAAAGAATAAAACCTCTAGACTGACCTTGTCAATCACCAGATTTTGATCTCGTGGAATATCTATGAAGAAGGCATAAAAAAGGCTGTGCTGTCTTCAGAAGATTTGAAGACAGCATGAAGACAACATCTAAAAGCACTCATTACCAAAAAAACACTTGTCTGTTGAGTGATGAATATATTTCAGTAAGCATCTTCAATACTTATTCCCTGAGATGTCTCACTCCAGTTTATATACACAATTTGTATTGATATCTTTTGCATCTGTGGATTACTTGGGTTGAAACCACCAATGTAACTACTGAGAAGATGTTGACAGGTTCAGTACTTATTTTCTCCGCTGTTTATGTGACTGTAATAAGAGTGACTTCCTGATTAGCAGCTGCTTGAAGTAGCTTAGAGGTTTCACTACAACCAGCATATTGCATGCCTACTTGCATATTCAAGAGTGAGGTATTGCTCCAGTTTTGCACTTCTTGCAAGCAAACTTTGAAGTTTCACAAGTGCCCAAAAACATATCTTAAAGTCTTCTTTTTTGTCGGCAAAGTAAAACTCACACATTAATAAAACACTGGAAAACAAACAACCAAACTACTCATATCCACTCATGAGCTCGTGCTCTGTATTTAATATCTCTTCATTTCAAGGTGGCTATTCCATGCCAGTTATAAATATGTTTAAGTGCACCTCAGTCAAGAACAGTTTGGAGGACGAGAAATAAAGAGGGAGACAGACAGGAATGTTACTGCAGAGGCATTCTGACATCTGACTCCAGAGGCTCAAACCCACTCATCTCACTATGATACAGTAATAACAACAGTAGAGTTCACTGGAAATACAAATAGAAAAAGACTCAGGTGCTGTGCACAGATGGGAGTCTGTTCCTTCTGGTCTCAATCTCACAGCCCTGTTTTGTTACTAAAGGCACGTACTGTACGCAATATAAGGCACTGTAGTCAATCGCAAAGAATCTCTCTGAAGTCATCAGACTGGAGTGTATTAAGTATTTGGTTGGCAAAAATGGAAATGGGTCAAACAATGAAGTCACCCAGTTCTTAAAGAAAAACAAACATATTTGTTCACCTTTCAAGAATCAAGCATTTCAAAACAACAATAAAAATATGCTTAAATGAAGAAAAAGAAACATCTATTCAGTCTTAATCCCCTATTAATAGTTTCTAATGATGGGGAACATCTAAAGGCACATGATGTTTTTAAGTTTGCTCTTCATTTTTGTACCTTTCAGATTCCCATCTTTAAAAGGTACACACAGAAAAACTGCAGGTTTTTTAAACCCCAAATGTTGGGTTTTTGCTGTTGCAACAGTAGTTATGTAGTTTCAGCCAAACACTTGGTCAAAAATTGTGACCAAGTTTGTTGGTTTAGAGAGTGCCATTTTGAACTACAACACAACCTGATCAGACTTCACTGAACCTCTTCCACAGGATGAAATACAAAGTATAAGATGGTAAATTTATGCTGTGTAATAATGTTTATGTCAAAGGTTTGTATTATTGACAAATGTTAGCATTAAAGAACAAGTTTATTCACTCAAGATTAACATTAGCCCTGGACCTGCTAAGTAGTCAGTGCAAGCTAGTGCTAACATTTTGACCAAAATATTGGTTATAAAGTTATTATAGACAGGCTAAAGAAGCTAACTTTACTTCTATTTGAAGTTTCTTTGCAGTTATGTTTTTAGATTCTTTAGATGTTTCAATTTAATAATTATGTTAATTTTGGAGTACTACTCAAAGACGCCCTGAAAGGAGAAAAATATGATTAATGTGATTAATTTGATTTAATTTTATAGTGTTATGAGCATGATTTTTTTTTTTTTTTTTTTAAATCTAAAATCAATTGTTTGACACTAACAGTCTTATTAAACTTAAAATTTGGTCATTTTGTAATGTAAAGCTAAACTAAAACTAAACATCTTACAATTTAATCCAAATATTATATGTTCAAACCTGGATTGATCTACATTTGACCCACAGCTTGGTTAGTCATTTGCACCTAAATCAGGTTGTTTTTAACCCAGCAGTTTTTATAGTGTATCGACATTAAGATGCATGTTTCAGAATGTCATAACAAGGGGACAAAAGAATCAGGGAACTAAAAAAAAGACCTAAAACCTTCATTTAAAACAGCTGAAACACACAAAACAAACTACACCAAAAAGTACCAAGTGGTCACATTGAAAGCAATACACATTCAACCAGCATGAATGGACAGCATCACCTACAGCATGTAAAACTGGCTAGAATACTATATATTAATGAAAAAAAGACTACAAAAAATTATATTTTCAAAGACAGTGGTATCCTCTTATCAGTAGTTCCTGGTTACCCTTTCCTTCTTTCTATTGACTTCTCCTTCTTTGTTTTCACACATTAGTCAGTGTATAGGTCTGTTTCGGAGAAAAAATACCAAGACAAAATAATAAAAAAAGACATAAGGAATAAAGCATTAAAAATTCATCTTTTCTTCATAAATACTTTAAAAAAGTACCGTAAATGTCCCTGCTGCAACAGCAACAAGATGGTGCGATGAAAGAGAGACAATCTGAGTATTACTGGAGTTGTGGTTACTGTTGCAGGGGAAGCATGGGAAGTTTGTTACAAAATTCAGAAAAAAAAAGCAGTGATGCTGTCTAACAGAGTTGGTCCCCTTTCTAGCCCCAGGATATACAGAGGATGACAGCAACTAATGGAAGATACCAGCCTTTTTGTCCCAGTCTGCAGTCTTAATATTTGCTACAAATTCCATTAGAGCTCAAGTTCAAGTGATGTTTTTGTATCGTGGACAGATGCTGTTGAGATCCAGTCAATGGATGACTCGATCTGAGCCTCCATATCAGTACGACTGGTAGACGTCATGGATGGGCAGTGGGAAGGCCGCGGCGGGGAAGGCTTGGGGCACAGCGTAGCCAGCATAACCACCATATGCTGTGGCTGCCATGGCAGCATTTTTCTGCAGGGCAGCCAGTGCAGCTGTGTTGGCAGCATAGTTAGTGATGGGAACATACCCAGCTCCATACAGGCTGGCGGCGGCTGGGATGCGTTGGATGTTGTGGGCCATGGCGTAGACGGGAGTGATTGGACGGCCCTAGGTAAAGAACAAGGACAGGTAAACTGGATTTAGATTAAAAAAGAGCAAAAATTAACCAAGGTTTTTAAAGAGTATTCATCCAATTAATTGCTATTTTGACTTTGATTTTGTAAAGCTTGTAGGATATTTTGTAATCGTGAATGAGACAAGACATTCTAAAACTTTACACCATATACATTTTCCTGCAAAAAATATTCATAACTCATGAGCTTAGTTGGTAGACCGACACAATGTAGTGCATAACTGGGAGGTGGAAGAAAAATGATGAATGGTTTACAAGATTACTTACAAATAACACTTGGAAAAGTGTTTTGAGTATTTGTACTTATTCCTCTTCCCTCTATTACCTTTACTAAAATCCATTGTCATCCAGCCAGAGCTACAGTGGAATGGTTTAGAACAAAGGATATTCTTGTGTTATAATAGTCTAGTCAAAGTCTAGAACTAACTCTAATCATAAATATGTGAAAAGACTGTAAAGCTGATGTTCACAGATGTTTTCTGTCCAGTCTGACGGATCTTGTTTATGTTGTAAAGAAGAACGGAAAAATTAATTTTCAGTGTCTAGATGTGCAAGGCTGGTATTTTATTTGTAATAAATAAATAAATAAATAAAGTCAACTGCCATTTTCCTTCAGCTTTGCAGTTATGCACTACTTTGTATCGGTCTGTCACATAAAAGTCCAATGAAATATTGTTAAGGTTTTGCTTGTAATGAGACAAAACATGTAAAAGTTTAAGCGATATGGTTACTTTTGCATATGAAATTATAAGACACACCTGGAAGGGTGGAGGAGTGGACACCGCTGGGAGGACAGTGGCAGCAGCAGCAGCAGTGCTGTGTTCAGGGTGCTGCATGGTCAGAGGATTCATAAGGTGTTCTACTGTGTGCACTTTCCCCTCCTCCATCACTTTGGCTGTAGGAGCAGCGCTGAACACTGGGTACTGTGCACCCAGAGTTGGCAATGCCACTGTGCACAGAGAGATACAAAAATGAAAGCCTAAATAATAGACCGTGCCGCGACAGTTTAAGTCACATACAACCAACCATGCTCAAACATGCACGCAATCATGCTTAGATTGGCAGGTAATTTATAAGAACATGAAAAAAGGGGGGGAAAAGGGGGAGAAGGACATGATTGAAACAAGAGGGAAAAGTTACACAAATAGCAATTGGGGTGTGATTTGGATTATGTCAGTGTTCAACTATGGATTAAGCTTACTCCTTTGCATACACAAACTCCCACACACCTGGACACCACATTGCAAATACAACATCAGTCTTTGTTTTAAATATCCAAACAACTTTTCAATCTGCTGCTGATCCTGTGATTCAGCATGCACAAGGACCAAAAGACTGGCCTCTTGGTCTTGGTGAGTTATGTCTACTTTATAAAATTGATCTATGCTGACCAAATAAATACATGACTTTAAAAGGAATGACAAGTATGTCAAACTTAATGATTATGTTGACAAAACTGCTTAGCTTTAGAGAACAGAAAGATAATACCAGTATTTGCATGTTAACATTGGTTATTTTGGTCAAATTTATTTCTTGTGCCATTTAAAAAGAATATAATGATTTACCAAAAATGCAAAACTTTCTATAGTTGTTTGATTTTTTTGATCAAATAATTTTCACCAAAAAACATGTTATAGAAATTTTGTCCATGTCACTAAAATGTATTATTGCCAACATCTATTGGTAGACATAATAATGTATAGGAGCCAGATGATGGGAAGTAGTGATTTTCTCGTTTTATGAATGGAATAAAAACTTTAGAACTGCAGTATAGATAACTTTTGTAAAAATATGTTTTTTTGACATATTTGTTAAAACTATCACTATGTTCAGAGCGTATAATATGAGACCTATAATCTATGAAAAGATCGAGCTCCTCTGCCTCCTCCCTGTGGTCCAACTGTCATCTGCAGAAATACTCCACTCCTGGTCAGAAACCACCAGTTAGAGCCAGGAGGCAGGTCTTAGCACTGTCAGTCACTCTCAGTGTACCCACTTCTCACACCCTCCCCCACACAAGCTAAGGTTACAGGAAACAACCTAAGGTTACAGGAAAACTGTTTATCTCCTGTCATTGGTGGCCATGCTCATGATTCTGCACATTCAAGGCAGGCTCTGCTGTTGCGGAGGATCTGTATCGCAGGTGAAACAAAGGGGTAGGGTGTGAGCTGCACGTACATGAGCATAATTGACAGCTCTAAGTCCCTCCTCCTGGCTCTGATTGGTTGTTTCTGACTGGGAGTAGTGTATTTCTGCAGATAGCAATAGGACCACAGGAAGGAGGAAGAGGAGCCTGATTTTTTCACAGAATATCTGTCTCATATTCTAATGTCAGGACATTGTAACAGTTTTAACATATATGCCAAAAACATATCATTATAAAAGTTACCTACTGCAGTTTTAACTTTGAAGAAAATCAATTTTATTTTATTTTTGTCTCTAAGCTTTCGTCATGGACATTTGTTCTTAACCATTTTCTTAAAGTAAAGGTATGACAAATTACCCCTTTTTCTTATTGTCTGACATTTAATCAAACAAAAATGTTCTTGTTTTGGGTCATTTATAATTACCACAGTTATTTCCATTTGCTAAATGCCAAAGTAATAACAATTTAATATATTTTTAGAATTATTTACTTGAGTGTCTTGGGTAATTTGGTTACCCTTCTCACAATAGTTTCCTGGAATTTTGGCCCCATCCTCCTGACAGAACTAATGTAACTGAGGTCCGGTTTGTAGGCCACCTTGCTCTCATGCACCTTTTCTGGTCTGCCCACAAATTTCCTATGAGACAGAAATCAGGGCTTTGTGATGGCTGCTTCAAAATATTGACTACATTGTCCTTGAGCCACTTTGAAACTAATTTGGTTTCCTTAAGGTCATTGTCCAGTTGTGTCCAAATGTTAACTTTCTGGTAATTGTTTTGAGATGTTGCTTCAATATTTCCACATTATGTTCTTTCATGTTGATGTCTTCTATTTTTTGAAGTGCACCACTCCCTCCTGCAACAAAACACCCACACAACATCAAGCTGCTAGTACATGATGTTGTACTAGCACCATCCATACTTCACAGTATGGATGGTGTTCTAAGGCTTGAAAAAAAAAAAAAAAAAAAAAAAAAAAAAAAAAAAAAAAAAAAAAAAATTTTAATTTTTTTTTTTTTTTTTTTTTTTTTTTTTTTAATTCATCTCTTAAACACATTGGTCTGGCACACTGGGTAGACATTCCCATGGTGTTTGCATACAATTGCTTGAACCGATGAACACTGCACCTTTAGGCAATGGGAAATTATACCCAGACTTGTGGAGGTCTTTTGGTTGATTTCTTTTTATTTCACCATGATGTCAGGAGTACTTCCATTTATCTCCAATATTGTGAAGCTTAATAAACATTTCATCATTATCTGGGCTTTCCTAGCTTGTTTAAAGGTATTCTAATCCCAGTGTTTGACAACCTTTGACTTTGACAAAAAGATAAAACAATCTCGAAAAAAAATATCTTCTATAATATTGGGATTTAGCAAACTAAAAAAAACTGGCAATCTTAAATTGTCTAATATAGGAAACAAATGGTCTACTTTAACATCATAAAATTAAAAAAATGAATCACTATATACAATGCATGTAAATGTCTTGTTTCAACTGTGTGCTTTTGACCAAATCAGTTGTGTTGAGATTTATTGTCATTTTTGACGAGCATCTAATTCACCTACAGATTACTTCATTTGTCATTGTAGCATCCCAGGAAATAACATATAATTCAGCTGAATATTTCTTAAATGCTGAAGAAACTTCATGTAAAGTGCCAAAACTGAAAAGGTTTTATATTCTTTGAACACAATCCACATGTGAAAATGCCTGTGTCTTAATCTGACAATTAACCAGTATCCCATTGTTGACACTATTTATCAGAATCCTGCCTTCAGGTCTTCAGTTCTGCCTCCTTTCAAAACTGATGATATCGAAAGGTATGACAAATGCCCAACTAGGTCTATGTACTGGAAAGCTGGTTGAACTTTCTCTCAGGGCTGAATAAGCAAAACACAGCTAGTGGACCATTTTTTTGGCTTTTTTATGTGACTAGAATTTTGTAATGTGCACCAACAGAGCTATTAAGGTTTCTGTGCTGAGATCTATCCACTGATTGATGTTCCCTTATGTGTTGAATTTCTTCCAAGTATTACCATTGCTGAACTTCCTTCATCTTACTGGCAGGAAACAGAGTAGAAAAAGTCTCCTGCAGGCAAAAATTTTGTGCAAACAAGTTTCCCAAAACTTTGCTACCATGTCCTTTTTTTGGATCAGAGCTTATTATTATTTAAGATCAACTTTTCCAAACACTGGCATTATGCTTTAGCTGATTGGGATGAAGTTTTAATTTGTGTACTAGTTTTGCATTTCAGCTTCATTTTGACTGAAACTACTGAATGAAAAAATTCTGGAAATTTGGAACATTTTGTGAGAGATCATTTAATTTTTCATTTTTCCCATTTCAACTCTTTTAAGTCTTAAAAAAGTCAAAATTGGAACTGAGTGAATGCATGAAGTGTATAATTGTGGAAGCACATTCTGTAAGTACAACCTTGTTTAAACAGATAATAGTGCTGTGTGGGGAATTACATACTAATCAAAAGGTTGTAAGGAACATCAAATTTTGTCTAAATACAATGACTATGATGGCAACTAGTACAGGTAATTTAATAAACCTTGAGTTGAAAAGCTTGGTGTAACTTGTCCAGATTGGGGCATTCTTTCTGATATATATTTTTAATCTCTTACTGATTTTAGACCAATGAATGCATCACTGGTCTGCATTGTTTGAATTCCCTCAATGATTAAAACAACTGCTGACCAATGAATCCCATTGTTTTTCATAACACAGCACTATTATCAGTCTGAACACCAGACAACACATTTTTTTGATTAGAGGTAGAAAGAAGACTGAAGTAAAGCAGCTACTTTCTGGTCATGTTCGGATAGGTGGATATTGTGTGTTATCATTCAAGTTTTTTACTCATGACCATCCAGCAACAGCTATCATGCTGATTTAAGAGAGGTTCCTTAAACCACACAGGATAGAGATTTAGTAAAGGCTTCGAGATGGGCAAGGACATTAATGAGTACGTCTGTCTCACTGACTTGTGCCTGGTTTGATGCCAACTGGGTTGACGGAGGCAGCAAGCTCCAGACTGGGCATCAGTTCATAGGGCTTTTCGGGCTGCTTGGTCTTGCCCTCGTGGTAGCGACTGTAGATGCCACGACCGGCAGAATAACCCCCTAGGTAAGACCCTCGAGGTCCAGGGGTACGATTACCTGTGGCTGCACGACCACGCCCTCGCACGGTACCTGCTTAAAATACAGTTACAGTGTAATATGATGATAGGGGTTGTGGGCTAGGATTTGTAGAACTTTTGCAGGGCAGCAAGATTTTATGTTAGGTTCAGAATGTCTTTGGAAGCTCCTCTTGAGAGACAGGCATTTGTGTAAGAGACACGTTAAAGTTTTGTTCAAAAAATGCAGGCAGTTAGTATCTTACCTGCAGTTGATAACTCTCATAGCCTCTTCATCTAATACTTGTTACGCAAGTCTAAAGCTAGGAACAAATCTGAGTGGGGCCAAGAGCAAAACTGACTATTTAAAAAAAAAAAACCTCTACTCCTAAAAATGTCATGGTAGTTCATGCAAATGTTATTTTATTTATTTTTGAAGCATCACCACATATGCATTTGATGGTATTTTACTTTAAAATCAACAATTATTTACACAGGAAACAGAGACAGTAGATAGTGCACCACCAAGAATCTTCCTGTGTGAAACATATAGTAAGCAGTCTGTGGCTGTCTGACAGAGAAGTTTTAGTAATGGTGGAAAAATAATAAAAAATATTATAGTAATTGAACTAAAGACTATATCACTGATTTTCCATCACTTTACTTTTTCTGTCAGACAGTTACTCTAACATAAAACCATGAAATTTTCAATTTTCACTACTTGTTTCACAAAGGAAGATAATTGATGGTGCACTGAATCCTAATTCTATTTCTTGTGTAAATAATTAAAAGCTTTCAAATAAGTACATGTCCAATACAACACGACAACAGTTTAAAGTTCATAAAATAGATTTCACATAAATCACTAAGAGATTGCCTCTGGAACCAAATAACTGGGATTAATACCAAATGAAGGTCCAAAGAGAGATTCTGCAGGTAAAATATTAACAGCCTATAACCTTTGAGCCGAACTTCAAAAATGTTGATAAATCCAATTAAGACCATCTTAATATCAGTAATCTGCTTGTACAAAATAAATGCCACTGGAAGTTTCTCAAAGAATTTGCTCAGGAGTTGGCTGGGAACCATTGGAGTGAAGTTTGGCTTTATTCCTGAAAAACAGTGAAATTGTACTCTGAGGTGTTTGGAGCTTTGGCGAGAACCCTATAATAACCCAGCATGAAATGGTAGTTGACAGGACAGCAGGAAAAGGATGGTGTTAGCAAATGTAATGGCAAGAAAACTAATTGTTCATTTGAGGTGTAAGTAGGAATATGGATGTAAGAGATTACCATTGTTCTGTATCATTGGGGATCCTTTGGAGAGAAAACCAAAACACAATGATTGTTGATAGTCAAAAAGATTTTCCTGCTTCCACCCAAGACCACATTCAGTCAATCATTTAAGGTAATAGGATTAGCATTCATTGGTCCACTTGTTTTGTTTTTGCCAGTGAACAATAGCCCTCAGATTTTGAGCCACAAACAATTAACTAAATATTCTTCAAAATATTGATCGAAGATTAAATCATTATAATTTTAGTCATAGTAAACATTAACAAGCACTGATGGCTTTTTTAAGGTCAACAGAAATCTCTTGAGGGGCACTGGTCCGAACAGTTTCTGCTGCTATCAATATTTTTAGATATTTCTTTCTTTAAGCATGAGAACAGTTTTTCTATTAATATTATTTGAAAAGCATTAAAGATAACCAACCTTTCACAAAGTATTCCCTGTTGGGTCCAATAAGCGTGCTGTAAGGGTAACCATAGTAAGCCAAAGTGTAGGGGTCACACTGGTAGATGTAGTTCTGCTGGGTAGGCTCTGGTGTAGCAGAAGCGCCTCCTTTAGAGGCTTTCTGACGTGAGTACTGCTCTTTATCTACCGGCTTGGCAAGTGTCACTTCAATGCAGGAACCCTCAATTTCTGTGCCGTTGAGGTGGTCCATGGCCAGCACAGCATCATCTCGGGATGTAAAGTGGACGAAAGCGTAATCACGGATTTTCTTCACACGCTCCACGCATCCGGGATTCCACTGGCTGAAAATCTGGTAAACCAGAAACAAAAAGGTAATATTGTCTAATTTGTTAATAAAAATGTAGGTCAGTGTAGGTATTCAAATAATTTTCATCTTTTTTAAACCATCATTTACTGTTTTTGTTGTATATGACTCCTCAGCAAAGCGACAACTAGTTGTTGAAGGAAGACAAGTCTCTAAACTATCTGATGTGCCTTATTGTGTATGAGTTATTTACTAACCAAGTAGCAAGGTTTAGATCTCCCAAATCTTGCACTTTTTGCTTCAAATTCTGTCACTTTTCAGTTTAATTTTATGACAGGGCTTCAAAAACACATACCTAATACTGTTAGGAAATTAATGACATATTTATTTGTTTTAAAAGACTCCTTCCAAAAGAAAACTTGAGAACAAGAACAAGAGTGTTTATCCTACCTTTCTGATTGTCTCCTCACTGGTCTCCATCATTAGATTCCTAACGTAGAGTATCTTTACTGTCTCCATCACATCTTCATCTACATCAATCTCTGGCTCAGCCCAGTCCACTGCAATCTGGTGGCCCCAAAGCTGAATTCTTCCCGGCATCAACTTCCTGCGAGCCATGGCAGCTGCTCGATGTGATTCATACTCTACAAAGGCAAAGCCACGGTTCTTCATCTTGTCAGCAGCACTGGCATAAACTATCACGTCTAATACGCCTTCTGTCACTTTAGAGACTTCTTCTAGGATCTCCTCACGCTTCTTGGTTTTGGGAATCCCACCAATGAAAAGACGGCAGTTGTCCACTGAGGAACAGACCCCCAGCAGCCGGCCAGGCCGCACCTCATAGTTATTGAGCTCCCGCACTGCCCTCTTGGCCTCGTGTTTTTCTGTGTACATAACAAATGCGTATCCTCGGTTTTTCCCATCAAAGTCCATCATCAAACGCATCTCATAGATGCGGCCTACTGTTTCAAACACTGGAACCAGTTCGTCCTCATAAACGTCTCGTGGGATTTTGCCAACAAAGATTTCACATCCTCGAGGAGGAGCCGGACCACTCCAACCTGGTGGGGGCCCAAATTTACGCTGGCCGTTTTCTTGGACCATACCGTAGCCAGTGCGCTCCATCAAGGACAACAGTGCAGCCTCATTGGGAGTTCCTGCAACTCCCTCTGGCAGAGTGATCTGACCTTGGAGTGGATGGTAGGAGGCACCTGAAGGTTTGGAGGGTTTGGAGAGGGCAGAGTTATTGCTCATGTTTGATGAGGAAACAGGATCTTCCGCTGTCATTCTGACAAAACCATCCAATCAGAGCTTGGGCCTGGAGACAAATAAGAAGAACAAGGTTTTTAAAATCAAGTTTTTAAAAGAGAAAAGAGACAAAGGTGTATCTTAATAAATTCAAAAATAAATGTAATCAGAATTTTTATTTATTTAACCTATTCAATATACAAATGAAAATTAAAATATTACATAGATTTATAACAGAGTGATACATTTCAAATATTATCACTGATGATTATTAAGTTTCTTAGAAAATTAGGGCATTACACAACACCAATAAAAATGTATTTTTAATACAGTATGTTGGCCTACTGGAAAGCAGATTGTCAATGCGGTTTAGGCCATGCAGGTAAGCTAGCAGTAATACTATGCTCATTAAACCAGTCATTGGTTCTTTTGGCAGCATGGGCAAGTACCAAGTCCTGCTGGAAAATGAAATCAGCTTCTCCATAAAGTTTTTCAGCAGCGGAAAGCATTGGTTGTTAAAAAGTTTCCTGGTAGATGAATGTACTGACTCTTCACTTGGCAACATACTGTGGACCAACACCACCTGATGACAAGTTCCCTAAATCATCACTGACTGTGGAAGCTTCACATTGAACCTCAAGCAACTCAGATTCTGTATCTTTCCACACTTCTTCCAGACTCTGAGACACTGATTTTTAAATAAAATGCACAGCTTAATTTCAGATGAAAAAAGAGTTTGGACCACGGAACAACATTTTGATCCCTTTCTCATTAGCCTAGGTAAAACATTTCTGAAGTCTCTGATTCAGGAGTGGCTTAACACAAGACATGGGACAGTTGTAGCTCATGTCCTCAATGCATTTTTGTTGTAGATCTTAAAGCACTGATTTGAGATGTGGCCCATATCTTCAGAAAATCACTCAAACTTTTGAATGAGCTTTGCTTTAAAGTTGTCGGTGACGGTGGTTATGTTGGTCTATGTTGCTTGTGCCACCTTTGTTTACATATGTTTTCCTTCCACTCAATTTTCCATTAATTTGTCTGGATATGGCTAGCTTCTTTAGCAATAACAAAATCATCAAAATTAAACCAAATAAATGGTTGAAATAAATCATTCTGTGTAGTGAATCCATATAATATGTGTTTCAGAAAACTGTTTCCTGTTGATGTGTATGGCATAGCCTGTTAGATTTTCTATCAAAGTAGTGGAGTCACATTATGTGACCTGAACACACAAGTAAAAATACAGCACCTATAAATCCTAAAAGCTCCTTCCCCTATCAGTTGTTTTACAACCTTGTTTTGTTGAGTCCCTCAGATCCACTGATGACCTATGACCCCTATCAGAGAGAATGAAGGGCTGTAAACCATGAAAACTCCAGCTCAAGGTTCACTGAGTATGACTCGGTCACATGCTCAGTGTGTGTGTGTGTGTGTGTGTGTGTGTGTGTGTGTGTGCGACACAAGAAAAAACTAGGAAGGTTACGGTAAAGCTAAGTGAGGTATTATGGGTGAAATACAACGCCATACGGTGACACAAAACTCTGCACAATGGTTGTTCATACATATTAATCTGTTGCACACACGCACACACTACATGATGCTGCTGGACTTTCAACCCTCTTATCAATATGAATGTGACACACATGGAGGTGCAGTTTCACTGTGTGTATTTCTGTGTGTGTGTGTGTGTCCTTTCATTAGGAGTCCCAGCCTTAAAAGAGCAACTGAGAACAATCAGAAATCGGCTTCCCAAACATAAACCTCTTACTTTCTTATTTTCCAACACAGCCAGCATTGAGAACGGAAAAATCCACAGCTTTTTAAATCCCCAAATCTCCTTGCAGTACACAACATCGAAGCAGCCAATTAAAGCCTCCACACTATGTTATAGTTACAGTAAAAGTCCTGAGTGAGCGTTATAAAACTTGAATTTTTTAGTTAGGCAGTTATAATGCCCTTGACTTTGATGGTAACTGGTGAAGCCATCAATAGAGGTGAAAACACCTCAAGGCCACGCAGCCATGGTAACATGCACAGTCATTTGACCTGACCCAACATCCAGCTCTCCTTCTCACCCACAAACATTCATGCACCTGTTCATTTGGTCTTCCTCCGAGTCTGGAGAGCTTAGAGTTACCACAAAGTAAGTCCCAGAAGGATTCAGTTTACAAAAACAGTAGTTTGAATAAAAATAGACATGCTGCAAATCTCACGTGAAGCAAAAACTTTAACTGTTCTTGACATGAACCCTTTTAAAGTAGATGTGTTCAAGAAGACATTATTACGTAACAGAAAGAACTATATCCTAATTTGTCCTTAATAAGCAATTAACTCAAACTTATCTTACATTAGTCTATTAAAAAAAGACATATTTGGTGTAAGCTTGGGGTGGGCGATATAGACTTAAAGTTTTATCATGATATTTTGTTGTTCTATCATGATAACGATAACAGTGACAATAACAACTACTTATCACTTCTTTTTTAGGTAACTGCATGGCTCTGGCTGCATGACACAGCAATCATAGCCCCACAAACACAAAAACTGCTCTTTAAAAACATACCCATTTGTAATATGCTTCTTTAGGACACCAGTCACATAAAGAAGTCTGATTTGTACCACTAAACTGCACACATTTGAACATATTTTCAAATTTATTGATATTTATTGATGCTTTCATTGAACAAACGGTGGAGAAAGTAGTAAAACTAACAATCCCGACAATATGGACAGTTTTGGAGGGTTTTAAAAATCATCAGTTGGAATTTATTGTGACAACGATAAATCAAAATTCTTATCATAATAATAAATTTATCATGATGTGATAAATGCTCACCACTAGTGTGAATATGTATATAAAGTTACTTTCTCACTAATACTGTAAATGATTCTCAAGCCTTCAGGGCCAATACAGAACATACCACTCTGTCCCACAGCTTTCCACATTTAAACATCTCAGTGATCATTTGTTGATTTTGTCATTTTTTACATGCTTCCCCACTGTTCCTTCCATCATGTGGGGTGCTAACACGATTCTATGTTTTATTCGTATTATCCTACCATTCTGATTACAAAGGGAGGACAATATGCACTGTGCAATATGTAATATGCAATATGTTTTCCCATCTCCTCAATGGGAACACAAATATATGTGAGAGTGAGACATTGGAACTCTGTGGAACAAAGCAATTTGTATTTTTTCTGCTAATTTTTGTTGGGGTAATGTTCTTCTTGTATCATACCACTCTAAAATCTTCCTAATTATCATTATCAGGTTAAAACATTATGGTGATAAGAATTGTGATTTAGATCATTTTCATGATACACTCTAATTGCTGATGTGTGCAAACCAGCCAGTAAACAAACTTGGCCGTTTGCATGTATTTCCAGTTGTGAGAACACAGGCAGTCATGATGTGGAAACTACAGCTAAGCTACACATTATTCATATTTTGCTATCGCTGTTTTCTTACTGCAGTTGGCAAATGCAACTGGTATTTCTGTCAAGCAACTGAGTGATCATAATAATCAGAAACTAATTAATCTAAAATCAGCTCATTATACTGGTGTAACTTTATTCTGCACAGTAATCGCTTGAAAACTTCTGCTTCACTTAAGCAGGTTTTCATGTTATATTTAAAATCTAAATATGAATAAATGATATAGAAAAATTATTACAACTGTGTAATAATATATTATTTTAGCAGCAGTTGGCATAACTATTGTTTAAAATAGAAGCAAATTAATAATCTTAATGTGTTTATGTGTTCAATTTCTGTGTAAATAACATACTATTTTCATAATATTAAAATCTTACACTGGCTCAAGGTTATTCCTTACTTTCTCTGATCTGACAGTGATAAAGGGAGAAGAAAATACAAAGACATAAAAGTCAGTGTGGATTTATAATCTAATTATATCTGGAAAATGTACTAAAAACAAGACACCCAGAAACAGTGAGATGGGAATGTATACAATGCAAAAAAAAGGGGAAATTGTGAAGAAATTCTCCTGCTTGATAGTCATTCTTTTAAATTGTCCTTGTGAGTGAAAGAGGCAAGGAGGAAACCCAAGGCAAAACTTAATATATAATTAACCTCAGTGAAATCAAAGACTATTATTCAGAGGACATAAAGATTTACAGATGATGACTCTTATGGAAAGTTATGATCATCTAGGTGTGATTTCTCAGCTCTAATCCCAACTTTTCATGTTGGTGCTCGACAGGAAAAGCTAACACTGGTCAGGTTAAACATAATCAGAGCTCAGACACAGAGTTCACCTGGTCAAAGGTTATGAACTTAAATGTCAAGGAAGTTAGTGTTCTAGTTATTGCTAAGAAGATTGTCCATTACCTTATGTTTATGATTGATAGAAGCACCTGATTCTCTGCATATTAACCCTTATACTGGAGACTGAATTATTTTATGAGAGGATAGGGAGGGTTTTATGGGCTTTCTTGGGGATCATTTTATAAATCTAGATTGGCTACTGCTGAAAAATATTTTTTCCCACTTATAAACAAATGAGCCATAACACTGACATTAAATAACCTCTGTCACTGATTATTTTTCAGATATATTGGTCAAGCAGCAAACTTCCCACTTGTTCATATTTGGCATGGACCAGTTATAGGTATCAATGTATATCAAGGTTTTGAAAAGTTATGGATTCAAAACCACTAAGTTGTTCCATCACACTTTTTGGTTCAAAGTGACCAGAGTATCCTCTGGCTTTATGAAGCAGAGTGATGCAGCACTGCCCCTCTCCCATCTGTTGCTTCAGACTAACTAAGCTTTTTCCTTGGTGGAAACCCCCCCCCAAAAATTGGCCATTTGGAAATAATTCCGGTTATGAAGATGGATACTAATGCTGTGAAAACTAAATTAGCACCACCAACCACTCTTATTAAGGTAACGCTGTGTTGAACTCCAGACTCTACCTGAGCAGATAACCGATTAAACTCATTTTGTTATAGTTCTAGTGCTTTATTTAAAAAAAAAAAAACAGAACGACAAAAAAAGGATAATATTTTGTGCTTAAGCCTTACATTAAAACCATGACAATATGAAACTATTTTTACTTAAGGTTATCATACTGAGAGATTATCATATTGTCCCAAGCCAAACTCCAACATGGGCAAGAGCAGGAAACACTGCAAATGTTTAGCTGGCTGTTACATTGACTGATCCTGAGCCAGTGTACTGAGAGAAACAGGCCAAAAGAAGGCGCTATCTCTATCTTTGCTGTATGCACACATGCACACATGAAGGCAATCGATTAGCAGTGTCCACCCAGCAGCTGCAGACAAGCAGCGTCACAAATCAGTAGAACAGGATCAAAGACGACACTAATGCCTAAACTGTAAGCACCAATGCTGAGCACAACATGAAAAACAGCACAATGGATACTTAATGAGTCAGACAAACAAAGCTTAAGCCATCCTTTAAATCTCTGACACATTAAGAGGCATAATTTATAATATAAATATCCTCATTCCATGTGAAGCTACAGAAAGTTGGCATTGAAGGACTGCACATTTCCACGTAGCAAAGACAAAGAGCAGAAGGGGGAAGTGAGAGTGGAACAGAGCAAAAAAATCTTGAGAAAGATGTGACCCAGCAGTGGGATGGTGGTGGGAAAGAAAAGAGGAAGCAGAAGCAGAGAGTGGTCTGATAGGAGAATATCTACCCCTGCTGCTCCACAGTGCTCCGCTGCCTGGCTGCCTGCACGGGGAGTGTTAGTCCACCTCCATGAGAGACAGGTACAGCAGGGCACTGAGCACAGAGTCCAGCCTCCTTTACACCAACACACATCAACACACATCAACACACATACACACACAGAATCAAATCTGCTACCATGAGAGCTGGTAAGGGTGGAGCTAAAACAGGTACCATTGTGTGCAGGGAGTGTGACTGGTGGATACCAGTCTAACATTTAATATTAAGTTATATGTTATTTCTTTTTTTATAAAACACAGAATGCACATACACAACTGTGTTAAAAAAAGAATTCTTTAAGTGTATTCAAGTACTCCATGTGCTGTGAAAAGAAAAATATTTACTTGATTGCAATTTTTTGCTTTTTATTTATTTGGGTCGATGACATCACAAGAAACACAAGAAGAAAACGGAACACAAATAAACACCAATAAATTGAAAATTTATTTTTAAAATGGGAATTAATAGGAAAAAATGGTAAAATACAAATAAAAGTATTATAAAGAACTCATCATTTATACTGATATGAGATGTCACCAGAGGAATGAGTGTAGAGACTTGTTTTCAGGAGGATTGTATCTTGATTAAATAATGATTCACTTGAAACTGGAGTTAGAGCTATAGCTAAAGTTAATTTAATTGATTTTAGAGAAAAGTCTGCCATGTAATTTTAAAATTAGATTGTTTTAGTCTTTTTCTCCCTTCTCTAATTGACTATGTAGTCGACTATTTTCTACAGCTCCAAACTGATTTCTCTTCATTTATAAATAAAGGAAAAAAAATAAAAATGCAGCTCAGAAATAGTCATCTGTCCCTTTTACAGTTGCTAAGCACCCCCCTGGTGGGTACAATCTGATGAAGGGTTGGTATGAAATGCTGACAAAACATTCCTTTTAAAGGTGGGGAAGGGGTAAAATGGACCTCTTAACAGAAATGTTTCTAATTGCTTTGGAATGACTGTACAAAAAATTCTGACACTATGCTTAATATGTTCACTGCCCATTGTTTCTAATATTCAAGGATCTATTTTTGCTCTTTACTTTGTTTAAACATGTAACGCTAGTAGCCAGAGTTTTCACTAAGATCTGTCACACTAAGATCTGTTTTTCTGTACAGTTTGTCACCCTTTAAACAACATGTCACAGTTAGTTGTTTTGCTAGTTATGCTTTTATTGTCAGTGTACATTTATCAGTGGAAAAAACACACACTTTTGGATAAGAAAGATGTCTTAATAAAAAAAAAATGTATAGCAATTGCTGTCAATTTGAAAATGTAAAGATGTATGATGGGAAATGTAGTTTCAACAGTCTTTAAGGGTTTTCTGCTTAGCGATGCAGAAATCTGGGGAAAGTTGCAGGAAATCTTCAAACCGGGGTTTGAATACTTCCTCATGTTTGTGTCACAGCTAAAGGACATTTGGAAATTCTGCCTAGGAGTAACCACCAGAGTTAATGTCAAGTCAGCACAATACTGCAGATTTCTTTGTTTTTTGTCTTTTCTTTTGGGTTTTTTTTTGTTTTGTTTTTTTTTTTTTTTTTTGCATGTAACAGCGGTGGATGTGTTCCTAGTGCAGCTTAACTTAAACAAACAACACACACCTTCCTGGGCAGCTAAGAGAGCAGATAAAGAGAGAAAAAAACACACACAGTCCTGAAGGGTCTATGTTTGAAGACTCCGAAAAACTGAAGGAGTAAGGGAAAATGAAAAAAAAGATAACATGCGGTCAGCCGTGTGCTCAGTTTCAGCTGCTATTGAAATCAACTGGCTCCAAAAAGACTGAGCAAACACCCAACAAGAAAGTGTTTATTAGCATAAAGGTCAGTGATTAACAGGTAGACAATGAAAGAAATGCCATATGTATAAGCATGACACCTGAAGGAGTGTTTCTGCCATCTATAAATAGAGCTGGGCAGCAATGAATCATATGTAACCCAGGTTACATAATCAGCTTAAAAGACAAAGATAAATGAATACTATATACTGGACGTTTCTATGGTTTTAGTAGATGAAGATTTAACACACTGTATGCATATAACCTCAACCAAACTACTGCAGCTGGGAGAAAGGAGAAGATCTTCAATGAGGTGGTTTGTTTGCTGAACAGATCTATGAATGGGATAAAAGAGCAATAATTTCAAACAATGAAAACAAATTTGACTGAACTGTGTTTATGTAAAAATATATATAGATATACATGGGCTTCTGTGTAAAACCATTCAAAAAATTTTAGATCGTGAGGTGGGGAGTGATTGAAGTCACTTTTAATCAAAGATTAACTATCAATCATTAGTGTAAGCCAATCAGGACCCTGGCACGCCTCAGAGGGTTTCAGATGTTCAAGTGGCTGCACAGCAGGACCATCAGGTCAACAGTTAACCTTTAAACCCATCAGCCAGTCAGGAGAGATAGACTAAAAAAATAAATTCCTGTCTACTCAGTCACTGAACCTGGCTACTAAATCATTATTTAGACACTGCTCATTACCCCATAACTTATAGTGATATCGATGAATTTATTATAATTCAAATAATAAATAAGTTCAATAAATCATCAGGGGGTGAGGGAAGAACTGGTACAGGATTCATCCCAAGAAAATCTGTTTTTTGCAAATATAAATGCAGCTTTTCTTTTAAACAATAAAGATGCAAATATGCTGTAAACATACATCAACTTAAAAACAGGCACCTAAATTAAATTAATGAATCAGTGTTGGTTCAACATCCAAATCAGTGCATTTTCAAATGATTGGTGTCAGATTGGTGCCACCTGCGTTGGTTTCAAGTTCTGAAACCTGCTTTCATAGCATAAAAGCCATCAGTTGCTGTGAAACCTTGCTATGGTGTGTGCCAACTAGTGATGCTGGCATGTCTGCAGTGGAGCACTATTATAAATAAAATAAATAAATAAAAATGAAAGAAGTTCGATCATCACCTGCAAAAACAATTTGGGTAGTAAGATGAAGAAACACACTTTGGAGGAATCTCTAAGAAGACATCTCCAAGGGCAGGGATAAGACAAATGGAAACACAGAACATTACAGAACTGCTGGAGTCACAGTACAACCTCCCAACACTACGTAGCTAACTGTAGCTAAGCTAAAGTTTGCTATCACCTGAAAAGAATATTATTTGATATTACTGCTATTGGCTTGGGCTGGAAGGTGGTGCAGTTTGTAGCACTGTTGCCTTCCAGCAAGAAGGTCATGGGTTCAGATCCTGGCCAGGGGGCTTTTATGTGGGGTTTGCATGTTCTCCCCCCTGATTCTCTGTGTGTTTCTGCTTCCTTCCCACATTATTGATAAGTTAATTGATGTCTCTTAATTGTCCCCAGGTGTGAGTGTGTGTAGTTGTCCTGTGTGACTTTGTGATGACTTGTCTAGAATGCACTGTGCCTCTTGCTCAGCGATAGCTGGAAACAGGCACCAGAGCCTCACTGTTACCCTGCAACAATAAGCAGATATAGACAATGGATGGATGATACTGCCTTTACTATAGACATTCATAGATCAGAGGTTTTCCCAGTGCCACTACTTAGGCTCACAGTACACTACATGGACTTCTCATTGATCAAACTCGAGTGTGTGTCATGCCCAGATGTTTTGTCAATCTTCTATGACAAAGAACATAAGCAAGCAGTTGAGAAGATGCTAAAGAAATGGGAAACTGACAAAAAGGGTGTCCATGACATTTTACATCCTGATGCAAGAAATACTAACAAAGTGATGAAGGATAAAGGGATTTTAAGCACAGGCAGCCTCAACAACTTGCTCTAGGGGGGCATCTCTCACAGTACAGTGTCACAAGAAAACTGGGTGCTAAAGAGGTAGACAGTTATCGATATCAAGATTTGCAGAAGTTTTAAGATGGTACCATCATCTGGTTCATACGGTTTAAAGTCCTTTTAATGAGAAAGTGCCATTGTGTCTGGAGTTTGCCCAACATATATTCCAGACAATGTTTAGTACCTTAGTACCAAAAGGAAGACAGGTGGTGATTTCAGGCTATTCTAATCTTTGTAGAGATCATTGATTTTAATAACTTAGCTGCACAAAGCTGTGCTGTAAAAAAAAAATACTGTAAAAAATGCAAGTATCAGATTGTGGTACTATGAGCTGTTACTTAATGACTTACCTAATTGACCTAGCTCAGATTTGGGAAGGGAGAAAAAAGCTGTATCAGTAATTTGGCAATTACAAACTAAAAATAGCTAATACCAGTGTTGCACAGGGGCTCTCTTATGTGTTCACAGCAGCATTAATACAATGGGGGGTTTCGTCACAAAGGCATAGAGGGATCATTGTTCAAACTGGCCTGTTCACGGGATTTGTTGACAACAAGACAAAAGGAATGTCATCAGATTTATCCTTTAAACCAATTATCAGAGGATAGTTTCTGTTATGGACAAGAACATGCACAGTTTCTGACGGGTCTTTGATCAAGACAGGAGACTAACTTTCATGGTTAATGCCGTTTTGTCACTGTTCACTAGAGCACAGTTACTCAGAACTACATCGAAAGTAATCACACAGAGAAGGGGGAGAAGCTGATACCTCAGAGAAGCTGGTTCCTTAAAGAGGCCAGGGTCAGATATTTGGAAGTTTGTACATTGAAAATTCCAGATACTGGAATCTGCAACATGAGCAAAACAACGAATAATTGGAAATAAACTCAGCAATAAGGCTGTCGACGTACTCAACATGAACAAAAGTACAAGTAACAAATACTGTACAAAGAGCCTTTCAAAGGTTGACACATGCCTCTTAAAATGCCAGGTTTCTTGTGATGTAAAAAGGAGGCTGTGATAAATCACTTTAAACCTAATTTTTATTTTTTTTTTTTTTTTTTTTTTTTTTTTTTTTTTTTTTTTTTTATTGAAGCACCTTTTGATTTCATTTCAGCAAAGTTCAGCGTTGTCTGAACTTTGATAAACATACTTTATGGAGCTGTTGCCCAGACGTTCGCATTTGGTTTAATCAAACTATGATACATTTCTGACAAGGTTTTGTGAGATTTAGCCAAACCTGGATGTTTCCTTTAAAGGAAAAGTTCAAGACATTTAAAGAAATATGGAGATTTTTGTCACATGAAGAACATAAGCAGTAGTGGGCATTGCTGCAGTTTTTTCAGTGTTGATGCTATCCATCTTGGATAAACCTCCTGTTTTAGTAATGTGAGTGTAACTTTCAGCTAACTGAGACCCTTGACCACTGTGTGATCCTTTGTAACGCTCTCTGCAAACTAGATTCAGCTGAAGAATGCAAATGAGCAAATATCAAGAAAATCCTGCCAGGACAACTACACTTTTTTCAGGTTAATCAAATTCAATACGTTTCATGACTTGATGCTGGATATGAATAAAACTGTGCTTCAATAAAGTATTATTTCAAGGGGAAACATAATAATGCAACCAGTTTATTGCAGTTTCTTTTCCTTTCTAGCAGACAAGTAGATTTTTAGTTGAATTATACAGGATAAATGTCAGTGAACTGTCTTAAAATATTTGATTATCTTTCATTCAAAAACCAGGCTTTTTTATCCAGAGTGAGTATATTTTTTGAAAGCCACTGTAACTAAATGAGTGGCATGTTACAAGATTAGATTATTCTTACTATTTATTTACTGCAGAACAGTATGACCTCTTGATCTTGCTCAGGCAACATTTTGGTTTCCTGGAAACCTTTTCCTCCCCATCAGATGTAGAAACTCCCTGAAGAACATGAAATAGAGTTCCTAAGATCTCTGAGTGCTTAATTGTTTCAAGCAGCCCCCACAACTAGACATTATTATCACTAAAAAAATCTCTGCAGGGTAAATCATGTCATAACTTTAACCCCTCTTAACATAAAGTAGAAATTCAGTCCATTTTGCTGCGTCAGTTCTATGGTAGGCTACATTATCAAAGTGAGCTGCAGGCAAATCATCCAAACAACTTGACAAGAGAGAAGTGGTTGCTGTGGCTGCACTTTCTGGACACATGACGTCCACGTGCAGAGGATCTCAGCTGTCAGCGCCTCGACCGCAGCAGGATCAATGGAGAAGTTAGTCACAGTGCTGACTGAAAATAAGGAATTCTCATTATCTGAGGAATTTCAGAGTACATTATTATCGAAACTATGGTCCATTTTCTAAAACATGAACCCCTTCCTATTTCTCTCTTCCGTTATCCATTTTGCCTCTTTTCTTCACTTTTTCTCTGTTTTTGTTTTTTTCTCCAGTCCATGTACCTGTCACCATCATTCCTCCAGCCCAACCAACCTCGAAGACAAGCAGCCAAGAAGGGGGAGGAGAGAAGAATGGTGAATGGGGGGTGGAGAAGGGGATGAAATTGGGTAAAAATTGAGAAGGACATGTATAAAAGGGGCTAACAAAAAAAAAAAAAAAAAAAAAAAAAAAAAAAAAAAAAGTTTGGGGCGCCATCTGAGCTACAACGTCCTTGATAGTGAAGAATTTTAGGTCAGACGGAGTGTGTAGGTGACTGACTCCAGGTCGCTCTAACTTCAGCACAGAGAAATGATTCCACTTCATTTAATCTGAGCCCCAGCCTCCCCCACTCAACCTGCCTCCAAGACCTTCATATCAAACATCACAGAGAACATCACAATCTGACTCAAGCACCAAAATCTGAGACAGTTATTACAAAAAAGTTTGGGAGTTACATTTACCATACTCAGGGTAACAGTTACAAACAGACGAGCGTCTCATTCAGCTACATAGTCATCACTAATCAGAAGAGCTGCTTTGGCTTTAGGGGCTTTGCCTCCTAAGACAAACACATTCCTCTGGGTAATCAGCTAGCCTGCTCAAGGCCAAAGCTGACATTGTTTCAAACAATTAGTCCTGACGCTGACCGTGTCACACTCCTGATAAAGACTTTGGTCACACTCCACAGAGTGCCGCCTGCACGGGTGGCACAGGCACAAATCCTTTAAAGAGGCCAGACTTCTTAGAATATTTTTCAAAGATTTGATGGTGGATTGAAAAGGCCTCATTCTATTTCTTATGATAAATTATTGTGTTTTTCTAAAAGTAGAACAAAAAACTTTTTAAACAAGAATGTGTTTCGTTTTTTGTAAATATTACCGTTAATTGTATTAACTTGCTAGAGCTCAGGTTTTTGAACTGATTCAGAAGAAATGTCAGTGAAAGCAGCTGGGGTGTAACAATTTCTCAATTAAAATTAAAACAATGAAACAATTAAAATACAAAGCTAAGACTGTCTGGCAAAGCATTATCCAGTAGCTGTCAGCATGTGAATTTGTCTCATGGATGCTTTAATTATGACCCCAAGATATGAAACCAAGTGGTAAGATTGACACATTGTATAGGCCTATATGGTTTTCAGGCTCCTAGTTTGAAGTAAGAAGGAAAGTAGCTCTTTAACACTGTTAAAATACCATGAATAGCTGCACACGATGCTATAGTTAACATCCATTTTGGAGCTTCGTATTGGCTTGCTATTGGTGCCTTCTATTTGTACTCTGAAGTCAGATTTTTCAAGCTCCCTAAAAGAAATACAACAATAACACAACCTGATGTTCAAATTCTGACTGGGTATGTCAGAACATGTCGAGCAACTGAGAAAATAATATCCAGTATGGTTGCTGCACACATAGAGTCCAGTGAAAGTTGATGGTGCAAGCTGTTTATTAAAGCTGTATTCACACCAGGAAAATCTTGTTTGGTCCGGACCAAAAGCGGACTTTATTTTGTTTTTGTTTGTTTTGGTTTGCTTTCACATTGTGCTTTTTTGCAAGTTGACTATAATTTGTAAACAAAGCCATGCTGGTGGCAGAAATGAAGGGGGCAGATCACAGACCTGGAAAAAACAAACATGGAAGTCCTGCTTGCTGCATTTGTGCAGTTATTATAACTACAATACCATTTTGAATGTCAAGAGCAGCTCATTAAACACAGGTTTCACAATGGGATATTTCTAATTTTGGAACAACATTGGCAAATGCGTGTTGCAAACTCAATGAGACAAGATGCATTGCATGTCCTAACCCACAACATGCTAAAGAAGCATCGCTAAGCAGAAAACAATGGATCAGGTATGATTTCATCACAATCAGTACACACAGCAGTAGCGATAGCAACACAGAAAGGCTCATTTTTACCATAATGCCCAGCAATGGTGGTTTGTGAAGTCCAAAAAGACATATATTTACTGTGGTTCTCATCGAGGTCGGTCTGTATTCACACCAGAACCAAACTGCACCAGAGTTTGTTAGGAAGCGGACCGAGACCTAAAAAAATGGGTATCGGTCCGGTTGTTTGGTCTGCACCAGAATTCACGAGTGTATTCACACCTGCACAAAAGGTCTGGACCAACAGGGCAAACCAACTCTGGTCCGTTTAAAGCCGACCAAATGTGTCAGGTGTGAATACACCCTAACACTTCAGACAATTTGTATCTTCTTTTTTTTTTTTTTACCAATTTCATACGTGGTGATAATATCTGTTCATAAACATGTTTCTTTAGTGTTTTAAATTATAAAAGGGAAAGAAATAGTGTTATTGGTTTGCATTGCTAACATTAGTGCCAAAACAAAGTTTTCAGATTTGCAGCTGCAGAGAGCTCTCTTCTCAGGTGTGATTTCACCTCTATGTCCAAACTCCAACTTCGGAGAAGATTTGGTCTAAAACATTTCATTGAGTCTAGACTGCATCTATTTCCCTCCACTTCATCAAACTAATCAAACATAATTTTCGCAGTGAATACAATGAATACAGATTCTTTGAATATAATTTGAGATTTAAGAAATAGTTATTCCATTTGTGAAAACACTAGAAATAGTATTTTCAAAGCAACCTCCTCAGAAGCATAAAAACTGCAATATGAGGACCTCTGAAATCTGGATTGAATTCTTCTACAGTTGTTTGATTTGTGAAACCTTTACTCTTGGTTTAAACTAGAAAAAACGGAGGGGTTTTTGATTTTGTTAAGAATATTGGCTCATTCTAGTCTCCTTTTCATCAGTCCAATATTGTGTATCATCTTGTCTTGTGAGCTGAATGTATTGTCATGCTCCACTGATGGATTAAAATAAATGTGTGAAATGATGTAAAAATATCAGATTTTATTTTGTTTACACTTTTGAGCTTGATCCAATTCTATAAAGTCCAGAATCTCCCAGAAGTTTTGAATATTTCCTACAGATTTCTAAAATAATTCTTATTTTCATGCCACTCCTATTCTATTCAAAGAGGAGGGCATTCTGTTCAAAAATTATCCCACAAATCCTTCTGGTGTGAGATAAACGAATAAGATTTAAATATGTATCACCAACAGAACCATTTGACTGCCTATTACCTTTTTTATTTCAGCATTTCTACCTTCTTAGGGTGATAAATGAGCTAACCTTTGTACACATTCGGGCCCACCCTGTTGACAAACATTAAATCGAATCGAACTTCAGGAATGGCCTATATGGCCTATTTTTCTTTCTTCCCTTTTAGTATCTGCTTGAAAAAAGTGACTCAGATCATAAAAAACTGTTTATCATTATAGTTCTAGCACCGAATACTTCTGCAGTGACTGAACGGAGATCCAGATCACATGCACACACTTAACACACAGCTCACCTCACTGGGGCAAAAGTCCACATATTATATGAACAAGAACCCGGAAGAATGAAGGTGACAATAGCAGCTTCTCTGTGTAGTTGCTGAAGCATTTATTTTTATCCCCCACCCTGAACACACGCGTCATGCCACTCCACTGGTTCCACTGGTTTCATTGCAAAGACTCCTTGATCACCCTTCCCATCACTGATTGCTTTTGTTTGCAATCAGCATGGCTACACTGAGGTGGTAAAACAGGCAAGTCGGGTAAACTTCTTAAGGCAAGTAGAATTTCCTGGCGATGGATTTGAGTGCACAGATGAGTCAAATCCAAAAAAAGAGTCTGTGGTGAGACACACAACCTACATTAAAATGTTGAGTTAGTTTTGATGAAAAGTTCTAAGAGATCATTTAAGTGAGCTAAAAGTACTTGTTCTTTACAACTAAGTAGACCAGACTCACAAAGAGAAGCAGCAGTTTGAAAGAGTCGAGTGATCTAAAGGAGTCAAAAAGCTAGAAACACAATTTAAGGTTGACATCAATACTTTACCTGTATCCCAGTGCAGATAGTGACAGACAGGTCAGGGAGACGCAGCCTGTGTTTTATTTTACTGGCAATCCACACAACCTTGTCAAAAACTCTTTCTATCTCTATCCATTCACCCAGCTATGGTGTTGACAGGCAGAGTGCAGAGGTAAGCGAAGGTGGTTTAGTGTTTACCCTTCTCAGTGGACAGAGGAGGAAGGTGGGGCCACTCAGCACAGGTAACCCCCACCTTTTTTCTCCCTCCTTCAATATCCCTATTGGTCACCTGATAAGGAATCAGACAAAAGGGAAGGTAAAGGGATGAAAGGGCACAGGGTGTGACAGGCAGACATAAGTGATGATCATCAGGAAAACGGAGAGCAATAATTACCATGTTTCTCACTGCTGTTAAATTCGGCCACAATACTACTCTTAATATGTTTAATCTGACATTTAGCTACTAGTTCTACAGATGCTTCATTCATGACAACTAACACTAATGGTCGCACTGTACCACACCATAGTGTAGTATAGTTGGTGTGTAATAGAGTTGACGTGATCTGATCCCAAGTATTGGTCCGACCAAGGTATGTTTGGAATTCCCACCTAAACTCATCTTCTGATCCTTGTTGATGGTGACGCAAAGTATACAGTCTCAGGAATGTCCAGTCGCACATACGCATTAACTAAGAAATCTGTGAAAAAACCCACTCAGTTGTGTTACTGCAGTGCTATCATATCTTGTCTGCTGAACTGAAATAACTTCACAAAACTAAGAGATCAATCTCAGTCATGTTGATGTCTGAATAATGACATAGATAAAAGAAGTCTTTGATGTTAAATAATTAATAACAGACCTGCTGGATGCTCATCTAACAGCCCAATCTCTGTCATGGCTATGTTTATTTGGATGTAAACCGGTTAACTGTGATCTGATCACTCAGGATCGTTTTTAATGCCAAGTGAGAGTGGTCATTGTTGAAGTTATTTGCTTTCAATTTGATTGGACGGGGAGCAATGTTAATACCAGGTCTGAAGAGGGTCACAGGTTTTTTTTTAAGACTGCCTATTAACAAAGAGAATAATGTCTTATTAGTGTTAGTAAAAACATCATACCAAAAGGAAAATGGACATGAATTTATTAACTGTTGCACTTTTAACATATACATCTCCATATGTTTTAAATTAAGTTAATAAAAAAAAAACCCACAAAAGGTGTCGATAGCTTCTATTTTTTTTGTTTTATAGCATAGTCGTGCACACACCCGTAGCTTGCCTAGTGACAGCCAGGTGCTGTTGGAAAGCTCCACCTGTGGAGGAAACTTCTTTTTCAAACTGAGACATTCAAAGTAATGCACTATGTTTATGAAGAAGGAGGACAAAGCTATTTAAGTATTCTCCACACATGATTAAGTGAAACTGCAATGAAATATGTTGTGATTTGAACTGAGTCACAATAAAACAGAGTAAACATGCTAGCATTAGCTTAGCCTTTGAACAAATGCTCTGTTTGAAAACTTCAGCTCCAGGAGCATGGCTGTACATGTGTCTATTCAGACATATTTTCAAAAACATCTGGTTGTTCAACAGAAAATTCTGGTGTGAAAACATGCATGTTACTGTCAAGAAAATTGTGAACTTCACCTATTGGGGGACCCAGTTTCAGACCCTAACATATAGAAAGCATACACAGCATATCACTCATTTATTTTTTATCATTCATATTAATACATACCCATTGCAAATTAAACACACGATTAACCAAGATCCAGATTGTAGATTTTAATATTAAACATATAATAATCTACAGTAAGAAGTCTGACTTTTTTGTGGAATAAAAAGACTACTGTGGACCCCCGATATTTGGGGGTTAGGGACTACAGCTGCCCGTGAACAGTTAAAATCCGCAAATACTTGAGACCCCCTCTAAAAATGCTTATCACTGCCTATTTTAATAGTTCAAACACAAAATATAGCTTAATATACATTAAGATGCATAGCAGAAACCATCTTCGCATAACCACAGAAGCTAACATCTACAGTCTTTATTTATGCTCTTCGGGGTACAGCCAATCAGCACAAAAAAAAAATTGCTCTTGTATTGGCTGCTTTGCAAATGCTAACTAATAGTGTGTCAAGTTGCATTGTGCAGAGATAGTTCAGCATCCCAAGCTGCATTTTCATCCGTATTTTTGGTAAGTGCAATGAAAAAAAATCCGCAAATAGGCGGATTGTCCGCTAATAATTTGGAGTTACAATCCACAAAAAAACAGGTGAATGTACAAATACTGAACCACAAACAGGTGGTGGACCCACTGTATTAAAAATCAATTTCCTGACTTTTATTCTAACCACTAAAATTAACAAAATGTTTAATATCAGTGTTGTTTTGTTTTAAATTTAGTTTTGTTTTTTTTTTTACATTTTTTAAAATTTCAGACTCCAGTTTTAAAACATAGAATAAGTGTCTTGTATTGCTTCTGAACAATAGCATATGGACTTATAAAAACAGCTTAAGGCAGGGGTGTCAAACTCATTTTCATTTCAAGCCACACTATTATGTGTACATCATGGTAAATCTGGTAACTACAGAGTCTTATTCTGTTAAATAAAACCTAAAAGGCCTTTTAGTGGTCACATACAGGTGAATACAGCAAATAGAGGGATAATGCAAGCCAGACCAAACCTGTCACATTGCAGTTATATAGACCAGAAACACAGCGAGTGTCAGAGAGAATAGGAAGGACTGACAATGTGTGGAAGTGTACATAACCTCAAACAACCCTGATGAGAACAGGAGTCTGAACGGCTATCAGACGGGGTGCCACTCTACCAATGTAAGTCTGTGTGTTTGCTGATCTTTAGTAACACATTAACCAACAACTCTGTTAATGAAGGACAAGCAATCAGTGATTAGCACTGTTTTTGCTACACACTTCCATAAACTGCGTAGGTAATCTGTTCAAAGTTTTAAATGGTGAAATCTCTCTTTGGTACAGTCTGAGGTGCCTGAAGTGAAGGCCATTCAGAATCATAAACCTACGTTAAAGGTTGCCAGCGAAGGATACAAGCATCAATATGACTTTATGGTGAGAACACTATAAAACAAGAGGGATTACACATACATAACTCTCAGTGAAGCTCAGTTTTTTTGTGTAAACCTACATATCACCCTCAGCCATTTGTGATTGTCCGTCCTGAGCAAAAGATGTAAAAATAATACTGGGTAAAAACATCAAAAATTATTCCAAGTTAAACAAATCTAATTGATCAACACCAAATCCATGCAAATATTCTTGTATTTCTGTCTATTATATCTGCATTAAGCTGCATCTTGGCACAGTTGTCAACTCTGTTGGCTTGAATTTGCTAGGTTCGAATTCCAACCTGGGGTCTTTCTGTATAGAATAAGCATGTACTCCTCGCTACATGTTTAGGTTAACTCTGGGTACTCCGGCATCCGTCCATAGTACTAAAACATAAATTGTCCTTAGGTGTGTGTTAATGACTGCTTGTCCTGAGTGTCTCTGTGTTATCTTGTGATGGTCTGGCCATCTGTCCTGTGTGCACCCGACCTCTCCCCCAATGACCACCAGCGATAGGACCAACCAACCAACCTTCCATCCATCCATCTGGTGAGGATTATTTAAAAGCAAATGAATGCACTCTGCAGAGATTAAGGAGTGGCTTGTTGCAGCCTACAGTTATTCTAAAAAGATAGTACAATCTCAATTAACTTCAAGCTTTTAGTGTATAAATCATCTGGTCTTTAACAGGTTATAAAATTATGAAAATCTAGCTTTTAGTGTACAACACCATTCCACCACTTTATCATTTTAATAAATAAAAGTAAAGCCAAAATGGAAAACTATATTTAAAGCTAAACCTCAGCAGTCAAAGAAGGTTGGATCTTCTTTACACATTATTGGTTTAAACTGAATATGAGCTGGAAACCAAAACAATCAAATGACGGTGCCACAGTTTTTCTACATGGGATCAGGTTCACCCTAATCTTTTTTTACAAAAACATTTATGTTGTCTGCTGGAAATTGTGATTATTGAAAGGAAACAAGCTTCATTTGCATCTTGAGATGCACTGTTGTGTTTATAATGTCAACAGTACCACTACCTACTGTTACCCATTTGTTCAAATTTGTATGCTTTACAATCTGCATGTAATCTTTGTTCCATTTTTTTTTTTAATCTGACTGTAGTCTGTCCTAGTGGTCATTATTTGAAAGGTTGAATGGTGGGAAACACAGACCAGTAAAGTAAATGTCCTAAGTATAAAAATGTTACTATGCTATCAGTCTAATTTTTATTGCATTTCCCTCATCAGTCTGACCCTGCCTACTATAGTTAAGCTGTAAAATTTGGCCAACATAACCTCCACACTTTTAAAAGCATCTTAAATACTGGAATGACTGTAATCTCATCCAATGGGAATCAAACTCATCATCAATTCTCAACTCATTTTTTCTCCCTGTGCCACTACATCCTGGTTATTGCTTTCTACCTTTCCTTTCTTCCTTTCCCCAACTTCCTCCATAGGTTACCTAGGGTCACTTTTGTTGCATCCTCTGTTATATTTTTTCATCACTTTGATTTGTAAATGTTTGCAAACTGTGTAAAGTTTTATAATTTTTTTTTAGTTGTCGCTTTAAGGGTGTTAGACCTTACCCTTGACTACCATGTAATAAAAGTGCTATTTCTCTAACTCTTATTGTAAAACCTGGTACCATAAAGTAAAGCATAGTTTGGTTACAAATTTGGGGAGTGGTTTTTCAGCCCAGGTATACTTTGGGGCAGTTTTGATTTTATGAATAAATACCTTGAATGTCAGTGTGGCAATAGAACTAGTCAGAATCATAAGGTTTTAGGTTCCACATGCCCCAAGTCTAGTCCTCAAGAGATACTATCCTACAAACTCAAATGAATGGCTTGTTACTGCTGAGTAAATTAAGCCTTTTGATTTGGTTGTGTTGGAGAATGGATGCACTTAAAAGCTGTAGAAAAGTAGCTTTCAAGGACTAGACTTGTGCATCCTTGTTCTAGACATTCACTAAGATTATATTTTTTAACAATGACCTAAAGAAAAAAAAATCAAGTTTCAAAAAAGACATTTGGTAAAAACTGAAAACTTTCACAAAGGGTGCCTCTACTCTAAAGTAACATAAATCAAGAAAATGCTGGTGAAAGTCACGCTATGAAGCGGATATAAAGTCATCATCTCAGTTTTAACAGACATGGAGGAGCTGGCCCTGCAGGTCTCCTGTGAACCATAACAAGATGAACACAAACAGAACAGAGACTGAGACAGGTGGCAGCTTGTTGTTTAGCATCAGAACTCTTCACAGATCACAATAATGGGAAAATATTCTTTAAAGGCAGCATGATTTCTGTATACCTTTAAAAAGGGGCTAAAATGGACTACATGGTTCAGAATTAGAATATTCTATCAGGCCAAGAGGGTGGTTTTTTTTTTTTTTTGTTTTTTTGTTTTGTTTTTTTTTTTTACAGGCGCTCAGATTAAATGTATATCTAAACCCAGTATACAAACTTCAACTACTCTGGAAAAGAAAAGGTATTAATAAAGTCAAAATAGGAGTATCCAGTAAGAATAACAAATAAGTTGTTCCAATAAGATGCACTTTTCTTGTGAATTGGCAAAGCACAACTAAAGCTAAATAATCATCTGCATATATAAAAAAAAAAAAAATCCAGGCCATTTCTCCCCTTCCTTCCACTTTGTATAACCAAACTATTTCATATCCATGATCTTAATCATTGCGCAACTGTTTATTTATCTTGGTAGCTGAGTATTCTGATGAATTATGGAGACAAAAAAGCATCATACATATAAGTGAATTGAGTTGTATATTATTTTCCAAAGATTTTTATTTTACATCCTATTTCTAGTGATTGTTGTGCTGACCCCTGTTTGGGCCGGTTGACCCTAACCTCCTGCTGACAGATGGCATTCGTCACAGTCACACAACCACATTTCCTTACAGTTGACTGTTCTTTGATTATAAAAAAATATTTTTAAATTTCAGCCCTTGCATGAATGGCACCATGTTCCAATCCCTCCCTCGGCCACCTCCCAACCAATCAGAAAGCAGGGACTCATTAAAATTCTGGGGTGAGTTGAAATACAGTGCACTCCCTCATAAAGCATGTAAAATACTCCTCTCCCCATTCTCAGCAGCAAGCATGCTAATTCCCAAATGACTGCACATGCATGACAGCAATAGAGAACTTGTTAAAGGTGTAGATAATGTAAATATTTTTATCTGGTGCTTCTGCATCCTGCTTTCTAATGTCGCCCTGGTAAACTACCAATGTGACACATATCAAAAACCACCACTGATGGTCAGTATGAAGCTTCTATAGGTTGCTATCCATACCCCAAAAATTCCTGGAACCAAATCACCAAACCTGCAAAAGTACAAAATGATGAATTGGAGAGATAACTTGGAACTACAGAAGATGGTTGAATGATTGAATACTTTAGGCTTCAGTTTATTTTTCAAAGCATACACACAAACCTACACATCAGGGGTCATAAGACATCTGAGAAAATATGGAATTTCCTTTTGTTATTTTCCAAGTCTGGATAAGTATAGAAAAAAGAGCATTTAACACTTTCCCCATCAGTATTAAGATTTCCTAATTGCTTACTGAGAACCCAAAGATAAATGCACACAAATTCAAAAATAAAAAAGGGACATTTTATAGCATTTTATTGTCTCAAAACAATTTTATATCTGGGTAATAAATTCCATCTGTGAATGCAAAAACAGCACTGAAACCACTATTTTTTTAACTTTCACAAACAGGATAAACATATTAAATTTTACAAACTGAGCTTTAAAGATTCTTTATTTACCATAGGATAATTCAGTCCTGATTTAACATGTGTTATAGATTTTTAAATTGGCTGATCTAAATTAGTTTAGATAGAAAAAAGTTGTGAAATACCCCGTACCACACTTCTGAATTGGCCTTGTTTTGTTTATGATTTGTGGAACAAACAGATCATGTAATTACTTTAACATTTTCAAGGCTTCGTCCTGAAATGATCTGACCCTGACAAAAACCTGTGAAAAAAAAATCCAAAAATTTAGGCCTGTGTGGACTGGGGAATAAAACAAAAACTCATAGGAACCTTGACACACTAATAATTCCGTTTAAAGATCCTTAATCCATGTTAAAAGAAATCTAAATTTGTCCTCCAGTGGACATCATGACACTAACTGTTCGATTTGAGGCAGTCCTCCTCACCACTAGTCAAACACAATATCATTATTCAATAAGTACATTTCAAACCAAGTTAAAGAGATGGAAACTGAAACAATGTTACAGGTGGGGGGTGACTGCGCTGTATTTTCTGTAAACTTCATACTCTGTACTCCTTTTACTGAAAACATAAACAGCACAGAAATGTCCTGAAAAGTGTGTGTTAAGCCTGCAGGGCACATGAAACCGGCTGGAAGGCCACAGCAGGACAAAATGTCTTTTTTTTTTTTTTTTTTTTTTTTTTTAATTTCTCCCAAGAGAAAAAGGATTCAACTTCCATTTTATTCAGTCATGTCTTTAATGTCAGTATCAGAGGTTCTGGGTCTCATTGTGACACCTTTCTTTCAAAGTAATTTTAGTCTAATATGCTTCATATGTGACAGAAATAAAATACGTTAGAAAAAATTTATCAATGACTAAAGGTATGAGTTCATATGACATAGGAGGGGAGAACAGGGTGCAGAAAAGCTTCTTACAGATTGTTGTTTGCATTTGAACAAAAAGTTCAAACATGTTATTTCAGTGTTCTGCATGTTCATTCTTAGTAAGATGGTGACCTGACAGCAAAATCTTCAACTCTGTTCTGTTTTATCACTTCCTCAGCAAAACAGGCACCTGAAATCCTATAACTCCTGTCAGCTAATTCCAGCGTTGCTCCTCTGATTAGCAAAATGACTCAGCACAAAAACAAAACCTTTCTGCCATCCTGCCACGCACACACAAACACAGGACAACGAGGTCTAATTTTTTTTCTTTCCTTCATTCTGATGAAAGACATTTCCCCTTTTGCCTAGAAGTCGGTCAGCTGACGCTCTACATGCAGTCATGTGGCTTGTCACTAACCAGCAGAGGACAAGGCACAGCGTGTGTGTTTCTGTGCTACAATCACTGCCAAGGTCAAGGAGAAAAGGAAGGAGGAAGGCAGGGCCACAGAGATAGGAGGAAAATCACTGAAGCAGCTCAAAACCTTAATGACAACAAAAAGCTGTCATTCTGATGACATGTCAACCGCAGTGCAGCTGCTTATTTTCTGCCAAATAACCACTAACCACCTCAACGTCAATGTGGATGACTATACTAACTCCCTGTACCGGGAAATGATCCTAACTATTATGTGACAAAAGGAGGCATCATGAACCTACACTAAAAGAGACTAAATTCTGCTAAAATTTCAACAGAGCTGATATGAAAACTACTTGAATAAATTTGTGGCTAAGCACTTCTTTTCATTGTTTGTGGTTTGTATTGCTGCATTTTCAGAACATGCAAATTAATCCCTGCATCTTTTTAATTTCATGGCAAATTGAGTGAATGACCTCAAGACAAAAATAGAACACAGTCTACATTATTGACTATGTTATTTGAACACACAAAAACCAAGAACAAAACTCTCTTTTAAATCCACGCTTACAGTGCCTTTTAAAAACATTTTAACTTATTATTAGGATCCCTACATGGTGGTGGCAGCATCATGATGTGGGGATGTGCTTAAAATGACTCAGTAAAAATCTGGAGCTAAATTCAAATAAAAAGCTTGCCACATGTTAATTACTTTCTTTGTGGAGTGGCTGTGGCTTAGTGGGAAGAGCAGTCATCTTATAAACAGAATGCTGTGGGTTCAGTTCCAACTTCTCTCTCGAAAGTAGCCAAGTTGACTGAAATATGAATGTGGCTGTATTGTAAAAGTACTTTGAGTTGTCATTATGACTGAAGTCTTCATACGTTTCCTCCATTTACTGAAACTTTAGAATTATTGTTTCCTGACACTAAGAACTGTCTGACTGAGCTTGAGACATTTTGCAAAGAAGGACAAAAATTTAGTTTCTAGATGAGAAAAGCTTGTTTAGAAATACACCTAAAGACCTGCTGCTGTTATTGCAATAAAATGTGGTTCTACAAAGTGTTGATTGACCTGGAGGGACTGAAAATAAATGCTCACAACAATGATCAAATGTTTTCAGATTTTTTTTTTTTTTTTTTTTTCAAAAAGCATGTGTCACCTTTTCTACCACTTAAATTATTATTTATACAGTAAAGTTTGTGGAGGTAATGTAATAAACTGTGCAAAAGTTGAAGGACTGTAAATAGCTTTGTAAAACACTGTAGATGCAAATTGCCACATGATCAGATATAATTAATATTACTAACATGTTTGATCAAATTCAAAAAACCCACTTTTTTATTGTTTTTTTAAGTAGTGACATAGTAATTTGTGTGTTTCTCTCTGGGCACTCTAGCTTACTTTCATGGTCCAAAAATATGTTGTCAAACCAGTCAGCAACACTGAGAGTCACTTTGTTGGCTTGTGCTGAACTGGTGGTCTGTTCAGGATGTAACCCCCCCCCCCCCCGTCACTCTCTGACGGCTGGAGGCAGTCACAAGTCACCAAATGAAAAGATCAGACCGACAATAGAACTTGCTTGTGGACACATTACCTTGTGAACCAAAATAAGATGTTTAAGAGTCCAATTTCACAGTAGCTGTAAAGAAGCGTAGCTGGAAGCCTCATCCAGAATGTAAAAATGTGTGACCCTCAGCAGGATCTCTTCAGGAACGTTGTCCTGGTATCTGTAAATAACTCACTTGGTTTAGTTGTGGTCTCATCTAGACAAAAAGCTTGTCAGAAACGTCAGATTTAGTGAAAAAGGATTGCAATGGAAATGGAAAATGAAGACAAGATGGATGTATGTGAAAGAAATTATAGCTCGCTGCCATGAAACAATTGGACTTGTTGAGAAACTCGCCTAAATGAGTTACTATATTTCGTTTCTACTGAAACAATTTTTTTTCTACAGTTCACAGAACATCAACCATCACACTATTTTAAATACATTGAGCAATGAGATTTTTATTTTTTTCCATGACACACCCATGAATGCCAAAAGTAGTATTTTCTTGGAAATTATAAATACCTTCCCATATCCTCTATGAGTCTTTTAGCAATTAAATTAACTCCTAACAATTTATTATTATCACATTTATGTTGCCTAAATTAAAGTTTTATTCTTTTGCCCTTCAACAATATCCATGTACTTGAATTTAATCTTTTAGCAAACCTGCAATCTTCACCATCCCTTGTTAGTTGGAAAGACAAAATGTTCCCCAATGCAGCTCACCTAAAAGCCTCTCACACCCACATTCAGTAAGGTGAGAAGGGGAAAGTATAGAAGGCCGATAAGAGCTGAATGAAAAGCTGCTAGAATTCAGTGCCCATGAACTCAGGCTAACGCCCCAGCAGGGTAGCACAAAGGCAGAACTGCTAAACGATGTCACGCAAACCTCACAATCTGGTGTTTTAAGACTCGAAAAAAAATGAAATCATCCTGAGAAACCAAAGCTGTGTGTAATACACCCGCTCCCCTGCTTGCACACTGACTCTACTAACCCAACAAAAGACAAGAGTGTGGGAACAGACCAGAGAAGAAACATAGAAAAGACTGATGAGAGAGAAAATGATGAGCTTCAGTGTCCGCGCAAAAGACGAGTGTGTTTGTGTGCACATGCGTGGCCTCCATGTGACTATTTTGTATCAGTTTTGTGAATGGGTTCATAGTGCGATACATCATATGGAACATTCCATTCTGGCACAGCCCAAGGAGGCAATATGTGTGGATGTGGGTGAAACCTTGTCATGAAAGGCAGAGTCATACTGTGTGAAGTTTCTTTCCTTTGGAGCTGCTCACTTTCAAATACACACACACACACACACACACACACACACACACACACACACACACACACACACACACACACACACACATGCATGCATGCACGCACACACACATATTTACTGCTTTTCCTCACCAAAATCAAATCACACATGCTCACACACCTTGCCATGGCCAGCTGTCTAGACAATTGCACTATTGTGTGGAGGAACAGGTATGCATAGAAGAGTATCTTTGAGAACAACCAGCAGAAATCTGTACAGTGGTAGTCAGACGTTTACATAAAGTTAAGCCAAAAATTATTTACACCCCTGGCAGATGTACATTAAAAATGACTTGCATTGAACCAACTAGTTTGTTCTGACATGAAATGAGACAGACATCTGTCAAAATATAATAAAACAAAGTAAATGGGGTATCTCTTTGGGGAAAAAATATTTCAGTTTTTATATTTTTTAACTGTATTTTTAAAAATGCTACAAACCCTTCCCAGTAATCAGTGGAAAAACCTCTTTTGAGATTATTGCAGTTGAACCCTAAATAATTGTTGATCAGCTTTTTAAATGTTTCCACTGATATTTTGATGATTTATCTTTGGCTCCAAGTTGCTAAGGTCGGAAGGCCTCCTTGCCATCACCCTGATCCTCAACTCCCTCCACAGATTCTCTTTCAGCTTCAAGTTAGGACTCTGACTAAATTCCTTTAAAACATTGACATGACTCTAGTATGAGGAAACACATTGATAAAATGGAAAGATTCCTTAAAATCTAAATCTGCAAGGAGTATGAATAATTTTGGGCTTCACTGCACACTCTGCAGCATGAACTTATTAGTAACTTTAGGTTTTAGATTATGAACTTTACAGCGTTGGTATAAGCATAAAAAAATACATTTACATTTGAAATTTGTTCAGAGTCCGTGGGAAGCTGTCTTCCTGGGACAGTGATTGGTTCTTCTTCTACTACTTCTCGTTTAATGACGATTGGCAAACAACTAAATGGAGAATTACCGCCTGGAACTGGTCAGCAGTGTGAACCAAATGTCACCCAAAATAAAAGAACTCATATCCTATCATACAAATTACACTGTCTTAAAAATAGAAGATGGCCTGGTAGCTTCTACTTCTTGAGTCTTTCTGAAATAAATCAATAGGTCTAGTTTTGGCTGTGATTGGTTGATACACGAAACTAAATAAGGCACACAAAAAAACGGGGAAAAAACCCCAAATACGCTTCCAGTGATCATTTTCTAGAAACATACTCATCATTGAATCTAGACGGGATTAAGAAAAGTGAGTCATGATAATGAAACTAAAATTAAATTAATTGCCACACAGGATCAACATGTTTGATCATGCCTTATTTACTTCCTCATCGTTATTATGATTTGTCAAGGCCATGTTGGTCATTTCATCTGTTTCATGATAGTTATTTATTATTATTAATATGAACACTCAACTGTCAGTAATTGACTGTGATTGTTTGCTTGTATGAACTTATTTTTATCTGGTGAAACAACCAACATAAAATAAGGAAGTACTCAAATACTGAGAAGGACAGAGGAGCAGTGCCTGCTGCTGGAAAAACTCTATCCATTTGATGGAGAATATCTCTCCTTTCTTTCGGTCTTTCCACCATCTTCTCTGCTTAACCCTCCTGCAGTCCCACAAGGGGTTGATGCGCTTTTACAAGTTTTATTTTTTATTTATTTATTTAATTTGTTCTTGGTTTCGGGAACTGACAGGCTGACGGGATACCCCCATCACATCCCTGTCCGACCATGTCATCTGCCACGCTTTCCCCAAGCATCCAGCTGGGACTGAAGGAGGCTTAAGACACTCTTAGGCTCACTGAAGATCCTCCTCACTACGCCAATATTTTTGACACTCTAGGAGCTTTCTTAATGGCTAGGATGCTATGTATCTTTGTGAATAACTTTTATCTTACCAAGGTAAAATTTAAAGAAAAATCTTTACATTTTTTTTAGGAAAATTCTGATGTCACAGTTGTGTTTTACCTGTCTAACCCATGCTGTCAATCTCAGATGATAGAAAATTGTTCAGAATGGAGAAGAACAACTCATGAGTCACCAAGACCCATGTCCTTCATGAAGTGGAAGGTGCTCACTCTCTATAATAAAGTGAGTTTAACATTGAAATGGACCAAGAGAATGTCAACTAAGAAAGAAAACCCTGCTCCAAAATTACCAAGGTGTGGCTCTACTGAAATCTGCAGCCACCCATATGGACAAACGAAATGCCTTCTGGTAAAAAATGATGCATGGATAGTGGAGTCAAATGATGCTTCCAACCTAAGAACACTGTACCAAGTGCCAAGCACTGAGATAGAAACATCAAGCTAGGGGTCTGTTTAGCTGGCAGATGAACTGATGCATTGCCAAAAGTGGCTAGAACACCATTAACAGAGAACTACCTCCAACTTGAACCTCTCCTCAAATCAACAGCTGGACAACTGAATCATGTAGACAGCCAGGTGTTCAGGACAATGATCCCGAGCACATATCAAAATTGGCTCTAATAGATAAAGCAGTCTAACAATAGGCTCCTGGAATGGCTCCGTCTTCAGTCACATGGGAAATTTGTTGACCATTTTTGAAAACCAGGTCCATGTCAGGAATCAACCAGTTAAAACAAACTGGTCAAACATCCAGCAGGAATTATGCCAGAAATTTAGCCACAAAAAGTGTAGTTTCTCTTCTGTTTGCTATATAACATTTAACCAACCATAAATATGGACATATGTGTATATTTCAGCTTGTAGGAATCATTGTAACCATGTCTGGATTAAAGAAAAATCAACATAAATTCAAACTTTTGCACTCAATTCTTTAAAAAAAACAATTATTGAAGTTACTTATTGGTAAATCCCACCACCTTGGTAAAATAATAGTTCTAATGCATCATAAGAAAGCCATAAAATGAATATGACATTGATGCCAATATTAAGTTTATTTAACTTACCATAAAAAGATCCAAGAACTTTTTAATGGGTAAATGTCATTGTCTTTCAGTTAAAATAGATTTTGTATCACCTGACTCCCAGGAAATATTTGCGACAGAGCAGTGAAGGCCTATACATGGGACATACAGAGAGTCCTGTTTTCTGATATGCTCATTTTCTCCTGCAGAGGTGGCTTACGAAACTTACAGTGAAATGAAGCATAATAAGAGCATTAGGGTTTGAGCAGGCTGGAGGAGCAAGGAGGGAAGGAAGGAGGGGCGTAGGATGAGAGGAGAGGAGAGGATGGAGAGTTCACTGGTGTCACCGCACCGGGGGGGCCCAGGGGTTACGCGGGGGTCGAAGGTTGAACAGCGGAAAGGGGACTGAGGAAAAACAGGGGAGGGGGAGTGTTGATCCAGCCTTCACAGAGAGTGGATGTCACCTGTTTACACACTCAACTGTGCTGCTGCATTTACAGAAGAAATTCACTTACACAATGTTTCATCTTTGTGGAACATTTCAACACAGAGTTGAGACTGGCTTTAGTAAAACGTTAATAACTTTCAAGTGTTTAGATATCCCCTACGTGTTCTAGGAACCCTCCAGCTTGTTGTGGTTGCAAAAACCTTTAGATGTAAAATGAAATAACACATTAATACACATCTCAAAAGGAAAATCTCCTTCATAAAAAAGGTGTATGCTAGCAGAAAAGGAGATATACCAATGTACGGACCTGAACACAAATGGAAAACTGATTGCATCTGCTCATTTAAATAATGATCAGAGAGCAGTTTTTTTAATGGTCTCAATGAGTACCGCAAATCTGTAATGAAGGACTGCTATTTGCAGTGTAAACTTCAACAGGATGTTTGCTGTAATAGGATGACAGATCCAGTTTCTTAGTACATATGAAATTCTCTTTTGCAAATAATTTTATGTGTGAGATTTTTTTAAAGCCTCATAATCAGCAGTTGGACGAGGCAGGGCGTATGAATTGGTCAACACAGCATATGACAAAGGAGACAGGTATTTAATGTTACTATTATGATTTTTGCTTCCCAGAGTTACCAAAGACACATTTTTTACTTTCAGTGTGTCTTACTCCAACTGAGCAGTTTGGTACAAAATCAAGCCACATTTTGTCTTTTTAATATCTAGAGAGCCAGCCAAACAATTGTGTCCTGTTGAACAAAATTTAGGACAAACAAAACATACTTCTTAAAGGTTAGTAGAAAAAGAAAAAATATTAATGTACTTCTTTGAAGATGTAAATCTTTTCATTTGTCTTAATACCTGTTTTCTCCTTTTAACAGATATCAATAAGAAGCTTTACATTCCTCACAGACTGGTGTATCTCCTGTTGCAAATGAGCACATTATAAATATTTTTCCTTTTGGTAACACACCACAGAACAGTAATTTTGACCCATTTTACTTCCTTGTCGTCTTGCTGCCACTCTGTGTTTGGCCAGGTCAGATGGGAGCTAAAGAGGAAGGTGGGGGTGGGGGTGGACAGAGGGGAAGAATGTGGCCATTGTGCTCTCCAGGTATGTGTGTGTTTGTGACAAACAGAAAGAATCGGAGCGAGAGAGAGGAGATCAGATCCGGTTACAGGTGTTTCATAAACAGCACAATAGTCCTAACAGGTCCCCTTCTCTCCCTGAGCTTCTGGAGTTTCTGTACGCAGTAGCTTTGGATTTTTGCCTCAGAGTTTCTGGATTAGGTTTATGGCTTTGTCACATACACGGCACACTAAATCTGTGCTTCCTCATATTCAGCATGAGATGATCATGTGGCATGATTGAATACTACGTGTCTGTTTGTTTCTAATTCATGCAGTTTAAGCTGTTTCTCTTCCTTATGTTTGAGGTTTGTTAAACAATATTCGACGTCCCGTTTCTAAAAAAACGAAAGAAATGTCATATTTTTCTTCCTGTTTGAGTCTGTTTCAATTACTGGTCTTGTCTTCCTGAAACCAGTAATGGCCCAAACATGATATACCAGTAAAGTCATACAGTCAAAACAGCTCATATATAGATTCAGTCTTTAATGACAGACTGTGGAAAGTCAGGATAAATTTTGAAAAGTGGGTCACAATTTGGACCTACTTGCACAATTAGCCATAGCTTTACTGGGAAGTAAACACAAGGACAGGCCCGTTTTAGTACAAAGTATCACAAGTCTGCCATTTTCCATGTATCTATTTTTAGTTTTGGTCTTGCATGAGGTAAAGCAACCATGTGTCACCACCTCATCAGGTCTGACCAGCACTTCAACAGACACACACCTTTCAGAAACGAGCAAAAGCATTTACAGTAAGTACTCATCAGCCTCATTCCTTTAGAGGACAATAGACTGACTCCCACCAAGTCTCCAGCTGTAACTCAAACATCAGCCTTAAGGCATAAAGATAAGTTAAAATAGCTGTAACTTCTGAAATGTGTCATAACATGGGTGAGGTAATGTCACAGAGGCAGTCTTGCAAAGTATTTTATGAAAGCTTCAAATACTCCTGAGGAGTTTTAGAAACACAGCAGCCTTTAGCTTTTGAAATACTTCAATTCAATTCAGTTTATTTACGTAGCTCCAATTCACAACAAATGTCATCTTGAGGCACTTTACAAAAAAAAAAAATCATTTCAATCCAATCATGCATACAGTCCAATTGATCCTAGTCATCAGACAGTACGGTAAGCTTAATTAATTACTCAAAGTAGTTTAAAAAGTTTGTATCTAAGGAAACCCAGAAGATTGTATCGAGTCATTGACTAATTGAATTGAATAAAAAAATAAATATTTAAATAACCTGTCTGACAAAACAGCAAAGAGATGTAACACACAAAGTTAGTAAAAAAAAAATAAAAATAAAAATAAAAACTGCTTCAGAGTTATTGTATAGAAGCTGATGCATGTATCATCAGTCTGTAATAATTTTCTTGATGGAAACCATCCAAGCCTCAGTCTATAGGCATTAATGTGAGACCTTCCAAGTCATTTTTGCACCTTAATAAACCTGCAGCTTAAACATAAAACAAATATATACCTATATGTACAATCATTTTAACTAAGGTTGTCCAAGTCCAGTCCAGCTGGGGATGCATAAAAGTTACAGGACAGGAGCTCTTTAGGACTGGACTTGGGCACCCCTAATTTACACCCTTCAGTTTTCTTCTCTGTGACCTAAGGTGGATTGTCTCTATGATGTGCCACTGATTCTTTCCTACAAACTCATGTAAGGCAAGGACTTTTGCATCAATTGTATTTAACATGTATTAGTCTCCTCTCTGTCCTCAGTTTTTTTTATTACAAAGAAAGTTGATAATTAGTATTTCTGACTGTGTTTCTATGCTTAGCCAGTCTCTTTTTTTGTTTGTTTTTTTTTTGTTGTTGTTTTTTTTAGAAATGGCTACTAATAGAAATATTACTGCCTCTAACTTTGTGTACTCACTTTGCTTTTCATCTATGGAAAGCACCCAGAATCGGTGCTTCTGTGTTTAGCTCTCTTCTAGATGCATCCACTGATGTTGTTATTACTGCCATCAACTTTGTGAATGCTCTTTGATTTTCTGTTTCATAGAGTGCATTCCAGTCAGTGCTTCTGTGTTTAGAGGTGTATCTTTCCCAGATAGACCTATTTATGCTGCCATTACTGGCATTAACTGTGTTCCTCTCTTTGTATTTCTCTCCCATAGAAAGTACCCATGGCTCAGTGCTTCAGTGTTTAGCTCAAACTTCTGGATAGAGCCAGTAGTGGAAATATTACTGCTATTACCTTTACATTTTCTCTTAGTTTTTCTTTTCTACAGGAAGTAATTCTGGCTCAGTACTTCTGTATTTAACTTTAACCCACTGACGGAACCATGAATTATACTGTGTGAGTTGGAATGGAATCTGAATATATAACTGAACTCTATTGGAAAGTACTAGACTGATTTGAATTAAATCTGGACCAAACTCATCTTCTATCAATACTATACTCTCTGGAAATTATTTTTACAGAACCTGTGATGTATTCCCTTGAGTTTCACTACCAGTATTTTTTTTTTAGCTTCAGTTTTGCTTTGAATCTTACCAGTTGCTTAATCTTTGGTTGGACTAAAAGCTGCATCAATGTTTAAATTACATGGAAAAACATACAACGGTATTTTAGATGTTATTTGGGAAACTGACAGATTTTATGAAAGGTACATCTCCATCACATCGAAGTTCAAACTGTACATCGTCATATAGAGAAACACGAGACATCTGTTCTTGAAAATATCAGCTGGATATGAACCATCCTAAACAGACACACTGCAGACTCAGTGTATACACACACACACACACACACACACACACACACACACACACACACACACACACACACACACACACACACACACAACTAAATCTCGTTTGTACAACAACAGGACATCCAAGGCTGACTGGCGCCCTGCTCGACCAGTTTTTCAAACACACACACATAAAATGGCTAGACAAGACATTAGTTAAAAACTCACAACCACACACACACACACACACACACACACACACACACACACACACACACACACACACACACACAAATAAACATCCAGACCTCGTTCCGTAACCTTGTCGTGAAGGTTACAGCAGTCAGCTGGGTCAGTGTGATCACTTGACCAGCTGAAAAAATGTCCTTCCAGATACCCACTGTGTGTGCGTCTGTGTGTTAGTGTGTGTGTATAGTACGAGCTAACCAGGTGAGAAAACACATAATGTCCCCACAGTATATCTGCTAGGGATCTAGAGTGAAAAAAGAAGCAGAAGAAGTGCAGAAGACTCATGTGATGAGTTTCCAGCCAACCTGTAGGATGATGGGACGTGTAGTCTCTGCGTCGCTGTCGGTTCTTCTTCCACCACTCAAAAAGCAACGATCCAATTTGTCACTTTTTCATCTTCTCCTTCTCTTAACCTCCTCCTCTGCGTTGTCTGTCAGGTTCGTCTCTCACCTTGTGCCAGTTGTCAAGCTGACTCCTGTCTTCAGTGATAGGGCCCCCACAAAAAGCACAATGAGAACAAATCTCAGGCACTTGCAACCAACTCCTAACACTCATACAACCAGAGAGGACAAGTCAGAGTTTCTCTTCTCCTTTTGGTGTTTTTTCAGATCCTGACTCAGATCCTCTCTGTTTGTCCTCTCCTCTGCTCCAGTCACGACAACACGTGTAGACGCAACAGCAGGAGACAGGAGAACGGGGGGGGGAGCCCACAAGGTCTCAAAGTGGAGGAGAGAGCAGGAGGTGACGGTGAAGAAGGAGAGAACAGAAAGAGGGAGGGATGGATGAAGGGAGGAAGGGCAGCAGTAATTAGTGAGTCTGTACCTGACTCTCACTGACATAAGCCCCACATTCCTCAGAGCTTGGAAGGGGGGAGAGACCAAAGGGAGGTGGAAGAAATGAAAAAGTTCAGAGGACTCTCACACACACTGACACACTAACCATCCCGATGAATACCTTCTTGATCCTATGAGACACCAGAATCTATCTTCCTTTACAGCAAACCATAGCTGATGGAGCACTCAAGTAAAGGCTGCATGATGTTAAACTCAAACTTGATGCTTTTGGATAGTCACCGTCCAAAAGTCTTGGAATTATTCAGTTCTCAGTTCTCTCTTCCCTCTCCTTTCGCTTCATGAGAAATCCTCCTATTGTTCTTTCCGTTTGCCTTGTGCCTCTGCTGCTGTGTGTACGGTGTACACACTACCTGCCCCTGAAACTCACCAAACCAGAATCAGAACTGCCCAAACTCCTGGCACACCTCCTCCCTTCTATCATTCCGGATGGGAAATGCTATCCTCTTGTGCCCCTGTTCAACTTGCCTGAATGCGCGTGTGTGTGTGTGTGTGTGTGTGTGTGTGTGTCCTAATAGCCAGAGCAGCATTCCTCCAAAGGGGTTTCCTTCACACCTTATCCCAAACCTCACCACATGATTGCACTCATCCACCACCTGCTTATTACTGCTGATCACCCTCTGCTGCCTCATGAATATCCGAGGTCATGATGACACGCTGTCTTTGGGCGACAGTATTTATTCTTTGACGTCAGAAAAGTGGATCCCTACATAATGACAACTTTCTGTAATAACAGCTCCTCTCAGACACCCAATCCCATTTCTTGTGTTTTCCTATCAGCGTAAAGATGACTTGCAGGGAAATCTGAAGCTCAATATGTCTAACATCAACACATTCTAACCTTTAAAGAGATTGCTGCTTCACAGCTGAACTGAAAGTAAAACAGTGACACAGCTACAGTTTCTCATGTCCTTTTTCACATGCAGCCTCTTTTCGCTCTTTATTCTCTTTCTTTCCCAGAAGATACTTGTTTGATCATGTAGCTCTGTTTCAACACTGAAAAGAGCAGCTTTTATTTCTCATTCAACATTGAGCAACAGCGTGTCTCCTAATGCGTGTGTCTGCCTACCTGGATTCCTTAGAGTCGGGTGTGGGTGGGACCAGGTGCTTCCTTCTTCCTGATCTTAGGTGCTCGGTGACATTTTGACGCCTTTGTGACAGCCAGTTGTCATGGAGACGGCGAGGAAGATGTGCTGAACGGTTACAGCCGCGGCAAGTCGGCCAGTCATCAGAGTGAGGACAGAAGAGAGAAGTGAGGAAGCAGGATCCCTGTTTAGAGTAACAACACACACACAGACACACATGCATACATTCAGATAAAGAACCCCCCCCCCCTCACACACACACACACACACACACACACACACACACACACACACACACACACACACACGCACACACACACGCACGCACTTACTCACACAGTAGGGAACTTGCAAGTGTGTGTGCATAGGAAACTGAGATTGAGTCAGAAGTGCTCACACAGAGAAATATCGTTTCAACACAGCGCCTGAACTCTGGTAGGGAGGAGGCAGGGCCGTTGGATTAGTTGCTCAATGCGTTGACTTTAATGCTTACTTAACAGATCTTACAAGCCTTAAATGAAAAGGCCAGATAAAGCAAAAAAAAAAAAAAAAAAAAAAAATGCACACCCAATATTAAATATGTAACACTGCAGGTACAGTACTTTGCAAAAGTATTTTAAGCCTTAGAATGTTTTCACATTTTGTCACATTCAGTCACAAACCTGTATGTAGATGTTCTGTGATAGACAACACAAAGTGATATGAAACGAAAATGATAAAAGTTCACTTAATATTTAACAGTAATATAAGTGTGGTGTGCATTTATATTCACTGTCCCCTATAAAGTAACTCAATCTCATTTATGTTTGATGGACAGCATCTATGAACAGATCAACTGGATTTTGGACTGGGTAGGATCATTCTAACACATTCCCACAGCATAAAGCTGCCCTCACCATGTTTTACAGTGGGTATGGTATGTTTAGAGTGCTATACTTTTAAATACTTTTGCAAGGCTCTGTATGTGTGAATTTAAAGGAGAGGTTTGTTCCAGGTTTGTTTTTGTGTACAGTCTGGACTTTGACTGGGCCATTCTAACACATGAATATGCTTTGATGTTAACCATTCTATTGTGGCTGTGTATTTGGGGTTGCTGTCCTGAAGTAGAACCTGCATCCTAGTCTCAATTATTTGCCAGCCTGTAAGTGTTTTTATCCTCCAGGGTTTTCCTGCAGTTAGTGCAATAAATATTTAATTTGACCTTGATCATTTCTGAATCCATGCTGAATGAAAGTACCACCACGTTTCACCATGAAAATGGTGGCACAGTGTAAGTTTAGGATTTTGTCTATAGGTCTGAAGATTGGACTCTTCTGAACCGGGCAACTTCTTCCACATTTGCCATTTTTGCTGTGTCCCCTAAATGGGTGTGGCAAAAGCAAATACTGATGACCTTCTTTCAACAATAGTTCCTTTACGAAACACTTGAAGGTGTGTTTTGTGAAAGGACCAAAGCATTTGGGGAGGATAGAAGTCAGCCTGCCTCTGTGATGCCCCTAAGTTGCCAAGCAAGTCCTCATGCAGTAATGCCGTATGGTTTGTTCAACCAGCAGGACCAGCAAACAAGACTCAGAAATCATGTCTGACATGATTTCCAGCAAGGATGATTTCTGGTAAGGATGTGAGATATATAATTCAAGTTTAAAACATTTGCTCAGCCAACAACAGGATTGCAACACTGAATTTTTACGCCATTATTGTTTTGAAAATGAATGCTATTGGGAAACCTTTTTTTTTTTTTTTTTTTCATTAAAGTTAGCAATATTATGGCTCCAATGTTAAGTATTTTAAGTAACAGTAATCAGTGAGGAAATATGTGGGTGAACATCCTGGAAAGTGTTTTTTACTTGCCGTGCTTTGATTAAAGTCCTATACATAGGCTTACTCCACAAGGACCTGCTTTGTGTGCTGTACTCAGACAACTCTCCATTTTGGGGGGGGAAGCAGATGAAAAATCTGTCATTATATTTGGCACACATGATTAACTGCAATTTCATTAAAATATGTTACAAGTCAAATTCCTAATTCATATCAAAAGAGAGAAGGAACATGCTAGCATTAGTTGCCAGCACTTTAACAAGCCTCTCTGCACTAAACATCTTCAGCATAAACTTGTCATTGGTTTCTTGAAGATTGCTTCTACATGTGTCAATTCAGACATATGTTTAGGAACAAATGATAAAGTTATTCTTGTTTTAAATTACATTTTATCATATAGTAGCTTTCTTAACTGTATTTACCCATGCGGGTACAGCATGTTGACAGTGACCTGTAACATATCTAGGGACACAATATCTGTTGCTGTCAAGAAAAATAGGTGGAAGGTATTGCCTTTATTTTTCTTTAATGAGGCTTGGTTTTAGCAACAAACTCCTAATCTGAAATGACTTTCACAAAAAAATATCTTGATCAGGACATCCCTGACTTAAGCTAACCTGAATTAAGTCTGGAAACTGAAACTATCAAATAATGCTCTATAAATGTTTTCCAAAAAAGTATCCATGTTTCTAATTGTAATAAAAGAGCCATTTCCAGGAATAACTCCTGCTTTTATTTATCTTCTTCCAGCATGAACATTACAGACACTTATTCAAAGTTGCAGATTATAGTAATATTTTTTACATATTTCTTAAAACTGTCACTATGTCCTGACAGAAAAAATATGAGACAGATAATCTGTAAAAATAGAGCTCCTCTGCTTCCTCCCTGTGGTCCTACTGCCTTCTGCAGAAATGCACTGCTGGGTCAGAAACAACCAATCAGAGCCAGGTGGAATGTCTTAGCACTGTCAATCATGGTCGTGTATGCGCTGCTCACACTATCCCCCGCATGGCATGTACCAAAGGATGTGCAAAATAGTCTTTTGATATTCAGTTCATCCCTGCCCCAAAAGGACCTCATCTTGTAAATCAATACTGAATCCAGGAAGCGTTCTTTCTACACAAATATTGGTTAAATAGTTCTTAATGCAGTTTTACTATTGACTTTTATCTGCAGAACAACTATAATAGTTCACAAATTGAATAAATGTGGTATTGTTGTGCATTCAAGTGACAAGATCTTTATGTTTTGCTTCTAATCTATTTTTCTCTTTGGGTAAAGTCCTATATTTTAGAAAGGTAACCTATCAGGGGCAATGATTGCCTGCTAAGCAATCAGGCAGGGGAGGTACAAGTTATTACAAATTTGGGATTTGTTGGCTATAGTTTGTCATTTGAATATATCCAGTTCATCACAAAAAAAAGGTAAATATTTGATCTTTTTATATTACATAAAAATACTGTGTATTGTTAGTTTTTTTAAATAGGCAACAAGCACAACACAAAAAAATATATATACATTAAAACATCCATTTGTACAGAGATACATCCTTTTTGGTGGTAAATTGCTGTTCATTGGCCAGTTTATTGTAAACGGCGCAGTATGAATATAAACAAGACTTTAGCTACAGGAGATAGGAAAGTCTACAGTTGGTGAATAAGGTAAACCGATTACAATCAGAAAACTGGCCTCTGGTATGGGCCAGGGACACAAAATTTCTCCCATTTATTCCCCTTGTTCATATTTCTCATAGAACAATAATGTGTGCAACCGGTTAACCATGTATTTGTACCAAGTTTTATATCTGTATGACAAAGTGTTCAAGGAGGCTGTTCAGAATGGTGTTTGATGAGTCTGGTTTTCACATCTGTCATCACACCATGTTCACAGCCTTTGATATGTGTGCATAATTTAATGACTTTTAACACATTGATGAGTCCAACAAGGGAATTTGACAACAGGATCCTCTGCACCTCATTCCGTGATTGGACCTAAACAGACCAGGGTTCATTTTAAAGTTTTCCTTTAATAACAGCTTTTGAATTGTACATAATACAATACAATACAATATAGACATATCATGTCTGCAGTCACTCTCTTCTCACAAGGTGTTAACAAAGTAAACTTCCCCCACAATAGGCAGCTCAAACTCTGTCCTCATTGCTACACAATAGAGAGATGTGAGACACAGAGAGCCCAGATTCCCAGTAAAACACTCAACCGATCCTCTTATGATTCAAAACAATGGCACACAAAGGGATGGGGTAGTGTGGCTGTTCACCTGCAACAAGTGGATCCAATCAAGCAAGTTCAGGAAAACTTAGAACCGACAGAGGAAAACTTGGATCATGTTACAATTGTATGTTGTGGTGAACTGGATACAAGAAGTCAAATCATACAAAGGAGAATGTGGTGAGCATAAAATAATTTTACACATTGACAGTCACTGGAAGAGATGCAAAGAAACTCACATCAAGTTTTTATGCTCTTCAGCTGTGGAACGGTCAGCCTGAGATGTGCAAAGACTTCACGCTCCTTTAAATCAGGATAAAAAGGGTTCTGTTCTGTACAGCTTTCCCATGAAGGTTATTAGTTTGATTTTATCATGTCTCAGTTAATTATGTTTAGTTTTAACATTTCTTATTTTTTATGTGATGCTTAAATTTTACTGTTGTTGTTTGTCATCCTGGGCTGCTCTGTGGCACAGTGTTGCCTTGTAGCAAGAATTGTCCTTGGCCAAGGAGTCGTTCTGCGTGGAGTTCGCAAGTTCTCCCCATGCATAAGTGGCTTCTCTCTGGGTACTCTGGCTTCCTCCCACAATCCCTTCTAAATTGTCCTTACAAATGTGTGTGTGTGTGTGTGTGTGTGTGTGTGTGTGTGTGTGTGTGTGCTATGTGTGTGTGTGTGTGTGTGTGTGTGTGTGTGTGTGTGTGTGTGTGTGTGTGTGTGTGCTATGTGTCTCTGTGCTGCCCAAAGACAACTGGAGAAACACATGTATTCATTTCAAATTCAAAAATATTTTATTGATCCCAAAGAGAAATTAAATGTTGTAACACAAATTATTTGAGATTCTTCAAAGAGTTATTGTAGATGTTGATTGCTGTGGGCAGGAAGGCTCTCCTTTAGCATCTGTATTGTAATGAATTTGAAGAAGCCTCCGACTGAAGACACTTTTTTTCTAAGACATTTTTTGTTTGTTTGTTTGATTGTTTTTTGTTGTTTGGATGTTTTTCATGCTTTATTTTCCTGTAAAGCATTTGAATTCCCATGTGTATGATTGGAACAACGCAATAAACTTCAGTTACCTTGTCTTTAGAAAATATTCATTTATAAATGAAACAGTATCTAATATTAAGGAGCTGCATGCAGCAGTTTGAGAATCTCATCAGATCTGAGCTTTATTAAAAAATTGAATGGAAAGTTTTATAAAACTGGTAACTGCTTTTACAGCTGCCCTGAACTGACTAGCTTACAGAAGATAACAAAACACTTTCAGTGTTTACTTTCTTTAGTTTATAATAAAAACAAATGTTGATGTCAGGCTGAGGAGATAAACACCATAATAATGTTACAGGAATTTTACAAGAGATGTAGCTAAACGATTGCCTGAAAGCAAAAAATTAAAACTTTGACAGCTGACAACCTTCATGAAGATTTAGTGAGTCTGTAGGATTCAAGAGGTTACTTTGTATGTACATACAGAAATATAAGTTTCATAAAAGAAAAATAATAACAATTAAAGATGTGTCGTGAAGTGTGGATCAGTCTTGTTTTGGACCTTGCTTCAGCCACATCTCTCTGGGTGATAGAAAAACAAAAAGTACAAGGTGAAGGTTTTACCCTGATGCTGCAGCACCTTGACCTAGACCTCATCCAAAAACCATAGAAAGAAGCCAAAACAGAAGAACAAGCAAGATGCCCAAGGAAATTGAATTCCTGCACACACTGCCACATCAACTTGTTGAATAATAATAAGCTAAATAATTTTCAACATGCCATTTTTCAGGAACAGAGAAATTCTTCTCTTTTTTTTGGAAATGATACTCTTAATCATTATTTCCTATCAGAAACCGACTTTTTGTTTAAATGAAAATAAATTTGAAAACCTGCCAGAGGTATGAATAATTCTGAGCTTAACTGGATGTTTACCAAGCATAAATCTAATGAGATAACTTTTGATGTGTGCTATTTAAATTGACTGAATAAAAACAGAATTAAACTAAATGTCTGTTCTGAATATATTGACTCGATCATAGTACAATCATTTTAGACCTCTGAAACCTGCGTATATTTCTGTTTTGCCATGCTACCCTTCCCAGCTGGAAAGTAAAATAAGTCATTCCCTTTTTCTAATAAACAGGTATTCAGGAACTGGTTTGTAGACTCTAGCCTTCAAAGAACATATTTTTTCTGTTTAAATGTAGCCTACATGTTACAGCGTTTTATTCTAGAGGTCGTCTAATTTTTATACAGAGCTCTCAGTTTGCAGTCTTTGAGCTGTGCTAATCATCTCCTTATTTGTCATAATCAAGGCAAAAAATAATAGTTATGAATGTAACATGCAAACAAAGGGAAAGAAATTAATACTAGCCTTATTTTACACATTACCAAGCAGCACTGATGCAACTGGAGGTCAGACTCAAATGCATCACAATGCAAATATTGTAACTGAGTAACATTCATGTGAAAGGTTGTTTGAAGTAACCAAGCAGATAAATTGGTTTAAGAAGCAAAACAAGGAAAAAAGAAACTCTCAGGCACCGCACTGCCTCCTGTTAAAGATTAAACCTTTTATTGAAAAAAATTCCAGGTCGGCTTATGGCCGCACCAACCCGTCATCTCCAACAGGGCTGATTATTGAAGCTAATGCACACACAAACACTTACACACAAACACAGCACATCCAGAGCAACTGGAGCCCTGTTGTGAGGCGACACTGATGACGCGTGTTGGATGGGATAATCTCCCCAGCTGTACTCTCACCCACAGAGAAGTGAGGCTCATTTGGCCCTAAGACCTCACTCAGATTTTTCCAAACACTCTGATAAACCTCCTCCTGCTCATTCTGGCAAGTTCCACCTTGCAAAGAGAGCAACTGTACTGAACAGGATTTAAGTGAAATTCTTCACACTTCTTTCTGGCTCAAGAAATATGATTGTTTTTGCTTGTGTTGAAAAAATAAACAACTATTTATTTAGTATGACACATAAAAAGCTATGTAAAAATCACACATGTTTTTTTTTTTTTTTTTTTTTTTTTTTTTTCAATAGAAGGGGCCAGTAAGTGGATTTGAAATAGGTCACGTTATGCAGCTGTGTTGTTGTTCAGAGATCCATGTCTCCCTCTGTCGGTGCACTGTTGCTACTACAGTCACTTTTACGGTTTCACTCCAAACAGCAAGTTTGGGGTAAAAATATCACAAAATAGGAGAAGTCGTTTAAAAGGCTTCCTGCTATCCTGGTTACCCTAAGAGCTGTTGAAATGACACAAGGTGAGTTGAAAAAAGAAAAAAGTAACAAAGACACTGCAAACTTGACAGTAGTATAACAGTTCATAAAAAGCACTGCTTTCATAAACTCCTCAGAAATGTTTTTAAATTTTGGAGTCATTAAGGATTATAGAAGTCCACTTGGCTTCCCGCTAACTTGAACCTCGAGAAAAATCAAATCTGTTTGTACAAAATAAAAATGATCTACTGCAAGTAAAAAAAAAATGCTAATGACCTTTCAACAGAACTATTCAAAACTTCAGAACTATTCCTTTAGGAAATTCCTTGTTAGCCTACTTATAATTTTAAAATTGCAAAATGAAATGCAAAAATGATTAAGCATTGACCGTATAGGAGACATTAGTGGAACTACGGTGGATGGCAGACAATAGATCTTTCTCCATAACAGGAATCTTTTCCCGGAACCTGTTATCAGGGCCAATATCACCCCCCTGCAATTCCACTGCCTTTACCAGAGTAAAAACAACTCACCCTGGGAGAAAATGACTTACTTTTTCATATACCAGAACTTTTGGATGTTGCTTTCTGGTGGATTTTTTAGCATTAGCATGTACTAATATTTGTTTATAGTCTACAGCTCATTTTTTCCTGTTACCTTTGTCTAAATAAAATCATCAACATCTTTTTACAGTCATCTGTGGTGAAAGACGAGGTAACTTTGGAATGAAGTAAAGAAGTAGAAGATTTAAAGGGTACAAGTTCTTAAGGCACAAATTAAAACAACCACAAGCCCTGTGGATCAGTCACAATCTGCTGCTTCTCTTTGTGTGTGTAGTTGACGCCTCTTTCAGACACATCACTATGAAGTATCTGTAAATGTTACAAACCTCCTCTGACTTTGAAGTGATTATAATACAGTTTCACAGTGTAAATGCTGTGATGTGATCACATGTTTACAGCCAGAACACCTTAAATACCTACTACTGAGCTGTCTCTTCTTATCCTTCACCCTTAAAATATGTGAACTCAGAGCCCTGCGTAGGTGAAAACCTTATCAGATTCCATTAAGTTACATGTTTTTCAGGGGGTTCGTAGTGAGTCTATATGAGTTATAAAGTGTAATCGATTTTGACAAAAATTCTTATCTTTGGGTTTTTGGGAGCTATTTTGCACTAAACATCAAAGCTTTTAATTCCACAGATGGAGTCAGTCTCCCATTCTCAGTCGCCAAACAATACCCCGGTCTCCCCCAGGGAGGAGGTCTGCACACTGGAAACATGGCCCAGGTTGAGGAAAGTTTTCAGAAATCCCATTTCAGGAAATCGGATTTCTTAAAACATGTCTAATGAGCTGGAAGGTGGCCCCCAAATCAAACTCTGGCTACAACCTTGAGCCGGCTCTGCTGATAAGTTATATGTTTACGTAGCTGAAACATTGTTGGTGATCCCATTAGCATCTGTGGATATGTGATTTAGTTAGTTATGTGTGCAGGCATGTTCTAACAAATATTTACATCATTTTAAAGGGTATACAGCTTTGCATGGATTATTAACTTACAAATAAACTTCTGTTTTCAGAAGGCTATGTTATAGTTCCACAAATACTCCTCTTGGTGGAGTAGGGATAAGTCATTACTCTAAACGTCCAACAACTGATTTCCTTCCATGTAGAAGCATCATTGCATTTTTCACTACTGTAATTGTTTGTGAATTCAGAAAGATTTTTCAAATGGCATTTTCTCCGATAAAATAAAAGACAAACAACATTAGGGCAAGTATTCTATTGTAATACTGGAAAAATGTAATTTTAACCAATGCTCATGCAAGGGTGGCAATAAATGTGGCACTACTGATTTCAAGAATGTTTCGTAACATGTATTTTTTTCCTAACTGAATAAATGCAAGTAAAGGTTGGCTTTAAAAAAAAATGTCGATGTGAGATTATGATGGTACATGCAAAAGCAGATGAGTTAATTGTGAGGGATGTTACAGAATATGCCAGTAAATGATTATGTCAGTACAGTAATTTATGCAACCCATTTTGGCTGGCATGATATCTTAGTCTTTTATGACATTTTCAGAAGGTTGGAGAATGCAAACAGAGGGATCTTTGACTTGTCCTCTTTGAACAGTCTCTGTCAATCATTCAGACTCCTTGGTCCTCTTTTATTCTGTCTTCTTTTCTTTTAAAAAATATGTCCTAAATCCAACATAGTTTTATGTTGGATTTAGGACTGGGGCCTGCTGAAGAAGATTGATTTTGAGTCTACTGAACCATCACTATGTTGAATTAACCATGTGTTTTGGATCCTTACCCTGCTGAAAGACCCAATGACAACCCATTGCCAGTTTCCTTGCAGAGGGCACCAGATTCTTATTTGAAATGGTTTCAAAGAGTTCAAGAAGTCATCCACACTAACAATTATTCTACAAACTTTGAAAGAGAAACAGGCCCACAGCATCTCAGGCCCTCCACCTTACTTAACAGTAAACACATGGTGCTTTTTCACATGTTCATTGTCCTTGGACGTGTCATCTGATTAAAGCACACAGTTAAACACAGTTCCAGTTAAAGTCCCTGTAGAGTTTAGCACAGGTTTACATTTGTGATGGTAGCCTAAACCCAGATCCCAGGAAAACAAGAAGTGATGGATTGCTAATTAGATTTTGCTCGACACTCTGATCATCTTATAAAATCAATGACGTTAATATGTTAACTTAGGTTCAGGAGCTGGGTCTCACCTCAGCCACTCCTCTTATTACATACCAGTCCATTTATACTCGGTTTAACCAGTCTCCACTTTCAGTCACAATCTTTTGACCCCCACCCTCCCATACACTCAAGTGTACATCTTCTCATCCCATCATCCCTTCGCCCCTCATCCTTCTAATCCACCTCACCCTCGTTCCTACTTTCTATTCTCATTTTTCATCCATTCCTCTTTGTTGCAGTTTCCATCTGGGGGGGTCCTAAGTTGGCTTTTTTGAATAAATCTTGAAACTCCTGTCATCGTGGCAGGGTCCTTGCTTGGGAAAGTAAAGTGAAAGTGAAAGAATGTTTTCATTTTCATTAATTGTACAGCAATTTTTTCCTAACATGAGATTTCCCCCCCCCTCACTGAATATGTGCTCAAATTAAAGTTTGAATTTGAAAGTGCAAGTTTTAGCAACTAATATGAATTTAACTTAAGGCATTTAACACATATTTACCAGAGGGCTAATAAATGTGATGGGTTCTTTAAATAATGGAAGTGATTTGATGTTGGTCACAATCTTCCTAACATATGTGCTGCAGTGCTTGATACTGCTCACAGGGAGGCAGTACCACTGTGTCAATTACCTTAAACTCTTGCAGTCATTTTACGGTGCAAAGCTATTATTATCTACGCTACAGTCCCATTCAATAAAATAAAACCTTGTTGAAAATTTCATTTACTTCAGTTGCTCAGTTCACTTGGTGAAACAATATGTAGATCAATGACATACAGATTGATGTCTTAAAGCCTTTATTTCTGTTTACTATGACGATTTTTTACTTACATCTAATGAAAACATGAGATTTAAGACTAAAATATTACATCAGACCAATAAAATATCATTTTAACACAAAAATGTGGGCTTAATGAAAATATTGTTTTTGTCAAAAAAAATTAATCTAACAACTGAGCCTTATCAAAATGCATATTATAATTTATTGAATATAACTGTATGTACAAAAGATTACATCATTTATCTTATTCCAACAAGTATAGAGAAGATATTTTTTATTCTGTTTTGCATTATCTCTCTGATGGAGTATCAGAGTGTACCTTTCTGCTAATTGGATAGATTCAACTCTCAAACTCTCAAACATTTTAATCCACTTTAGCATGCTGGAAAAAAATTAGCAAAACATTTTTGTTCTGGATTTGTTGCATTGACCACAAGTGGAAGCAAATCTGATTCATGATACTTATTCACAATTTTAAAGCCTCTTCAGGTTTGCTCCAGGGTTCGTTACTGATATGTAAACTGGTGTGTCACATACACAAAAGTCTAAGCTTTTCTTCCCTTGGCTTTATTTTCCCTTCAGGTTCTACACGGATATATTTTCCTCATGATCACCATGGTTGGCATTTTAAGCAGTGATTTGTTTAAATGTTCAAACTTTGTTGTTTACTTCAATTTATTTTATTACTATTTTTATTTCAATCTCTTCATCCTGTAATCAAACTGCATGTCGTGGCATGTACGTGCAAAAGGTCAGCAGGATTTTCCCTGCTCATTTAACCAAGACGATCATTCATCTATCAGATCCAGTCAGACAGTCTTATGTACCCCATAAATATCTGTGACCTGGAGAGCCTGTGGTCTATGCATGAAAGCAGCATAGACCACACTGGCCAGGTGAAAATGAAGGTGTAACCACCACCCCAGCTTCTGGAGGTGAGATGATCAGTGGTATTGAGCTCAGAGGGAAGATTTTTCTTCTTTTTTCCCTTTATTTTGCTCTCTAACGTCCAACTATAGATGAATAAATAACTGCAGGGTAAACTAAAAAGGAATTTTCACTATATTCTCACCAAAATATGAAACATGAATTAAGTATTTTTGGTAAGTTTAAAAATATAGGTGACATTAAAAGTAGAACACCAAATTGTTGTTGACTAAGGATTGCATTTGTTTTATACTTACACTCCTGTCTCCTCAGTTTTAGTTGTTTACGTAGCTAAATACTGTTGGTGATCCCATTAACATCTGTGGATATGTGATTTAGGTAATTATGTGTGCAGGCATGTTCTAACAAATATTTACATCATTTTAAAGGGTCAAGTAGGTATAATTCTGATCCTGAACATCCAGATTTTTTTTCTATTTCCAAAAATGTTTGCGGTATCATATATTCCATCTTGGAAAAAGAGTGATTCAAATGTACTCAGATCACATTTTTTCCAGTGCAGATCATCTTGTGCATTTCCCTGCACATCTGTCACAGTGGGTCAAGCCTCCTTCATTATCATATTGTTGCCATAGCGTTTCAAACTCAGGGCAAGAAGCAGCAGTTTTCTGTGCTCCTGTTTAGGCTGCATTTCTTGGTGAATATGAGTGTTGTTTCTACCAGCCGGCTTCTGAGTGACAATGGTAAGACACGAAATGCTAATTCAAACAGCTCATCACTCTCTGTCCATATTATTACTCTCCTCTTTTCTTTACAAGCTTCACTTCTTTAAAGGACTTTGTGTTTTAACCTGTTGAGCGTGATGTAAACTGCTCCAGTTCCTTTATTGTCTTCCAAGGGGGAAATTTGTTTTGCAGCCAGGCATTTCAAACATACAAAACAACATAAAGAACATAGACAATACTAAAAATAGACAAAGCATACAAGGACAAATTCATAAATATATAAAACAGAATTTTAACACACAAATTAGGAACCTGATTGCTGTGGATACAAAGGAGTTCTTCCATCTGTTGCTTTTAATCCCTAAACCTTCGCCCAGAGGGAAGAAACTGGAACTCCGAATTTAAAGGGTGGTCTGGATAGTGTGGGATGAACCTTGCCTTCTGACCGGTACAACAAGTAAAAATGTCATTAGGGAGAGGTTGAGCTATCCCAGCTATCTTGTTTGCCGATGTAACAATTTTGTTTAGGCAGATTTTAGAAAGTTTGCTTGACACTCATTGAATCATTGTGGTCTGATATTTGCTGATTTATTTCACAGGCACTAACCTGGCCTTATTGTGCATGTCATGCATCTGTGGTCAGCTCTAGCTTGTGCTTTAAAAGGAAGGACTGCAGTAAAAGTGGATTATACTCTGTCTTTGTTTGCCTCCACTACCCCTGTTTAATTAAAGGTTAGTGGACCCTGCATTTCTCTATGTAAAAAGAAAATTTGTTGGGAATTTGGTTGCAGACAAGTATGCTATATTTGCATGTGTGAAACTGAATACAGACAGAGGGTATATTTGGTTTAATGTCAGAGTGAGGTGAGAGCTAGGGTAAGTCTGCAAACAGATTAGTTAAGCAGGTGAGTTAAGAGATGAGCCTTTGTTCAGGGTCGGACAGCAGCCCTTTATTTAGTCATGTAACCATATCTGCCTAATTGTATCATGAGGTGCCCACTTACACACATTAAAGATAGTCTCTTGTAAAAGTATTCAAACCCCTTGAATCTTTCAACACTTTATCATGTTGCAGCCAAAAACTTCCATGTATTTTATCAGGATTTGATCCCATAAGCCAGCTCAAAGAGGTGCATATTCTGCACTGGAAGAAAATGTTTACATGGTTTTCAAACTGTTTTAAAAAATAAAGTGTGAACGTAAAGTGCGTAAGCATACATCTCCTTTCTTCTGCTTTACTGTGACACCCCTAAATAAAATGCTGTGCAACCAATTATATTCTGAAGTCACCTGTGTCAAACTGTGTGTATTTTAATCTCTTGCTAAACAGAGCTATTATATGAAGGCCTCAGATGTGAACAAACAGCATAATGAAGACCAAGAAACACACCAGACAGGTCAGGTCAGTTGCAAAGATATAATGTCTGCCCTGCCAGATTCTGTGGATCTTATTTACATTTGCAGCTCTGAAAGCTCATGCTGCTTGTTTTCATTTAGATGCTTGTTTGTTTGACTGATGCCAAAAGCAGGATGAAGGAGAAAAAAACATAACTGTTGAGTAGATAACTGAGAGCAGCTCTCAGCAGTTCCTGACATGTGTTTAGTTTTTCTGAGCTGATCATTGTGTGTAACATGAGCAGCAGACGCTCACACGCTGTTCCTCCTGTGTAACTGTACAGACGGCTCGAGAGAGGATGTAAATATGAGCTCTGAGAAAGAGAAGGCAATTATCATCTCTCATCAAGAGCAAGGCCATCAGAATAACAAGCAGCTGCTCTCCTTGCTGCTTCCTCTGCCTCATCATCATTCATTGTCCCCTGGCTCAGGTGAAATTCAACCCAGAATCTGAATTTAATCACTTAGGTCAAATAATGGATAAAATATTTTATAGTGTGATGCAAAACGAACTTGTAGTCTGAGTTTGTCAGTCTGGAAAACAAGTCAGTTTGTACTCTTATTGGTCATAGGATGAAAAGGCAGCAGGTAAACATTGAACAAAAGCTTAGTGCTTTTGTTGGCAACTGAATGAGACGGATATATGTGTGGCCTCAGGTTGCAGTTAGCTAGCTTATCTGCGAGCATCAGATGAAGGAAAAACAAAGCAAAGTGAAATTTTATCCTAATGTTTGACTTTCAGTCATTTTAGTGTACACCTTTGTGACACTGGACAATTGAACAGACTGCATTATTCCATCAACAAGACTGTGTAACCAACATAGTGCCTTGCAAAAGTCTTCACATCCCCTGAGCTGGTCTTAATTTTTATAACCACAAACCGCAGTGTATTTTGCTGGATGTTTGTGACATAAACATAAATTATGCACTATTTGTGTTGGCATGTCACAAATGATTCCAAAAGTCATATGAAACAAATTAAGACACCCCATTAAAGTTCTTTCAAAAGAAATATACATTCATTGATGTCTAATCTTTTTTCATTTTCTCTGTAAAGCTAAAGTATTTAGTTACATTTAACAAAAGAAGTGAAAACATATTTTAACTGAGGGAAAAGTTAGGACACTACACACCCTAATAACTAGCGTCACCCCATATGGTTGAAATAATTTCAGTGAAAGGCTTCTTGTAGTCATCTGCCAGTCTCTGAGGAAGGTTTGTCCCACTCCTCAATTTCAGGTGTGAAATGTTTGAGGGGTTTCTTGCATGTGCAGCCTGTTTCAAGTCCCCACCACACAGCATCTCAATGAATTTAAGTTTGGGACTTTGAGTTGACCAAGAACTTTCAAGTTCATAATTCTCAGCCATTCCTTGGTGGATTTACTGGTAAGCTCTGGACTACTGAAAATGTTGCACAATTCATGGTGGATTCTGTGATGGTGAGCTTCACAGTTGGTATGAGGTTCATTTCCTGGAACACTGCATTTGGTTTGTGCAAAACATGGCTTCTGTTCTGGAGTCCAAATAACTGGATGCAGATCACTATTTCACATGTCTTTGTCTATTTTCTCTGTACAACTTTAGCTTTCTTAGTAGCAAAGATTTCATCTTTGTACATCTCAGATTAAAGTTATACTCATGCTGCCTCTTTCTTATTGTGCAGAAATGTACAGGATGTTGCTGTAGGTGCCCTAAACACATTTTAGGGTTTTTGGAGACTTCATTCAGCATCTTGCGATCTGCTTTTGTGGAGAACCTGCTTGGATGGCCAAACTTAGGCATTTTGGCAGTTGTTTTGAATTTTTTTTTCACATGTAGACTACTTTCCATATAGTGGAATGGCTGAGTCCCAGTGTTATTTGAGACCTCTTTAACTCTCTTTCCAAATTCATAGTTGCTGCAGTCTTCTTTCTGAAGGGCTTAGGCAGCTCTTTCCATCTCACCTTTGCGGTCAGGACCCAACAGCTTTAATGTGTAAAGTTCAAACAGGGAAAACCTTCTTCAAAATGCTGAGTATCAATGTAGTAATCATGTGCTCTGTATTCAATTGTGTGTAATTTTACCCTTTTCAGGTGGGTAAAACTACACCCAACCTCAATCAATCTGGCGTTGCCCTAATTTATTCTTTACCAGATATGCCTTTTTTTGAAATTACATTTTTTAGAATAAACTTTTTGCTTTTATGGTTTTATTACCTGAATTTTTCAGTATTGTTGAAATTTAAGTAAAAATATTGAAATGTCCAAAAATTTAAAAAATAAACAAATTAATTAATTAAAATAATAGTCTGTTGTAAGTTGTCCCTATCTTTCACCTGACTGCACAGTGAAGTTTGTGATTACAGTTTGATTATTTTTCCATGTTCACCTAATGCCTCACAGCGTCTTCATTCTTTCTCAGTTGGTCCAGTTGAACATTTCCACACACTTCCACCATCCCAAAGTTGCTTTCATCTTTATCTTTTTTTTCTCAGTCTGCCCTCCGTCAGATCAGGTCTTTCTCCAGGCAGCAGCCATCTTTCAGCAGCTTTGCAGAGAGAACCCAGAGTCTCATCAGCTTCTTCAGTATGAGAAAAGGACAGACACGCTACCGCTCGGCAGTGGAGACAAAGCCACACAAAAACAAGCCTACCAGCTCGCTTTTAATACCCTCAAATGTAAGACTTCTTTTTTCTGAAGTGAGAAAACCAATGTAATATTATGACCTGGATTTCTAGTTGAACCATTGAAGGCTACAGAATTACAAGGTAGTTAAAGGCAGGATGAAATTAATTTTACCTGCTCTCATTGCCATCTCTTCAGACCTCTACGACCTCTATGTTGGCAGCTTTATCTCTATAATGAAAAGCATTGGCTGCAGTATGCGTCAGCTCCAATATTTGCTTGGTGAATATAACTTCAACATGCAGTCTGTAGATTAAATAGTATATAGTCATTCATTTGACTTCTCCATGTGAGAGCAAATCATTTGAGCTGGAGGTGCAGCAGATGTCTGGGTGGGAAGTGATAAGAGGGGCAGTTGGCATGAATATAAATCTGCTTTATGAGTGCTTATGAACACTTATATGAGGCTGGTTGATTGGAAAATGTAACCAAAAAATAGATTCTGTTGAAGTTGGTCACATAGGAAAATATGAAAAAGTAATCAAATGAAAGCCTTTGTATTCATCCTGATGGACACAAAAAATTAATTTCAGCTGGACATTTGGTTTGTTTTATATATATATATATATATATATATATATATATATATATATATATATATATATATATATATATATATATATATATATATATATATATATATATATATATACATACATACATACATACATACACATAACAACCTTTGGGAATGAACTAAACAATGGACATTCATGCTCTGTGCATTAGCTATGTTTTTGCCTGATTCACAAAGCAAATGGCAATAATTAAACACAGTTGCAAAGACATCCACTTAGTTCAGGAAGTTTACCTTACAAAGCAGAGTCACAATTAGCAGGAACAACATTAGAAATGTTTCTAATTGTACAGTTTTACATATAGCCTGATGATTTTAATTATTTATTATATGTATATATTTAGAATAAAAATAGCATTTTAATACCTTTCATTATAAAGGTTTAATATTCAGTTTACAATAAATTAGTTCAAGTTTGACGAGTGTTGTTTTTCTGCTCATTGCCCTGATGAGCAGAATTTATTTTGTAGTTCTTTCATGAGTGTTTTTGCCTTGTTTTCTAACAAGCTATTATTTTCCTTGGGAATCAGAGGCCCTTTTAGATATATGAATATGGGGAGCTTTATTTCTATATGTTTCCATTAAGTTCTATTTAAATGTGAGCAAACTGTGTCAGCAGGGAGAGAAGCCATGTTCTTGGCAGTGCTATTTGAGATGCCAATCTCTCCTTCCAAGGACTTTAAAATATCCTTGTACAGGCCACTGAGTTCCTAATAAATGGTAAACCAATGTCCTCTACAGGCTTTTCTTTCATGTTTACTGTTAGTTCTACTTAAATTTTAAAAGGTGTGTAATCTAATATTTAGTTTATTTTCTATGTATTAACTACTGTTTTTCCCTCCAAGACCAAGCTTTACTGAAGGCCATGATTACTGACAGCTTCTTCCACACATCTCAGAACATCGTGAGTGCCATCTGATTCAACTTTTGAGTGTTCACAAACCCAGATCCGATTAAATACACACTGACTGTGTATGTGTACTGTTCTGTCGTCAGATGAAGAATTTGCACTCTCTCTGGTAATGCTGCTGAGACCGGCAGGAATGCAGTTTAAAGCCCATTTGTATTCAGATCTTTCGCAGTCTGGCTGGTTATGGGTGACAAGTGATGCATACGAGAGAGGATGACACACTCCGCAATTTGTAGACTGTAAATTACATAATAAAACAATGTGCAATGACACACACACTAATAAAAAAAAGCAGCCCGCTTGTGTGCAGACATGTTTGTGTGTATGTATGAATGGTAACTTTATTGAAGGATGGGGGAAATGCAGTGAAATAGGCTGAGGTGTCATTAGACTGAAAGTGAGACTATAAAGCCACCACAGATCCCTTTATTATTCAGCGCACATCTTTACTTCAGTGTCTATATTCCAACCTGTGGACACATAATTTTTTTCTTTAGTTTATGTGTCACCAAGTTTTCAAATTTCACTGGAGCAGATTTGTCTTCCTCAAATAGAGACCTGACCAGATGGCACAAGCCCAGAAGTCCAAGAAGTTGCATATATGTTCCTATTACAAACATCCATTATGTATCCCAGAGAGAGGAAAGCATTAAAAAAGGACACAAAGATACAAATAATTGTTGCATGAGCAAAAACAGATGTAACAGATGTAAAATTACCAAAATTATTAAGAAAAATTAGCATAATGGTTTGGAAAAAGCAGTTCTGCAGAAAGTAAAATTTAGCAAAATACTATCTGACAAGCACAAAGTTCATCTTTTATTCTGATTTTATAACCTATTAAATGATTTTGACCCTTTTTTTTACTTCTCCTTCACTGAAGTGAAGAAGGAGCCACCCCCTGATACCACTAGAGCCCCCAAGGTCAGCTCCGCTCTACCAGTCAGGTGCTAAAGAAGGCCGTGCTGCACCACCCTATTCCCCCCATGCTCCTCCCCGGTGAAGGCATGTGTGTCTGCAAAATGTTTCTATGAATGCAGATGTGTATGTCTAAAGTGCATTAGAGTCTCCCCCACTTCAACCTTAAAGCCCTATGGGTCTGCAAAGGAGGGGATGGGTGCCAAGGAACTGGCACGTTTCCCCCACTCATCCTATTAACCCTGACAGCACCACAGCAGAGACCACAGCTAGGATCTCCCCTGGAGATCCCCAGCACTGCAAGATAGGAGCCCCTGCAGGGCTGATTTTTTTTTTTTTTTTTTTTTTTAATATTTGCAAAAAAATCTAAATAGGTACTTCAAAAATTATTATGTTACCAGTAATGAACAGTTATGTGTTTTACAGTACAGTGACTTGTTGCCATTGGCGATGGTGATGCTGTATGACTTCCAGAACAGGAAGTTTTTGCTACGTCGGGGTCGAGCTGAAGGAGAGCAGGAGGCTGTCCCTGAAGTCAGAGACATGGAGAAAGGCCTTCAGAGGTGTTTGTATGAAGTTGTCATGCTAACATCTAAGATCAATATGTTTATAATAGTAAAGTTGGAATTGTTATGGTGTTGTGTATTTCTTACAGTTGGAAGACGAAGCTCGCTGCATCTCTGGCTTGCTTCAGGGTGAAACACAATCTACGGAGCGTCTCCCGTTTTCTGTCCGATTCCCTCAGAACCAAAGAGCACAGGGCCAAATCCTTGCCTCTTTACGCATGGGTCAACACTTTAAGGACCAGGTACAGGTTTCTGGGGATTTTTGCACAATGGATGATTTTGATGCATCAAAAGGACAATTACAGTGAAAATTTTGCAACCCATAAAGTCATTCGATATTTCAACACATGTAAAGGCCTATGTTTTCACCCTCATAAATAAAAAGTCGTCTCTGTTTGAGAACACATGATTTAAAAAAAAGTAATGGAGGCAAATTTATTGGAAAATATAGGTAAAGATGTGAAAAAAAAGCTATAAAATAAATTCACCTTTCATTGCAGTAACAAAATCTCACATATAAAAGCAAAAGAAAAATCTAACCTTTGCGTACACTTATTCAGGAGGGAAAATGTTAAGAACTAGTCGTGTTTAATAAAGCAAATGGTGGTGCAATTATTGTTGATTTATAAATTACGAGAAGTATTTTAAAGTCTATTCTCTGAGCTACAGGGAGCCAGTGGAAGGACTTTAGAACTGGGGTGATGTGTTCTATCTTCCTGGTTTTAGTAGAGAACGCGAGCAGCTGCATTCTGGATCAGCTGCAGCTGTTTGATTGACTTTTTAGGCAGACCTGTGAAGACACTGTTGCAGTAATCAGTTTGACTAAAGATAAATGCATGGATGAGTTTCTCAAGATTCAGTTCAATTCAGTTTATTTATATAGCGCCAATTCACACAACTGTCATCCTGACTTTACAGCAATCCCTCATACCAAGCATGCATGTGGCGACAGTGGAGAGGAAAAACTCCCCTTTAACAGGAAGAAACCTCCAGCAGAACCTGGCTCAGTACAAGCAGCCATCTGCCACGACCGACTGGGGGTTTGAGAAGACAGAGCAGAATGCACAAGAAAAGCAGATCTTGCTTGGACAAGACTCCTAAAGTGTTCCATAACTTTAACAAGGCTACAGGCCATCTGGAAAAGAAACAAGTCCGCATATCCTCAGTCGAACATAACTGGAACAGAAAACAGAAAAATTCAATTGTATGGCCTGATTTAAAACTTACATTTTTGTCCCATTTTCTGCAGCCTTGATGAAGTGTGTGAAATCTTAAGAAGTGCCAACCTGAGTGAAGTAAAGAACATGGCTGACCTCACGGATTCAACGTTTTCCAAGGACCTCCTCTGTCCAGATACGCTCATTTTCTCCCAGAGGCTGCGCATACCTCTTCAGTGCAGCACCCTTACTAGCACACATGTGCTGAATATACAGGTAGAAGTGTGAGCAATTGAGTGGGAGTTCAATATATGTTAAAACTGGCTTTTTTTTTCTGGAGCACAGGGCAACTGTAAACACTGGTAAAGGGTTCTGAAGGAAAAATACCTTTGAGAAGATCTGCTTTTGCAGAGTAAATTATTATCTTGCTCAAAATAAAGAGTATATTTTTCTTCTCTTCATTTTGAGTGACAAATGAAAAGTAAAACCCTTACCCTGTAGCCAAATGAGTCAAAAATTCAGGGGTAATAATCAATGTATAACATCTTTGCTATCTGCTGAGGACAAAGGAGACTTGTCCTCTATCACCTCTGGAGGACAAGTACTCCAGAGGTGAAATTCATTGAGCACTAATATCACTGGTTTACAGCATGGCCAGTCTATAAAGCTATGCTAATTTATTTTTACGATGTAATTAAATCATAGAGAGCAAAATTATCCTCCTTAAAATAAGGTTGACTAAAGCTTTCAATTTCTGCAGAAAGAAATCAAATGCTGAATCCAGTTTGACATTTCTAAGCTAAAGTTTAGGTTTAAAATTGTGTAATTTTATTTTTGTTGCTAAATAACATCACCCTGTAGTGCTGAATAAGTAAAAATAGGAAAGTCTTGCATCCCAACAAGAGTAACGTGTGTGTGTGTGTCTGATGTTGTATCTTTGCAGGACAGGAGTGTGTGTGTGGCAGTGAGTGTTTTACAGCCTCTCCTGTTTGATAAAGGGGATGTCCTGGTGGCAGGCTCCTTCTCGGCTCTGACCGTGGCTCATGTAGCTGTTGCAGCCGCAGCTCGCTCAGGCCGAGTGCTGGTGTGCGGCGCTGATCACACGCCTCCACAGACAGAAGAGATGAAGGAGCTGCTCTCTCAGATGGATATCAAAAGTAAAAAACAATTCTGTTTATTTATATGGTGCCAACGCTCAACAAATGTCAACTCAAGGTGCTTTACAAGACAAACAGATCTTATTTGCATCCATCAGTTCAGTACTGTGAAAAAAAGTATTGACTCCCTTACAGATACCTTTTGCTTTGCTTTTTGGTAACTCAAATGTTTCAGATCATCAAACAAAGTTTAATATCAGACAGAGATACCCTAACTAAACACAAAATGTAGTTTTCAGATGATTCCTTTATTTCTTACAGAAAACAAACTTGTTTTTGTTAACAAATAAGGAAAAAAATACAAAACCTGAGAGATGCACTATTCTTTAATTATCATATACTTTATGTAATGTTGTTAGCAAATAACTTGTTGGGAAACCCCTTGCTGGGGCTAAATATTTATTTTTTGTTTTTCATACTGTGCTTTTTGTTATTTACCATTGTTTCTAATACATAAACTTCCAGATTTTGTCATTGAAGCTACTCTGCTAGTAACAAAATGCTTAAAGATCAAGTTTAAAATTGGTTCTTTGTATAGTCTTGTTTCATCCCTGAGTTTAGAGCCTTTCATGTTGGAAACACTCATATATCAATGTTAAGGCCTTAATAAACACAAAACCTGAAAATGATCAAGATTGAAAATGAGTGAAATGGCAGTAAAAGTCCAATGAAAAACTTTGAAACAACATCAGAAGAACCAGGAGGACTATTGATGAAGACCAATTTAATTTAGACCCTTATCTCAGTCTTTGTGAGTCTCTCTTTCTGTAAATCCTGGTGTATCAAATGTGCATTTTAGCTTTTCTGAAGGAGTATTTGACAAAATGGTGTAAAACTTTTGAGGTTAAGATAAGACCAATACAGGAGGAGGTTGTTGTGTCCTCTGGGAAGGTCACAAACTTCGTGGGAGTACATCAGACAAAAAGCTGTGGACCCACAGACATAACCAACAGCTTAATGTGACAAGGGGATAATGAAGTCTGAAGCTTAACTTGCATTTGAAACCTACATATCAAGTTGCCAGATCCTGTTCTATTATTGGCCTCAAAGCTTCATAACACCCAGTGCCAAATAAGTCTCAAAATTAACTCAGAATAACTCAAAACTGTAAATGTCTTTAGCCTTCTAAACACATGGGTGAAGTAACTAATACATGTACTAAACATTTTACACTGCATTTGTCTTTGTTTTTGTTCTAAAATTTTGTTTTGAAGTTTGGCTGCATTCTGTTGTAGATGTCAAAGTCGTGTCAGAAGCTTTCTGCAGTCTGGATGAGTGGGACACCGCTGTGCAGAGGCTAAAGGTCATCATAGTGTTGCCTCAGTGTTCGTGCTCTGCCCTCAATGACCCAGTCACTACAATGCACAGTGAACATGGAGGTATACATTTTAAATATTTACCGTTGGATCTTTAAGGCAAATATAACCATAGAGTGAGAAAATCAAACATTTTTAAAGTATGAAACTGACAATTTTAAAATACTTCTTTCTGACTCAAGGACAGCATTTGAAGCGATACCCTCAAAAACAGAAAGGCATATGTGGATGATGAAATGTTAAATAGAGGGAGCTCTCTTACTCTCCCCAAGGACCTTGCTACAGAGGAAAATGGGTGATATTTGTTGATATAGGTAAAGAGAATAAACAACACACAGCTGAAGAAGAAGGACGTTACAGTTTATACCACAACTATGACTGGACACTATAGCAGTAAGTCAGCAGCCAGACCACCGAAGCAGCCCCAGGTGTCATTTGTGAGCATAAAGTTTGTGAGATGATAAAATGTGCTGTTCAACTTTGGATTTTATTTTTTATGTACTCAGATTAAAACAATTACTGATGTGCACAGATCACGATATTAATGAAAAGAAATGCCAAATGTACAAACTGTGACTTCCCTTCTAACCACCCCATGTGTAGAATTAACTTGAACTGAGTTATTTATTTATTTTTGCTAGTTCTTATGGAAAAACAAACTGATTTATAGAGTACATGTAATAAATTTCTGCAGCTCAGTTAAACCCTTACAATTAAAACACGGAATGGACTGTGGGAAATTACTGGCAGACTGGGCTAGCCACAAAATCCCAGTTCGTTGGGTCTCTCAGCCACAACATTTTTCTTAAATTCCTTCTCCTAACTGGACAAACAGCGTTGTAAATCTTCCCTTTATAAACTAACATTAGAGCTTGTTATCTATTTTCTATCTATTTTCATTTGGGATGGCTGTTGTGTTATTCACTGATGTCTGACTTTGGTCTCTCACATCAACTGTCATCATTCTTTAGCAACTTTTTGCTGAGTTCTTAACTACTTTGTATTTGTTTTCTTTTGGTCACACTTTTTTCCACAAATTTCTCAACTTCAAGCATGCAAATGAATGTACATGTAGGGAGCTATACTCCCAAACACAGTTGAAAAAAATTGACCTTTTGTCAGAAATCGACAGAGGTTAAAAGGTCATGTGATGACATTTGAGATCAAAGTTTGAAATTCAGACAAGGGTGAAGAAACTACAACATTTTTTTTTTACAAATATTTGTTGCTTTCATTAAGAACAAGCTTAATTCAGCTGAATTTGTCAAACACTTTGTTGACAGACTGGAATCTACTCCCAGATTTATCCCATGGCTGCATTTCCAAAAGCAAAATCTTTTCTCTCACCACCCAGCAGGCCCGACTGCTGGCCCACGCTTTGTCCTGTGAGTATAAACTGTGACAACAAACATAAGCACAATGCCAGTCATGTAAACATATTGTGCATTTTAACAAATACAGCAGGTTATGTTGGATTAAACATAAATATGCTTCATGAACAACAGGGATGGGAATCAAGAACCGTTCTTATTAGTAGTCTCCGTAGTTCAAATCCTTGGAATTGTTAATCTGCCTGCTTAACAATTCTGCTTGTCGGTTCTCATAACGTGCGATATTTGCGTGATGACGTGTTATACATGCTCCGTATTTTGATTTAGAAAATATCCAAGATGGCTTTAATCACAATAAAGGGTTGAAATACCACCAACATCCTCAAACAGTTGACCACACAGCATGCAACCGATTTGTATGAAAGAGTAAAGTGTTTGATACGTTGCTTAGCAACAGCAGTGACTGGAGGCAGAGAGCTTCTAACACAATGTCTCCTGCCATGAATGGCCCAGGTCACGTTAAACTCCTCCACGTCCTGGTTATTATATTAGTGCTAGTGCCACGCTGTATGAATATCCATCTCACAATAACATTTACAATCATGTTCAATAAATTAGAATATGGGTTCCGATGAGGCTCGTTTGTCAAATTAAAAGCACCTTTTGAAAACAACCTTTAAGTCTTGAAAGATCCTTTCTGAAAAGGCAAACAGACAGATTTGTCTGCACAAAAACTGTTGATGTGCAAAAAGTTGCATTTCATGTGAAAATGTTAATTTGACAGAGGGATTCTTATTTTTTTAAGCCAGCTTTAATTTTGTTTGAATTGAATACAATATGGTATATATTTTGAATTAAAGAGTTTATTTCCTAACTCAATGAGAATCGATAAGGAATCGAATCGATAAGTGAAATCGATAATGGAATCGATATTGATAAATTCTTATCAAATCCCATCCCTAATGAACAATGGCTTTTTTATGGTTTTAAGTATATTCATTTGTATTGTGAAAGCCTTGTGATTACAGCACTTTGTATCTTCTCATTTGTGCTTTATGTTAGTTCCAAAGGTCCAGACAGTGGTCTACTGCACACGCTCACTGTGTCCTGAGGAAAATGAACAGCTGGTTGGAAGAGTGTTGGAGAAAACGCATACTCACCCCAAACTATTGCCATTCAGGTACAAACAGTGCCACTGGTAGCCATTTGGGTGCCCTAAGTACAAATTCTTTTTTTTTTGTTATTTAAAATTGACTGATTTTGGCAGTAGGTCACACCATGAATGACATTGTGTCAGATGTGTAGGAAGGTGGAGCTGAAGCATTATTTATATTTATCACTTAAAGATGTTCATCTAAATTTTTCTTAGAAACAACATGCAGATATGCAGTGGTGACAGGTAATAACACTCCTTTATTGTCTTTGTGTTGGTCCAATCTTAAAGTGTAGTAGATATTTTGTTTTTGTTAGTCTTTGTGTTACTTGGAAACAGACCAAGACAACAAATTTTAATAACACAATACAAAAAAAAAAAAAATAAAAAAATAAAAAAAAATCAACTTTTACTGAACAATTAGTGATTGTTGTTAAATCGTTGTAAATTTGAGAGGAAATAAGAAAGATTAAAAATAAGTACTTAAGTTACGTTTGATTTACATGAATGGTAAAAAGTTCCTCACTTTTCAGATCTGATCAACTTCACTTTTCCAAATCTTGTTTTTGGTCTTAGGTCGCTCCTTCTTAATTTGCGTAATATTTCAGGTGGGTTGTGGTTGTCTTGTCTTGATGTATTTTCCCATATGATTGTTAATCCTTAGTCTTTTCCCTGGCTTGTGTGCCATTCTTATTTTCTTTCCCAGGTCACCTGGCTCACATTTACTACAGACAAGATCTCTCAGTATAAATACCCCAGGTTTCTTTTATTCTCTGCCAAATGCTCACGGTTCCAAGCTTCATCACAGTTTGTCTGGGCAAACTTATGCAAAGTCTAGTTGTATTTCTGCCTTCAGCTGCACTCTTTATAATTACTCTACATTTTGTCCTGTCTCAGCAATATATGGTTTTCACCAGCAGTTGTTTGGTAGTTTACTGAAAATTATCCAGCAATGAAAAACTCAGTGTAGGATCATGTAAAAATAGCCACTATTTTTACGTTTATTTACAGTTTTTTTTTTTTTCTTAGTCTTTGTTTGTTATTCTGGAACAAAAACTTTTAAAGGTTTACAATTTTACATTTACATATGAACAAAAAAAATGTCAATTATCTTGTGATAATTTAATTGTATCACCTCAATGGCAAATATGTCTGTTGTGATACAGAATTGAAAATATTGTTTTGCTTAGAGTGAGATATGTCTGTAGCATGTTGCCTAAAATGGCAATGGACTTAACTTTTATAGCACTTTTCCAGTCATACTGACCACTCAAAGCACATTACACTAGAGTCACATTCACACACCGATACACAGATCGGTGGACAGGTCACAGAGACATCAGGAAACTGGAACTGAGCCTATAACCTGCCAATTACAAGATGACCACTCTACCCACTAAGCCACAGTTATCCCATGTGTGGAAAATTTGTGAAATTTAAATTGAGTTATTTTGTTGACTATGGTGTAAGTTCAAGTGTGTGTGAGAGAGAAAAAGTGAGACATTCTTTGTTAGACTTGACACACTGATGACAGTATAAAGGATCAGCTACGGGTGCTGAGAAGACAGAAATGAATTCGTCTGTCGGGGCCAATGGGCTGAAAATTATTTCTGTTGTCCTCTCTGTTGCTCCACAAAAGTTGTTCTATAGGAAAGCGGATCAGAGTTTGTGGGAAAATGGATGGAGCTACAGTAAATGCAGGACCATCCTGGACTGGAAGAAAACCTGCAAATGACTTGAGACTGAGGTGGAGATTTACTTCCCAGCAGGACAATGACCCTAAATATACAGCCAGAACTACAATGGGATAGTCACAAAAGTTCAGTGGCGTCCAAACATCTTGCCCAACAGGGTTAAAATCGCTATGCTGATTGTTGTCAGGGGCCACAGTTTTAGTTTCCAGGGATCAATACATTTTAATGTGAATTCTCTTCTCTTTACCTGTTCATCAATGAATTAAACATGCAATATTTTAATTTAAAAAGTTGAAAAGAATACTGAATGTCCAGAAAAGTGTCTCATTTCCCTTAAAAAGAAAGATGTACAACTTGCCGCAAATGGCTCCTAGGCCGCATTGTGTACACTGATGGATTAGATAAAAAAGAATTCATGTGTTACAAGGGTTCAGTCAAAATACAGACCTAAATCAAATTAAGAAATCTGTCAAGACTTCAAAACTGATGTACACAGTTGCTCTCCTTTCAATCTAAATCAGTATGAGCAATCTTGCAAAGAAGAAAAAGCAACATTTTTGTCTCTAGATGTGCAAAGCTGGTAGAGACATGTCAGAGGACTTGCAGCTGTAATTGTATTGAAGTGTGGTTCTAAAACACATTGGAGTTTGTGGTTGCGATGTGACAAATTCTGAAAAATAAGTAAAAGTGTTTATGAATACTTGAGCATAGCACCATATCTTTAATCTGTTGTATATCCTAATTACTAATCCTATTACTACATTAACTGTATTCCTGTTTAGTTTTTCTACCACACACTCATACAGTAACTCAATAATGATACTCTAAACTTATAGATGGTGGCCAAGCTGTTTAAATTTTACCCAACTTCTCTCTCAGGGTGAATGGTCCGATTTTCCCTGATGACTCCACCTCAGGAAACGAAACAGACTCCAAGTTCTTCAGGCTCCCTCCTTCTCAGTTCACCAACGGCTGCTTCGTAGCCAGACTGTCGCGGCAGGTGAGAGGCCGAGGTCAGAGAAAGTGTGAGATGTGGGAAGTGAAAAATGCAGAAGGTGAATGTTGCGCCGGAGATTGAAAGGAAGTGAGGATTTTGTTGTGTGTTTGGTGCGCTGGAGAATTTATATCAGTGTGAGTGTGTCTGTGTTTGATTACTTTGCAACAAGACCTTTGAGAAGCGCTGAGGCTGCACTCTTTTACTGTCTGCTGGGAGGTCAGTCAGCTCATTGGTGTGCAAACACACACTAATGCAGAGTACTGCACCGCAGAAATACTGCAGCACTATTTCAATACTCAATAAAAAAAAAAGAGACGAGTTGAAGACAAAATATGCTCAAACCCATAATGCATTTCAGTGCCTCAGAGCAAAACTAAATGGATTATTCTGTGGCATTCTTCCCTCTTTCTACCCATCGCAGTCAAGTTGCATCACTCCACTGCTTCATGGGCTTGTCCCCTTCTCTTCCTTCCCTTCTTCTCTTCACTCATAAAACAAGACAAGTACCACAGTAGGAAATGAGATGCTGCTGCTTTGATCCCCTGCAGCTGGGGAAAAAAACTGCAGTGAAGCCACAAAGCCTGAGCATCAGCACAGAGAACAATCCAGCAATTATAAAATGTAATGAACACATTTTCAAGTGTTGGAAATGGATGTACCACTTACCACTAAATATACATTTATAGGGTCAAAGCCCTTACATTCATGAAAAAAAAAATAAAAAAAATCATACACTACCTTGCAAAAGTATTCATACCCCTGAGCATTCCATCTACCAGACTCACTAAACTGTAACAAAATATCTAGTAGGACTAGTTTGATTAAAGGTCATAAGCGCCCACAAATACAGGAGTTTGTAAAGTATTCAAATCACTCAAACGTTTTTACCCAGACCTGAATGTATCTTTATGGGTTTTTAATGTAATAGTGCAACTCAAAGCAGTGTGTAATTTTGAATTTAAATGCAAAGGACATATTGCTTTTGAAAATGTCTTACAAATGAAAACTTTAAAAATGTGACATCCACTTCTTATTTCCCATGCCCTCTCCTGGCATTTCAGGCAAACTGTATGAAGAAGCTTGTGGCCTGCTTGTGTCATGGCAGCATCCCTACAGCATGACACTGCTACCACTATGTTTTATAGTTAGGATGTTGTGTTCCAGGTGATGCGCATCATTCATTTTCCAACACATGCCAGTTATCAGGTGACTTATGATGGCAACTGGTTGCACTGGATTTCAATCAAAAGTATCAAAGAAGATATTGCTGAATACATATGTGCACCACACTTTAATACTTAATTGCAAATTTGGAAACCATGTGTCCGATTTCTTCCATGTAACAATTATCTGCCTCTTGTGTTGTTGAGGTTTGTGGTTATAATGTGACAAAATGTGTTCAAGGGGTGTGAATACTTTTGCAATGCACTATAAAAATGAGACCATTACTCCTGATCAAGATAAAATTACCCTGAATACCCTCTTGCTGTTACATAATCGTTATTGAAGCCACGTTTTCTTACTGTAGGCAATGGTAATGTTGCAAAATGTGATCCTTCAGTGAGGTATTAGTGCTTTTGTAAGGCACTGTATGGCAGAAGCTGACTGCCTTAAGAGAAGAAGGACAAACTGGAACTGTCCGTGCAGACATGGTCACACATGCCAATTGCAACATTACAGCAATCACATTCAAGCAGGTCAGGGTCTAAACAAGCAATAATTTTATACCCTCCAGTGCTGCATTCATGTCCACAGAAAAGCAGTCTCCAAGAATCTCCATATCAGTCCCTGGATTTAAATTCAATTGAAAAACGCTGCTGGAATTTAAGGAGAAAACAGCATCAGCACGCAAACCAAAGGATGTTAGTGAGATAAAACGTTTGCGCATGAGGAGGAAACTCAAAACCCCTAAACAGAAGTAAACTATCTTCATGACAAGGCAGAAACTTTAAACAGGCGAGGTTATGATATAACAACGTAATCATTTTCTTTTTACCAGGATTTTAGTGCCTCATATTCACACCCCTAACAGGTTTTACTTGGTACAAGAGTCAATTGTTTTGATTTTAGCTCCATCTGCCAAACTTTGGACAGGCAGAAGGAGCAGGCCAACGAAGTGATCTGAAAATTCAATAACCACATCTAAATACATCAACTTTCACTTTACAGATGGTAAAATCCCAGAGCAGCAGATGTTACATTCACATCTGGGGCCGTTCCCTGCTACCCAGAGACACACAAAGAAAGAGGAAATCCTGATGCAATAGCTGAAGAAAGCATCTCAGCCACCATTTGCTGTATTTATGGGACCCATATGGATAGGAAATGAACAGAAAAATTGGCCCCAGAAGGGACTGTCTTCAGGTTGCATAATTGTCCCTTGTAAGTTGCCTGTGCATTTGACAAAGGATGATCAGTGATATGTGGGACACACATGGGTCCTAGTTGTGTCCTGCAGATTGTTTTTCGTCAACCCAAGTGGGTCCCATTCAGTAGGCTTATTGTGAGCCCAAGCCATGTAAGGACCCATCCAGAACAAAATCCATATGGGGTTCACACACATGGCTGTAATCAAATCTGTGGTACTAAACACTAACTGTATCTAAGCATTTGGGGGGGGGTTTCACACAGAGCGTCAGGACCCTCAGCTATTGAGAAACGATTGCTTCCTGGAGGCGTGGAGTCTGTTGAAGTTTGGCTGTGATGTATGTGGTGCATCAGCTCAATCATGAAGGAAGCTACAGCAATGGCCAGGCTAGGAGCAAATGCACCCCATACTATTCAGATTAGTATTCACAGACCTCTCTTGAAACCATGTAACATTTTCCTTGCACTTGACAATTTTACATTACTTCTGACATTCCAGTAAAATACATTTAAGTTTGTGGTTGCAAGGTTGCTTATGTAAGCTTCTGTTTTTAGTTAGTTGGGCTAAAATGGGGGCCACAACAGTAATCAATGGGAAGTCAGTGTAAAATTAAGATTTTCAGAAAATCTGACAATTTAATGAAATTATAGATAAGATTTCAGCATTTTTCTGGTAATTTGCATGTACTGTTCCACAAATACCAATGCTGAAGTGCATGAGTACAAAATAGTTTGTTTTTCAGGTGCAAAATGGAAGGATGGCGAAACAAAATGGCAACACATGGGTATGCCACAGTGAAGGGGAAACTGACTACATTACATTTAACTCAAAGCCTGATGACCTCACAGGGTTAAACAGTATTTAATGTTCAAGAAAGATGAATATCATTGGGGCTTTTTTTTTTTTTTTTTTTTTTTTTTTTACATAAATGTAGTGACGTTTAAGTCTTTTAACATAAACCTCACCCTGTCTTTGTATTTTCAGGCCGATCCCACAAAGGTAGAAACAGTTCAGGATGTGCTGGCAAGAGCAGCAGCGAAGGGTCTTTTGGGTGGCATAATTCCTGAACCATCAAAACCTGGTAAAAAGGGCAAAAGCAAGAAGAAAAGAGATGCTTCGACCACCAGCAAGCCTTCATCTCCCTCCAGCCTGGAGCAGCCTGAGGGAGGTGAGATCAGTGAAGGACTAGATCCAGCTCCACCTTCAGAAGACGAAGAGAAAGAGGAAGGAGACGTCAAGGAAGGTGAAGAAAATGAGACTGAAAGGAAGGACAATAAGACCAAAGCAGAGAAGAAGAAAAAACGAAAAAACAAAAGAAATCAAAAACAGACCAAAGGTGATACAGCAGGCCTGACACATCAACCGAAAGGGCAAAAAAAGAAAGCAAAGAGAAAAGTAAATCAATCTCAGCACAGCAAACCAAGGCGGATACCACGTCTTACGCTGACATTAATGTCTGCTGAAAAACCCTCCAGACACTTGTCTCCAATCACAGCTCTTGCACACAAGATCAGCGGCAAACCAGTAAACAAACTGCAGGAGGGCTCAGATTCAGTCCCAGAAAAACATCTCTCACATGCTCAGTCTGCGCCTTCTAACCCTCACACAGCCTCCGAGAGACAAAACATCCAACTTGAGGAGGCAGAGTGGAACCTGGAGAAACAGAGGAGCCGTTCTGGGAATGTAAGGAAAACACCAGGAGCATTGAAGGCTGCAGCCCATATCCTGCCACCAATTTCTTCCCCATTCTCAGGAAGCACCTCTGTTGACCGGCCACAGTCTCCGACCTCTAGCCCTCAGTCAGAATCATCATCCTTAGTTTCCCTGCGTGGATTATAAATAAAAAAAAAAAATAAATAATAAAAAAAAAAAAAAGCTCACACACACACTGTACTTGCTGGGTGAACCTGCAATCATAGATGAAGTTTGCTTTTTTTTCCTGCATGCATGTAGGCACAGTTGCCCAACGTGAAAAGACATTCTCTCGTCTGTTGCTGCAGATGACTGTATGTGGTTCTGTAGAGTGATGGCCTGGGACAGCTTTCAGGACCTGAACAACTTGTTAGAATTGATGGAACCATGAATTTTGCTCTCGAGCAGAAAATCCTAAAACAAAATGTCTGTCTTTTAAAGTGCCTTGTGGTGACCTTTGTTGTGAACTGGAACTAAATAAATAAACTGAACTAAACTATTAAGATCATCTTTGATTTCAGCATTTTTCCAGGTTTTTTTTTGTTTGTTTTGTTTTGTTTTGTTTTTTTTTTAAATCAATGGACCTACTTAATCCATGCAAGAGGTGCAGTACACCCCAAGCAGGCTACAAGTCCAACACAGCAACACACAACCAGCCGCGAACACACAACTTGCATGTTTTAGGACAGTGGGAGGAAGCTGGAGCACCCGGTGAGAACTTCCAAACCTAATGCATATTAACCCAGAAACTTTGAAAGGCAACAGTGCTACCAACTGATTCAGTAAAAGTTATTACTTTTAGACCTACGTGGCTTTAACTAAAGCATGGGGGACACGTCACACAAATTGATGTTACTGAACAACTGCATTCTCAATATTAAATATGAAAATTACAAAATCTGTGGAGAGTTCATGTAGGAGACACAGCAAACATGTTCCAGTCAGATGAGACAAATAGTGAACTTTTTGGCCCACATGCAAAACACCACGTATCGCCTTGACAACACCATTTTTAGTGTGAAACATAGAGGTGGCAGCATCATACTGTGGGAATGCCCATCTTCAGTAGGAACAGGGGTGATAGGAGAGGAGCAGAAATACATCTGGGGGGGAAGGAAGTTTGCCAAGGAAGAAAAAAAACCTCAAATCTGGTCAACTCTGGTGGGATATTCTGCCAGCAAAATTTGAAATTAAAGAAAGACAGTGAAGCTGTCAAAATAAGGAACTAAAAGAATGACAGAACTGCTCTGTATTGACTGCAAGGTGTCATGCTGCATGCTGAGAACTGAGCTCATCATCAAGATATTCAGAAGTGAAGCTTTAGATCTAAATATCTTTATATATATATATATATATATATATATATATATATATATATATATATATATATATATATATATATTTTTTTTTTTTTTTTTTTTTTTTTTTTTTTTTGCATGGCTCAATGTTTTTCATCAATCACAGTGATTCTTAGGTGACAGAAATATTCGAGTGCCTTCATGTGATTATAATACAGCTGGAGATCTTCCTCAGCAGTAAAAATTGCTCTGTCGATTCCAAACTAAAATCTTCTGGGATCCATCCTTCAATCAAGAGAGATTAAAAAGATAAAAATGCAATAAATGTGTGGGTTAATTCAAAGAAAAGAGACCAGGAGGTGTGTTTTATGCCATTTATTCTCACAATCGGTTACATTGCTAAAGTGTACAAATCAGTGAGCAGCAAACGGAAGCTAACACATCCATAGAATGGACTGTGTGTGTCTGTGTGAGTTTGACAGAAAGCCTACAAGTCCACTGCTGCTACCCTCCTCCTCTGTCTGATGCTCTGAGCAGCAGTGGACCCTCAGCAGTAAGTGATCACTGTACAGGGTGAAGATATATTCCTTTATCTGCTTTGTTTCTGCAAACTGGAGCTTTTTGTGACATTTGAGAGTCGACTGGGGTCTGAAAGAATGACAGCATCGGGAGACTTGTTTCCAACTAATAAAATCAGTATATACCTTTTATAAAATAGAATAAATAAAATAAAAAATAGTTTTGTTCAATACGCTCAGTCTCTCTTTCGACCATCCGAGGACATGCAACGATGCTCTTCGTGACTTTCCTTTTCCTCAAGATCAAAAGAATGCATAGATAAAAATCGCACAGTTTAATTCAGCATCAACTAAAGTGTAAAAATTTCCAATCACATCTCCGCTTTTCATTATTTGCTCTCATATTTTCCTATCTACAACAATTTATATACGTATTTTACACTTTGGCCATTTGGTTTGATTCAGAAAAGGCATTTTTTTTTTAATAACAAGAAAATAAGAGACATTCAAAAATTAAAGACATAGCTTATAACAATAATAAATGTTTGAGTGGATTATCTGTACACACAGATGTCTTATTCACATGTCAACATCTTTCTGTGAAAAAGGGGAATTAGCTGAAATTTCCCATCAGTCTCTGTTGTGTGATTTCATTTTGGAGCTCACAAACTGGGCAAGACAACAAGAAAGATGCACCAACACTCGTGTCTCGAGTTAGTACATCAGACGGAAACTGCTGACTTCCTCCAACATGTTTTAGCAAGCAAACTATTGACTTGCTGAAGCAGTGTGTGCCATTTAGGTTTTACGTTATTATGATTCTGCATTACGAGCAGATCAGGCTTCACTTTATAGAGTGATCGAGGAAGACAGAAGAGTAGAAATGAAAAATACAGATAAAAGCATTAAATTTATAATTATTGTTGTTTTTTTTAAATCAAAAGTTAGAAATAGTATGGCCATTATAAAATCAAATAAGCTCAACAGTAGCAAAGTGACAAGTTTATGCATCAATTTTACTAAATGGACCTATCGTAACACAGTGATGTGTGTTGGTGTGCGACATGAATCTGATTTGTATGATTAATCGATAGATTTATTCAGTTGACGAAATGATGTGAGATATTGAGACGAGGATCCAACAGCATTTTCAAGAAAATTAGGAATTAATATTTTTGTTACACAGAATTATTAATTTAGTTTGAACACCCAAAAAAATAAGCACAAAAAATTATACTTATTTGTTTTTCTGACTGAAATTCTATAACATTTACAACTATGCTGTATGAAACCGCTAAATTTCAGGGTGAGAGGACTGTCTGCCTTTTTGACAAAGCCAATAAGAAAATATAAACCAAATAAATAAATAAATCAGAGGCATGATGGTTTATATATCGATCAAACTGTGTTTGCTATAATGTTAAATGTGTAGGATGGCGATCTTATTTTCCTATGGCATCAAGTCTTCCAACTGCAAAAAAAAAAAAAAAAAAAAAAAAAAAAAAAAAAAAAAAAAGGAAATGCAGATAGCACGCAGGAATAAGATAACCATCAGAGGTGCTAATAAATACTTTATACAGGTTACTTTCACTGAATTTCATATGCAAGGCAGCCATGTTGGTCAAAAACTCTGGGCTGCTTGGTGAGCTCCAACTTTACCAGCAGGAATTCTGACTACAGGGGGCGCTGTTGTTGTGCTTTCAAGTGGGAACTCCATGAACTGTGAGGCTGTGCTAGTTAGCACTTTGTGAGACAGGGTTTTACTTTGAGAAGCACCATCGGGCCTAATAATTCAGTGATATCTTGTTGCACCCCTGATCATACCAGTGGTCCATGGTATGATCAGTTTGCAAATTAAAAATAAATTAAAAGATTCAGAGATTCAAGCTGCAGTGTAACTTTCATAAAAATTTTTTTTTTTTAAATCTACATTTTTTCTACATTTTTGTTGAAACTGTCACTATATTATGACAGTGTGGTATGAGACAATCTGTGAAAAAAAAAAAATTAAGCTCCTCTGCCTTCTCCCAGTGCTATCAAGAAACAACCAATCAGAGGCAGGAGGCGGGTCTTAGTGTTGTCAATCACCATCAGTGTGGCAGCTCACATTATCTGTCATACTGTCACAACATGGTGAAAGTTTTAACAAATATGTTAAAAAAAAAAAAAAACATTTTTGTAAAAGTCACATACTGCAGCTTTCACTGTTAAATTGTACTAAAACATGTAAATGAAGCATAAAAGTTTGGAAAATGCTGAAGGATTTCAAAGTATTTTACATCAACTGAAAACAGATTAATCAAAATCATAGAAATCCTTTAAAGAAAGGAGCCTTTGAGGCCATGGGTGGATTTAATTTCTACACAAAACAAAAATGGAATGATTTCATAATTTACCTTTTTTGTGGTTGAAGTAATTCATCAAACTTGCATCTTTGAGAATATAGTCAAAGGTCAACAGTTTCTTTTTTGGTGATATACTAATTATTTCATAGGACATTTGATATATAACAATTAGTCTGCTTAGCCCTGCCCCCTTAAATTCATTTTGTAACACCTGTCAGATCTATGAGTTCAATGTTTTTAAGCACTCTTTCCGACTTTAGCATAATTTCAATTAAAAGCAAAGCTTCTCAGGCTGTGATTGGATAACATGTTGGAGGAGAGGCTTAGAAAACTGTTCAAGGTTTAAAGTGGAATAACAGACGATCCTACATCCACATGTCAGATATGTGAGAGTAACAGAGCTAGCAAAGTGGAAAAAAAGGGGATCTGTATTTCTTGAAAACATACCCAAAGCTAGTTAATTTATGGCACTGGTGAAAATAAATTCAAAGGACGATTTTCTTAAACAAAAGCGTTCTTGCCTGTGGAAGAACCCTGGAAACGGATAGCAGCGCCAGAAAATCCTGCTCGGCTTGAGCCCCTCCAACATTCTGATGGGTTTTCCTTTGAAAACAGAAGGCTGAACCCAAACAATCATACAGAGATAGAAAAAAAAAAAACCCAATCCTAAAGTCTCCTTTCTCTTCCTCCAGGCAATCCCCCTTTATTAGAGGATCCAAAGTCTCCAGGGAGTGAGGTGGGATTGAAGAGAAACAATCTGTCAGATTTCCCTCCAGCATGCTGATGTCTCCTGTGTTTGAAGCAGCAAGTCTAGCACTGGTTACCAGAGAGGGAAAACTGTCCCACAGCTCTTCCTGTGTTATGGCTATTATCGGTATTTTCTTAAAAGATGACCAAAACAAAAACAAAAACAAAAAAAAAAAAAAAAAAAAACGTAAACAGGAAGGATATGAAGGATGATTCAGGTGACAGGTCACCTCTCGTCCCAAGCTCAAAAAATATGCAGCCTTCTGATTTTCCTCCTTCTGTCTCTGAAAGCAGCAGCACTGTTTCCACATTGTTTAGAATGGTTCACATTTAGATAAAAAAAAAAAACTTCATGCACGCTCAGTTGAACAGGTTGCACTGGAATCTCTCAAGTCTGTAGCAGCTTCCTTTGTTCATCCAGGAACAAGAACACGATGGCTTTTCTCACTCGTTCTCTCTCTTTGTTTTGTTCTTAAGTTTAAATCTACTACAGACGGCGAGAGGGAGAAGAGCCACTACAGATTAACAGATGATGGGAAGCATGGTCTGGTGTGGAGCATCATGCTGACAGGCGCAGACACAGATACACAGAAAGCATGGAGAGATGAGCGTTTTGGTCAGCAATGAGCTCGGTCATGGCACGCGTGCTGTGCTTGAAGGAGCGCCTCCTGCTTCTTCAGGTTGTTCCCTCTTCGCCTCACACTGTTACTGAGAGAAATGAGAGTAATGTACACGACTATTTTGGATGCTCCCGTTTGATTCGGAATCTTTCTTCGAACAGCTACTCGGCTGAGAAACTGTTAAGATTTGCTTCCAAAAACCACTGGAGACTCAACCAAACCTGTAGCTATTCTATGGTTACTGGAGTCTGTGATGGTGACGGGGTTTTGGCAGCGAAGCGATGATGTTTCCATGGTGACTAGGAGCTGTGTTAGGAAGCCGGTACTGGCTCGCTGCCGTTACTGCGGCAGCTCTGTGACGGGTCTCTTCTGTTTGAGGGTGTCGATGAGAGACAGGACGCCTCGCTTCACGCTGGTCGATACCCGACGGGACACGGAGTCTGCTGGGGGTGACGAGCCACAGGCCTTCTGGGAGGGCGGCCGGGCCACCAGACATTTCTGATACCGGAGCTGAGATAAAGGGAGAGAGCAGAACATAGAGACATGCTGTAAATAACAAAGAGTTACAGCTGCTGAGCATACGATGGTGGAGGTGTGTGAGAGAGGGACAGCAAGTTGAGGACGCTAGACTGGTGCAGGCTGCTGACTGATCAATAGTAATGACTAACGATTCTTGCCACCGTCAATCTGCTTCAGAGAGTGTGTGTCTGTGTGTGGCCATATATCCAAAGTTCAGATGTGTGATCAATTGCCTCGCCTGCAGTGGACCAATCTCATATGTCACACAGCAGACGAAGTGGTTCAGCCTGCACTGACGGGCTGGCAGAAACACTACAAAGTGCAGATGGTGTTTTACCGCAAACATACGGACAGAAGAAGTGATTAGTCTTCAATCATTCACTCAAGCAGTAAACCGTAACTATGACAAATGATCATGACAAATTAAATAAAACATATTAAAAAATTAGACATGGTGGGATTCAAAAGTATTCATACCTATTAAAGCTGCAGTATGTAACTTTTACAAAAATATGTTTTTGCATATTTGTTAAAACTGTCACCATGCCGTGACAGTTTGGTATAAGACAGATGATCTGTGAAAAGATCGATCTCCTCCAGCTCCTTCCTAAGCTACTATTGCTGTCTAAAGAAACGCACCACTCTCGACCTAAAACAACCAATCAGAACCAGGAGGAGGGTCGTAGTGCTGTCAATTACCCTTGTGTATGCGCTGCTAAATGTGATAGTGGTGAAAAAAACAACCTACCGTTCCAGGAAAACTGTTTTTCCGCTGTCATCGGTGGAAATGCTAACTAGCCTTAGCATTCATAGTAGCCTGTAATAGGGGAGTGTGTGAGCAGTGCATACACGAGGGTGATTAACCGCGCTAAGACCCTCCTCCTGGCTCCGATTGGTTGTTTCTGACTGAGTTGTCTATTTCTGCAGTTAGTACTGGGAGAACTGGGAGAAGGCAGAGGAGTTAGATTTTTTTTCACTGATTATCTGTCTTATACCGTCACAATATAATGATAATTTTAACAAATATGTAAAAAACGGTTTCATAAACGTTACATACTGTAGCGTCTTAGTACTTTCTCAAGTTACAACTACAAACTTTTTTATTTTATATGATAAACACAAAAGAGTACATTATTTTTGGAGCGCATCATCTGAAAATGCCAAGAGTATGGCACAGCTGCAAACATATCAAGACATGGCCGTCTACCTGAACTGACAGGCTGGGCAAGGAGACCATTAAACTCACAGTAACTCTAGCAGAGATGCACAAATCCATAGCTTAGGTGGGAGAATCTGTTAAGAGGACTACTATTATTTGTGCCGTCCCCAAATACGTCCTTTATTAAAGAAAGCCATAAGGAGTACAGTTTGCAGGTGCCACAAACCATGTGGGGGACAAAGCTAACGTGCTGAAGCAGGCGCTCTGGTCAGATGTAAAAATCAAACCAAAGCTGTTTGGTCTACATGAAAAACTCTGTGTGGGGGTGAACTAACCATGCACATCACCCTGAACACACCATCCCCCCAGTTAAACATAGTGGTGGAATTATTATGCTGTCGGGGATGCTTTTCTTCAGCACAGGATGGGGAAGCTGGTCAGAGTTATGGGAAGATAAATGGAGTTAAATACAGGGCCATTCTGAGAGAAAACCTGCTGCAAAACATTTGAGAGTGGAGCAGAGGATCACCTTCCAGCAGGACGATGACAAAAAGCCAATTAATCTAGATCGATGTATGCTCATGTCTTAGAATGGCCTAGTCAAAGATTTTTTTTTTTTTAAAAATGGTTTCTACATTTGTAAAGCTGGTCACTAAATACAAATGGTGGTCTAAATACCAATGCACATCACATTTTTAAATTCTCCTTTGTAATTAAATTTGAAGGCCAAATATCCTTTTCCTTTCATTTCACAATTTGGCACTATATGTCAATCTATCACAGAAAATCACATTACAATACACTGAAGGTTGCTGTTACAACTTAATAAAATGGAAAAATGTTTAAAGTTATATAATAATACATTACTACAGTTCCACAATGTTAATTTAAACACACATTTTAACTCAGTATAGCATTGACAAAATGTTTTACTGCACCGTCAAACACTGTTATATTTAGGACTGGACCGTAAAATGTAAAAAAATAAACAGGCAAAATTGCTTTCAATCATTTTTAATATTGTTCTGTGCCTCTATGGTGAACAGCTATCCTTGTTTAAGGATGAAATCAAAACTGAAATACAAATTATAGGTATTGCAAAGCCCTACCTGCAACATAAACCACATCTGCACCTTCTTCTTTGACAGAGCGAGAGGTGAAATAAATAGATTAACCCACTTTGTGTATCTGTGCCTAGACCTTTAGACATTGTTTAACTTTTATTTATCCTTATTTAGTCCGTTTTAATATTATCACTGCTAGCTAAACAGTTAAAAGTAATTTCAAAACAAAACAAGTTAATTGATTTATGTTTCTTTTCAGATTTTATGCATGCCTTTTAAATATTAAGAACAGACATACCAGAGCAATAATTTATTCTCACAGTGTTTCTTTGGTGTTAATTAGTGTTAAAGTAGCACATATAATACAGACTGGTAAAAGCACAGAGGTTTTAACACCATGTTCTAAGCTCAAGTGTGACAAAATGTATTATTTAATCAAAGGTGTAAGAAAATCAGACACCATTTCTGCCTCCAAGCTTCAGTTTTGTTATTTTCCTATTTCTTCTCTTCGCTTTGTGTGTTTCAGTCCAGTTAGACTCACCATGCAAGCTGCCTGCACGGCTTCAGACACACTTCCAGCATTGGGCTCACACCAGAAGACGTGGCAGTCGAAACGATGGCCGCCAGCGTCCATGATGAAGGCAAACGAGTGCACATCACGACCAACGCCCATGAAAGACAGGAAACGGACGCGGCACTCCACCAGCACTTCCTCTTCATCCTAGTCAGAAATATTAGTCAAAAAAAAAGACTGATTTTAGCAACCAAGATGAGAAATTGCAGGAAGAGTGGTTTGGAGATTTGGAATATGAATATATTGGAACAAAAATATGTCTGAGGAAGACTTAAATAACCTCACAACTCAAAATATTTGTACTGACCCTTAATATTTCAGCACCTTTTTGATAACCTAATCTGTTTTGAGTCTGAACAAAAAAAAAAAAAAAAAAAAAAAGAAAAAAAAAATGTTCAGCAGCAAGAAAAGTGTTTAATTTGGTTAAGAAGGATTTTTCTATATAAACATGAAGAGGAAAAGGACCAGGACAGTTCAGAGGTGACAGTAAAGCAGCAGATGTCTGACCTGGTCTTTGCTGATGGTCACAGTGGCATCTGCCACGTTAAGAGCCACAGGGGTCCAGTCTTCTCTGTTGGAAGAGCCAATAAGACTGTCGATAGCTCCGTTCAGTATATCCATGCCTGGAAAAGAGAATATGAGAACAAATCAAACAAGATTCACAATTCAAATCACATTTCAATCATTATTTAACACTGCAGAGCTATTTTTAAAACAATTTATATTTGCAACCACATATCTGCGTATTACACTAACCTATTGGTCTGGCCACAGGCATCATACCCAGGTAGAGGACCTGGAATTTCTGAACCAGCTCCGTCTTTGGTGTGGGAAACTCTGCTGGGAGAAATTCATCATGACATTAACAACAGCTTGGAGCAACAGGAAGTGTTTTACAAGGTAGTGCATTAAATTACCTTATTTCCCACCTCAACATCAGGATCTTATGTTTCTATTATGATATATTTCAGTGTCAAAACCAGGCTAGAGATGAAACAATATTATAGTACACCTCAAAATTAGTCTTGCACCCAAGTGGGATTCTTTAAGTTTTATTTAATTAGATAAAGTAAAAAGTTTGAGAATAAAATTCTTGTTACTCAAGTCATTTTAAACTACTGAATACTGCATGATAAGGTGGTAACTTACATGTGTCTGTCAATATAAGGCTATAACTGATCAATATCAAATGGGCCTTCCTGAATCTCATCAATTGGAGTCTGTTGGTTATTATGCATACATGGTGAATGTAAGATGGCCCTCTGAGGGCCAGTAATCTGTCTATAACAGTATGCATTAACATTTAGAAAATAAAATCCTACAGAATAGAAACCTATAATCTCCAATCAACATAAAAAGTCAACACATATTTTGGTTACATTTATTAATGGGATGTTTCAGGGTAACAATACTTGTGAAATCAGTTATTTTTGTAAATCAACTCTATGTTAACACTGGGCATTTCTAGCTACTGAACAAAGGCACAAAAATTAAAAGGATGGGTTTTTCTGACTTTTTCCGAGGGAGATTACGCTATCTCAATAAAAAATTCAGGGTTTTGAGGGTTCTTACACATTTTTAAACAGGGTTCCCAATGATTGTGTGCAACAGAGTGAGATGAAATGACTTGAAAGGCCTCTCCTTCATCTTTCTTGGAAATGTGACAGCGTACAGAGGAGACGATGCAACTGTGTCATTATGCTTATGCACTGAACCCTAAGCCCTTAAAACCTGAAAACCATCAAAAGTGTGTATTTGATACTTTTTCATAACTTGTTTTGGTAAATGGGAGTGCATTAAGGAAACTTAATTTTAAATGTATTTTCTTGAATTTCCTTTTTTTGTGATTGTTTTTTTAGGGAATGCAAATGCATTCACCAAATAATGGGCAGCCAGTTAATTTTGATTAAATAGTTATGAACACTTTTGCTTACAGTAAAGCTAAACCAAAACAAAACTTTGTAATCAGAGACATAAACATAGTTAGTTAGAACTACATCAGTTGAGTTTAATGGATCCAACAAGACTTATATTTCAAAGTGCCCTCATGCTCCCTTTAAGAACTTGAAGCTTTAGCAAAGAACGGGACTGTGAAACATTCTGCTGTTATAGATGGCGGCTCTGCACCCGCAATGGCCCAAAGGTGATAACATTTACTATTTTGTGTCTCTTATAATATTCATTGTCTCCCCGTACACACACAGTGGGTGAATATATTGATGAACCGTACCTTGTAAAGGGAGGTCCAGCCCTGCCTGCATCCTATCCTGGAGTGAACCTCCTGCCATGGCTTTGGCATTCTTTCGCTCTGTCATTATCTGGAGAAAAGAAAGGATTTTTACACCGAGGCAGAAACACACAGGAAGGAAAGAGAAGTGGAAAGTGGATGAGAACAAAAGCTGGAGGGGAATGAAAACAATTACACGAAAGAGCGCTAGAGCAGCTTCACAGCTGATACTGTCCTACGGTTTACCCACTGCACGCAGGAAAACACACAAAGAAAGTTAAACAGGTCACACTTTAGAATTAAAAATAAAGCTTTCCTCCTGTTTCCTCTTGCATTACAATTCAGAGAGAGAGAATCATTCACACCTTTTACTCTGACATACATCAACAACACCAGATGTGCAGCACAGAGGTCTTTATTCAGTTTGTCAGATCAGATAAGCAGCTCACTGACCCTGCAGTGACCAGTTTTCTGTTTTGTTCTTGTTCCACAAATCTGAATTAAGACAACTCAATTCATAGTATATTGTGAAAAGTATTAGGCCAAAACAAAGGTTATAATTTAGCACTGGCCCACCTTTTGCAGCGGTCACAACTTTAACTCTTCTGGGAAGTGTTTTCCACGTGGGCTGGAAGTTTGTTTATGGGAATATCTCACAATTCTTCCAGTGGAGCATCTGTGAGGTCAGACACTGTGAGCCAAGAAGGACTGGCTCTCAGCCTACACTCTAATTCATCCACAAAGTGTTGTATTGGGTTGGATCAGGGCTCTATGCCGCTTAGTCAGGTTCCTCTAAACCAAATTCCCTCAATGAGTTGCTCCCACACTGGTATGACACCATCATTGAAGAATAATTAGTAGCAAGGTAATTTTACAAGAAGACTTACTGCATAGATGGCATCCTATCACAGTACCATGTGGCAGAGCAACGCATGCGTTGGTGCTTGAATTAATACACCTGAGGCCACAGATGAAGTTGGAAAGCCTACATTCAATGATCCAGAGGTGAACTCAGCATCAAATAAGATCAACACGACTAAGCCATTTAAAGACGCTCTCCAGACGCTGAATTAAAGCTTTAACTCTGCAAATATTTCATTGGGACAAAACAAACATCTTTTAATTCCATATTCATAGCAGAAACAGTAAAAATAAATGATGGTTTAATTATTAGTTTTCTGAGCAGTTTAAAATTCATCGATATTAAAAGGAGAAACAGAGTACAGAACATCTGATAATTGTGTTTGGGTAGAGGAAACAATCCAGATTTCAGAACCCTGAGCAAAGATAAAGCTGAGTCCATAGCTTGTGAAATAGTAAGTATGATGATCTAAATCTAAAATCTTGCTAACATCACTTGTCAGGCACTTGGATCACAGAATAAGGGTGGTGTTAAAGCATTAATACGGCTTTTCAAATGGTGGGCGGGGTGCACAAGGCGTTCGGCCTTAGGGGAGCTCGTTATTCATTGACTTGACTTTGATCCTGCAGCATCCTCCGGCTTGAACAACTCACCCTGGAGCAGATCTCATGCAGGCTTGTGGCGATGGCTTTGGCCGGCGTGTCACAGCGGAACACATGACATTTCAGGATCCTGGTGTTTTTGTCCCGTGCCACATATGCAAAGTCCCTGAAAAAAAAAAAAAAAAAAGTTACGGTTTAAAAGCCAGGTTTGTGAAGTTTAAAAGTGAAGTTTATTGATGAGATGCAGACACATTCACACAAATATAAGTCCATGGACCACCAAAGATCAATAGAAACTTTGACTCATTCATCTTTCCAAAATAGCTCAAGCTCAGTCAGAATGGAGAAGATCTGGGAACTAGAAGTTCAATATGAATTTAAAGAAAAAAAAACAAGTAATAAAACATTAGCAATTACTAACGAGATTTATTTTCAAAAGGTGTAAACCTAAACCTCCTTAAGAATTGCAGGAGTTTATAGAATAATAATGTCACTTTCTCAACTAGCAAATCCTATCTGCAGCACTGTTTTAAGTGCAAATATGTTTCAGTACAACCAGAAAATACTGTAAATCAAGTTTACACTACTGTTTGCAATTTATTCCCCTTCAAGCACTGTGATTCAAAAGATCAAAAATTCTGTGCAATGGGACACAGACCTCAGGGCTGACGGGTTCTTTGCGCCAATATCCTCATACACAGATAAACATTCCTGTGTGTCTGCACATAAAATAAAAAAAAGTTCATAGACCCACAAGGATGCAGAAGATCAACTTTCCCCCCCTACATTTCTGTGTATTTGTGCAGGGTGATACAGGATATCAAAAGCTACAGTGAAAAAAAAAAAAAAAAAAAAAAAAAAAAAAAATATATATATATATATATATATATATATATATATATATATATATATATATATATATATATATATATATATAAATAAAAAGAGGTAAAGAGGAAATTAAACAATAAAAACTAACAGATATGATAGAGGGGGGTTGTTGATGGGAGGAAGGAATGCGTTTACCTCTCTCTGTATCCAAGGAAGCATAGGAGGAAATGATGATAGTTAGTACAGAAGAGTACACAACACTTTCCTCCAGCAGTGGGGCAAGAGACGCAAGCTGCAAAGAGCCAGGCTCAAACAGATATCTAATTAAATTTCAGCCAGTCACTTCTCATCCAGTGTGCAAATGAAAAAAAAAAAAAAAAAAAAAAAAAGAGTTGAGCGAGAGGTTAGGCAAATGGATGCATGTGCAGGTTAAAACAGTGTTGTGCAAATCCCATGGCTCAGAAGATTGTTTGAAAAATTTAAATGCAAAAAGACGATGATTGAAGACGAAGTTAGAGAGAATGGGACTGGTTGAATGCCGAAAGAATAATAAAATCATGGCTTTCTCTATTTGGCTGCTCATGTTTAGAGTAGAAACATAAAAACGGTTTTAATGGCTGCAGGAGAACACAGCACCTTGCAAAAGTATTCATCCACATCAGCTCAACACTAGCTTCCCTGTCCCTGCTCAAGAAAAACATCCCGACAGCTGATGCAGTCACCATGCTTCTCCATAGGGATTTTGTATATAGAAGTACACTTCCCAGATTTTTCTTTGTAAAAAAAATTTAAACTCATGTTTGAGTTGACATATGTAATTTTTACTTTCACTTCAAAATTACACCCTGCTTTATGGTGGTCTACCACATAAACACTACAAAAAAACACACTAAAGTCGGAGGTTGCAACACTAAAAAAATTCAAGAGATGTTAATACTTTTGTAAGGCACTGTAATAAACAATTTTGGCAATTAAAGCGCACATTCTAAGACTGGATATTTGATTCAAGTTTTTAAAATAATGGCGAAGGCAAGTGTGCAAGAACCAACTGAGGTCTGAATAAAAGGAAAGTAATACAAGATTGAAGTCAAAGAAAAGAAAAGTGGAGTTACGGGGTGAGCAGCTGGGAGTGATATCTCATTTCAAATATAATGTGATCATTAGGTCAACGCCCGGTTGCTGAGGGAATCTGTAATCATGTGGTGATAAGTTTCACAGGACATCAAATCACAGAGGTGCTGCTTGCACAGCTATAGGCCTTCACAGCAGCAAGTGAGTGAATTAAACATGACCACCACTCCTGCAGCAGATAAACTTCTATTACAGATGCACTGAGAAATCAGTTGTCGAGCTTAATCAGCCCAGACTGGTGACCAGTCGGTGAATACTTCAAAATTCTATGCTTTTCATGACTATACATAAGTTCTACTGCCCGCAACCATTTCAAATATTGTGCACAACTTGAAAATGTCACACCATCTGAGCTCCACATTATAGAATCTTATCATTAACTCCTGACACACCACATAATTGAGCTGCACAACTTATTGCTGCAGGAGAATTGTGTCAGAAAGGTCTCCTTCAGTCTAATAATAAATAGACAGAAAGTTTCAGATGCTAATGTGCTTATTAGTGGAGGCAGATACTGAAAAGAGAAAAGGAGACAGCAGTGGAAGCATTCATGGTTGGATAAAAGAGGACTGAAGTCAAGGTGTGCGGTCACACTAAATGATTTTTCCCAGAAACTTTATGTCCCCACCAGATGTTGTGAATATAAAGTGTTCTTTGGTGATGGAAGCTCTAAATCATCAATCTGGCTTTGTCATTTTATGACCACAGAACTAATTTTTCAGCCGGAGATTTTCTTTTATGAAGAAAGATTTTGTTTGGGAGAGCCAATAATCTCACTGCATAAACCAAGCTTAAGGACTCATGCTAAAAACAATACTCAGTGTGGAAGTAATTACTGAGTTAACAAGTCCCTAGTTGAGTTATTTTTTTGCATCAGTGAGGTGTTTAAAACGAAGACAGGAAAACTATGGAGATGTCAAAGGAACTTGTAAATTGATCAATCAGGCTGCTAAACAGAGAGAGTTTCAGCAGCAAACAAGAAGGTTAAATGGAGTCCAGATAAAAGTGCTCAGTTAATTCTTTTGAGATTTAAACCTCAGTCTGTAATAGAACATGCTGTTTTTGGAAATGTTGGCAGCCATTTGGATCTATATTCCTGAAAGACGGAGAGACTATGGTGTTAGTGATGCTCGCTGAGCTAGGTGCTAATATACATAAGATGCTAAAGGCTGTTTGAAATTTAAACTCTAAACTTTGTAATTATTTTAAAAACAGTAAAACCATGTTTTACAGCAACTCCTGTCACACATGATGTGACATCACCTCTGCTCCTAATCAAAAATAATTATTGAACACTGACATACACCTACAAAAAAATACATTTCAATGCTGTTCCTTATACCTTCTTATGAAATACTTCTTAAAGAAAAAAAATGGACATCAGAAATTGGCCAAAAAAATCTCCTACTTCACTTAAAATCAATGGACAAATTATATGAGCAAAGACACCCATTCATTTTTTGTAGCTTATTACTGTATTGCAATAAATATTGAATGTAATTTGACAGTACATTTTCTACTATTAAGAAAAAATGCGATGGATGCTTTATTACCCAAGGGAAAAAGAAATTCCTAAATCTACAGACGTACATTATAAGTTCACTATCATTTAGGCATTCCAGCAGATCTGTTCAACCCCTTGCAACAAGCACACACATCCACATTCACTCTGTTACTTCACTTGAGTTTCTTCAAAATTGCAACACGCACACATCAGATGATACAAACACAAATCAGAAGTATCTGCTTAGAAATACCTCATACAGAAAGCCTTCTAATCTGAGGTCTTTTCTACTTTTTCCAAACACAAAAAAATCAGAAAATGATGGAATCAAATATACTCACAGAGGTCTGTTTTCCTATCTCAGCGTGTAATCTTGAAAACTGGAGTCTCCTTACACACATATCAATTCTCAATGATGCTGCAGGCTCCCACTCTCTCTTTAACCTGTCTGATCCACACCCTGGTAGGACTAACTATACCTCCCCCTCTCTGACAGCTTTTCTCTCTCTCCCTTCGGTTCCCTCACCATGCCGCCCCCTCCTCCTTTTGGTGCAGCTGAGCTATTCTCACTGCTCTGACACTTGTATCTGTAGATGTGCATAAGACACATCCATGTCATTAGATAGTGATTTTAGGTTAACTTAATTGTACTCAAGGATTTCAGATTGAATGATTACACATGTGCAGTCATCTGTGAAGTGATTGCAAATGAATTCCCACCCATTCCAGTCCACATCATCCTCCCAAGTCTGATACCTTACGCTGGGTTTTTTGTTTTGTTTGAAGTGAACAGCTCCCTCTAATGGTCACAAAGCTGCAGCATCATAGTGTTCATTCTGAGGTCCACCTCAGCCTTGCACCCTGCTGCAGCAAGGTGAAAGAGGTCTACTGCTTTTTAATATCTATTTTTAAATGATCGATGGCAAAGAGCCTCCTTAAAACGTTCCTTTCATTAATTAATCTACCTTTATCATCAATCATGATCATCAGTTTTTTGTCTTCATTTGTTACCATGACCTTTGAAAATTCACTTGGCTCTCCCATCTCATTAAAAGAATAAAAACTAACAGTACATTTCAAAAAAGATGTAAACACAGAAAATAAAAGCCCGCAGACAAATAAAAGGTAACTTGCAGCATTGCATTTTACGCCCAGATTACTTTTGGAATAATAAGTAAAAGAAAGTAGACTCCAGAAAACAAGTGTTTTACAACAGCAACTGACCTGCCATTGTCCCGGCCAACACCCCAGACACGGATACTTGCAATGGGCTGGGAATGAAGCACACTGCGATCCATAGGGTCGACCAGGTTCAACATGTTATTCTCCAACACCAGGTACATGTCCTTCCCCTACGCACAAAAACACACACAGATGCACAAATCATTTAAATATGCGCTTAAGAAAAGACAGTCCTAACTACCTGCAGCTTAATGTGATGAAGAAAGTAGCTTTATCAGAAACTTTATTTACCTGCCTAATAAATACAATGTTCCAACACATTATAGGTTTTTACAGACAGAAATTTCGAGATCTTCTTCCAGCATTTATTATAACATTCTGGGCATGAGAGTAGAAACTAGTTTTACTCTATACTCAAGTGTAAAAACCAGAGGTGCCTGAGCCTTTTATTGTGGTGTTCCTTAAGCTGTCCCACAGCCTGCCTCTGATAATCAGAGCCGCTCACAGCTGACGATATAAGTCTCTGTTTAAAACCTAGTTAAGCGGGACATCTGTGCATTTGTTGTGCTACTTTTGATTATTTTGCTGTTTTTTTGTTGGTTAGTCGTCAGTCTTTAACTATGTAAAGCACTTTGATCAACTGTGGATGTTTTTAGATATGTTGCATGAATTAATTTGACTCGACTTTACTATACAGACTCTCTTTTCCAAAATCTGCAACTCTTGGATTTACCAAATAGGGAGTGGAGTATCCTACAATACATGCAAACTCTTTAAAAGCACAGTTTGTGAACATTGGTACCTTTATTTCAAACATTTTGGTGTTCTACATTTTCACCAGGCCCATTTTATGGATCACAAGTTAAGCTCAACCTTAATTTGAAGTTGTTGAAATCCAAAACATAGTGAAATGGTCCTTTTTGACTTTTGAATCTGTGTGCAATCCAGTTGTTTTCACTCTCTTTAAATGGATATTTATAGTAAAGGAGAGACTCTGCTGCAGCTACCAGTCTGTCTCTGTTATACAACCTACGATGTGCCCCGTTGTTGGATATCCTCGTACTGGTGTAGGAGAACAAACTGACCAGAAAGCATCTGAAACGCTGACCTTTAATATTTTTCTAATGTTCGAAGTGTAAAGTTTTATGAAGCAAGCTTTTCTTTCTCAGCATGTTTAAATGTAACCACATTAATCTATTTTTAGAACAGACTCATCAGTAAGCCATATCAGATCAAAGAGGAGACATGCTAGCATCTGAACAGTCGTAGTGTTACAGGATACAATGGCTGTAGACCTGCACAATTCATCAAACTGTAGCCATCACAGCAATTTCAGAGTGCAGTTTCAAAAAGGACTGCTTGGACGCAATATTTGGTAGGCTATAGTATTTCAGATGCCATGTATTCAAAATTCTGCTTTCCAATATTATCTTTTGTCATTTGGATGGACCTCCACTGTGTTTTGTTTTGTCACCTGATAATAGATCTTCCTGAACAAGATGCTAATGCTAAAAAAGAATGTTTGGTGTATTGCGATCATGTGAAAAACAGAAGCGTGAGGAAAAGCAGAGGTAGTCACAATCAATACTAAGGTATTCATTGATATTGCAATCTGATTGTTTCCAAATTGTGCAGCCATAAACTGCTGTATGTGTGCCACAACCAGTCAGTCCTTGTATCCACAACTAAGGGTCTGCAGCCCCCTAAAAATACAGGATGATCATTCACTTGATGTGTCAAGTAGTTTGATTTCATTTCCACCTCTAAATCTGGGTGCCTAACTGTGTTTGTCACTAAGGGAATATGTCACCATATGGTGTTAATGTCTGTGTGTGCACACACTTGTTCAGCTATTCTATTTAGGACTTTCTCTGGCATATTTCCTAACCTCCTGAAGACTGATGGACCTTATAGGGGCCAAAGCCTGGTCCTAACGCAATGGACCCCTTTTTTTTAGGGTTAGGTTTAGGGTTAGAGGTACGGAGTGAATTAAGTTTTGGTTAAGATTAAGAACATACTGGTAATGAATTGAAGACAATACAAAGTCCTAATAAGAGTAGAAATATGAACTTGTGTGTGTGTGTGTGTCTGTGTGTGTGTGTGTGTGTGTGTGTGAGTGTGGGTCTGTATTCCTAGGTTTAGTAGGTCTCTAAATTATTTAACTCTAAAATAATAGATGAAGATAAAAGGCTATCAAAAGGGAGAAGAAGCTCTCCACCTCTGTGTTCTGTCAGTTCACATTAGATCATTTCAAGGGACAGTGAGGAAAAAAAAAAACCCTCAAACATGGCTCCACTTTACTTTCTTCTTTCTCCTCACATCCATGAGACCATTTCTGTCATCTTATGCTCGATTATACTTTATAGTAATCTTTCTAAATCATTATTTTTATTGCTTTTTACATAGCTCTACCTCCAAACTATATTTTACATATATATCCTCACCTCGCCCCAGATGCCAACGGTGTCCCGTATGTCATTCTTGCAGTAGGACAGTTGTCGGATGCAGTTGTTGACGGCTACACTGCTCTTCCCGGGGGCCAGGTCCTCCTCGGCCATCTCTACCCAACCCAAAGAGCGTACTGCAAAACACTGCAAACAAAAATAGACAATGAGTGAGTTACATAATCGTCAAACTTTCTATATCAATATTTACAACAAAAGTACATTTAGAAAGTGCAGTGCAAATCATCTAAGTGACAGACAAAGAGAGGGTAAGGGTCAAGTTGCAAAGAATTAAAAAAAAAAAAAAAAAAACGTAGGCACTAGCAGTAGAAAAATAAAAGTAAATGTGGAGCTGGTTACCTTCACTTTGATGGACAGAAGCAGCTGCAGGATACTGCAGTGAGCTTTTATTGCTGAGTGCCACCAGATTACAACAGATAATTTATCTTAATGCCAATAGGCTAAACATCAGTTTAAATCTGCAATAAAATTATCCAGTAATTCAGCCAAATATTGAGTTTACTTGAGCCTCACTGAACTCCATTACAGATTGAGCCAGCATACAAATAATCCAGTTAGAACATAGATCAACTGGGCAATGCAACTTATTTTTAATTAACCTTAAAGCCTAAAGGTTTTCTTCATCTGTATCCTGGATTTGGACGTTTTTAAGGCCATAGTAGAAAATCCACAGATGTTCAACAAGAAATCATCCACTAGGGGGCAATATCGCCAGGCTAAATACTGGCAGAAGACACACCATCCTCATTATTATATACCTTCTGCATTCAAACAGGCTGTGGACATCAAGTAAACACTTTTCTTATAGTTTTATTCACTTTAAAATTACATTCAGTGCAGCATTTTATCAATTTTCTATTTTCACCCATTTTTAAGACTTCATATTCCTACTTCTTTGCACCTTTTGGTGTTTCCACTGGGAGAATAGAATTTTGTTTTCTTGTTTTTTTATGTGTAAGCACACATAAGAAAAACTACAATAAAACTATCAGGAAACTTGAAATATTTAAAAACAAAGAGCCATCTCATTGCAAGATGTCATAATATGTTGAGAATGACTGCTATTTATTGTTAAGTGGTTATGACCAAAAAAAAAAAAAAAAAAAAAAAAAAAAAAGATTGCAAAGCTAACAAACAATATTGAGTTTTCACTACAGGGATGAAAATTGACAATGAGGACAATAAACATACATGAAGTCGCATAAACCCCTAACCTTAGCCTCTGGGTCACTGTTTACACTGCTGGACTCATTTTCCTCTGTGGTTGGACGGTTCCTGAGAAGAGAAAAAAAAAGTTATTTTATATATGACTTTAAAAGCTTTTATTAAAGTAATTTAAAGGAAGTTTGCTACTGTTGAAAATCATTTCACCTGAGCTTGAGAGAAGCGTAGCGAAGTGTGGCACCCTCAAACTCCTTCAGACTGGGGTCAGGGTTCACAGTGGCCGCCTGCAGGTCCTGATCCACAGAATTAAAAATGTCAAAGTGAAAAATGACCATTAAAACAATCCAAGCAAACATTGCTAACCTAATTTCCATCTTTAAGACTACCACACAACTAACATTTTAAAAATAGTTTTATTAAGCTTTTAATAATGTAGATGAAATGCTTCTTTTTTATATAAAGCTGAAATTTAAAAAAGTAAGAAAAATAATCTTTGACAGTGTTAATGCATGGCCAAATCTTTAGGCAGTGGCAAAAATGTATTCAGTGGCATCAAAAGTTTCTATTTGGACATTGAGAAACTTTTCAAATAGTTTGTTATAAAGACTTACTTACAAACATCAAATAGTCAGTACTGTCTGTGTCGACCAGGCTTGGACTGGTTTGCAGCCTCCGAGTAAGCCTCAGTTTATAATGCTACCATTTAAAAACCATTAAAATTTACCAACACACTGCTCCTATGGTTTAGAGTCCCCGTAAAAAATGCCCTTTCTGTACTTGTTATGCTGCAATTCTGTCTCTCTGATTATCATTTTACTTGTTTACAACAAAGACAGCCAGCTCCTTGGAAAGTTACGAGCTGGAAACTAACAGACCGTTAAGGTAATGCTCTCTTGAAAGTAGATGTGTAAAGAGTCTAGAGCAGTAATTCTGTCTAGCAGAGAGCTGGGTAGCTGATTAGCCTGCTAATATTAAATACTCCATAAGGAGCAAAACGACAAGAAGACATAATATTCTGCTCAATGAGCTCGTAAATACTTCAACCAAATTCAAGGTGGGTTCATTTTCCCTTAGTCCTTTACTGTGTTGTATATTTATTGAAAACAAATATTTTTAAAATCACCTACTATTTTTTAGCTGTTACTGATTGAAATCTAAATTGACTACTTGTGACTGAAGTACCATTTAATTTTTATATCTTTAGTTGTAGAAAACATATTTGTAATTAATTTTCATGAGGATAAGAATTCTGTCAACACTCCATTGTGTACATTTTTTTTTTTTTTTTTTTTACAATTTTTGTAATAATATCATAATGCTGTGACATTTTTACAAAAGGCATAATACCATGAAAATCCTATTACGGCCCGTGCCTAGTGTTGACTTTTCTCCTAAAAATTTCTAACTAATGACCACAAGTTCTGAACTAGGTAACATCTGGAGCCATGTCTTCAGGTTGAAAATGTTAGAATGCTGATATTTGAGCTACTTTATCATGTTTGCCTTGTGACAAGGTGCTCCATCATGCAGGGGACTCCACAGATCATCATTGCTGCTCTGATCGTTGGAAAAAGTTGCTCTGTGGGAGACGTTCTCACTTAACTCTTCATTCTTGACAGCGCACATGGGTTGATTTGTATGCAAGCCCTCTCTCTTGGATTAAAAGCACCATGAACTGTCTCTGGATGGTTTACTGCTGGCACAACACATAACTCGTGATGGTAGCGCTCATCCTTTTCTTCTCTAGACAATTTTCCAAATGTGACCAGTGTTCAGAAGGACAATTCAACACAAAGTAACTGTGCACCATTCTTCTGCGAACCATATTTCCTGCAAAATACTAGTCTTTCCTTGATGTCATCTTAAAACTTTCCTCATTCCAACTGTACCTCTCATTTCAAAGCTGTTGATAGAAAAAAAAACTGTTCTTTCAGCTGCAAAAGTTTTGCAGGATATTCTTTCCTGAATTTCCTGCAGCAATGACTGGGAGTTTTTCTTTGGAGGAAACTATTTCCAACAAAAAAAAGCCAAAGACAACTACATCTGTCCATCCTTTAAACTAGACAGTCTGCTAATTAGATTGAGTAAAGTCTTTCACAGCTTCAACAATGATTATGATTTCACTACACCAAAATGAAGTTACCTTGTGCCAGGTAAGACATCTTGTGAAAATGTTTTGATGTGATGAAGTAAACCTTTCTAACCAAATAAAACTTCTAGTCCGAAATCTAATCTCTCTGCACAATGTATTAAAGATCAATGTGGATTTTAGGGTTGAAAGAAAAGTTGCAGTTTGAAAAACACAATATTTATGCCACTGCCACAACTATGCTTTAGTTCCAGGTAAAATTGACAGATGTTCAGTAATAAGATGAGCAGTCCTGGGGTTTTATATATCTTACCCTACCCTGATTTGGTCTAGTAAAACACATAACAGATTCCACATTGTCACTTTTAGAAGTAAATCAGTGGGTGTGGGTCAGTGGAAAAACTAATGTCTGGCAATCATAAGGTTTGGAGCTCAAATGAGGTACCCAAACTCTAGTTGCCAACAAATCAGTGCATGTGTGTATGAATGCGTGTTTATGTACATGGATGGATGAATGTGACTGATAGACCACAAAAGCTCTACATAAGTTCAGTCCTTTTATCATTAGGGGTATTTGCTTTGAAAAGCAATTATTGCCACCCATCAATCTTGGGTCATTTACAGCCTATTTGAAGCGCCACGATTTTATAGTGAGAAAATGTATTCACAAGTGAAAAGCATCTGTCACCCAACAAATTCACCCCGAAGTCAGACAGAGTAAGGCCCGATAAAATCCACAAGCTTCATCTACTTCAGACTTCACTGGCCTCAGTTAACATGTAAAAAATTCATGAGAGTACAGCTGGAAAAAGACTGAAAAATGATGGGTTTTCTGGAAGGGTTGCCAGGGGGAAACACCAGCACATCTAAGGTTCCAAAAGTTGAATCTGAAGGAACCAAAAACTCTTCTGAAGAAATTTTATTTGGACACGTCGGACCAATGTCAAGACCTAACCAAACACAGCATATCAACACCGCATGCCAACTGTGAAGCACAGAGGTGCAGGGCTTGTGATTGGATTTGGGATAGGACCTGGGTCTCTTTCAGTCATTTAGTCAGTCATGAACTGATCAGTAAACCAAAGTATTCTTGAGCCAAATATGAGGCCATCTGTCTGACAGCTGAGATTGGGTTTAAACTCATCATCAAGATGATAAAAACACAGCAGAAAGAATCAAGATGTTGCAATGGTCCAGTCAAAGTCAAGACCCCAGACTGAAACAGTGTGCTGGGACCTAAAGAGAGCTGTGCAGAAACTCATACATCTGTCAAGAATCAAAGCAGTGTTGCAAAATTCCCCCTGCTGCCTTCTACAAGCTACTGATTTGTAGCATTTCACACATAGCTTCTTCATTTTGGCTTTAACTTTGTTCAATAATCAAGTGTGGAATCTGTTGTGTATTATTTGTACACTTCAAGTTTGCTTTAAATATTTTACAGCCTTATAAGCACCTGATAATTTTATCATGACCTGATACTTAAAACCTTAGACTTTAGAGAGGGTGTACTTTCTTTTGTCATTACTCAAAGAGTTCACTAAATCGATGGTTTAAATCCCAGTGGGGTAGGAGATTGGAGTGGTGGACCAAAGAGATACAAACACTGTAAAAGCCAAATGCAAACATCTTGAAGTTTCTCAGCATGTAACAGCATGCATCCAGCATGCATCCATGTGTGGTCAGAAAGCCCTTGCTAGATGAGGAAATGGCAGTGGATGCACAGTTATAGCAGGACATGCTACAATGAGAAACAAATGTTATCACTGGATACACATGTATACATTTTCTGTGTGCAAATGCATTCACAACTGTGCAATTAGGATGAAAAGATGAGCACATTTTAATCACGAGTGGGAAAAAAAAAAAAAAAAAAAAAAAATCAAAAGTGTTACTGCAGCCAGGTAACATATTTTCAGATGAGATGACATTTATGATGAAGCATCAGTCACGCATGCTTCTGCTCAAGCAGTGACTTTTAGCATATTAAATTCAAATGTGGGAGGGGGAGGAAAGATGAGGAGCAGAAGTCACCGACACCGAGTGCATAATACTTGCCTTCCACACTTCACTATCAATTTTTCCTCCAAATTCACTCCACACCCGCTTCTACATACAGCATTAAGACACAAACACAGATAATGGTGGGTCGACAAATGGAAGTCAAAGGTGGAGGGGCATCAAAGGAATAAATTCAGCTGAAAGTTATCTAACAAGTTTACTCCACACTCACAGGGTGCTGCAGTGAGGAGCAAACTTCTGCCTTTAAAGCCTGATACGAAACAAATCAGAAGATTCTGCACTTTAAAAACTATACTACAATTAGATGCTTTTAATGGAATATCTCTACAAATATCAATAATTTATCAACTATATATATATGGACCATTTACATTAAACATAAATGTCATATTCAAATTAAAATATATTTTGTTTATTTAAAATACACGTACAGTGCTGTGAGATTTATCCTCTTACCAATTTTCCCAGTTTTTGTTATTTTTGTGACCCTTAAATGTTTTAGATCACATAAATTTTTGTAACCAAAGGAAATTCACAAAAAGTGTTTTTCAAAGGATGATTTCATTTACTAAGTGAAAACAATTATTCAATCCAACCACATAGTGACATAGTAACTGCCAATAAACACAGCCAGATCTGTATAATAAAGAAACACCTAAATAGAACCTGTCTGAGAACATAAAGTAGGGTAAAAGATCTCAAAAAGCAACACAATGTGCCCCGATTTAAAGAACATCAAGAACAGATGAGAAACAAAGTCACTGACATCTATCAGTTTTTCACAGAGGTCCAGCTTGATTTGGAAAGCTTTTTTCCTCAATAAATGAAATCATCTTTTGAAAATGGCTTTTTATTTTTACTCTGGTTATATTTGCCTGATAGTAGTATTTGATTATGAGCTAAAACGTTTAAGGGCAGCACAACCCCCCACCACGAAAAAAGAAACATGTTTTGTAATACTGAAATAAACATTTAAGTCTAAAGAAGTCATACATGTATTGCTGTTTCAGGTTGGTACTTAAAGTAAAAAAATAAATGAACAAATGCTCCAACAACCAACTTATGCACTGCACCAATCACCATCACACCTAAAGTATCATAACTGATACACATGTTTTCACCAGTTTTTCCATAAAGCATGAAATCATGTATAAGGTATTTGTTGTGTTACTCTATTAAACACAAATAAAAAACAATACATGGTACAAGTTATACTGTACCATTTAAAAACTTACTTTGTGCCTCATGAAAACTAAACTTATTAGAAGGTGAGGTCAGCATACTTTTGTTTTGTATAGAAGTGGTACTTGGCACCTGTAGTACATAGATCACCCACCAGTGGGCATAAGACAAGCATAGGACTACATACAGTAGCTCTTGTGTGGACAGAGCCAACTTTGGTAAAGAGGTGGAGGTTTAAGAAAAATTCTAATAAACGTTTGCTATCATAACTGACTGGATGCACTCTGCTGGGTTTCCTTAGAAACTTTTTGAACTACTTTGAATAAATATTTGAGCTTACTGTACTGTTTAATAACTAGGATCAATTGGAATGTGTGTATGAATGATTTTTTTTTTCTTGTAAAGTGCCTTGAGAGGACATTTGTTGTGAATTGGTGCTATATAAATAAATTGAATTGAAACTGAATTGAAATAATTCTCTTATCTTTTTGCTATGTAACATCTGAGATCAATGATAGTGTCCTTTAGTTATTTCAAAGACAACTACTTCAGAATGTATACAGATGCATCAACTATATATACATATATATATATATATATATATATATATATATATATATATATATATATATATATATATATCTATATATATATATATATATATATATATATTTTTTTTTTTTTTTTATACAAATATGGAGTACTTCAAATAAAGTCTGATAAAAAGTCTTTTGCTGTATCAGTTTCAGTTTTCAGGGTGCAAACAAGCCCATTTCACTTGAAAGCCTATGGTTAACTTTCTTCCTAAACTGTGAAATCTGAAGCAAAACAATGCAAATTCATACACAAGGCATGGGGTAAGTTTTAGTCTCCCACCTTGTCTTCATCTTCGTGATGCTGAGAACGAACTTCTTGATCTGGCGTATCCTGCAGAGATGTGGAACGAGGCTAAAGAGAATAGGAAAAAGAAGAATTAAATAAAATTTTGACTATATTAACAGGATTGCTGTTTTTATCTCACAGTGACAAAGACTCCAGCAGCGTGGAGGTCACTCGCAACAAACTGACATGCCAGAATCTCATTTGAGCACATCCATCCATCAACATCAGTCCATTCTCACTGGATCAATATTTTATCTTGATGTTGCTTCTCTCTATCAGTCTAATTTCCTCTCTTCACTTTATTCCATCATTCTGCATGATTGACTGACTGATTGTTGTAGCATGGCCGTGTTCTGCAGCTGGCCTGAAGTAACACTTCTAGATCGTACGACAGTTTTAATAAAGAATAGAAAAACAAAAAAATATATATATACAGTGCTTTGTAAAGGTATCCATATCCCTTGTAATCGCTAACATTTTGTTACAATACAACCACAAACCTCCATGTGTAATAGACCAATGCAAGGTAGTGATTAACTGTGAAGTGAAAAGAAAGTGATACATTGGTTTTCAAGATTTTTTTAAACAGCTAAAAATCTAGAAAGTTTTCTCTGATGCCGCAAAGTAAAGTCCAGTGCGACCAGTTGTCCTCAAAAATTACCTAATTAGTAAATAATGCCTTGCTTCCACTGAGCGGTACGGCACAGGTTGGTGCAATTTGGTACACCGCTTTATGGTCCAGTGTATACAGAAAAGTGTTTCCACCGCCAGTTGGACTCAATGGGCTGGCCTAACTTGGCATCATATTCGTGCAACGACAAATGTGACACACTTGTTGCAAACAGTGACATTTTCCTGCCTCCCAATCAATGGTCTGTGTTGTGTGACACCAGTAGCTCCACCCTAACAATACCGTACCATGGTCCTATAGACCTACAACTGAAGGGGGCCCAGGAATTGTGCGTTACAGGTCGGTTGTATGGGCCGCTTTTAAAATGCAAACAGTCAAATAAAATACCGAACCACACCAACCTGGGCCGTACCGCTCAGTGAAACCGCAGCACAAGAGTCCAGGTGTGTTTAATGCAGTCTAATCTAATTCAATCTAATTCTTATAAAATAATTAAAATTAGATTAAAATAATTTAATCTAATTCTGATCTAATTCAATTAGTACAAATAATGTTAGTTTGTGAAGGTCTCACAAATTTGTTAGATAACACGAAGAACAAAGAAGCTCAGCATTCAAGAAGTTTAGGGTACCTATGGAGGTCATCAACCTGCCAGGAACTGCAGTTTATTACACAACAAACACGTGGGGGAAGGTGCTTGGTTCAGATGAGACGGGGCTTTTGGGTGTACATACAAAACAATACATGTTGTGGATAAGGAACTCTGCACTAAATCTTGACTAAACCATCCCCACATTAACACACGTTGGTGGGAGCGTTATGGGAGGTGGGAGGCTTTTTTTCCTAAAGAGAACCTGTGGCAAGACATGATAATCAATGTTCACCATCTAATCCGAGTGATTTTTAGCTGTTTTGTATATATAAGTTGCATTTTTGCAAGGCACTGTGTATATATTACCAAAATACATAAAATTACATAATAGGAATATTCTGCATGATAAGGAGACTTAAAATGCTTATCCAAATAGAAGTTAAAAGATAGTCTAATACTTACAAAATAGCAGCTGTTGACGAATCCACATGTAGGGAGAGTGGACTCATGAGTGGATAGAGGCTCCACTGAACTGTCTGAGGTGGTGCTTCCTGAACGAGTCGACCCCCGAAAGAAGATCTCCGCCTGGTATGACTATATAATAGAAAGCAGTTGTTTAATAGAAGGTTGTATTTATCACAAAGCTCTGTGACTGTCTCATACCATAACAATGGCTTGTTGTATGTTAAAAAAAATATATATATATCTAATTTCTGAAGTTGAGAAAAACAGCAAGTCGTTATCAGTACTTTATAGGTCCCAAGCTCAGAAAAGTTCTTAAAATCATCTAACATATGGCTTAAATACCAGACTATAACATGTTTAATCTAAAAACAATTCTTACAAATCTAATTGGACTTAAAAATCATAATCTGATTTCAAAGTGTTAACAAGTCTAACCGTTTTAGCACAAGCATAGGATAATAAAAACAAACAACCAAGTTCAGCATTAAAGCATCAGCTTATTTTCTTCCTCGCACCTCATGGTCTGGAGTGGGCAGGGGGCTTAGGGAGCCCTGGGAGTGTTTACGTGGAGCGGGGGCCGTGGGATCAGCCAGGGCCGGGGTCTCACTCTGTCCAGGTGGAGGTGGACGGGTGGAGGGCCGCTCCCACTGAGTGGTGCCTGTGGGAATGTGCCAGTAGTAGATACCAGCCATGTCTGTGATCTTCTTCCATCCTGGAGGTAGGTCGGGATCAGTCTGGAAAGACTGCTCACTCCAGATATCTACAGAGAAATGAAAACATAAAAATTAAATGCACCAACCTTTCATGTTTCAAATTACAGACTTGTTCATCGATTCTAAAACATCCGGACTAGAATTTATTATTAATTTAAATTCTGAAATCAAATTCCTAACTGTACAGGAACCCAGAAAACAACTCAGTAACAAGAGAAAACAATGTTCTCCTTTAAACTGTGCTTTCCAGGACATCTTTTAAACAATTATCTTTTTACTCATCTTTTGACCACCCAGTACTGACTACAGTAAACAACCTAAAATAGCCAAATATAAGATAAATACATGAATAACCACACTAATATGAGTGCACTGAAAGCTACTTTTCTGAATGATCCAACTGGTCTCTGAGCTAAATGAACAGCTGTCCGGGATTATAACACCCCTCTGCAGCTGTCTTTTAAATAAGCCATGTCTCCATGTTCTCATGCAACAGAAACAAAACTTGTTGATACAAAACACACACAGGTTACAAGAACAGAAGACAGAAAGTAGAATCACGCAAGCACTGGGCTCAGACTCAAAGCAATTTACACTTTCTTAATGCACTAGCCAAAGAAGAGTATACATATAATAGATTTGCCTCCACATGACAGATATAAAGACAAATTATTACTTTTTGCCTCTTGCAACTGTGTCAGCCTCTTTTTGGAAGCTTAGATTTATTCATTGTTTTTATTCTTTGCTTCCTCTTTCAAAAGATCCGATCATAAGTCAAAAGCTACGCCCACAGTATCTATCTTCAAATGAGGATACAGGCGGACACTGAACAGCTAACTAGCAGTAATACTGCAATACATATGAATGTCTCCATGAGTTCTAACTAATTTGATTTGAGGACATATATTGAGTTTATGAGTTAGATTAAATCATGGACACTTTCAGGGAGGGGTGCTACTTTAGAAAAGAGATCAGAAGTGAAAGTTACTTTTGAAGGAAAAAACTATAACAGCTGGGAAAATAAGCCACCACATCACACAGTGCTTTTCATGAGTATTCAGTTTCATTTTCCATTTTATCACATTATAACCTCAAACAAACAGGGATTTTATGTGAAAGACCAGCACAAAGGAATAACTGATTGTGAAGTGGAAAGTAAATGACACATTTCTTTCCAAATGTTTTGCAGATGAAAATCAGCATAAGTGTGGTATGCTTTTGTATTTATCCTCCAAATCTCTAAAACCCCAAAATAAAACCCAGTACATAACTGCCTTCTGAAGTTACCTACGTCTAGTCCTTGTACAGCTCAGGCGCAAACATATTGTTTAAAAATCTTTTTTTCTTCTTTTGTACGCTCGATTGAAGTTTAGAGGAACCACTGAAAGTGGGAATGTAAATCATTCCAAACAACAGCCAATGAGGCTGAGCAGCGTTTGTGTTGAAACTACACCAACTGTCTGAACAAGATGTTGCTTTGCTCATCCTTGGTCAGCGATAAAAACAAACTTTCTCTACAGGTGCGTTTCCACTTTGGGTTCCTGAAGAATTTTTCTCTGGAGCTCATCTTCCCACAATCTTTTTTTTTTATGTCCTTAGGCTGTTTGTTCTTTCATTGTGGGGCCTGAAAATCAGCATCCAGTATGCAATTAAAGAAAAACAGTCAAAATCAGACAAAGACATCTTTAAATTTAGATTGTTATGGTTTAAAAGCCATGGTCTGTACTGTCAAACTGTGTGGAAATCCAACGGTAAAACTGGATTTTAAATGAACTGTGCTGAGCCGGACTGCTGGAGAGAGGAGAGATAGGGCGACTTTGATCCAGATTACAATCGGCTACCAAAAGACGTAATTTATGACAATTTTGTTGTGATTAAGCTCTGAAACAGAAAAAGCAGTTTTAACTCAGAGGGAGTTTGTAATAATTCAAATAGCCTACGAAATGCACCCCGTCTAAAGATTAACTACTCACAAACATCCAGCAGCTGTTACGCCATTCAAACTTAAAATTGGTGTATAACCAACTGAGCAGTTGTTATTGCTTTAATCTGGATCTCAGAACATAAACACAGCAAAATATTCTACCTTTACTGAGCAAAACTCTTAAAGGAGGCTGTGATGAGAACACTTTTTTATATTCATGGATAGCTCCACTAAGGTTGGCAAACTACATTAGTGTAATTAAATACAAACTCTGTAAAACACTGTAATATTCAGCAGGAGTAACTAGGTTTAAAACTTGTTTGCAAATAAAAATACTTATTTAAAAGTTACCAGAAAAGGAACTGTGTGCAGTATTTCTTGAAGCTGAAGGCCTTCTCAGCTAACAGAATGCAATACCTGCTCATAGAGCAGTTGACTGTAGGCATAATTTATGGGGCAGTATGGCGTTTCGAGGAGGAGCGAGCCATAAGGATACTGAAAACTCACTCACAAACAGTTTACCAGAGAAGCACACACATTCACAGACCCAGTGATGGCATGTTTGTGTGTAGAAAGTGGAGCTTGTAGATAAAGTAGTAAAGAAGAAGATGCCAAGCTGCATCCCAGGTTTTAGCAACTCATAAAGGTGATATAAGCTCTAAGAGACTGGTCAGATGGAGAAACTGTGTGTGTGTGTGTGTGTGTGTGTGTGTGTGTGTGTGTGTGTGTGTGTGTGTGATGGCAAAGAGATCTTGAAGTGCTGATGAAACATGCTGCCATGACAGCAGGCAATATGTTATCAGTATGACTGGGTCAGTCCTGATTGAGATGAAACTGTAAAACATGTGCTTACACACACACACTCACTCACTCAGAACATAGTTAATATGACAGAGAATTCACTGAAAACTAAATGCAAATATATGATTGTCCTCAAAAGGTTTTTAAATGCCACAATTTGTAGAGTCAAAATTCAAATTCAAATATACTTTATTAAACCTTCATATATTTTACTGGGATTGTTTATCATTTATCTACACAGGCAGTGCAGAAGTGAAGTGGAAGAAAAATGACACATGGTTTTCAAACTATTTTATAAACAAACCTTAAGTGTGGTGTATTTGTGTTTAGTCCCCCAGACTCTGACACAGCAAAATAAAATCCAGTGAAGCCAAAAGAACTCCATTTGTCAGGTATGGGACACAGCAAACACGTGGAAGAAGGTGATATAGTCCAACGAGACACAAATTGAACTTCATGGACTCATCCAAAACATAATATGAGGTGGAAAACTACCACTGAACACCATCCTAAACACAGCACCTTCACTGTAAAGCATGGTGGTGGCAGCATCATGCTGTGGTGATGCCTTTCCCCAGAGCTGATGGAGAACATGGCCCGGAATGCTGGGAAGATAGGTAAACATAAATAAAGGGCAATACTGTAAGGAAACCTGTTAGAGGAAGCAAAAGACCTAAAATCTAGGGTGGATGTTCACCTTGTCGCAGGATAATTACACTAAACATACGACCAGAGCTCCCATAGAAAGGTTTCACATAAAAGCATGTTCATGGGTCAAAAATACAGTTGATAATCTGTGGATCTGAAAATTGGTGTGCAATAAAGAATGGCCACAATTTCAATCTTTGGATCTGAAAAGTTGGTAGAGACATACCTGAAAAGGCATGCAGTTGTCATTTATTAAAATCAGAAGGGCTGAAATCAAATCCCCTTTTGAAATTCTTTCTTCCATTTTACACACACTGCTTTGTGCATAAAACACATCAAAGTATGTGCTTGTAACAAAATATGAATACGTTCACCGGGTATGAATAGTTTTGCAAGGAGCAACACATTGATAACACAAGATGCTCTCCTAGACTGTAGCTGTCTTTCAGAGCAAGGAACTGTGAAGCAGCATCTGCTGGGAGATGGAGTTCTATAAGCTGAGGAAAAAATAGGTCAAAGCAAATAAGGCTTCAACGGAGAGGCTGACTGGCTGGTGTGAGCGAGAGGAAGGACTGTGACAAAGAACTCAGACCAGCATGAGATGAGTGGAAATAGATTACACCATGAATACACAGAGGAAGAAACACTGTTAGAGAAAATGTGAGGAGAGCTGGGGCTGTTTTGAATGTTTGGAGGCTTCATCATGGATCAACACCAGCAGTGGCAGTCTCTGCAAGCACTGTGGGAACCGAGGAACGACTTAGCATGCATGTAATGATGCACACTGCTGTTGTAGTGCACTTAGGACGCTGATTAAAATATGCCACACATGAGCAACAGAGTAGCTAGCCTGAGACAGCCTCAGTTAGCATGCAGTTCCATGTAAGATGATGTACAGTTAAGCAGAGGGGGAAGGGAGCAAAACATCTAAACACACACACATGTTCCCCTTGGCAAATACTGCCATGCATCCCCTCTGTCACAGTCTCTTATAACTAGAACAATGCAGCATGCACAGATCAGACAAGATGAACTTCATGTTACAGGAAACACGGATGTCTATGAATCTGCACATGCACACTCACAGAGACACACTCAGACAGCGCTCAAACTCTAACCCCACAGTGAAGCCTCCAGCAGATCCCGACAAATCCACCTACCCTCGTAATTGACAATCACAATGGCCAGCATATAGTCTTTCCCCAGCATCATAGTTAGCAAGCTGTCTCTCTCACAGCCAAGAACCTGCTGCTGTAATCAAAGCAAAAACCCCAGACGGACAGAAAACGAGAGGCAGAGCGAGAGAGAGAAGAGGGGGACACAAGCAAGATAGGGTTGAGGGGAATGACGAAGAAAGGAGCAGTGGGTGGTCAGAGGGTATTCAGATAAGTCGAAGCAGAATTTCTGTGGAAACAAAATCTGAAAAAAGAGAGACTAAAACAGCGCTTGAGATGACAAGTGCAAGCAAGACAGAGAGAGAGCCTGAGACAGAAGAGAAGGGAGAGAGGTCGCGCATCCCCTGCAGTTGAACTAGGTTTGCTGCTGATGCCATCTTCTAAGTGGAGCATCAAACGAAGACTGTCTCCTCTTCCTGCACCCAAACGAGCACATCTGAGCACATGATAATAAATTAACAACGTAGTACAAGCACGCTTTAATAAATGAGCACGTTGATCACTTTTTCCTTCTCCATCTTCTCTTTAACTTGTATTTGTTGTCCTGACAGCAGGCATTTTGTCTTTTATTTAGTATCAGAGGCAGCAGGAACATAAGGAGAGGTGGAGGAGCACAGACGAAGAGAATGCTTAAGAAAAGCTGATGTTTTTACAGATATTAAGACAAACATCTGACTGAAAAACACATGACTGAAGGTTGCTCTCCTGTGGTCATTCATGTTTGCCTCCATTTTAAGCAGCAATGTCCCGATTTGATCCCAGGGAGCAGCTCAGGGTCCAGGTCAGTCTAAATGATCGGTATCAAAAGCCCCTTGCAAAGTTCATCTTCCATACTGCTGATGCCAATTGTGTTGTTTTGACAACCATCACCTTTTTTTAATGTAAACAGCAAGAAAAACTGCATAAAAGTTTTTGAACATCGTTTTGTTGACTGAATAAGGGTTTCCCATTCAGAATCCAAACCTTAGTCACCTTTTGAACTGATAATCAATGTAAAAAGAGACTGTACTGGCACCTGCAGCTCACTGTCCATCTGGTGATTCAACTCCTCTCTACCTGTTAAAGATATCTGAGCACAAGTCGCAAGGGACAGTCAATAAATTTCACAAAGTTCAAAGCAAAAAGTTAACTTTGTGAATCAACAAAAGATATCTACAGGTTTCATTCATGCACAATTCACAGAAATATGACTGAAATATGTTACAAAACAGATCACATATCATAAAGAGTAAACAAGCTAACATTAACGTAGCACTGAAGCAAATTGCTCAGCATGAAACCCTTGTCAGCAGGAGCAAACTGTGAGTTTATTAAAGACTTTTTTCAAAGATGTGCTGCTAAAACCAGATATTTGCATACACAATAAAAAGCTACATAAGTGTGAGACAATAAAATAGACTGAACATGTTCTAGGCCGTATCAAGCCATGCTAGCAGATCTTAAGTAGAATTTCAAAACAGATCACTGTTAAAGTCCGTTTTGTTTAGCTGAACAACGTCCATGGTCTATGTGATGAGACATTGGTTAAGCCTGCCAGCTTTATCAATCTGCGAAATCAGCTGTAACTCGTCAGTTCAATCTCGCTCTACCAAGACATTTTTAGATTTTGCATCAGACTGTCAGTTGTACAGCAGCATCGGAGATGATATGTTCCTGAGCTTTTCAGGTCTCAGTTATCTGAAAATTATACCAGTGGACTCATAATCAGCTGATCAGCCACATCAGCAGATCTGATGAATAGATACAACATGTGCCTTACTTGCTGGTTAGCTTTATAGCACTCAGAGGATGTATTTACCTTTTCGACAAGCTCACGGCGATAGGGTATCTTTCTACTACAGGCAAGGAACATACTACTGATACCTTCAGAGAACCTCACCTAAAGTAATCCAAACTAACCCTTTAAATGCCACTAATGCCAGCTAATTTATATTCAACACATACCAAGGATCATATTGGAAGGACCATGCCACCATCTTCTGGTCTGAGTTATGCCCAATTACATATATAATCGTAAAATTTGTATACGAAATATCTAAAGTTATATCTTTAGCATGTGGTATATTCACATAAACAATCTGTAATGAATTGGCTGATGCCTCTTGGTAAATGGCACAAACCATTAGGGTCTACAACAGAATCTGGACCAGGACATCTCAAATTTCATGCGTAACAAAATATGTGAAAGTCGGAATAGATTCTCAGTCATCCAGATGGCGGCAGTCATGAAGGCTTGATTATAGGTCACCTGGACTTTCTCCCGTTTCTAGGAGATATCACATCTTCGAGTGCAAATAGCTGTCCAACTACAGTCTACAGTCATGAAACTCAATATCAGTTAGCGGAACTAAAGAAGTCTTTCAAATAAGAGGTGCAATGACTTTAGGAAACAAGGAAGAACAGATGCTTTCTGTTGAAGCACTGATAAAGCTTGTGAATGTAAGAGAATGTGAAGGAAATTTCTTAAATATGACACAAGTGACTCTCTTTAGTTCTACATACTTGCAATTTTTCCATCTGTATGTGGGTAACATCTTAAACAGTGTCTGTAATGTCCAAAGCTAGAGGTCTACTTAACCTAAAGGTAGTATTTAAAGGATTAAGTACAGTGAAAGCACAAAGATCAGCACAAAGAAAATGATCTGCATGTCTTTAAGCTTTTCTGTGTAAAATCAGTTTGTGCTGGCCTTCTAACAAGTAGTCTTCACATCACTAACAGACAACTTTAGAACAGCTTAGGGAACCTTGTGCATGAGCAGTCGAACCAGGGTTGTACCACAATATAAGAATGTTTACTCTCATGTTTGAGAAGAAGATGCATGTAAATCAGCATTTAAAAAACAAACTGAATACAAGGCAGCTGAAAGCTACAATGCAGAACTAGTAAAATGGTTACCCGAGAAGGAAGTTGTGAAAATAATGTATCAACATGATAAATAAGTATTCAAAATTTTACCCTGTTAGAAGGGGAAAGCATGGGCACTTGTTGCCAAGAATCAGTAGCTTGGAGTGGCAACCAACCAGGACCAATCCTACCTTGGTTTAAACCCCTAACCCTAACGACAAGGCTCTGCCGCAGCAGATGAGGTGGAAGCCATGACCCAAACATGCACAAGATTGTCCAAACCAAATGGATAATATTGACTGGTATTTATTATGTTAATTTCCTTGATGTCTTTGCTATTTTGACATGTAATACTTAGCAATGTTGGGTAGAATTGTGTTTAAATGAGCAAGATAAAGAGTGGCCTTTATGTTTATATGAACTTAGCATTACTTTTAAATAAACTCAAAGCTAAAAATACTGTTAAGGTATTTATGATTATTATTTAGCTATACTTATTGGCAAGATACTTAGGATAAATCTGAATTTTCCATTTAGTGCAAAAAACTGGGCTTGTTGTTGAGTGCTGCAGAACGGAGCTGTGTTTCAACAGTTAAACATCTTCTTAACAGTGACAAACTGCTTTGATGTCTTTCAGTCCGGTTTTCATGCTCACCATCGCACTGAGACTGCCCTCATCAAAGTGTTCAATAACAGCCGCATAAATACAGACTGTGGAAGAACCACAGTGTTGGTTCTGTTGGACCTCAGTGCAGCATTTGACTCTGTTGACCATGAGGTACTATTGAAGAGACTGGAGAACTGGGTTTGACACTCTGGTTCAATATTCAGTTGGTTCGAATCCTACCTAAACAACAGGGATTTCTTTTTGTCAATAGGCAACTTCTCATCGGAGCGGACAGAAGTCACATACAGAGTACCCCAAGGTTCAATACTGGGACCACTCCTATTTAATATCTTCATGCTCCCACTGGCTCAGATTATAACAAGTAATACGATTAGCTACCACAACTACGCAGATGATACACAGCTCTATATCACGATATCACCAGGTGACTCCAAACCCATTCAAGCACTGAACAGATGCTTAGAACAAATCAATGCATGGATGTGCCAAAACTTTCTTCAGCTTAACAGAAATAAAACTGAAGTTATTATTTTTGGTCCCAAAAAGGAACAATCAGTGTCAGTGTGCAGCTTCAGTTATTACAGCTAGAAACTAGTGATCAGGCCTGAAATCTGGGTGTAGTGATGGACTCAGAACTGATCCTTCAGAGACACAGACAGTTACGAAGTTGGCCTTCTATCACTTGAAGAACATTTCCAAGATCAAAGGACTAATGTCCTGTTTAGAGATGCCTTTGATTAGTAGTAAATGGAACAATGATCAATATTTTTGAATTATATTTGTTTGATGATCTTCATGAGTTTGATGCATTGATATTTGCGCAATGATTTCATTTTGATATTTGCTTGACGATCTTTATGATTTTGATGCATTGACATTTATGTGATGATTTTGATGTATACTTGATTGATGTTTTTACGATGTAAAGCACTTTGAACTGCCTTGCTGCTGAAATGTGCTATACAAATAAATTTGACTTGGTCAGACTGGTAAACATCTGATTATTCTCAGGGAGGATCAATAGATACATTACATATGAGAGAGCAATATGGGGAAAGCTAATTGTTTTAATTTCTATAGTAATTATTGACATGTTTAACAGAATAACTTCCCAGTATCTGAACTAAACTCCTTGTCGCCATCCCTTAGCATCGTGTTGTTTGTTTCGTTTAGGCCAAGATCCTGGATAAGACATTTATTTTTCATAATTCTGGGGCAAGCAGCATTGTAAAAGAACAGTTTTTGGTGGGTGCAAGGGGGTCTGCTTTCTTCACTTTTATAAACATTGCTCCCTTTATCCGCATGGATAGATCATCTGAGATAGTATAGATGCTTACTCCATCCTTCAATATAAACGTTACACAATAATTATGCATATTTCTGTCAGAAAAGTATTAAAATATGAATTATGTTATCACTTCACAGATAGTAATGCAAGTTTGTTTCATCAGCCCTGCTTTCAAATGCTTTTATTCTGTAGGAAAAGTGTTTTGTGTTTTTTTTTAAGATTTTAAAATGAACAGAAAAGTAAATTGTTTTAATTATGTTAGTACTGTCAAGATTTGATTTCTGACACCAAAATGTAAAGAAATATGCCCCTTAACATCCATTTTTTTCTCCTTTTCATCAGCTCATCAGTCAACACAGCCAGTAAGAGAACTATCACAGTCAATGTATGCAATCACGATTCCATATAATCTAAAATATAGACAACATTGAGATTAAGCATCAGAGATCAGAAAGATGTATGAAAATTAGTATAGTAAAATTAGAAAATAGTATGAAAATTCAGAAAGATCTGTTTCTGGCAATCAAACTTGCAAAGCAAAGAAATTAAACACAGATGCTCAGAGCCTTCAACTTGACTGAACAGTGAGTCATCAGGAAACCAATGGAGGGGGGGAGCCCTACATCTGCAGGAGACAAATTGGTTTTCAGCAGTGAATAGTGTCAGAGATCATGGCTGAAGATGATAGAAGTATTTTAATGTCTGATAGGCCAAAATGAAAACTTCACCCTCTTATTTAACATAATGCTGACAAGATACAACAAAAACATGAATAGGTGTGCTGATGACGTTAGCAACAAGCACTTCAAAAGAGGATAAGACTACAAAAAAAGTTGATGTCTCATTGGAATCTCTGTAGTTCATTGAAAAGATCTGCCACCATCATCTAGCCAAAATGGCATGCTGTAAAAATATACCACTTTAATAAATAGCCATCTTTTTATCTTAACCATAATGACCAAGTAATTGGTTAACAAACAGAAATATGTCAAAATAAAGTCATGCTTGTATCAGCACCAGTTATAAAAAGTTACTTTAACATCAGAAACCTAAATAAAAACATGGCTTGTTTTTTTTTTGTTTTGTTTTTCTCTTATTACTAGGACTAGTTCTTGCATGTCCTTTTAAGATGAATTGGTGAATGGAAGAATAAGATGAATGGTAAAAATATAAGATGCACTGGCTGGATGGAAACACACAGAATTTGACAGGTAGAAAGCTCAAAGTTAGCCATTTGCAAAATTAGTGAGGTTTTTAAAATGAAATCAGAGGAAGGACAGATGGAAAAAGTAAATTAAAATAAAACTATTTTTATTCAAGCATGTCTGCCGTTTGTTTGGGCTGCGAGGCAGTGAGAGTAAGACTTGGTGCAGATAACAAGAAGGCTAAGCAAAGTACAGCAAAATTCCTCTGTTTTACTGTTAAGCTTTCAACCGTTGCCATGAAAAATCCTGTATTTGGAAATATTGTCAATCTTTGGGGAAAAAAAAAAAAAAAAAAAAAAAAAAAATCACAGAATACACACGTTCTAACAATGACAGCTGGACTAACCATTTACCGCTAATTGCTAAAATAAGGTGATAAGGCTGCTGAAAATGTAAACTAATCAATTTGTTTAAGATAATTAATAAGACTTTGTTTAATACGGACTGCTCACTCACACATGCCGAGTGATTTCACTCCTGCAACTAACAATTAATGACTTCTCCAAACAGGAAAGCTAGAAATAAATATTGTTAATGTTGCACTTATATCTGCATTTATTATGGTTCTTAAATACAAACAGTTAGGCATCAGTGTTGGCATGTGAAAGCTTTACAAAAATAAATGTAGGCCTTGAATCTAGCAAATGGCAGCTCTTCCTTCACAATGAATGCAAGCTCAGTGCAATTTTTAACTGGTTTGTTTTTGAAAGACATGTTTTTTAAAATGTTTGTGGAAGATGGGCAGCAGTACCATTTATTTCTAATATTAAACAAGCTATTTTTTTGTAAAAGAACCCCACAAACTGTAATGGATAAATAATTGACATAAAATATGCTTAATTTTGTCCCAATCATAAATTTTGCATTATAAACATCATGAGGGTGGCAAAAAACCAAAGCTCCATTTAACAAGTCAGTAACTAGCACTTCTCCGGACCCTGGCCAACTAGATTTTAGCAGAGCAATTCTGTTTTACCTGCGCACTTTTATATTTACAATGGTTTGTTTTGAACTGTGCAACCAATCTTGCTTTGATAACAGTTGCTTTGCATTGCATCGGCTTTTAGTTGATGGATGAACAGGCGTCACTGGCCTACAGCTGTGCTCAGTGCATTGCACATCAAAACCAGGAAGCAGAGATGAGTTTGGTAAGACATCTTGGTCTGCTTTAAATCAGGAAAGACTGATTTTCAAGTCACAACGGATGGACCCTTTTGTGTTTATTCTTCCTCCAGGGAGCAACTCTACCTTATTTGTTAAGAGACATGGTCAATTATTAATATGGCAAAGTGAAATGCCATTATAAAAGGCAAAATACAAGTCCCTTGATTCCTCATTCTCAATAAAATATGAAAGACACAAAAAAATAAGAGAATAAAAGGTCACAATGTAGTCTTATTTTTTTAGCAACATGCAAATGAATGGGCTCTTAGATGTGCTTGGATTATTGGCCAAAGTAAAAAAATAAATAAAAAAAGAAAAACTTTACTGACTCAGTCATTGTTAAAGAGTGCATAAATGCTGTGGCTGAAACCCTAATGGAGGGAAAACAAGAAAAGAACCAGACTTATATGGAAAACAAATCGTCTAGTAGGCAACATCCTCCACAAGAAGAGTTTAAATACTGACCCAAGATCAACTAAAACACCTGGATGATGCTATTTATAAGAAAACAAATGTAGTAGATGACTAAGCTATTGTATCTGCCAATGCACAACTGTTAGGATGTTAAAGTATGTTGCTTGAACCCATGAAAAACTTGCCAAATTATCCCTCCCAATGCCAAACAACTTCTGATGTGATGGTGTGGGGCAGCATCTCCCTTACTGGAAAAAAAAAAATGCTTAAGCGTTCATATCATTTCAGAGAGGTATCAAGATAAGATTCTGCAACCAGTGGCAAACCTATAGCTCCACTCTTAGGGCTACACTCTCTCCTCAAGGATGTGCTCACACTCACAGAATGGGGTTTATCAGATACTACCTCCAGAAATTAGGAGTGAAGAGGATGGGATGACCTGCCTGCAGTCCTGACCTATACCCCATCAAACTCTTGTCAAATCAGCTTGAGTGTGCTGTTCTTCTTAGAGTGACCAACACAAACATACTGAATGACTAGTGAGAAACACTGGTTGAAGACTAGGAGTCCATCCCACAGCAGTGTTGAGACCAAGCCCTTGACAAGCTTTAGGAGGAGGTGACAGACTGTTGTGGTTTTGTTCTCCCACACACTACTGAGGCCTCTGTTTGCTAAATGAATAAACGGCCAATTTGTCTCGCTTCATTCAGACTTCAATCACCAAAACCAATCGACACCAAGACAAACAAGTCAACACCAGAAAAAACTGCTTGGCACTGGCAGATAGGATTTGGCAGGTTTTTCACCGGAATAACCCAAATACTCAGCTCTGCTACTAAACCCAGCAATGTTTTTTCTAACTACTGTGATGCCATTTAAAGGGATGTACACAGGCTTTCTAACAAGATAACATTCCATGTCCAGAAGGATTGTACCTACAAAAAAATAGCTGACCAAAGAAAAATGTCATTGTTTTTCGGGGTAAGTGTATATTTAACATAGGACGGTTTTTTTAAACAGACCTCAATGACATTTAGCAAAAGGATGAAGTCAGGCACGGATTTTGTATTACTTCATGGCAGATGGACAGAGCTGAAAGAACTAACCAACCATGAGGTTACAAAGCCAGTTCCCATACCAGGGGAGATTCACTGAGCTTTACTGAGAGCTGCAGCGTTTGTTATTCTGTCCCAGCAAAGAGTTCTGTAAATGCACCACTGTTTCCATGCACAGACAGACTTACTCTAAATGGAAACATGTCATCAGTGAGAGGATTGTACAACCACTACAGAGTATCCAAATATACTCACAAAAAGTCCAATCTGTGACACTGAGCCTCACAAACAATCTGCCAGCAAATAATAGAAGCTATAAAGTTTAATACAATAAACTCGTTACAGCAGGAGTTTGAGTTTGTATGAGTACCTGTCTCCTCAGGAGAGTTGCTGTCCTGGGACAGGGTAGTCCAGCTCAACTCTTCATCACTGGGGTTTAGATTCTGGATGCGGTTCAAAGCACAGTCTGTCTTTGCTCCAGTCCTCCTGTCCTTCTTTGTCTCTGGAGAGGAGGAGGAAGAGGAGGGGCAGGAGGCAGCAGAGAGCAGAGGAGTGTCTTCTGGACTGCCTTGCCTTGGCGGGGAGAGCTGGGGAGGAACCCCAGAGTTCTTTTCTGATTGGAGGAGCGTGAGATTGGACTGGAGTTCGGAGATGATTTCAGAGCTTGAGGAAACTTTTCTCTCCTTCATAGGAGAATCAGTTTTCAGCATCAGCAAAGGCTTCTTCTCCTCATCCTCCAGCTCCTCAACCACCTCATCTTCCTCTATCTTCATCTTTGATGGGATTTCTTTTTCAGACAGAATGCTTATGTCGTCAGGCTCCTCCGCCTCAATGTTCAAGTCAAAGTCTAAATCTGCCGTATTGCCATTCAGTGTGGTCTCCCCTGTCCAGTTAATGTTACAATCTGCATCTGATTCTGTTTTCTGCTCCACCTTGGCATCACTGGTGGAACCTGGCTGTTGCTCATCATCCAACTCAAACACATCTTCCTTTCGGTCATTGTTAGTGAGAGAGTGACTGTCATGCTCTTCTACTGTGTTAACATTGGGATCATCAGCTATAGGTTCTGGATTGCACTCTGGGTCTGTTGGGTCAGTGTCAGTTGTGTTTTTATTGTGGTCCTGACCGGCTTTACGCAGCTGGTTGGCCCCATTCTTGGCTAGTTTGGGATTATTGGGGGCTGCAGGCTGCGACGGGGACAATGACGGTGATGTTGAAGGTGGTGCATTTTCTCCAAGGCCCATGGCAGCCTGGATACTTGTGAGTGCATACTTTTTGCGACATTTGGGTGGCGTGGCCGAGCCTTGATTGATGACGTCGCCACTGAGTAGTTGATTGTGTGAAGAGCGGAGGCTAAGAGAGGTGGGAGGCGTGGCAGCAGGGCTGTTGCGATTGGTCACATCCACTGACATCATTGTAACACAAGACAGAGGACCTAGAATAGAAAACAATTTGGGGATCAACACATTTGAATAAATACATTAACATCAAAAAACACCTGATATGCTAGAGTATCATAAAATAGCAACAGCCTTGCTCTAAAAACAAATTTTTAAAAATTAAAAGCTGTCCATCAGCAAATAACTTGAATGACTCTTACTCTGGTCCTATACCTGCTGTGCGGTGGTAATACTTTCTCTATGGCAACACCATAGAGAAAGATGTTATTGACAGGGTAGTTCAGCTGTAAAATTAATTCTCAGACTTAAGCAGAAATAAGCGTGACAGTGATTATTAATTGTGGCTTGAAAAGTTTCTTCTGCCGGTGGTTTGACTTATGATTCCAGAGATTGATAAAGAACTATTTTGGTAAAGAACTACTACTAACAACCAAAGAAACTTTAACTTTATTATTAATAAATTATTAATTATAATTATTAATAATTACACGAGCCAAACAATGATGCAAATTTTGATTCCCAACACAAGTCAAATCTAAAGCAAATCGGTTTTGAAACTATAAGCAACTGACTGACTAAACAGCTAATATCAGCTTGTTATTATTACCACAGATAATTAAAAGTGCAATAAAAAAAATGCTATATCATTTTATAAGCAGTAGGAGTAGTTTTTACTTTTCTGTTTCAAGGTTTTTCTCAGTCGCTTTGAAAGGCTAATTTTAAACAAAAATACCATTTAGAAGTAACATCTTGATTTTGTGTTGAACTTAAAGTGAATACCTTCATATCCACGCCTCATAATGATATCTTACACTAATTTCACCAGATGAAATCAAAGGCTGATACAGCCACTCGATGATGCATATCAAAACAGCCATCAGTTTGACAAGATATATTGTGGTACTTTAAAATCATATGACTCATAGCAAGATATACTTTAAGGAGTACCCAACAATATATAAAAGAGATGTTCTCCTTAAATGAATATCTAATCTAAAGCATCGGGGACCTGAATGCTTCATTTATTTTAAGCACAGTATGCATATCATTATTAGGTACCAATTGAAAAAAGATCAGTTTCACATTAATGTTGTTCTGCCTTTTTTTTTATTTTATTAATACTTCACAGTTAAACTTTTAACTTGTAAATGCTGTTTTAAGTAATAATGTGAATAATAAAGAATGACAGGTCATCTTTGGCATGGTTTGTTTTTTATGTTAATGAATAGCAAGAATTCTTTTGTATATTTGACTCTTATTTTTCTATTCCATGCATGGAACTGAAGTACTGAGCAGGTAAAACTAAAAGCCTGATATTGAAGCTTGATGTGCACTTCATACCTGTTGGGGGTTCAGTCACAGACCGGCACTGCTCACAGTTTGGAGTTCTGAAGACTCAGCTGCAGATCTGAGCACCAGAGAGAGAAAAAAAGACAGCAAAAGGATGATCACTGAAGAATGAAAGGAATCCTGAGTACCTTTTGGATGGTCCTCAGAGACCCCATTCATCCATGTGGAACCCGACTACAGCGAGTTTCTGTGGAAACTCTACAGCACTCTCAGGCTGTGAGGATTCTTGAGACAACACAGAAATCAAAAAGGAAAAAAAAGAGGAATGTACCTCAGTAACATTCACACACTATGTCTGAGCTTTATAGATTTTTATAACTGAACACCACCGAGCTTATAAAAAAATGAGTGCAGAACCAGGCTTTTATTTTAACTCAAAACAAAAAAGGATGTTTCTACAAGAACTTTACAGAACATGTTACTATGTTAAAAGCAGACTTGCTAAAAAACACAACTTAATACTTACCAGAAAACTATGAATTTTGAGAAACACCAGGATGCTGCAGGTCCATATTGGTAGTCCGCAGTGCCTTCTTCATCCAATCACTAAAGCAGCAGTGCACTGAAGGAACAAAACATAAAACAGGATTAATAACACAGCATAAGGCAGGGTGAGCAGGGAGAATAGGAGGTACACAAGACATAAGAAGAACAAATAAAAGGTATTAATTATTCACAAGCACAGTCAAACATTAATACTCCGGACGGCTGTGTGTTTGCATATATACACCTTATGAACGTGGTAACGCAAAGCTCATTTTGTACAGAGATCATATTTCATGAAGTCTTGCCAACAATGTGCTGCCTGGAAATATCATAAACTTAATGCCACATGAGACCAGTAAATTCCTCTTCTTCTGCTTTCAAACAACATCATAAACACATGAACACACCAACTCATATTACAAAAGAACTCATTGGGAGTTCATACCAAAGCTCTGAGAAGTCCCAAGAAACATGCTGATTAGACAGCAAAATATAAAGTCTATCATCAATAAATAAATTTTTAAAAATCCTAAGATCTAGGCAAAACAGGACCTTAAACATGAATTTCAGTATTCTCAAAATATGCAAAACTAGGTAATACAGCAAACTAGCATCACAATGGAGCATTTCAGGGTAACGTTTACTCCTTTACTGAGTTTTATAAAAGTGGGTTCGTGGTGAAAATGGTAAATGGTCTTTACTTGTTTAGTGCTTCATCTAGTCCAGAGGACCCTGTAGCACTTTACACTACATTCAGTCATTCATCCATTCACGCACACATTCACATGCTGATGGTGGTAAGCTACTGGACTGTAGTCACAGCTGCCCTGGGGCAGTCTGACAGAAATAAGGCTGCCATGCACCACCGCCACCAGGCTCTCCGACCTCCACCAACAGGCAAGGTGGGTGAAGTGTCTTGTCCAATGACACAATGACTGACACAGACATGGTGGGCATTCAAACCAGCAACCTGCCGGTTACACGAAGTACTCCTAATGAGGTTGATTATTTCCAGTCGCATGATTGTTTATTTCCCTCGTGTCTCTCTCTCTTTACCAAAGAGACAGGATGAAAAAAAGCTTCACTCCCATGCATCGACTCCTCCCCTTCACTGATCTCAGCTAGCCCCCCCCCCCTTTTTTTAAGGGCAATTTTGTTTACAAAGACTTCACAATCCATTTTATGTGTTTTTGATATGTTTATTTATTTTGGATATTTGAAATGTCTCCCAGTTCCAGTGTTAAATGTTGTTTAGAAATTAGTTTATTGATCTTTGAGAGGATGTACTTGCATTATTCTGCCATTTTTATGCTATTGGTTAACAATGATCTCAAAACAACAATATTACCGTTTAATGCAATAATCTCTGGAACAATTAATCGCCCAGCAAAATTTATTATTGTGAAAGGCCTACTCCTACTACCGTCGACCCACAGGGCTATAATATCAGTCGAGTTACTACAAGCATGTAGCTGCTCAACGTTCATTTTGATTTTTAGACTTTTTTTTCCCTGTGCTGGTTAAAATTCATATTTCTGACAGATGTAGATAAATATATAAAAATATATATTAAAAAATATTTTTATTCAACAAGTTTGAGAGGAAGTCACAGATATCTCTCAAAATAGAATCAATTTTAAGAAAATAATGTTTTGGTTTTTTTTATATTATTTTACTTTGAACATAAATCTGCCAGGGATATGAATAAATTTTGGACTTTACTGTAGCTGGTGACTGCAACAAGAGGTTGTCGTTGCTGTTACAACAACTTTGAGCTACTGGACACTCCCTTCTGTGTAAAGAAAACTGTTAGATTTGCAGACCACTGCTTTCCTCACTGTTTCAAAAAGGTGTATGACTTGAACAGAACTCCTAAGATGTGACACAGCTGCATTCTCACAGCGGGGTTAGACAGCAGCAGTCGGGCATCTTCTGGAACCTGGAGCCACAAGAGACTTGGTCTTTTCTTTTACAGCACATCAAGGATGGCGAGTGAGGGTTAGAGATAGTAACTGCACATTTGGACATCCACGTACACCCAATATTATTATTTTTTTTTTTTTAAAAAAGCTGAATTTGAAGTATTTCACACTTAAAGATGTTTACAAAAAGGTACATAGCACATTTATTAAACAACGACAGACCTTAGGCTTTCACAACTGTGACTTGACACCCATACTTATGCGGTACTTAGACTATACTGTGCTCTAACTTTACAACAGACAAGCATCTGGTTTGATTGGCAAACCACCAACTCCAGTGAGAGGGTGCAACATGTAAGGGGCAGCTGTGTAATTTGGACCACCTGTACAAACTTTAATGCTTTCTTTTCCAAAACAGTTTGAGTTGGGACAGGTGAGATCACACTGGATCAGTTGGTGAATGAGGTGCAACATGACAGATGTAAGCGTTTAAGAGCCTGGGATGGCAACGAAACTTGGGAAACAATGTTGTAATTGAATGACAGAGAAGTAAAAGAATGGCCTGCAAATGAATCCAAAAATGTATGATGTTATATGCATTATACAAATCCTGAATATGACTGAAACAAACACAGAGACAGGAGAGAAAGTTCCTGGATTAGAATTACAAGGCACGCTCTGTTTCTTGAATCTTGCACCAACAAGTCTGCATACCGGAGAATATATTTAAGTTTGTGAGAGTGAAAACATGTTTGTTTAAAAAAAAGGAGGGTGTACACTAAAACTAGTGAGTCATTTCTCTTGAAACGTTGTAAATGACTGGCTTTTGCAGACCGGATGCAACACCTACATAGGATCCGTGTCTCTTTTTAAAGTGGTGGAAGCGAATAGGAAACCACATGTTAAAAAAATAAAATAAAAAAAAAAATGGTATGATTTAAAAAGCAAATCTAACCAAATATGTCTATGATTCAGCACTATCTGCATTGAGCCAACACTCAAACATGATTTCCATTTTACATACAGGCAAAATAATGACAATTATTATTTTTGCTCCAACCTGAGATCATGGTCATTTTATGAATGGTCACTGACTTTGACAAAAGAGGATTTTATTGATTCTTTCACATAATATTTGCAAAAAATATCTGCATCCAAATAACTTATTCAGGTAACATGAGTGATTTTGCTGGACCAGGCATCTTAGCTGATCACTACCTTTTACTGAACCTTTTTTATCAAGACTGAGATCCACCAAAAATAAACTTTGACCGGTGACTAACTTAGAGAACACAGACACTCTATGAGGAAGAAAGTTTTAACCCTGGATTTCAGAAGAAAATTCTTATTTACCTTTTCTCAGTGTCAGTGTGGTGTTAAGCACAAAGAAGTTACTTATAAAGAAAATAGATTTTCTGCAGAGATATGTTAGCTGGCTGCCAAAACAGAGTGAGAGAAAAGAAAATAGGAAGAAAACAGGAAGCACATTTTTCTTTTTGAGCTTTAAAAATTCATCTGTTATGGGACATGCTGGATTTGGAGAAGTTGGCAACTCATTGGAAAACTCTGACTTAAATTGAGTATTTTCTCTAAGGCTAGAAAGTGACGCCTATAGTTACAAATGGTAAATCTGCAAATTGCAACATAAGACGCTAAAGACTGTTTAAAAGTCACACTTTTGTCACATTCTGTTTGTCTGTGTCTTTAAATAAGTGTACAACTGTTTCCCTTTCCAGCAACTCTTCACTCTCACAACATGGACTTCCGGCTTTGCTAATTACAGCAGGAAGTCAAAACAACTTATACTCACAGCTGTTAATTATAGCTCTCCAAGAGCAATCAGAATCGGCTAAAATTAGTATAGACAGGTCAGAGATTTAGAAAAAAAAAGGAGACTGAAAATCGACCACAAAAATGCATCATTAAAGTGGGTGAAATTACATGAACGCTGTCAATGGTTAGATGTACTGGTGACCATGTGCAGTTTGGGTCTAATATGCAGTACTTTCTAGCTTTTGTTTGGCTAGCAAGTTGTTATTATGACTCCAAAACTATAGTCGATAAGCATTTCTATTTCAGAGCAGACAACACACTGAATCACATCAGTGATTGGTCACATGAGAGTGCTGATGATTGTAAGCTACTGGATCTCCTCTTGATGAACTAAGTGCTAGCAGGAACAGGATGGTGTATTTAAGCTCCAGAATAACAACAGATTCAGCACATTGAGCCTTCAGATCCAAAACATGCTTGACATGTTTTTACAAAATCATATCAATTGTAATTAACCCACAATTCCCTCAGTACGCTCTATTGCTTCTTGACCACTTAGATCTATATTAGGTGTAGCCATAGAGGACAGTAAAAGTCTATCTAAAACAGTCAAACATGTAATTGTCAAACTTTAAAACATTAATTTTTTTTACATGAACCACGCTTCACTTGAAATCATTTGTGGGAAATTCACAGAAGTCCCTCTGGAACCAGAAGGGGACTTTGTGTAAACAGCAATACTCCCTGAAACATATAAACATACTCTGATGTGAAAAAAAGAAAAATCAGTGGTGTTTCCCCTCAGAGTTGCCACTTCAACCTCACAGATTATTTCACTGCAGGCCAAGCGCTACAGCAGCAAAAAAAAAAAAAAAAAAAAAAAAAAAAAAAAAAATGCTAAGTAGAGACTACATTTGGGGTGCCATGTCATTTTCTGCCCCAAACACAGATGTCTGAGCTATATATCTGGAGCAAAGCAATCCCAAAATCCATCTGCTTCAGGGTTCTAACTGGATGGGAGGAGTCTGTGGATGCAACGCCTTTTACGAGCCACAGTGCACTGAAAGGGGCTGTGGGGGGTGGGGGTGCTGTCACTGGTCACTGGGGGTGTAATTACAGAGCTCCTTTGTGGGCGGGGCAGCCATGACACTGACACGCACAGAGACAGATACACAGTACACACAAACAGTAAATGTATGGGTAAGACTTCCACATGGACTCACTTGTTAACAGTTTATTGCCGTGGCAGACAAACCTACAGAGAAAGACTTATCAGCAGACTGGGTGATGCACGGAAATAAGATCTCCATTGTTACATGGAGTAGGACAGTGACCTTTGACTGTTCTTGTGAGTTAGTGTCAGACTAACTTGGCAGTCTCGATAAAACAACAATAAAGGCAGCAGCTGCCAACACCCCTCCTCTTCTCTCAGCCTGTCTGCCTGTTTCTGTTTCCTGCGTCACTGAAATCATTTCCCAAACTCTGGAATGAGAGAATCCGCTTTAACTCCATAAGCCAAATCAATACCAGTCAGAAGTTTTATAGGCCCCTCGTCTGTTCTTGCTGTTTTTTTCCACACAGGTTTTTTAGTTTCAGCATTAATCCTGGCTGGTTTATTTTTTTTGTTTGTTTTTGGGGTTTTTTTTTTTTTTTGTTTGTTCTTTTTATATTTATATTGTTTATTTTATATTCTGTTGCACAGAAATTTCCCCATCGTGGGAAAATAAAGGATACTTCTATTCCATTCTATTCCATTTACTATATAGTGCCTTGCAAAGGTACTCATACCCTTTAAACATTTCCACATTGCAACAAACTGTATGGTTTTTTTTTTTGGTTTTTTTTTTGGTTTTTTTTTAGGACTTTTAAAATTTAAAAAGTTTTAAAATAATATCCCAAGCATCACATCTCGTAGCACTTGGTGATGTTGCAATTATGTCCCAATCGCAAACTTACCAACACATGACTGTCAAGCTAAGCTAACAGGCTGGGCGAGGAGAGTCTTAATCAGAGGAGCAGCCAAGAGGTCCAATGGCAACTCTGGAGGAGCTGCAGGGATCCATCGCTCAGGGAGGTGAATCTGCCAACAAGACAACTATCTCCACAAATCTAACCTTTATAGAAGAAGTTTACAGTTTCGCGCAAGTTGTGCAGGTTCATAGCAAACATGGAAGAGGATGCTCTGGTTAGATGATACCCCAATATCATCCAACGTTTTTTTCCTCTGCGCTGGTATATCACAAAAAAAACTCGACCAACACATTCAAATTTGTAATCATGTAAAAGTTCAAGGGTTATAAATACTTTTAAAAAAGCACCGTATGTAATCTGGTTGGCGGATCCTCCTCTTTATCTTTTCTTTGTTTCAGAAGAGACGTGCTGTCTTTTCTCATTAAAAGTAAAAAGGTCTGTAAACACTCATAAAATCAGCCACTTCTCTCCACTACCCTGATTTACAGCCATTTTCCTCCTTCTCTCCGCCCCCCGCTCATGAGAAAAGCCCATCTGTTACAAAAGCGACAGACAAGAGAATCAAACTGCAGCAGGCAGATGCTAGACTGTCACAAATAAACAAATTGATGCATGATGATATAAAGGTCAAATAACAGGATAGAGCATCTAAATGTTTTTGATCAGGCTAAAGTGTATACCAGTAGTACAAGACATGGAATTTATTTCCACAACCTTTGACTATAACTGGATGGTTACTGGGGTTGTCACTCTTCATTTATGATGCCATATTATGACTACAGAAAAATACAATTCTGTGCAGTCACTTTGTTAAATATCTCACCGCTTCACTCTTTGCCAAAGTTGAAATTCAGCTAATTCAGCTGCTCGACACAAACTCTTGCATTAATAGGAATTGATTTCAAGTCCGTTGGTTTTAATGTAAAGCAGTAAATGGCTTAGAGACTGCATTGTAGATTTATTTTATGAGCCTTTCTGTTAATTTAAATCTGTATGTGCAGATCTTTAAGTAACCAAAGGCACAAAAATCTGTTTTCACACTTAAACACCAGTGACGTGCAAATAAATTGGTCAGGATGCTTTTTTATTTATTTATTTATTTTAATCCAGAATTTGCTGTTCAAACACAGCTGACAGCAGCAGGTTTTATACGAGAAAAGCATTCTCACGGATGGAAATACAAGGAAGAGAAGGAAGCAGAACGTCTGTCTACAGCACGCTGGAAGCAAGACATAATGGAGAAAGTATGCTGAGGAACTCACTGTTTTCCTTACCGCACGCTGTGAACAGCTGAAGAGTCCTCTTGTTGTGTTGACTGCACGGATCTGAGCATGTCTACAATATCCAGGATCAAGAGGGAAACAGCAGAGAGTCAGCAGATGCTCTGAAAGATTTGTTGCAACATTTGCACATTGAATCATCCACTAATCTTTCAGCCTATTTGCTTTGGGGCTGGATGGAACATTTCCACAAGAAATCCAAAGCTAAACTTGCTGGCTTTTGAGTTTCCTTATCCCATTCCTCCTGAAAACTTGTAGGTTACGCAGCTTAAAAGCAACAAAGAATAATCATTCTAAAGTGAGATGTAAAAACAGCACAAAAAACAAAACAAAAAATTTCCAGAATATCAATTGTTTATGTGTAATTACTTGGGCTGCACGATATCAGGCAATGATTGCAAAAACATCAATTGTGATTAAATCACAGAACACAGAGAAGTATGAAAGGATGGACAGACAGGTGAAGTGGTGAATGGATGGATAGGTGGAAGGACAAAATGACTGATGGAAGCTACAAATAATCTATAAATGTATAAATGCCTGATTATGTTGAAAAATGGGTTAGAGCATTTGGAAAAAAAACATCACATAAAAGAATTACAATACTTGTCAGATGTATACGTGCACAATGTATATGGAAAAACTACAGACTAAACTACTAATATATATAGTATAGCTTTACATAAGAAGCATAAGGCTGGTGGTGAAGAGGTCAAGACCACCTGCTTTTGAGGCAGAGATCCCGAGTTTGAACCCCTACGTTTTTTTTTCTGTATTGGTTATAGGTTGATTGGAAACTGGAGGCGTCTCTATTGCACACTGGTTAATGGTCAGAACCACCTGTGGCCTACACCTGCTATGCCATGTGTTGATCGATTCACGGACAAAGTGAGGAACAGGTGATGCATGCATGGACAGATAAAGTATTTACAATCTTAACAATAGAATGGGAATAAAATCTAGAAATACATTCTTTTCATATTCTATTATCCAATTAAATCATATACATACATACATACATACATACATACATACATACATACATACATATCCTGAATTTTGAAGGCATTATAGGCACCCTGTTAACAATTGTGTTTGTGATGAGTGGATGAAAACAAGGAAGTAGCTTAGGGGGGAAAAAACAGCCATCATGTTCTTGCTTCACAGCTTATGGCGGAAGCTTTGGGGGGAAAGAAGGGAGTTTGGTCAATAGCGGGAAATAACAGAGACAAAGCAACACTCAGCTTGAGACTTTAGTCTAAACAAACCACCCTGTGTACAGACAAACATACATTGAGGCCTTATTTGCAATGAAAAGCCCTTGGCTTGAAGCTACCTTTCAGCAGTCCACAGTGATGGTGAAGGAAGGGGAAAAATAGCTCCACTGTAATTGTACTTGTTGAGTTAAAGTTGGAAAGTACACTTCAAGTCTGCCTTTTTGAATGAACGAGTGCCTCACTGTACTGTAGTCACACAGCTAAAGATATCATTTACTGCTGTTATGGCTTCCATGGTTGTGGGAGTTAAAGGAAAAAAAATAACCACGAAAGAAAAGAAAGGCGTGAGGAATTTTTAGGGTGTGCCAAAGAATCCCAGGCATGTCTGAGTGGATGAGGGTGACTGGGGGTCAAAGTAGTGCAGAAAACACACATTAATGCACACATGCTCATTTGAAACACCTTCAAGTGCTGATCAGTTGTGACCACGTGTGTCTATACACACATAAACCATTGATCAAATGCAAACTATGAGCTGGAACAATGACAAAGTAAATAAAATACAAAAGAAGGTAAGAATGAGAGGTTTATTTGAGCAAAATTAATTAATCAGTTGGACAAGAACGAGTTTCTTTACATTTATTTATTTACATCAGTCAACAGTTTCCATGTCAACATGTGGAAGGATTAATAGAATAAAGGGCTGTTGACACACTCAACAAGTCAATAACTTAAAATCCCGTGATACAGAGAGGGACTATCTGCAACAAATCCTCACAACAATATCCTGAATTGGGCCAATCGATGACTGTGTGTAGAGCAACCCTCTGACTTTACCATTTCCCTTCTGCCTCCAAGGAGTATGGTAAATGGAAGGTATCAAGCAAAGCCAAGCCCACTTTATTTAATGAGACCACTCTGTCCCGTACCTATTGTTGAAAGCACTAATTAACAGCACTTAATGCTTATGGTAATTGATATACAATAGCTTTTTTCCTTGCATTTTCATCCTCCCCTCACATTAAAGTTTATCCAACAGCACATTAAACCTCTCAATTCAGTTGTTTTTTTGTTTTTTTTTAAACACATAGCAAAGGAAACATTGTCTCAAGACACGCAGCTCCAAATGATGTCTAATTCTTTTGAATCCAAATTTGGTTCAGATTCCTGTCAGATCAATCTAATTCATTGCAATGAGAGATGCACAAGAAAAAAAAAAAAAAAAAAAGTCAGCTGGTGATCAAATTCGAACGATTTTCAGCCTGACTGCCCAAGTTTTGACTGGTCAATGGAAAACTCAAAAACTTCATCTTCATCCAGTTTATGAACTCAACATTCACACTAAGAATTGTTTTTGTTGCAGAGATCTGGTAGTGGTTAGGTATGGTGATAGCAGTGAGCCAGGGTTACTTTTTATAGGAAAGAAAAACAAAGGCAGCACACATTATAAAAGATAGAAATCTGTTATTGGCTCTCTTCAGTAAAGAGTGATGGATACACTCAAGAGCAATGAAGTAAGAGTGCTTTCTAAAGTATAGATTTTTTTTAAAAAAGTACACAGGGCTAAAGGCAGCACCTGCTAACAGTGTTTAAACCAAATCTAAATCTCTAGGGTTATAGGAAATGTCAACATTTCCTATAAAAATTTTCCTAAAAAAAAAAAAAAAAAAAAAAAAAAAAATTGACTTGCCCCAAGCTTAACGGATATCATGTGTGCATCCTGGTAACATCCCAGTGATAACCTCACTTTGCAACAGTCTGTTTTACCAGCAACAGACAGCGCCCTCAGCAAAAAAAGTACTGGCAGGGAGCGGCATAAAAACATCTACACAACTATTAAAGTCAAAGACATCTTGACCCATTTTGCTTAAGAAACAGCACCTGAGGCAAAAGAGTGCCGGATGTTATTAAGGCAAGCTCATTACTGCGTTTCTGTTGCATCTAAAATAAACTGTTTATATCTGCTTACGGTTATAGTTTTACATTGACACTGCAAGTTCATATAATTTCTCCCCCCCCCCCTAATATTAGACAAGCAGAGCTCTTGAATCAAAATTCCCTGTGGTTGTCCTTTTCTCATTTTGCAATAAACAAGACAAGAAGCCATATTAAAAAGCCACCTTCTTGAGGCAAAAGCACACAGATAGGCAGACAGACATGCACAAAAGGCCCGTCAGATTCAAGGCGAGCCCAGAGGGAGCCCAGAGACCCATCCTATATATAGCTGTGATGTGGCAGGACATCCGAGAGGACAGGGAGGTCTAGACATAAACGACACAGCACTTGGTCTATGAGTGTCAGTGATTTCAACATGGTCTGTTTATCTCACACTGCATTTAAAAAAATGCTAACTATGCTACAATAATCTCAAGAGATTGTTTTAACATCACAGTCTTGCCTAAAATAGCCGATTTTCTAGATTTTAGTCTCTAAGAGGAAACAAGTTAAGGGGGTTTACATAAAAGTGTACCGGCATGCAAGAAAAAGATATCAAGGCAGAGTTAGTGGATCAGAAAGAATGACTCAGGGGAGTAGGAATGTCCCATGTCTGCCAATGAAACCAACAAGAATACTAAAACAGTCACCGTTTCTAATGCTTTAAATCTACCCTCTTGCAGTTGCCATCTCCTCCTGCAGAAGCTCTATCTTTTTCTGACTATTCTTTTCACTGTTGTTACCAGAAAATTGCTAAATATATTACATTCTGACTGAACTCAGGTTTTAAGATAAGAGAGCCCCCACACCAAAACTGTCAGACATACACTGCACAGACCCCAACTAAAGACTCTAGATCAGGGTTTACATGACCAGAGTAAAACATGTCAGATCAATTGTATTAAAACTTAGAAATTCACAGAGAAATCAACTTGAATCAACTGATTTCAGCTTTACGGTCACTGACTGGTGACCGGCTGGTCGGATATAAAAAAGCTGATCTTTTTCCTGTCAGTGAACAGACCATGCGAAAGGCTAAAAGGTTGAGGATGTTGTCAATGAGTAAGGAAGATTTGAGGTTAGCTATTTTCAGTATCAATAAGTTTCTAAAACATGAAGTCAGGGTAAACACAGAGATTTTGGAAGCTATTTAAAAGTAAACTGCATTTCCTGCAAAACGTTGGACAATTTATTCAGGGTGCAAGAGAGCAAAAGAAAGCAAGACTTTCAGCAGATGACAGGTAGGCTAAACTAAGTACAGCAAATGAAACTGATTTTTCTTTTTGAGCTTTAAACCTCTGTCTGTAATGGAACCTACTGGATTTGAAAATGCTGCCTTGAAAAAAAAAATCCTTTAAATCAAATAATTGTGATATGGCTGTTATTAACTGTACTGACGATATTGACTGATGAAATCACCTGTTTTCTCACTCTTCTTGTTTTTCCTCACCACTTTCTGTGACATTAAGAATTTTGTCAACTTAAATATACAGCAAGTTTGTTCATCACAAAACTGGCCAAATAAATTATCTGCAGTCCTTAGTTATTGTGATTATGTACACATTAATAATGCAATAGCGACTTTGATATAATATATTCTGTAACTGCATTGCTATCTAGGAAATTCCCTGTAACGATTTTAGGATGCTGGCACTTAAACACATGCTTTCCCAATGACTCAATTGAGTCTAAATGTAAAAACCAAATCAGGTCAGAAACCTAAATGACCACAAGGACTGGAATTGTGATTCAAAGTTCCTATAACCTAACATCCTGAGCATTCACCGAGCAGGAATGTGTTTCAAGCTCCGGCCTTCAGCACGAAGGTTAATTGTTCCAACAGAAGGAAGAGCAGGAAGCTGCAAGCCCTTAAGACATACAGTAAATAGGGGGGAGGTGTCTCAATGTTTCACATATAAAACCACAGACTGTGAGAAAATCAGCCGTGCAACAAACCTTGTAATGAATGCATCAACTGTGACAATATATATAAAAATGGGTCTGTGAAACTATTATTTTCAAGTAGACTCAAGCAAACAACTGAACTGTGTTTAAAACAAACCTCAAACAAACCATACATTTATGTTTAGGATGGACATTACCAAAGCATATTTAACTGTAAAACAACTATTAACAAATACATTGATTTTCAGAATACTTGAAAAGCATGGCATTAAAAGTCAGTCAGGGGCCAAACATTCAACTTTTAATGAGAATTTATAAATGTATAACTAAAAATGCCACACTACTGGCCTATTTTAACTGGTGCAGCATTGTTTGAAAAAAAATAAATAAATAAAATCTTGCGTCAGAAAGTCAAATAAAAAAACAACTTCCAATTCCCTTTAAAATATGAACTGAGTTTGTTGGTTATTTAACCCATTTGAGCTTTCTGTGTCGTTTTCCAACAGAAATCTGATTAGGCCAAACCTAGCAGCATACATAAACCAGCTCTGAAAACATCATAGTTTATAGACCTGTTAATTTAGCTTCTGATGAGCAGTGAATACTTTACACGAGTTACAAATTATGGCTAATCAATGCAATTAAGCCCTGAGGAGTACAACTCTGTATAAGCTTGTACAAACTAGCCTCTGGTTCAAATCAGAGGTGTTAATATACATTACCATTGTTAAGCAAAACCACTAGATGCTTGGCATGCAAACATCAGCTGGGATAAAGGGAACGGGAAACGTGTGTAGGTTTAAACAGTATGTAAAGCACTGTGCTATTTCCCATACAATAAAAAGATAAATACTGTATATTAACCGGGATTTCCTCAAGGTAAGAATGAATGATGTTGCATAACAAACTGATAGATCACCAGCTGGTATGCATATGGTGCAAGAATAGCTGAAGTGCAATGGCGTAATGGCAATAAAGAATTTTTTTTTTTTTTATATAAATTATAAAGAAGGGTGTAAATAACTTTTGACATGTCATTTTCTAAATATGTAAATAAAAACATCATTAATCTCATTGTCTCAACAGAATCTCCATGACATAAGATGGTGATCAGAATTGGATTATTTTGTTTGCTCAGCCCTGAACAGCATTACAGAAACTCAAAAATCAGATTGTTTTCCTGTCAGTACATGCAACATATTTAGACACCAACAGGTCACAGCAAAAACAACACTCTTCAGTGGGGAAATTGCTGCTAAAGTTTGAGGAAGAGCAAAAGATATAATGTCATGGGCTGCAGTCAAGTATGGTAGGCTTGTCAGATAAACAGAGTGGATGCAGTGCAGATGAGGAGAAAATATGGAAAAGTTAAGGCCTGGGGCATTTGAAAATTATTACCAATGCTCATGATACAAAGCCACCACCCTCCCAGGTTGGGCGTCACACTCGTGGGGTATGTGAGTGTTTTAACACCCACTCTTATCCAAGTGAGAAAAACGGTACTTCCAGTCTGGTCCCTCAGTGTCGCGCAGCGGATGATTATGGCTATTTGTGCCACCAATCTGAGTGCACAGTGAGACTGATGTAAGCGCATACATCTATGTGAGCAAACAATTTGTGGTGCATGTGTTTAAATCTCAAAACGCACGCACCTGGTGTGTTCTGACATGCGCTCCACTCTGACTCTCCTTCTTGTGTGCGTACTTAGCCCAATGTCTGCATTCGCAGTTTAACAAAGTGTATGTAAATGAACCACTCATAAACTCCCCTCATTTTGAATTGAAACACTGAAGTAGCACAAAGTATCTATAAAACACATCACATGCCAGGATAAATGCTCTGCCCTGGTGTCTCCTCTCCCCGCTGCAGGCAGCAGCAAACAGATCATCAGATGAGAGAGAGATAATGAACAAATTTAACATTCTCTATAATATTGCAGAAAAGCTTCTCTTCACTAAGTTTCACTAAGTTCAAGTGCAAAGTAATTATTCATAAGAAAATGGTTTAAACCAAGTGAAATGTTCAGTTTGAGATGTTCATTAGCCATTCAGCAATATTATAACATTTGCACTTACAATTAGACTTTCTTCTATCTCATAATTTCATTTCATTCTTTTATTTTATCTTGAGATGTTTTTAAGTTTAAATTTCTGCTTATTGCAGCACTTTAAACACTTTTTCAGTAAGTTAGCTGTCCTGTACAATACTTCTTCAAATAAAACAGTTTATGTTTGCTAGATAATTAATCATTTATAAAAGTCAACATAGCCTTTATGACCAGTGGTTGAAAAAAACCCAAAAATAAACAAACAAAAAAAAACAGTAAAACTGTGACGTTAAATGCAATGCAGTTGAAAACGTGGGTTCACCTAACTTTTGCACTGGTGCACCTAAGAAAAACAGTGAGGCGCACCAGTGCAAAAAGTTAGTCGAGAGCCCTACTACATATGTATATATAAGCATGTAGGCTGTTTATTAGGTACCATTAGGATGTTTCCTCAAAAAGAGGGAGAAGCAAACTGACCTGGAGAAGACTTCAGCAGATAATAGGAAGGTTAAATGTATTGCAGAAATTTTGCTCTGTTTTATCCTTTTAAATTTTCAACCTGTCTGTCATGGAACCATCCTAGAACAAAGACAAAGGAATGCACACCGATACGGCTATTTAGGGAAACCAACTACAATAATAATTTTCTCTCTGCTTTAAATTAATAAAGCCCTGTTTTACAGAATACGTGATGTCAGCTCTCGATAATTAATGACCACTCACTGCAGGAAGGACAGAAAATATGTTAATAATCATTTTAAAGAGAAATTGTGACTTGCCAACCACAAGGCTGAAGCAATGCAAATATTCTACAGTCACAGGCTTTTTCAGCAGTTTTTTGAGAAACCCGATATTTTATCCATTTGAAAAAGAACAATTCAACTGCTGAAACATACTTAGTTTGATGAAGTATTAAGCCTCACCTCAAAAGAATTTAACAAGTCTATAGTTAAAAAAAAAACAAAAAAAAAAAAAAACAAGGTAATGGCTATTTTGTTGGTGGATAATTCACACGTATGCCCCTTTAGAGAACAACAGTTAGCTCTAACTTGTGCCTTGGCTTCAAGTTGACTTGAAGCTTGCCAGGAAGGATTTTTTTCTTGATTGGAGGAATCTGGCTGTCTTGTTCCTCTGCAGACATCTATGGCCACACAAAAGTTGTTACCAATGCTGACTGCACACCAACAGTGCACATGTTGGAAAATGAAATTCTGGTCTCATGGAGTGGCAGTATTCAGAGATCTGCAGATATTTTCTGTGAATAATTCAACCCAAATGGCCTTTGTGAATAAGACTGACGGGAAGCAGACTCCGTCAGCAGTCCATTTCATAGCACTTGGCATGTCGCAAGAATAATCAATGACACATCAGTGGAGAAAAGCCTTGCTAATAGGCTATGCTACTGTTAGTTAAAGCCAAAAAAGTACAGTCACAGAAAAATATTCTCCATCTAGAAGATAAAAGGTCACAATCATCTTTTCAGGCAGAGGCCAAGTAGGGCTGCACTAAAACACACATAAAATGTGACTCAAAAAAACCTTAAAAATAACTTTCTTACTGCAGGTAACAACTCACTGCTTTTTTTTTTTTTTTTATTACACCAACATGACATCTGAAGCAAAAAATTTTTATCTGTGTGATCCTTTTTGGGTGCTCTACCTCATAGCTTTCAAAGGCATCCATAAGAATCCAGAGCAGTTTTATTGAATTATTGTGAATGCCACTGAAATATACTCTCCATCTAGGAGAAAAAAAAAATTGTTGAGGATAATCATTTCTAAGGAGAGCTTACTATCTCTATTTGAAGCTTATCAGTCAAAACCTTTTTTCCTCACTGTCTGCTATCAAGTCAGACTAAACTTCTATTTTAGGTCAGTTGGGATTACCAAAATGCTTTCCATTTCAACAGAGAATTTATTTCTATGTTTTTTAAAGTCAGAGGTTTATCCTTTATTTAACACTGATATTTCCAAAAGACTGCCAAAATTCCACAATCTAGGATGTCCCATGACAGACAGAGGCTGAAAGCTCTAAAGGATAAAACCAAGGAATGTTGCTGTGATACGCTTAGCCTTTCCGTTATCTGTTTCAGGTCTTGCTCTCTCACACAGCCTAGATGAACCAAAGACATGTCTTAATGTGTAATAGAAAATAGTTTCTTCTCCACTGTCCGCACTTGAATTGTAAGTATGAGGGATTGCTGCAAAGTTAACAACTGGATGCAATCATAAGTTCACTGTTGGTTGGTTCAGGAAGAGAGATTGCTGCAAAGTCAGTGACAGGATGTAATCTGCCAGGTTTTCTAAGTTAAGAAAACATTTTTATCAATTGCTATTATAAACTGATCTTGATTGCTGAGTATTTTTCCCCCCAAGGATTGAATTGGAATGTATGTAACTGGCTGTCCTTATGACTGGACTGAACCAACAATATATTTCTGTATATAAACTGGATCTGTTTGTCTTTTGAAATGCCTTGGTTGTGAATCTGATATCTGATATACATAAACTAAATTGAATTGAATTAAATACCTTCTTACTTCAATAGTGATTAGGTGTTGTGTATTCATTTATTGGTAAAAGATTAGATTTCATCAGTTTGGAGAAAACTCAAGACACCACAGCAATCCTCAAACTTGCTACAGCTGGCTAGCTTAAAAAGGCACCAAGTGGCTTTGGCCTTTCCAGGCTCTATCATCACATTTAAGCTTTCAGTTCTTATGACTATGTGTTTGTGTTTAAAAGTCAGAGTAAGACCAAGAGAGGAAGGTCAGAAACCCCTCATGCAGCTGAACTGCCGACGATGGGGGTATACATGTGAAAGTGCACCGATGCAGAAAAGACAACACCAGAAACAGAAACATGTAAACAGAGAGTGGATGAGAAAGTGTGAGCATGTGTGCATCGAGTGGGAACGCAACTCTACCTCTGCGGGGTGCTCCCTTGATGTGCAGAAATTCATCCTGGTCTTCTTGCACAGGTAATTTGCAGGCAGAACATGCATACTCATGAGCCATTTTCAATGCAGATTTGACAGCAAGAAGACAGTTGCTCAGTGAGGGTTTCAAGGGGCTGTCATATTACACAAACACACAAAGACAGAAAACAAAGATGCAATGTAGAACAGAAAATGAAGTGGGTGAATATCTGTCAAAAAGGGCAAAGCAGACAGACAGACAGAGGGACAGACTGGGAGGGAATATGGGCGCCCTATCATTCATTTTCACAGCCTGCAGGATGAACAGGGCCTCTGTGCTCCTTCTCTGTTCAAACACACCTCACGGTTGTCTGCGCCCTGCAACAACAATGCACACACACAAATATACACCAGCCTGCCTGACAGTGAGCACAATAACCCTATTGAGAAGCATCAATAACGGGTAGAAAGAGAAAGTGAAGAGAAGAATTGACAACGTACGTTACAGTCTCCTGGACCACAGCAGCTTATGAATCGGGAGAAAACTGCAGTGCAGCAATCTCGTCAATTTGACAGCCTGAGATGTTGTTCTTAATCCAATATTTATTCAGAAATATCCACACAAACATCTGCCCAGTATATACTACCTTGGTCAGGGTAGATTGGCAGTACGGTTTCACAGGGGAAAAAGAGCAGCGTTAACTGATCTCTGCGCTCTTCATCTGATTACTCACACACACACCCACAGAGAAACAAGCAGGCACCCACATGCAAACCTCCACTGACTGCTCTCACTAGGTGTTGTCCATGACCTCGGCCACACACAGACTCACAGGCTGGTGCCGTGAGGCAAAACAATCTCTACTCCAAACAGTGCTTTGCAATAGCATTCCAAGCCCTTGAGCCTTCTTAGGTATTGTCACAAACTTCAATGTACTTTATTGGGACTTTATTTGACAGAACAACACAAAGTAGCCTACAACTGGGAATTTAAAGAAAAACTTTAAATATTTAAAAAAAAAAGTGTATGCAATCCCTCCCAGAGTCAATAATTTGTAGAACTATGTTTGCAAAAGATACCACCGCAAACCTTTTAGGGATATGTCTGTACCAGCTTTACACATCTAGAGACTTAAACTACTGCCCAATCTTCTTTGTAAAATAGCTTTAAGATCAGTCAGCTGGGATGGCGAGCATCTGTGAACATTATTTTTCAAGTCTTAGCAGAGATTCTAAATTAGATTCAGTTCTGGACTTTGAATGGGCTTCTAATGCATGAATACGTTACTGCTGGAACGTGAACCTTCATCACAGGCTCAAGTCATTAGCATGTGCTATCAGGTTTTCTTCCAGGACTGTCCTGAATTTAGCTTCATCCATCTTCCCATCAGCTCGGTTCAGCCTTCCTGTCCCTGCTAAAGAAAAGGATCCCCACATCATTCAGTTTCACAATGGTGATGGTGGGTTTAGGGTACAGCTGTAATCCTGATAATACTGCTGAACGTTGCAAAGATGATATTAATTACAACTAACCCAAAATTTTAACTCCATTCTGTCTTTTTATCCTTTTATTACAATGTTCCACTATTTTTGAGTTTTACCATCTCACATACATCAAATTTGGGCACTGAGGGCAGTGAATGTCAATCCAATAGTCCAAAAATGTGACTGCCATGCAGAATTTGTACAAATGAGATTGGACAGAATAATATCCTACCCAATATCCCTGACAAGTAGTCTTAAGATTGCAATAATGAAGGCATTGATTTCACGATGGGGTTTGTGATTCGAGATACTGTGCAGCTCTAGCAAAGGGTTTAGTGTTATGCCACACATAATGATTTGCAGGTAGCCAAAAAGTTTAATAGTTTCTCTCCATATGCTGTGTTCCCTAAACGACTTAATGGAAAATTGCAAATGAAACTTCTTATGGCTGTCTTCTCGCCACTTTTTCATAAAGGCTAAATTTGTGAGGATTACATCTAATACATGCTCTGGCACCAGATTCTCCCACCTGAGCTGTGGATCTCTGCATCTCTTTCTGCGTTACCAGGGCCTCTTGGCTGCTTCTGTGATTAACCCTCTCCTCTCCCAGCCTTTCAATAACCATGTTTCCATTAAAGATTTTTACACGCATTTTGAAGTATCACATTAGAAAAAGCTGATGGAGAAGGTAAAATTCAAAATAACTAAGTTTTTATGCTTATTTGAAGTGGTTTTTGGCTTTTCTGAAAAAAACACTTAATGTGCTAAAGAGGCGATTGAAACACATTTGCCAAATAATTTCTGGCATAGGGAACACTCCCATCCACTGATGGGTTTGTGCCTTACCAGAGGTACGAAGTCCAGACCTCCAGTTCAAAGAGGAGGGCTCTCTCCAGTTTTCTGAGATGTGTGGTCCATGCTAGTTTGCAACCTCTACATCTTGTTTATCACAGCCATGCATAGCAACAACATCTGACAAAATTGAACTTTCCGTGACCTGGTTGATTTGTTCAAAACCAGTAGATGAAAACATGCCTTATTCACATTTTCCCTTTTTGGCGACATTTTAAAAGTTCACTCAAAATTCACACAACAATTAGATGGAAACATAGCCAGTGCAGATGGACAGACAAATCGTTGTAGGTTAGTGGTTGTGCCATACTCTTTGATTGAAGAAAGCTCTGTGAAATGTTCAAAGCTTGGCATGTTATTTTCAAACCCAACCCCGCTTTAAACTTCTCCACAACTTTCTCTCTGACATGTCTGCTGTATTTCTTGGTCTCTATAAAGCTGTTTGCTCACTAATATTCTCTAACAAACATCATAATGCGAAAAGGATCAAGAGGCAGGACAAGTTTTATAAGCTACTGTATATATAGCTTTATTGTTTGTTCTGTACAAATGCATTCAACCTGCAAGAGAACTTCAAGACGGTCTTACATCTTAAAAGCTAGGACATTTAATCAACACATGTGTTTTGTGCACACTGTGCATGTGTGCTTTTTTTTTTGTTTTGCCCGTAAGAGAGGTGACAGAAACTATTTATGCACAGGAGGGGCCACTTTACAAACTGAGGCACTTTTATAAGCGCAGGGCTAAACAAACAGGCACACAGGGAACAGAATGCAGTGCTTGGCCCAAAACTCAACTCATAAATGTCCAAGTCACTTTTTCCACACTCAGCAACTCCTGGTGTCGTACAGAAAAAAGCTACAGGGAGAGGAGGGGGAGGGAGTATGTGACGAGGAAAAGAGGGATGAAGTCGGGAGAGAGAGGGAGGAAGAGGGGGGCAGGAAACAGAAAGAGGGGCAGAGTATAAACCAACTTAACAGTCCAGGAGTCTTGAGCAATCAGCAATGACATCATGCAGACTAAAGCCAGGTCTGAATGAAGAGCAACAGAATAGAGTGAGGAGGCTGATAGGACAGAAAGGGAGGCGAGACAAACAGTGCAGGAAGAGGATGACAGTGCGGCATTTCCACTATGGTGGTGCAGTCACTCACACATTCAATTTTGTGGTTTGCACAACTTAACCAAGCCAACCAAAGCCACAGCATAAACAAATCAAGAATGCAGAAAGATCACCACCACAGCCTGACGTGGAGATTAAAAGTTGCTTATCATCACTGCATATACAATATAGTGGGGGGGGATGTTTTAAAATCTCAGTGCATTACATTATTCTGTTTCTTTCATAATGCTTTTAGACTATAGTGTTTTTTGAACTCCTAAATGTATGCACAGGGAGCACATGTGTGAGTGCAAATGTGATGCAAAACAAATGCATCAGAGCCAAGGTAACCAGGAGAGAGAGGCAAGAAGGGAGACAAATCCCAGCGGTGCAGTCCGAAAAAAAAAAAAAAAGCCAGGTCCTTTGGTAGATCGTGTTTTTGACAACTTCAGTCACAGAGCACACACACACACACCAGTCTCAACATAAACTACCCAATATCAGATCCAACCCATGTGAAAGCTAATTAGGGCTCCTGCAAGTTTTTAGAGGGGGGGGGAGGAGGAACAAAAACACATAACATATGATCCCCATTCAGCCCCTCCCTACTACCAAGAAAACAAAAACAGGAAGGTTTTCAACAATATTTAAATAAAAAATACATAAACAAGCAGATAAGTGGCTCCACTTTTGCAACAAACAAACAGGCATATTATCTGAAAGACCTGGCAGAAAGAAGCAAAGGAAGTGTGGAAGCGATTAAGCAAGCCACGTCCAGTCAGCACCAAGCACAAATGTAAAGCCTTCGCCTCGCTCTCACGGGCTGCGCAGCCTATACAGCAACAAACTACTCCAGTATTATGTGCAAGCCAAGAGAATACGCAATTATATTTCCCCTACTTATTTCACAATAAGCCATTTATGTTGCTACAATTGCAGCCCTACAAAAAGAACTACATGGGAGAAAACTCAAGGCTCAGTCATGTGGTGAGCTAGTGAAATGTAAATGCATTACGAATTATTAGGTACCTGTTTAAACTCCAATATAGCTTTGGTAGATAAACTTAAAACACACCAAAACGCCTTTTTGCTTTCAAACTAAGTGTTACTGAAGCAGCAGCTCTTTTCTTGATTTCAGAAGGAACCAATGTGATCCTGAAACTCGTGCTTGTCAAACAACATGGCCCACCTGCCTCTAGTCTGCACGGTCACGGTAATAATAGCTGATGCATACGAATTTGATGGGCAAAACCAACTCTAGAAGAACTGTAACACACCGAGTTCAGCAGCAAAATCTACAGTCTTAATACCCATGAACTATGTAATATCAAAGCAACAACAATGGCTTTTATTGCTTTGCTGGCGAGAATCGCACATAAACATCGCAAAAAAAAAAAAAAAAAAAAAAAAAAAAACAAATTGTGAAAAAGTTCAGTATTTTTGTTCCTTTTTTCAGAACAAGAAACTCATAGATTCATTACACATGGAGCGAAATATTTCAAGCCTGTATTTCTTGTAATTTTGAGGATTATTGCTTACAGATAATGAAAACCCCAAATTCATTGTCTCAGAAAATTAGAGTATTACATGAGAGCAGTAAACAAAATTATTTTTTAAATAAATAATATCAGGCTTCTGAAAGCATGTTTATTTCTATATATTCAATACTTGATTGGGGCTCCCCTTGCATGAATTACAGCTTCAATGCAGCACTGCATGGAAGCGATGCGCTTGTGGCTCTGCTGAGGTGTAATACAAGCCCAGGCTGCTTTGATAGCTGGCTTTAGTCATCTGCATTGTTGGGTCTGGTGTCTCTCATCTTCTTCTTGACAACACTCCATAGATTCTCTGTGGGTTTTAGGTCTGTTTGTTGGCCAATCAAGCACAGTAACACCATGGTAACGGGGCCAGCTTTTGGTACCTCTGGCAGTGTGATTCCACTCCTTGTGAAGCTCCCCAAAAATCTTCAATGGATTTTGTTGACAATCCTATCAAGGCTGTAGTTATCCCTGTTGCTGGTGCATCTTTTCTTACCACACTTTCTCCTTCCACTCAAGCTTCTATGAATATGGTTTTGATACAAAACTCTGAACAACCATCTTGTTTGGAAATGACCTTTTGTGGTGTCAATAACTGTCTTCTGGACCTCTGTCCAGTCAGCAGTCTTCCCCATGATTGTGTGTCCCACTGACCCAGAATGAGAGACTATTTAGAGGTTCGGGAAATTTTTGAAGGTGTTTTGAGTTAATTCGCTGATTAGAGAGTGACACCGTGAGTTTCCAGTGTTGAATGTTTTCATAATATTCTAATTTTCTGAGACACAGAAATTTAGGTTTTCATTATCTGTAAGCAATAATCATAAAAATACCAAGGAAAAAAAGGCTTGAATTATTTTACTTTGTGTTACTGGTCTATATAAAATATGTTATTCACTTTCTGAAATGAGTGACCAAAAATATTTGATTTTTTTTTTTTGATGTTTTATTCTATTTTTTGAGCTGTACCTGTATGTCATTCGGCAACTCTAAAATTTGACTACAACACCTTTACAACCCGCAAGACTTCGTTTACGAATCGCTAGCATGCTGAGTCATTTTCTGACAGCAGATTTGACAAAACGTGCGTTGTAGAGATATGCTGTCGCTGCACTAAATCTCAGCATAACATGTACTGTATGTTCACATGCTACATGAAATAAACCTGATGTTATTTGTTTATTAGAGCTGTTGACTTTGATAAGTTTGTATTGTGTGCTTGCAGCAGATCTGCACCCTTGACATGAGGGGAAAGGTGTGTTAACTTGGTCTTGTACATGCTGACTGTAATGTAGAACTGTAAAGCATTTTAATTCACTTTGTTGAGTTTTACTTTTTTCAATACTCCACTTGTGTTGGTTGGTGTCTGGTGTTTATTTTCTACTTTTCTGTCTGCACTTGTTATGTAATGGAGGACGATTAAAGCTTCTGAGTTTATGAGAAATATGTAATCTTATTTTCGTCAGAACAGTGTTCCTGGAACACTATATGAACAGAAATATACTTTTTATAATGTAGTTTTCAAAGTGCCGGAAAGGGGGTCCCTCTTTGCTTAAAAAAGGAACACAATGATCTGACAAAATCTCACAAAAGAAAAATAAATATCTGCATTCCCTAAATACTCTCCTCTGTCTATACTGATGCCAAAGGCTGTTCCAATCAGCTTCATCCATCTTCTCAGTAAATTACTACAATAATAATGCAAGAAATAAGGTGTTATGGAGGTACTTCTACAGTGCCTTTGTTAAAAAGAAGAGCTCCTTTCCATATTTTAGTTATATTTTTTTAACAATGGTTCCATAATTCCATATTTGATGTTTTGTTGAGATGTTTTAAATATTTCCATCAATCTGCAAATGTGAACGATTGGTTTTCCAACTAACGCTTTTTCCAACCTTTAAAATGGCGTCAAAATGAAAAAAAAAAAACAAAAAAACTGATGAACAGAGACCATACTGAGCGCTGCAGCTTCCAGTCTGTTTGGAGCGCTAAGCAGTAAATATTCTGACAACTGAAAGCATGTTACAAGCTTAATTATTATAAGTTCTATCAAAACAAAGAGGAAGCAAGCTATTGTTAACCTTCCACTTAAGAAAACTCTTTCTTATTGAAAATATCCTCAGTAAAGGCGAGATGAGAGTTGATGGAACATTTTGTAGCCATATGTGTCAATATATACCGCGTGTGTTTTAGGTGGAAAAATAAATAAATAAATAAATAAATAAATAAACAGGCGCAAAGGTCTGTGCAACATCTGAATGCCATAGATGGTCAGTATAGAACACAATCATAGTAATTTGAATCACATTTGAGCTCATTTATCTTACAAAGAAATATTCTTAAAAGACTAAGAAGTAGGTTTTTAAACTAGATATTAAATTCTTGCTGGTTACTCTACTGGCTGCACCTTCCCTTCAATTATTTAATTTTTTTTTTATTATTATTATTATTGTTTTTGTAAGTTGTAGTTCTAAAAAATTTCAATGATAATGAATGTCATTCATTGGTCTGACAATACCTTGCTTGATTGAAGATGTGCATTTACAATTACAGGCATTCAAAAACGGATTTAATGCTATTGCTCTAATATAAACAAAATGGTGCAAGCTTAATACATTTTGTTTCGAGCTAGACTTTTCTCTGTCACTGCTTTAAATGGTGAAAGCATCCTATTCTACACCAACAGATACCATTTTTAGCCTGAATATAAGAATTACGACAAGTCAATGAAACAGATGATTATTCTAGCTACTAAAAAGGTAGAACATTAAAGATCGTTTTAAAACATTTATTGAAAATATCTAAGTAAAAATTTAAGTTCCACTATTTTTGGTGATTCTGGGTCAGAGCTTTTCACAAGTTTCAATATTAATTGAGGGACATAAAAAAAAAAAAAAATTTAAAAATTTAAAAAACACCACAGAATTTTACATTTTAAAACTGAATTTCTTAAGTACATACATGATTTTGGTATCAGTTGCTTGTTATGAAAAATGAATTCTTATAATTATTTTCTTGCAGTTTTAGACTGCTCAATAACTAAATGTATAGTTTATTAATAAAGAATTATTGCCCTTTCAAATTAAAGTCATTTCTTTTGATGTACAACTCTTTTGAAACATATTTAATCGAGCAGGCCCACAAGTTTATTATAAAAACCTACCTACCTAACAAGTGAAAACATACATCTAAATACAGTTTTTTTGTTTTTATGAAAAGAAATCGCACAACTAAAGTTATCCTAAACTATTTTGAGAAAATACACACAACATAGGCTATAGATTGGTAGTAGACAAGCTGGCATTAGTTTTGCTGGATTTAAACTAGACTGAATGCCATTAAGCTGTTGTAGCCTGGTGGTGTGTGTTTAAGCTTTGATGAATTACAACAGAACAGGTAGAGAAGCTGGGAGCTCTCAGAAATGGGATTTGTTTCTCGCATGCTGCTTTGTGCGTGTCCAGGCGTTTCTCCGTGGAGCAGAGGTCCGGACGGCCGCCCGTGTTAAAGCACAGCGGTGAACGCTTTCATTTAACCCTCGGCTGTGTTCAGACTGTCTCGTTCTCCGGTTCACCGGTTCAGAAACAAGTAAATAAAATAAAAAAAGGTATTAAAGCCGACGCAGTTCGTGGGGCTGCAGCAGGGTCATTTAATTACCCCGTCATCTGCCGCTGCAGCCTCCGAGTCCTTCTCTCTCTCTCTCTCTCTCTCTCTCTCTCCACCTTGTTTGCAACACAGCGGGGGCCCCTCAGATTCCTCCGCTTTCTGTGTCGTACATATGAAATAAAGTTGTTCGCTTTCTCTTGTCTTCATTTTTGCGTTTAGAGCGAACCGAAGCGACACCAACTTTTCAGTGTTCGTGCGAAAATGTCCGTCAGACATACATCACTCACCTCCTCTGCTCCTCCAGCGGGTTCACGTACTCCTACGGTGGTCTCTGCTGCTGTTACTGCTGCTGCCTTTTCCTTTCTCCTCCCCTCCGCTGCTCTCTCCTCTTGGCTTCTTTCCGTTACTCCTCCCTCCCAGATGCAGCTGATCTCCGGTAGGAGGAACCGAGGGACGCTGCTCCGGAAGCAAACAGTCGCATTTTTTTCTTCTTCACTGAGAGAGACGACAAATTAATACATCTACTGAATATTATTACAGTGGAGGGTAGCTTTGGGCACAGCAGCAACCTTATTAAGAAGTTTTAATAAGAAAAACATTAATAAAAACATGGATCAATTTCACCTGCTGTTGTGCAAATGGAGCAGTCAACAGATGGAATTTAGCAAGACAACCCTTATAAAGGAGTGGTTCTGCGGGTGATGACCACAGACCATTTCATTTCTCTGTTCTCATCCTTTCTGTCTGTTTTGGTCATTTTCCATGTTGGCAGTGCTCTCACCCATAGAGGTAGCATGAGGCTCTTTCTATAACCCACAGAAGTTTATCCAAAATGGCACATCAGTGTGAGTTGTGGGAAGAAGGTTTGCCGTCTCTGTCACCATAGTGTCCATAGTATGGAGGGGAAACCAGGAGATAGGCCAGGAGATGTGTGGGGGGGGGGGCATAGGAGAGCAACAACCCATCAGCAGGACTGCTAACGCTACCTTTGTGCAAGGAGGAACAGGAGGAGCACTGCCAGAGCCCTGCAAAACGACCTCCAGCAGGCGACTAATGTGCATGTTTCTGCTCAGACTGTAAGAAACAGACTCCACGAGGGTGGTACGAGGGCCGTTTAACGTTCAGGAGTGGGGGCTGTGCTTACAGCCTAACACCATGCAGGGCAATTTGGCATTTGCTAGAAAACACCTAGATTGGTGGATCTTTCATTAGCATCCAGTGCTGTTAGGGGATGAGCAAAGGTTCACACTGAGCACATGTGACAGACATGACCGAGTCTGGAGATGTTGTGGAGAACGATATGCTGTCTCCAGCATGACCGGTTCAGTGGTGGGTCAGTAATTGTGTGGGGAGGCATTTCTTTGGAGGGCTGCACAGCCCTCTGTGCTAGCCAGATGTACTCTGACTGCAATTAGGTGCCAGGATGAGATCCTCAGACCCACTGTGAGACCATATGCTGGTGCAGTGGGCCCTGGGTTCCTTTTGATGCATGACAATGATGAAGGCATTGATGCTATGGACCGGCCTGCTTGTTCCCCAGATCTAAAACCAATAGAGACATCATGTCTCGTTCCATCCACCAATGTTTTAATCCAGGTCTGGCAGGAGATCCCTCAGGAGAACATCCACTGCCTCAGAAGCATGCCCAGGTGTTGTAGGGAGGTCATACAGGCCACACACACAACTGAGCCTCCTTTTGATTTGTCTTGAGGAATTTCCACTGAAGTTGGATCAGAGTATGATTCTAAATCCAGACCTCCGTGGGATAATAATTTTGATTAACGTTGATCATTTTTATTTTGTTCTCAACGCATTCCACTTTGTAACGAATAAAGACTTTCAACTGACATATTTCATTCATTGGGATGTAGGATGTGTTATTTTAGTGTTCCAGTTATTTTTTGAGGTGTGTGTGTATAGACTGTGCATACAGTACTTGCAAGTATAAAAGCTTTGTGCTGTCAGTAATGGTGAAAACATGTTTTAGATAAGAAATTCATTCAAAAATTATCCTATTGTAAGTGTAGCCAAATGCGACATTTTCCAAGTAAAAACTTCGGTAAATGTGAGCAGAAATAAACCTAAAGACTAGCTTTAAAAGCATTTTGTTTCTCTTGTTTTGTCAAGGAAAGTATAGCTGACCTTCTCATCAAGTCTATGATGGTTAATGAAATTTCTTTTACCATATTGACTAAGAAAAAACCTTTACAGTTTGTCCCAACAATGATTCCTAACAACATTAGACTAATATGACTGAGATGGAAGTGAGCAGGTGATCTCAGCAGGACAAAGGTCCTTTTGTTTTTCTTCTTTTTGGGGGAGGAAACCAAATTGTGTCTTTATCGGTATCTAAGACCTAATCAAAGAAAACTGAGTTCTCTTACTTTATGTACCTTTTGAGAAGTGGAATAGTGCCTGAGAGATGGCACTGATGGGAATATTTTTTGCTAATGTGTGACTGAACATGGTTTTGTTGAACCAGAATTCAGCAATAAGTCACTGCAATGTTGCTCATGGGAATGAAAAAAGACTTTAATTGTGATTTTCTGGGTATGTTTACTTCATGTTATCAATTGGAATTCCTCTTCTGTTGCATATTTTCTCATAACATTATTATGAGATTCAAAATGTATCTACTGATTTTTCTTTCTGAAGCAATTCTTGGTAAACAACCTGTCCAGGGTGGTTCCTGCCTCTCGGCCAATGACCAGTGGAGATGGCACCAGCAACTTGTTGCAGTATCTCATCTTGATATGTTGGTTGCCTCTAATGATGACCTTGTTTTTCCTGTGAGAGGGATGCCACCCTACACTATCACACTGTTTCCACCAAAAGCTGTTTGGCATTAACAAAGAAAATTTGACATGTTTTTGACAAGTTTGTGGGTGCACCTACACATTTAACTGTGCTACTGAACCCCTATATGCACTTTCCTTACAAATATGGCACCATTTAAAGGGAAATTAATAGACTTTATAACCTTTGATGCCAAGACATATTGTTACATCAGTTAAATAATCAACCAAACACACATGTCTTTACTTTCAGTGCTAAGTATATAATCAACATTGGGTAGAATCAAGGAATTTTGAATAAAACTGCAATGGTTGTGTAAGCTTCTATTTTTCTAATAACTCATAAACAGGACATATTGAAAGAAGGAAAGGGAACAAATCACTCTAAAATGACAAAACAAAGAACAAAACTGTTAAGGTGTCAATAAAGTTAGTGGAAAGGAGGAAATATAAATGTGGAAAAGGATACAGATGTGTTTCCTTTTTATCATGTTACAATCATGTCTGATTTATTACTTGTCCAAGTATAACTTTTTTAGGCCAAATAACCCCTCTCATGACACAGGTGCATGTCACCTTAAGGCTCATAGAATGGATTAGCGTAAAGTTCCAGCATGGTTAGAAAATATATTTTCCAAAAAACAGTCTCCATGCAGTATAAACAGACAACCAGAAATAGTATGTAAACTAGAACTTCAGGCTTATGTAGAAAAAGTAAAAATTTTTTTGAGAAATACAGAGAATAAAATGATTTGGTAACTATTTACTAAATTAGTACACCTGTCTGCATACCTATCACAGGTCGCTTTTTGGTTAATTCACATTTTAAAAACTGTAAACATTTGAGCTGTAGTTTTCACTAATAAATTACACTTCATTTTAGTGTTTCAAGCAACAAGAGTAAATTAATGTTAGTCTTTCTCAGTTTTTCCTATAGTTACTGTCAGGACCTGGGTTGTTTGGGGTTTTGATTATTTGATTTTAGTTTTGATTTTATGTTATTTGTGTTTGCCTTCGTTATTCTTTGATTAAATCAGCTTTGCCTCTGTTCAGTCTACTCTTAGTTAGTTAGTTAGATTCATTTTCCTAGTTCCCTTGTTTACTCTCCCTCGCCCCCTGGTGCCATTCTCTCTCTCCTCAGTCTGCCTTCTGCTCTCTCCCCTCACACCTGCAACCTGTTAGCCAATAAGCCCCGGTCTAATGTTCCAAGATTCACTCTTCCAGTATTTAACCACTTCTCCTTCACTCTCTCTTTGCTGGTTCCTCGCATTAAACCCCGTTGTCTTCTTGCACCTGGTTCCTGTTTTGTTCTGCTCTGGCTCCCTGTGTTCCCAGTGTTTTTTGTAAATTTGTTTTTTCCTAATTTTTTCATGAAATAACCAAATCTACTCACCCCCTGCCTTTCTGCACTTGGGACCTTCTTCACCACATCACAACATGACAATTTTAGCTTTAAAAATAGTTTAAAAATATTGATATTAAAAATCAAATCCCATCCTTGTTTTCTGTTCGTTTGATTTTTAAATAAAATCTTAAATAAGATTCATGATGGTAAAAATATTCATTATACATCATTTTAATCAAAGATTACTGCTTAAACATTTGGGTTTGATATTACAGTAGGCAGGAATAGTGTGATAATATAGGGACCCCTGGTGGCTAATCAAATTATTACACCACTTGTTAGGTTGACTGAATTCATTCTACAGCTCACTTGGGAATGAAATAAATCACTGAACAAGAGAGCTGTTTAACTATAGTAATACATACAGTGGTCATTGTTCTGAGTAAAATAAAGATGTATTAAAATCAATACTTAAGAACTAATGAGTTATTTATTTATTTACCCGGTGCCTGGGTTTATGCTGTTGGGACAAAAGTTGGTCAGTTTCAATTTGTAAACGTTATATGTTAACCTAACTTCAGGACAGAAACATGACCTAGTTTGTTTGAACTGGAAGGAGCCTCACCACCCTCCACAGACCTCCATTTTAAACTATACAGCAACCTGATCAGACTTGTCTGAAGCCTTTTCCACATGATAAAATACAAAATGGTAAACCATTTGATGCTGTATAATAATGTTAATGTCAGTAGGATATGTTAATGACTTTGTTTCAAACTACAGCACGAGTCTATTCACTCAAGATAACGTTAGCCTTCAGCTGCTAAGTAGTAAGTGTAAGCTATGTTCAGTTTATTTATTAAATAGGCAGCACTTGTAATCTATCAAACTGTTTTACCATATAATTTTGTAGCAAAGCCTGAAGAAGTAATTAACTGACAAAAAAGAGTGAAAGAAGCAAGAAAATTAGTTCATAGAGTAGTTTTACTAAGGAAGGCCAAACCCATTTCAGCTGTCTGTTTCATGTTGTCTGATTGAGTAATCATCCAGCCTGCTTAATTAAAGTCATGATGTTACCATACCCTGTACAATGTACCTATTGTGTATTTTTTATTTTAGATTACTGGTTAAATAAATAAAACTGATGCAGATACCTCTGACCATATCTGAAGAATGTTAAAGGTTGATGACTAAAAAATATAAACACACACCACAGACACACACACACACACACACACACACACACACACACACACACACACATATATATAACTTAAATTATATATATATATATATATATATATATATATATATATATATATATATATATATATATATATATATATATATATAACTTGATTTAATAAACTTAAAGAAAGTCCTTTCAGTAAAATATGTCTTTAGTTGTCTAATTATTTAGACCAACCAGCCGAATCTAATGTTAAAAAGCATGTTTATTGTTTATGTATCTTTTAATGAGAGGCATCATCTTCAGACTTGCTGATTGACAGCAGGTTGTTGTAATAATTATGTAAATTATTTAATTCCCACTTTTAGCTATTTGTATAATTAATTTTGTATTGTAACATTTTTTATATATATTTAACGGTGGTGGTGCGTACTGTGTCATTTTTAGAACATTGCATTACTTCCGTCCACATAATATTACTCCAATCCATGAGGTGGCGCTGTGGTGACAGTTATATGAGTTTTTGACCAATCACCAGTGTTCCGGGGATTTGAACAAGAAGCGGTTGTTGGATATTTCGATGGACGAGAGAAGAATCATCATTGAGATTTATGTAGCGAAAACACATAAGTAACGAAATGTTTGTGTCTTAGTTAACTAAATCAGTCTGTTAGGATCTGTTTAAACACTGTGTAGGTGTAGCAATGTTTTATTCAGCTATCAGGTGGAACTTCTTTCTCGTTGTGTAGCAACGTGAGATGGTTTTACGTCGTTTGTGTCCTGTTTAGACAAGTTTAGATTCTAAACACGGTTCTATTTGAAGATTTTAAACCATGAAGCCATTTCAGCCGTTGTTTCTGAAGACCTACGGTAAGCAGAAGCGGAAAGTTTCCGCTTGGATTTCTCCCGAGGACAGAAGGAAGGCTTTCGACAGCACCCCGTCATCTGATGACCTGTCCGTGTTTGAGGCCGCTAAACCCCGCAGGACACGGTACGTTCAGGGCCTCATCCTGGCTCTGTTAGCCTTACTGTTTACATTTGCTTACTGTATTTTGTCTTTCGTATTGATGTGGCTGTTTTTCATAAAGTACAACAGACTGGGGCAAATGCCAAATGGAGTATCTGCAGTCACCCCCTGTAATTATGAAGTATTTCCTCTTCAGAAACTGCCTCTCAGTGGTAACTATTTTAGTCAATGTGCTCATAGATTTATGCATTAAGACTCAACTATGATTCAGAGCACTCAGTAAAGTCAGGGAATTTAATTTAAGTTCATTTGTATGAATATGGAAAAATATGTATATTTCCAGATTTCCTTATCTAAACATTGTATTCATCCGTTCATCCTTTCACCTAGTTTCTCCAGGTTCCATAAAGTGTCAATAATACATTTATAGTGATATATAATTTTTTTTTTTTTAACCAAATCCTGAGCTTGGTATAAAATAATCAAAATATATACAGAGAGGTATCTGCAAACTAAATGACAGTTTATAGCATTTTAATTAGAGTTTTCTTCTTTTTTCAGAAGGAAAGTTTGTTTAAAATTGCTTGTAACATACATAAAAAATAATGAAGCCAGTAGCAATCCCTATGGCTGAGGGTTCAGAAATCTGCCTAGTTTGTAGACTGACAAATATATTGGCCTTACTTTTTACATTTATTTTTTTAAGTGATTTTAACTGATTAAGAAAATAAATATTACTCAAAGTCTTATCGTCACAGAAGAATTTCTTTTGATAAACACTAAAAGAAACACATTTTTTGATTATTTTAGCTACTGAAATATGCAAAAAAAAAAAAAAAAAAAGCAATTCTGCTTATAGGAATCATTTATAGTTTTTTCTGATTAACAAACACTAATTTCTTCAACTCTTGTAATGTTACAGGGAAAAGTACACGAGGGTCGGTGGTCAAAGAGCAGAACATCCTGCCAAGAAAAAAGCCATGCTGTGCTTGATTGAGAAGAGCTTTGATGAGAAAAGCATGAGTGATGAGGAGAACATTGTCCCTTCTCCTCCTAGTCGGGTGCAAAGGAAGAAAACAGGGTGTGTAAGAAAAATAATCTCAATATGAATTGCATATGAATTTACTCATTAGGTAGTTGCCTGCACTAGAATTTTTTTTAAGGTTTCAAAGTAAATGAGGCTAAATACAAATGCATGTCAATTTTTTCAGGTCTTTTCAGGATTTGTAGGAAAATGTTAAAACCCATTTATCTTCTCCCCCCATCTACTAGAATATTTTACAGCTTTGTGTTGCTCTGTCACATAAGATCCCAATAGAACACAGTCAAGTTGGTAGGGCTGCTCCTGACAATTATTTTAGTAATCGATTATTCTGATGATAAATCAGATAAAAAAATTCAGCAGATTTTTGATTTAACCTTTTAGGCTTTTTTATACAATATCAGAAATGCATTAAAAGAGGCCAAAAAAAAAAAGTCAAATTCCTTTTTTAAATAGGAAAACAAACATTTTATTGCCTACAATGCAATAATATAGCTTTCCTTTAGTGAATTTGTATCAAGTGAAGCTAAAACTGCCACTTGAGGAGTTTTGGCTAGAACATATTTACAAAGGGTTTTTTTTTTTTTGTTTTTTTTTTTTGTTTTTTGTTTTTTTTTTTTAATCTTAAATGCAAAATGTGTGTGTGTGTGTGTGTGTGTATATATATATATATATATATATATATATATATATATATATATATATATATATATATATATATATATCTATATCTCAATCAGGCCCTAAACACCAGAGCGATAGAGGCTCAGATCTACCACACCAGACAAGATCCAAGGTGTAGATTGTGCAAGGAGGCCCCTGAGACAGTCCAACACATAACAGCAGGGTGCAAGATGCTGGCAGGGAAAGCGTACATGGAACGTCATAACCAAGTGGCGGGCATAGTGTACAGAAACATCTGTGCAGGATATGGACTGGAAGCCCCGAGATCTAAGTGGGGCACACCCCCAAAGGTGGTGGAGAATGACCGAGCTAAGATCCTGTGGGACTTCCAGATCCAGACAGACAAAATGGTAATGGCGAACCAACCGGACATCGTGGTGGTGGATAAACAACAGAGGAAAGCCGTTGTGGTGGATGTAGCAATACCAAGCGATTGCAACATCAGGAAAAAGGAACACGAGAAACTGGAGAAATACCAGGGCCTCAGAGAGGAACTAGAGAAGGCCTGGAAGGTGAAGACCACAGTGGTGCCTGCGGTCATCGGGGCCCTCGGGGCAGTCACCCCCAAACTGGAGCAGTGGCTAAAACAGATCCCAGGAACAACGTCAGACATCTCAGTCCAGAAATGCGCAGTTCTCGGCACAGCCAAGATACTACGCAGAACCCTCAAGCTCCCAGGCCTCTGGTAGAGGACCCGAGCTCAGAGGTTGAGAAAGACCACCCTGGAGGGTGAGAAGGGAATTTTTTTTTTTTTATTATATTGTACAGTTTTGGCTTAATTACTTCTCTGGGTGTGTCTGGGTTCCCTTTTTTAGAGTCTGTATACTCCAGTTAACGATTAATTGATTACTAAATTAGTTGACAATTATTTAAATAATTGATTGATTCAATTAATTGGTGCAGCCCTGCAAGGTAGTGATTGTAAAGTTCAAGTTGTGGGAAAACCTTTTCACAGCACTGTATATTTTATCATAATGAAAGTTGCTGTAAAACTTTGAACATCAGGACATGCTTTTCTTCCTCTGCATCCTTTTTTGATCTAATTTTTTTTTTCCTACATATTTGCTAATATAGCCCATCTTTCCCCTGTTTCATAGAAGGAAGAGCAGAAGTGTTTCCAGTAGCAAGCAGAAGGCTGTTCTGTGCCCATCAGAGACCAGCAGCAATGGGGAGAGCATCGTGAGGCCACCTTTGCCCACAAAACGGAAAACAACTGCCAGGTCTGTGCATGAACATGGAGTTCACTTTTTTTTTTTTTTTACTTCATCTTAAACAAATGCATTGGCCTTGTTGGATGTTCTGAATTTTGGAAGTTCTTGCTTTCCCATTAGTGGTAGAGTTTTATTTCTGCTGCTGCATTTCTGAAATGATCTGTACTTTATCAGGACAAGCCGACTAGCTTCTGCACCTGTTTTCACTAGGCGGAGAGGTCAGTGGGTTTCTAATACCAGTGAGAGTGAGGACGAAACATCTGCACTGAAACTGCAAAAAATCCAACCTAAAACAAAGGTGGACTCCAAGTAAGTGCTTGGTTAGGTTATTGGTGTCAAAGATTATAAAACCACAGCGCAAATACTATCTTTGTTTCTCCTTTTCCTTATTTTAGTGTTTGTCCTCCATCTACCAGCCGCTTCGTAACTCGTCGCAGACGTGCGGTTTACACCAAACCCCCTGAAGCAAGAGTCAGTTTACTCAACTCATCAGAGGACTTCACTTCTGGACCATTTGGTTCCAACGTGAATCAACAGCCCTCCAGGAGACGGAGGGTCCCTCCAGCGTTCGGGCTGTCGAGCACCGAGAGCTCCGTGAATACCGCAAGGACCACCAACCCTTTCAGAGAGATCTCCTTCAACGAGTTGGCTGAGAACAGCCTCGGACCCGTTCCAAGCAAACCCATGTTCTGCTCCACACCCTCAGCGCCCAACTTCAACAAGCGAAGACACCCAAAATTCCCCAGTCAGGTTGCCTCTCCTCCCTCTGCACTGGGCAGCTCTATAGACGTGCTGAGCACTTTCCAAGAAGACCCGGATTCACTGCGACAGGCGGGATCACTTTACATGGAGAAGCTGCAGAAAGAATCAAGTCTACATCACAATGTAGAACGGTCTCTTGATTTATTTTTGGAGCCAGACGGGAGTGTTTGCAGTGGCGACCCCAAACGCTGCTGCGGAGACTCGGAGGGTACGAAATCAGCCTGTGTAAATCTGCTCTCTGCAGACAGTGAAAGCAGCAGTCTGTTCGTTTCTGCAGCAGGAGGGCTGGAGTGGCTGATCGAGGCTCTGAAGGAGAGATGTCTGAGCCAGCCCTGCATGGTTCAGCTGCAGAGATTAAACTTCATCCCCATGACTCATGTCTGCAGTCAAACAACTTTCCCATCCTGTTTGGAGCTATCAGGCCCAGAATCAAAAGACGTGCATCCGTCCACAGAGTGGACTCCAACTGTTAGCCTTTGTCCAGAAGAATCAGCTCATCACAGCGTCTCCGTAATGACCAATAAATCCAGCGATTGTGTGCCATCAGTTAGTAATTCGGACGTATCGGCTTCACGCTGTTGCGTTGCGAATGTTTTGCCTGAACTCTGTAGCAGTGAAGCAAACAGGGAGAACTCGGAGTCAGTGATTTATGTTGACGACACACAAAACAGCTCTGAGAACGTAATGGAGACACAATCACCAAGTGGCGGTGCAGCGCCAACACGGTCAACTGATGAAGAGGCCAAAACGACAGAGAGAAAATGTACAAAAGAATGCACGGTTCGGGTAAAGAAACTTTCCCTGTCTCAGCTGCATCGCCACGGTTTCACCCAGCAGAAAGAGGCTGGTGCGTGTGAAAAGAAGAGAGGGACGGTGCTTCTCTCAGAGTCTGAACACAATCCTGAAGCTAAGGCGGAGTCGGCGACTTCTGGTGAGGCAGCAGCACTGACCTCCAAAGCTGTTGTTGAAGTAAAGAAAATGTCTCTTTCAGAGCTGACAGAAATTCTGCAGCCAAAAGGTGGTGCACCTAAATCTTCAAGCAATGTCTCAGACTCATCCAGTGATGACGTGACTGCTCATTCCTCTGACAATGAGTGCAGTGAAGACACCGCCTCTCTGAAAACCACTTCAAAAAGCAGCAGCTCGGCCAGCTCTGGCAAAGGGGTGGAAAAGTCCAACAAAAGTTTCCACAAGAGAGATAAGAGACCTGTGGCCCCCAGAGAGGGCAGCCCGTCAGCGGACAGGACCGGGACAACAAGGAAGGTGTGCGTGAGCGGAATGAGCGTGAGTCGCTGGAAGAACAAAGGAGCTGCTGGAGCGCTGGCATCCAGGAGCAGGGAGGCGAAGATGCCCTGCACCAGCACAGCTGTGGACTGCAGCATCAATGAGCTGATTTCAAAGCAGGCCAATGTGAGAGTCGCACCCACACACACACAGATCCGAGTCAGAACTGACAACCGTTACGGTGCAAGCATTCACCGTAAAGCTTTTTCACGTTTTGTCGCTTTGCAATCCTGAATTAAGCTTTATCCATCTTCCAAACAGCTTTGAGCGCTTTTTCTGTCCCTGCTGACACATCTCTGCAGCACGAACTAAACCAGGGGTGTCAAAGTCGGTGCTCGAGGTCCGGCGTCCTGCACGTTTTAGTTCTCTCCCTGGTGGTAGTAACGTCCTCCTCAGCAGGTCAGTGTTCTGCAGAGGCCTGCTAACGAGCCATCATTTGATCCAGGTGTGTTGAACCAGGGAGAGAACTAAACCATGCAGGATCACGGCCCTTGAGGACCGACTTCGGACACCCCCTATCTAAACCATTCCATTGTAGCTCTGGTTGTATGATAGGGTTGTTGTCCTGCTGGACCTGTCTGCTGTGATCCCTGATCAACATGATGATGTTTGCTCTCGAACATTTTGAGACCTTCTCACAACAGTTGTATTAATGTTGAGACTAACTAACACACAGGTGCTATCTTCAGTAATTAGGTGGGTTCTGGTTGGACTGCATTTTGTTTAGGGGTATCAGAGCGAAGGGGGCTGAACACAAATGCACACCATACTCTTCACTTCAGATTTTTATTTGTAGGAAAACTTTGCAAAGGTATCGTTTTTGTTTCACTTCACGACTCTGCACTAGCTTGTGTTGGTCAGTTGGTCAGTCGCACAAAATCCCAATAAAATACGTTGTGAAAAGGTTCAAGGCCTGTGAATACTTTTGCGAGTTACTGTAACTGTTAATTCTCAAGTTTAAAAAAAATTATGTTTTAGACCAGATAAAAGCATCAATGTTGTTTGATAAAAGATGCTCTCGCAGGTGTTCTGGTTTTGCTAAATGGTAATGCATTTTTTTTTTTTTTTTTTTTTGGTCTGTCAGTTGGACCTGTCCCAACAACTACTTGACATCATCACAAAACAAGCAGAAACTGTAACTTTATGAAGACCCCCCCCCCCCAATGTACCAGAATTTAAAATGGGTGTCACCCATCCCTGTTTTTAGGAATTGCTGGGAGCTGCAGTGAATTTCTCCACTCCACTGAGGACGAGTCGGCTCAACCTGTCTTCTCTGCTGGCTGATTTCACACCGAGCACACACACCTGGAGCCGGCTCAAAGCCACCCTCTCTGTTTACCGCAAAAGCACGGGTAATAATATCTCACAGCATTTCTAAATTGTGTGACACTAAATGTTTAAGTTCAAAGCCTGAATTCAGAAGTCACTGTGACTGACCGACACCCCGCTTCTCTCCCTCTCATTAGTCCAGCTCACTCCGACGAGTTTGCAGCGGTCAGTGACATGCACTCCCGGAAGGATGAGATTACCAAACATGAGCCAGGATCTCTTTGCCACGCCCCGACGCACCCCGTTCCCCAGATGCCTCCAGTCACAGCTGCTTAATCAGCACTCCCTGGTAAAACATGCATCACACGCACCTGTAGACAACAGGTTGGAAAAATGATATAGTTTTTATTTATTTATTTATTTATTTGTTTAGGTTGCGTGTGAAGATTTCGATCTGACGGACGCAGAAAAAGTGTATGCTGAATGCGGCCAGCAGTGTCCTTTGTCCTGGGAAGAGTGCATTTTCCCTCATCGTATGAAACGGTGTGCGAAGATTGGTGAAGGAACATTTGGGGAGGTGTTCTCTACCACCAACGCTGCAGGAGACATGGTGGCACTCAAAGTACGTGCATTCAGACGTATCCTTAACATGCTTCAATCGAGGCGAACAAGTTTCACTATACAAAAAAAATGTGCACGTCTGCATAAGTACTGATAAAAGTAAAACAAAATAGAAAAATATCAGCATCTCCAGACTTTATTCCCTGTCCTGTTTGAAAATTGTCCATCCATAGTTCGCCAATTTGTTTGTCGATCCACCTGTCCATCTGTTTTTTCCTTTCATAATCTTTTTTTTTTTTTTTTTTTTTTTTTTGTGACACCCATTCATATACTTGTCTGACCACCCGTTGTCTGAACACCTACCCAAATAACCATTGTCCATCTATCCGCCCAACCGTCTTTCTATTCATCCATCTTTGTTTTCAGATTATTCCACTAGAGGGCAGTGGGAAGGTGAATGGAGAGGACCAGAAGACCTTTGGAGAAATTCTCCATGAGATTATTATCTCTAAGTGAGTGGTATTCCAAGTACAAGCTAGCATCGAGTACCTCATGGTTCTAATTCCTGGCATGGCCAGGCTATGAGGTCCAGATGTAGTGATGCAGAATGAGGAAGAGAATTTGAAACCACATCAAAGTTGTCCAGCTGAGCTGCAGTAATGACCGGCACTGATGTGCTTTTTTTTTTCCACCAGGGAGCTGAGCAGCCTGAAAGAGAAGCAGCGGAATCAGACTCATGGCTTTATTGGACTCAATGAGTACGTTTATTTCTTTGTTGTTTCAGTTGTGAAAGTCTCATTTGTGTTGCTTTAACTTGATGTGCATTGTTTCCTCACAGTCTTCATTGCGTTCAAGGCTGCTATCCGCCAGATTTCCTGAAAGCATGGGATGCTTTTGACCAACGCAAAGGATCTGAGAACGACCGGCCAGGTTTGTTTATAAATAACAATTCTGTGTAGGGGGAAAAAGAAAAATTTTCAGATTTTGTTGTTGTTGCCAGATGAACTATAAGGTTTAATCTCAAACCACCTCACTCCATTTAAAAGTACTGGGAACAAAAATTGAGGACCAGCATTTGTTTTAATGTTTCATGGGGTCTCTTTTTGTGTCTTTTTGCTTAGATTTCTTCGAGAAAGATCAGTTGTTCATAATTCTTGAGTTTGAGTTTGGAGGTGTTGACTTGGAGAGCAGCAATGGAACGGTAAGCCAGGAGCTCTGCTTGGGTATTTCACACTTTAAATGACTCATGAAAAACCTTTAGCTCAGGGGTGTCCAGTCCTCAAGGACGAAGGTTCAGCAGGTCTTAGATGTACCCCTGCTCTATCAGAGCTAATTCAAATGGCTAAATTAGCTCCTTAATATGAAATCAAGTTCTGTTGAGTCATTTGATTTGGGTGCATTGAACCAGGGAAACATCTGGAACATGCAGGACAACTGGCCCTTGATGTTCAGACTGACTTTAGACATCACTAAAGTTCACTTCTTTAAATGTGACATGAAAACGGAACATTCTGAGACGTTATTCATCTCATTTGACATGTTTTAATTCAAGCCATTTTTGTGTTAAGCTGGCGTCTTTAGTGGTGGCGAAGAGCATCCTTCATCAGGTCACCGCTGCGTTGGCTGTTGCTGAGCAGGAGCTGCATTTCGAACACAGGTGGAGTAAAAACCGATGCATTCTTCCAGAGCCCGAATTGATGCCTTCAGTAGAGATCTGTATCTGAGCTTCAGATCACCAGCCAGAGCCTGTCAGTGCTGATGTCCCACAACCCTAAAATATGAAACAGATAAACCAACTTTAAATGTCTAATGCAGGGACCTCCACTGGGGAAACGTGCTGGTGAAAACTACCAGAGAGAAGAAGGGGAGCTTCTTCCTCGATGGAACAGCTCACTGCATGGAAACCAAAGGGGTGTTGGTCCGCATTATTGACTATTCCCTCTCCAGGCTAGAAATCGGTCAGTTCTAATACTTTACAAATCCCCACCTCCCAATGTTGTAGCTTTATTGCAGTTATATCACATACAGCACATGTAATGCTCATGTTGTTCCCTCCAGATGATCTGACGGTGTCCTGTGACATCTCAAACGATGAGGAGCTCTTCATGGGCCAGGGAGATTACCAGTTTGAAATCTACAGACTGATGAAAAAGGAAAACGGGTCAGTGGCACTTCAGTATTTGTGTAACTGTACCGTTTTGCAGACATGTTTATTTTTGGTGTTTGTGGCGACTGCATGATGAAGGCTTCATGAATCGTTAGATGTTAATGCATGCTAAATAAGTCTTCATGGCTTTGATGATAAATCAAAATAGTGGGATGAAGTTGCATATTGAGGTTTGTCTTGAAAGCTTTTTATTACTCCCACAGGTTGTAGATTTAAACTATGAAGAAAGTAATGATAAACTAATTCCTCTGCAGTTCCAACAGTGCTGGTCAGAAGTTTACATGCACTCCTGGAAATGGTTATAATAACTGGGGTCTTTACTGGCACACTCCCACTATTTTTTTTTTTTTTTTTTTTTTTTTTTTTTTATATCTCCCACTAATATTTATACTAAGTTCTATCTGGGGGCCATTCATTGATTGATGAAAATGTCCGGGTATTCATCGTTTTTCAGGGGACCAACATATATACTTAAGTTGACTAGTGTGATACGTGGAATACGACGGACTTTCTTTCATGTGAGGTCCTCCCAGAGCTGCTGCGTAGTGCCTGGTTCTTATCTGTTCATAGACAGAACAGACAGCGGGGTAGGCTGCAACGCAGCTGCTGCTGATGTGTGAAAGATGACAAGTGTAGCTTTACTTTGATTTGGTACCTGGGTGTACAACAGACACAGAAAATACCACTTTTCCAGGATTATGTTACTTTTTCCCCAGTGTTGAGCTGTAGTAGTGATTTGTTGTTTGCTTTATTTCTAAAGGAACCAGTGGAGCAGCTACCATCCTCATACCAACGTGTTGTGGCTCCACTACCTGTGCTCCAAGCTGCTTTCAATGAAGTACAGGAGCGCAGGGGGGAGGGGCACCAAGGACGCACGCGAGGAACTCACTCGTTTCTATGACAACGTCCTCCAGTACAGCTCCGCCACAGACGCTCTGCAGAACTGCCCGATGTTTCGGTAGATACAGGGACAGAGAAAATAACTGTAGGAAGCCGCACACAAGGATAACCATGTGACCCTCTGTCAGGAAGAAATGTACTAGGACAAATAACATGTAATAAATGTAAATGAAGCGCATAAAAAGAATTGGTCACTGAGCAGAATTGCATGTTTTTGTATTTCCTGTTTAATATTGTTGGTCTTGAGTGTTTTTTCGGCTTTGTTTTTATGCTTTAATTTATAAGCTTGTTAATAGTTGGGGTCGTTCCTCCCCGCCGTTGACCTGTATGCTCATTTCACATGCAGTATACCGGTCTGATTCGGCATGATTGTTTTTGTTTTTTTTTTGTTTTTTTTTGTAAACTGTTGTGATTTTGTCATCATTTTCTAAAATTCAGTCTGAATCCAGTGGCGAGCCGTGCATTTTGTACCTGTGCCTTCAGAGAGACTTTACGAACTTAATCCGCCACTATGACGTTACAAGTATACAAACCACCAATAGGGTATAAATATATATAAAACAAGGACTGGTATTACAGTCGCGTTCTGCTCTGACATCGACCTCAGCACAAAGTCATCGGATTTCACGAGTCCTGCTCTAAATGCACCTTTCAGAGCCGGTATTTAAATGCGTCCTCAGTGGCCACATGGATCTGGATCTCACTAACTGTGCTGAATGCAAATAAACAAAGAGGAGACTGCTAGAAGAATTTCTTATGGAGGTTTCCTTCTAATATTTTTAATATAATTGCCATTATATAGAAGCAGGATATTTATAAGGCACGCAGAGAGACGTGGGGAGTGAGTGAGGGGCATTTTGTGTATTGAATGAATACTGCTGCTATTAAAACAAGAAATCCAGTTAAGACAACTCCAGACCTCTACAGCCATAACTGTACCATGTATATAAATAAAATACATAATACTCAATTGATGATTATTTCTTTATAATCAAAATCCATCCTCCTCTCTTTAGGCAGGAAGGCTTCAATGACCGTCATAGAGCGGATCCACTCCTTTTACTTCCATCAACAGTTCCTCTTCTGTGGCCTGTTCTTTCTGTCCTGTTGTATTCCCAGCAGGGATTCCCAGCAATATGCTGGTCAGAGGTGGTAAGCCAGTGGTACCGCTTATTGTTACTGGTCTGAAACACCAGTTGGGACCGCTCTCTTTACCATGTCCAGTTCTTCGGAAAAAGTCCGCCTTAAAATGGATTTTTAATAATTCCTGAGACCAACTCAATTTCTCCTTCTTTGTCAGGTATTGTGGGCACAACAGAAAAACTAATTCACAAGTAATGTGTCCAACGCAGATTGCTTAGGACGTGCTTCCCTGGTTAAACTTTGAGGTGATAGAATCGCTCTGACCATCTAATAAGAGGGCGGAAAACGTCTGACATCATTGTGGGCCTTCTAGAAGGCACTGTTAGGCGAATCTAAAAGCTGATTGGTTAAAAGAACAGTTCCACTGCTATATCTTCGACACAACATAGGGCTGCTCTACCGATTCTGAAGGCACTTGGCAACACAGAGAATGTAATCTGATTGGACGAAACAACGATAATCCACACGGACATGTATGTGAAGCAGCGCAACCAAGAGAAACATTACAACAACAAAAAAAAAAGAGAATAGAAGTAAATCAAGAACATTTACTTGAACGTACATCATAATTTAGGTTGTAGATATATGTTAGGGATTCTGATAGTGTTTAGACCTGCAGAGAAAGCCTTACAGGCCCTGACGGCCCACCACTGTCCGAATCAGATTATTTGCTTGAGATGTAATTTGGTATTAGAATGGACTGGGCCCAATGGGATGGTTTACGTAGCTTGTAAATATATCTAAATTATCACCCCATGTGGTGGAGAATGACCCAGCTAAGATCCCATGGGGTTTCTAGATACAAATGGGCATTGTGATCACTAATGGGAATCTTGAAGGTTCCATAGGCCTCTTCTATGAACTCTGATTTTTATTTCTTTCCATACATTTTTCATTGGATTCAAGTCAGGTGACTGGCTGGGCTATTCTAGCAGCTTTAGTCTCTTTCTCTGAAGCCAGTTGAGAGTTTCCTTGGTGCTGTGTTTGGGATCATTGCCTTGCTGGAATGTCCACCCTCGTTTCATCATCATTCTGGTGGATGGCAGCAGATTTTTCTCAAGAATGTCTTTTCACATTTTTCCATTCATCCTCCCTTCAATTATATGAAGTTTGCCAGAACCATATGCAGAAAACCAGCCCCACACCATGATGTTCCCACCTCCAAACTTCACTGTCAGTATGATGTTTTTGGGGTGATGTGCAGTGCACTTTGTCCTCCAAACATGGTGTGTGTTATGGGATCCAGAAAGTTCAATTTTGCTCTCAGACCAGACTGTGTTCTCCCAGTATTTTACAGGGTTGTCCAAATTTTGTGCAGCAAACTTTGAACAAGCGTAAACATGCTTTTTCTTAAGAAATGGAGTCTTGCATGGTGAGCATGCATACAGTCCATTGCCGTTGAGTACATTGTTTATTGTTTCAAAGAAAACAATAAGCAATGTAAGACCTGGAATTGACCTGCTAATTCCAGGTCTTTCTGAATTCCGAAGGTCTTGAGAGAGTTCTTTGGTTTTACCCAACATGAGATGTTCCTTGTGTGACACCTTGGTAATGACACACCTTTTTATAGGACTGAACCAGCTGATATTCATTTGCACTGACAAGGGGCAGGATGGCTTTCTGATCACTGATAGATTTCAGCTGGTGTCTTGGCTTTTCATGCCTTTTTCCACCTCTCTTTCTGCATGTGTTCAGTACTTTTTCCCTATGTCATTTCACATTATTACATATAACTTAATTTCTGAACTGATTTGTTTTGGTTTCTCTGTATGGATTACTTGGGTTGTTACCAACACCTGGTGAAAATTTTGTCAATAGCACATTTAGAATACATTTACTATGAAAAATTTTGATGTGTTTAATACTCACTTTACTCGCTGTGTATATAAATTATTTTTATTTTATGTCTTTTGGCCTGCCACCCCAGAATTTTTACTGTGGGTGGCCTGCTCTGGCCACCCCCATGAAAACCTTCTATGGGCGCCACGAGTAGAAAACCTGAGCTAGGGATGAAGAGGCACCCACCCCTCCCAGGGGGAATGAGGGGTGGGTGAGAGAGTTTCCATCCATCCATCCATCCATCCACCCACCCACACACACACACACACACACACACACACACTCTCACCCACCAACATACTATTGAAATTGTATTACATATATCTGTAATACAGATATATCTAATCACTGATTGTGACAATATGTTAAACCAGGTCAGTTGTGACTGTGCTTTAATGCTTGTCTGATTTTCTGTTGCTAGGCAACACCCGCTCTTTTTGAGTGCCTTTCATTTGGTCCCTCTTTATTTGGACGTCTTTGGGCTTCTGCAGAAAGGCCAACACATCTTCTCAGGCTCTGAACTGGTGATTATTTTCACAGATTTAATGCAGTAGCTCAGATGACTCATATATGAATCATTGTATAATTACATGGAGACAGAAAGTAATCAAGAACCAAGTCACTAATATTCATAGCAGACTAATTTTGGGTGGGAGGGCTGGTGTAATGGAGACATTCTGTACAAAGTCTTCAATCTACACAGGAACACCATTTGAAATGGCATTTAATAATTAGAACAGGGGTCCTACAGGTTGATGGTTGGCAAAGCTTGACTTCCCCACTAAAAAAATGCATTGTGCTTTTTTTGTGTTGTACTAAATTGTACTTACAGTGGGGAAAATAAGTATTTGATACACCACCAATTTGTCAAGTTTCCCCACTATCAAAGAATGGAGATGTCTGTCGTTTTTATTGTGGGTAAACCTGAACTGTGAGAGACAGAATCTTTAAAAAAAATCCAGAGAATCACATTGTGTGATTTTTAAATATTTAATTAGCATTTTATTGCATTAAGTATTTGACCTCCTACCAACCAGCATGAATTATGGATCCCACATATCTGTTGGTTCCTCTTTAAGAAACCCTCCAAGCCTCCAGTCATTTCCTGTATCAACTGCACCTGTTTGAACTCGCTACCTGTATAAAAGACACCTGTCCACACACTCAATCAATCAGACTCAAACTTCTCTGTTGTCAAAGCACACCAGAGACCAAACTATAAACCTGCAGAAGGCTGGGATGGGCTTTAGGACAATAGGCAAACAGCTTGGTGCGAAGTTTGGCAATGACCATCTGGATGATCCAGAGGAGGCATGGGAGAAGGTTATGTTGTCTGATGAGACTCTTGAGACCAAAACAGAACTTTTTGTTTTAAACTCCACTCACTGTGTTTGGAGGAAGAAGAAGGGTGAATACAGTCCCAAGAAAACCATCCCAACTGTGAAGCATGGTAGTGGGGACAGGATAAATGCACTGTAGAGGATTGATTTGGGCCATGTATCATGAAATTTTGGGCAACAACCTCCTTCCCTCAGTAAGAACATTGAAGATGGGTTGTGGCTGGGCCTTCCAGCATGATAATGACCTGAAACACACAGCTAGGCCAAATACGAAGTGGCTCCATAAGAAGCATTTGATGGTCCTGGAGTGGCCTAGCCATTTTCCAGACCTCAAGCCATTAAAAAATCTATGAAGGGAGCTGAAACTCCATGTTGCCCAGTGATGGCTCTGAAACCTGAAAGTTCTGGAGAACATCTGTATGGAGGAGTAGGCCAAAATCCCTGCTGCAGTTTGCAAACCTGGTCATGAACCACAGGGAACGTCTGATGTCTGTAATTGTAAGCAAAGGTTTCTGTACCAAACATTTTTAACATTTTCTATTGCATCAAACACTGATTTTTATACAATAAAAAGCAAATTATTTAAACAGCATAAAATATGATTTTTCTGGATTTTTTTTTTGATTGATTTTTTTTTTTTTTTTTTTAATCTTTTGCTCACAGTTGAGGTGTACCTATGATGAAAATTACAGACATTCCATTCTTTGTAAGTGGGGAAACTTGAAAAATCAGAGGTGTATTAAAAAAACTTATTTTACCCCACTGTAAGTTCTAAGTTAACATTGTGCAAAAAAAGTTCATGTTTCACAGTAAAGAGAAAACTGTCAGATGGAAGTATTACATCCATAATATTGCAATCCACTGGATCTAAAAACTGCACACTATCCTGTTAAAATCACTTGTTTTTGTGATACAAGGGAAACAATTAAAGCTCATTTGAAGACTTTCTACATTAAAGGGCACATGCCCTGTGCAATTCAACTGACATCTATAAATTATTTCTGCAAAGGTGCACACACCATTACACTAATATACTGTTCAGAGCACTTTTTGTTCTAATTACAATATTTGGTCTTTGATTGGAGTCTATATTTCCCCATGTTTCCTTACAAATGTTCAAATAAATCTGATTGTGATGTCATCTTTAAGAGATAGCTCAGTGTTTTTAGATCCTAACCAACTGGTATTTGGAAAGGTTTGTTTCATCCACCGCGATTAAACCCAAAGTTTCATCACAGGAAAAATAATCCCACAGCATGATGCTGCCACCACCATATTTCACCATGGGTGTAGGTTTCTTGTCTGATGCTTTTTGTGACCGCCAGTCTGTTTCAAAGTTGTTGCCCAGAAAATGAATTTTGGTTTGATCAGATGTATAACATGCATTCCCACAATGTTTTGGGAGATTTTAGCCAGACCCAGATATTTTCCTTGGAAGAAGTTTCTGTCTCAAAACCTCACCTCTTAGTCCAGGTATGGAGAATAAAACCTGTATTTGCCAGAAATTCCTGCAGCTCCTTCAGTGCTGCTGCTGACCTGGTGGCAGCCTCCCTTACCAGTTAATGTCTTGCCTTTACATTAATTTGGAAGAAATGTCACTATTTATAAGGCTGAGAGATTTTGTTTTGTACCCTTCACTTTATTTATAACTAAGACCATTTTGAACCTTTGGAACCTCTCTGCAAAATATGTCTTGAGGCAAAGAATGCAAAAATAAAATCCTAAGAGAGTGGAGCTTTATTTTAAGTATACCAGAAATGATATTACTGATGACAAATGTGAACTCAAGAAGACTGAATGGTATGAAATCTGCTTTAGTAAAATACGTGTTTAAAGATATGCACACCTATGCAATCAGGGTTTTGTAGATTTTTCACGTTTTTATATTTTTATCCCCTTAATGAGTTTTTTCCAGATGAATATCAAAGCATATTTTCCCATTAAAGGAGTAAATAGTTCTAAATTATTTCATAATCGTATAATTCTTTTTTTTTTTTTAAATATCATTTTAACAAAGATGTGTTCCCTTTCTTAAATCCACTGTAAATAGATAAAAGCTTAAATTAGCTTTAGCTAATTACCAAATTCCATAAAATCCACTAATCTTCACCATAAGAGATTTTACCTGATTCATTTAATCTCAACATGTGGTCTCTCTTAGACAAAAACATTGAAACTGAAAAATTTTTACTTTTCAGTATATTAAAAAAATATTAATTCAGTTTAGTCAAAGTCACATAGTCTTTTTCATTTATTTCTCTGTATGTTTTTCTAGTAAATTATAGGCAAATGTGATCTTTGGGGTAGATTCTAAAAATGGAGATACTGTACGAGGTTTATGCCTGACTGCACCAATTTTCAAAATAATCAATGTAAATTGTACAAAGTGTGTGTTAAGATGTGTTGTTTCCTATGTTACACAAATTCTTTTACAGCTTTTTCAATTCAATCCAAACCACGGTAAACTTAAGTAAAAGTATTCTCTTTAAGTCTTTCTAACAGTTTGGCTCAGGTTTTCCTTCTGTGAACTGATAAAAACAATGACAAATATACTTTTTCTTAAAACTAACAAGAAAGAGGCACTTACAAAAACAAAATATGTTTATTCAGTTTCCATTAAGGGGTATCATACATTTTTGCATCGAAACAAACATGATAACATGGGTCTCGTGTCCGGCTTTATGTGGCTCTGGACAGAATACATTAACCGCTTCCATACTTTATGAGACACTTGGTTGTTGGTTAGAAAAAAAAAAATGCTCACTTGCCTGGAGTAACTCTGTGATGGGACAAGAAAAACAGCTGCTTTAAAAAAAGGAAGACTGCCTTTAAAAAAAAAAACAACTGAATATAGAAAGTTTTATCTGGCAGGCTTATGTTCTGAGAAGAGGTCAGGCATGTGTTGAGAAGCACTTTTTGGTTGAGCTTTGAGGCAATGTTTGCGATGGCCTTGCTGGTGATGAGCCCATAAATATGTCTGTTGGTGACTGTGTGAACTGCTGTGCTTTAAAGGTTGTGTGTGTGTGTGTGTGTGTGTGTGTGTGTGTGTGTGTGTGTGTGTGTTATTAGCAGTCTTTCTCTGTAAAAGAAGCAATGAACCTTATATGAGATGTTTTTGCAGCTTCTGGGTGTATGTGTGTGTGTGTGTGTGTGTGTGTGTGTGTGTGTGTGTGTGTGTGTGTGTGTGTGTGTGTATTTGTGCTCAGAAGGAGAAGTATTTGGTGAACCACTCCTGCTTCAGCCCTTCTGTCCCCCTCTGCTCCAGGTATGGGCCTCTAAAACACACAAAAACACATATATCGTCTTTTTAAACAAAAGCAAATATTTATGCCTAATGTTGGGATACTGCATGAAATGTACTGTGCCCTGCAAAAGAGATCTTACCCTTTCAACATTTTCACATTTTGTCAACTCAGTGTTTTTTAAATGGATTTTATGTGATTGGTCAACATAATGTGCATAACTGTGAAGTAGGAGGAAAAAGAAACATGGTTTTCAAAGTCTTCACCCATAAAAATTGGAAAAGTTTGGTGTTTATCTGTTGTGAGCCCCTTTTACTCCTTTACTCCTAAATACAATCCTGTGCAATTAATTGCTTTAGGAAATCACTGAATTAGTAAACAAAATCTGCCTGTGTGAAATTTAATCCAGTTGATCTGTGAAGGTCTCAAAAATTTAGACAAGATTAGTAAACAAACAGCTTCATTTAGACCAAGGAAAATGTTAGAAAGACTCATGGTTACTCTGGATGAGCTGCAGAGATCCACTGCTCCAGTGGGAGAATTAGCATGTAAACATGTGAGATTATAGCCTAGTGACTAATTTCCATTTCAAGTTGATGTCAAAAACATAAAAACTACAATTTGTAATAATTAGTGTTGGCATTTTATCTTTCTTTGTTCAGTGTTTCTTTTTACTTAATCAAATCGTTAGGGAATACACTTAGTGAGATTATTAATAAATATAACTCTAGATCATGTCATGTTTTTTCCTATAATCCTCAACTGAGTTTAATTATTTTGATTGGTGCTGAATAAATCTTAATCTCTATATCCTCAATATAAAGAATCTGTAATTAAAAAAATTAAGAGAGAGGACAGAAGTAATCGTTTCTTTTTAATAGATTATAATTTAGTTCATAATCCTAAATTACAGAGATTGAAAAAATATTTGGTCCTTTATAGATTTCTTTTGTTTTTGCTTGTTTCTGTCACACTTATTTTAGATAATCAAACAAAGCTTTTTGCTTTTAGTAATCTGAAAATATATTACATTTGTTTAATGATCTGAAAACTTCAATGTGACAAAAAAAAATCTTTAAGGTGGTAAATACTTCTTAATGGCACTGTTTTTATGTATAGTGATATAGTTTTATGTATCTTATATCAAAGCAACACTACCCTCTTTACTCTAACCTGACTGCGTGTGTGACATTAACACACTCAGTGAGAGGCTCTAGTACTGAGTGACAGTGGAGATAATTATCCTGTAATGTGTAGAAAATAAGATAAACACATTCATAAAGAAGTATTTTTATTGAGGCATTTGGTTCCAACAGATTAACTGATTTCTATTGTTCACATAGTTGAGCTGTTGATTCAAAACAGCTCAGTCGCAACGGATAAACCTCTACATCTGAAGCCCTGAGGTTAAGAGAGGAAACAGGAGCATCAACTCAGGGAACCAGAAAGAACAACGACACAACTTCTCTTGTTAACCTGCCATCATACTGCATTAGCAATTATGGCATCAAGATCCTTAGGAAAAATAAGGGGAAATAAGCCATATTTCACAAAGGTGTCAAACAAAGTTGCAAGTAAAGTTCAGCATCTTATTCTCTGGCTTTCAGCAGCCGCCTTGTGTTCATGAGTACTGAGTTGAAAGATCATGGAAAAGGTCCCAAAGAAGCTTTTTACTGACTTGCATATCTGTGATCCTATTTTTCACTCTGACATTTCCCAAGTCTCTGATCTGCCAGTAAGATGGGAAATCACAACAGCCTGAAGCATAAAGTGAAGACTGCACTGGGTGACGAGTGCTGTGCAGTCGCTTGAGGTGACAAAGATGTAATTAATCTGAAATCCAATGAGTTTCTATTTAGACTGTTTTTGTGGCTGATTTTGATTATGCAGACAGATTGAGGCTATGTGTGTTTCTTCCAAGTCGAAGCTCAAAAAAAAAAAAAAAAGAAAAGAAAAGAAAAGAAAATTCATACCTGATTGACTGGGCCTGCATGTGGAAGTGTGGCTCCTGGCAGGAGGGGGACACATATCGGATGCCCGTCTGAGGTGAGGGGCAGACGGGCAGAGGAGCAGTTGGCGCCGGGGTGGGAGGGATGCAGGATGTCCGGGATCTGGGGGACCGAGGGAGGGAGGGGGAGGAATGTTGGCTTAGGGAGAGGGAGGTGTGCTTGTGTGGAAGAGAGGAGGTGGAGTAGTGGGAAGAGATGTGAGGATGGGAGCTGGACTGGTGGGGAAGTGTTGAGGAAGAGTGTGGATGCACGGAGGAGGAAGACGATGAAGAGGAATGGGAAAGGAAGATAGTCCTGTCATAGGTAGCAGTGCTGGGGATGCTGGTGGCGCGAGGAGGAGACTCCACATCCTTTCTCTGCCAGAGAAACAAAATCACAAACAAATTTATTGCTCCCTGTTGTGAATTATAAGAGCTTTAAGTGGTCGGTGCCTAGAAAAACCACAAATAACACAAAACAAAGAGCAAGCTTTAATCTGTGTCTTCCAGCGTTTATTCTCCCATTTCATAAACCTTCAACTATTTCGTAGTTTGCCATGTACAACCACAAGCCTCAATGTTTTTGGGGCTTTATATGATAGAGTAAAGCAAAGTAGGTTGAAGGAAAATGAAATTACATTTTTCTTTGCAAAACAGCACAAACTCAGTCAGATTGTGTCAACATCACTTTTCAAGTCTGAATTTATTTTAGTTCTGGACTTTGACTAGACATTATAACACACTCTTTGAACAAAATCACTCAATTGTAGCTCTGTATGTAACTTTAGGGTCATCCTGCTGAATGACTCAGTTTTAAGATTGTTGCCCTTACAGCATGATGCTGCCACCACCATGTTTCACCATGGGGAAGGTGTGTTTCGGGCAATGTGCTTTGTTAGTTTTCTGCGATACATTTCAAATTCAATTCAAAAATACTTTATTTATCCCAAAGGGAAATTAAATGTTGATGTAACTCATTTAATTAAGGAGTTATTATAGATTGTGATGGCTGTAGGCAGGAAAGATCTCCTGTAGTGGTCCGTTTTACAACCATTCTGAAGAAGCCTCTGACTGAAGAGACTGTTTTCCAATTACCAGAGCTCCTTCTTCTACATGTTTGCTGCGTCCCATACATTGCTTAAGGCAAACTGCCAACCTATCTTCTTATAGCTTTCTTTGAACAGTGGCTTTCCGCTTCCCACTCTTCCAGAAATGTCACATTTCAAGAGTCCACAACAGATAGTTTTCCTGTGGACAGAATACCCCAACTGAGCTGTGGATTACCTCCTCCAGAGTTACCATGGCTGCCTCTCAAATTTAAGCGCTCCTTTCCCTGCCTTTCAGATTAGGTGCAAAGCCACGTCTTGGTAGGTTTGCAGCTGAGTCATACTCCGATTTCAGTTGATGGGTTGAACAGAGCTCTGTGAGATGTTCAAAGCTTGGGATATTGATTTATAATCTCACACTGCTTTAAATTTCTACACAGCTTTCACCCTGACTTGTCTTCATAGTGCTGTTTGTTCACTAATGTTCTCTAACAAACCTCTGAGGCCTTTCCAGAGCAGATGGATTTATACTGAGATTATATTGCACACATTGATACACTTTTTACAAATCAGGGGACTTCTGAAGACATTTGTTTGTACTGGATTTTATTCAGGAGTATCAGGCCTATCTCGGAAGACGAATACATTTTCATGCGTTTGGCCTTTCATTTACACGAAAACTCTGTCTTACACTACTACAAACGATTATTTATGAAAACTCTGACCAAAGTGGAGATTTAAGAAAACTCCATATTTGCTGTTTGTGTGTGTACATACGAAAACGGAGATTTAGGGTGCCGTGCATTACAGTCTGCGACAAATAATGCGCCAACATATCCACATACTTGGTTTGACATGATTACTAATTGAAATTATCTTATGTTTAATAACTTTATATTCCAATACGCTATTTAAAAAGCAGTTCATCTTATATATCTGTCCACACAAACAAACCATGTTTAATTCCTAACAGGAAGTTGTGGTTGTTTGGAAACAATCTGATTGGCTAACATAGGTTTTAGCTTTGTGCTACACTGCCCCTTATGCGTTTGGCATGTTTAAAACAACACTAGGGCAGATTTGTGCAGGTTCATGTGGATGAAAACTTTTCTGAAACCAATCCCGTGTGTACGATATTATTTTTTAAAACGATGTGGCCGAGATATTTGTTTTAATAAAGACCCAACTACATGTGTACTGGGTCTCAGAGTGAAAGGGATTGAATACAATGTCAGGCCTTGTGAAAATAGTATGTGTTTTTCCTCCATTTCAAAATCATTAATTTATGTTGGTCTATCACATAAATCCTACTAAAATACATTGGGGTTTGTCATCATAACAACACAATTGGAGGAAAGCTCATTTGGTCTCAATACTTTTTCAAAGCATGTAGTATTTCCATATAAGGCTTTCACTGACAATCAGCAACAATCAAAATGCTCATGCACAAAACCATATTTTTATTGTTCAGAAGTGATGTAAATAAAATGAGCTTAATGGAGTCCTCAGAGTGCAGCGCCATGCCTTTACAACAGAGCGGTAAGCTGTCAAGTCGACTGTTTCCAGCATCAAAAACAATTTGGCCTCAGCTCAGAAAACCCTTCTGTGTGGAAGGAGGCTGTTTTTGATGACTTTTTGCAAACTGCCAAACTCACCCTCATGGTTGGCGTGACGCTCCCGGGGCGGGACTTGTTGTCACGGAGCCTGAGGGTGCTGTTGTCCCCGGCGACGGGAGGATGGAGCTGCAGCTGATGCCTCTCTTCCTGTGGGGAAGGAGGATGAGGAAGGACTTTGACTGGCCTCATTCACCGTTGGTGTGGTCGTTCTTGTATTTGTGCTGTTTGTGGAAGGCGTAGATGTTGGCTAATCTGCCTTATGCCACACAGATGGCCCACACAGCACCGAGTCAGAGGACAGTTTAATGTCATCTCCTCCTTCACAAATGACCTCACACAATTAATGAGAAAATTTTAAGTTTTTTCCCACATTTTTATTTGGAGAATCTTGTTATTCTCTCTTTTCAGGATCTTGACAAATATATATATATATATATATATATATATATATATATATATATATATATATATATATATATATATATATATATATATATATATATATATTTATTTATTTATTTATTTTTTTGCATGCTCTTTACTATCTGATCAAGAGAACTGACACATAAAACTTAAAGAAGAGGCTCAGCAACAGATTTCCCTGAGGAGAATTACATTAGTGCCGCTAATAGCAGCAGGGCACTAATAGCAGCCCTCTATGGCTTGGCATAAAAGTTAGATTTAAAAACGTAACTTTCACAGATTCCGAGCAAATCAGAGGACAGCTTAAACACAATTAAAGTATTTCAGCAATAAATGTTTTAAATAAATCTTTAGTCTCTATGTAGTATGCTTATGAAACCTGAAAGAGTAGGAATTCATTAAACTGCATTGATATGTTTCTATCAGTTGTGTTTAAGGTTTCCTATGTGCGGCTGTTGCATGAATGGCACTTGGGGTGAGCACATGGGATCAATTTGACTAGCAGAAATTACAGGCAAGGCCTCCTGAAAACCAATCAAAAAATCTGATTTTTGATGGGGAGATGCTATGTATTCCCACATAAAGCAGGTAATCTGCTTCTAATATCAGCAGCATGTCGGAGGAGGAGCCAACTTCCCACTGGCTACACATGCAAATAAACAATAAAAAACGAATTCAGGGCTCCATTTCTCAGTGTGTTCCCACAGCTTGACCTAACTGCATGTTTTTGGTAGCACAGCCTAACTTTAAAAACAAGTAAGTTTAACCATGAGACAACTCCAGGACAGAAAATCTTCTTAGTTATGCATTTATATGCATTTGATGCTTTTATACTGACTCATTATCAACCACAACAGAGATGTCCTGACACCATCAGGCTAGGGCCCGGCCTCCTTGTCTAAGTTTAACTCTCAGCCCCTGTTGTTGTCTCATATTTTCAGGTGGCCTTATCTTACTTTTGTGTGAGAGGCTTGCAAAATCATATCATACATTATGCATTATTTTGTTTATTTACCAGTCTGTGTATTCATCCATTAGGATGATGTCCACAGGCAAAGAGAGGCTGCTTTATTGGCTGCCCCGAGCACCATGTCTGTTGGGTGGCGAACAGCTGTCATTCAAAGCTAAGCAAAACTTGTCTGCACACAATTAACCAGAACTGCATTAAAATATGTCATGAGCCAAATTAACAAGTCATTTTAAAACTGAGTAAACATGCTAGTATTACCCTAGCACTTCTGCAAACTGCTCTGATGAAAACATTCTCAGTAGAAGAAAGGTGGGGCTTTATTGAGAGACTGTAGCTGTGTCTGTTGAGTTAGCTACATTTTTGAGAAACAGTATAAAACTATTTGTATTTCTGGTCATATCAGAAAATTACATCAGCTTTCTTGGCCGAGTTAACCCTGTGTTGAAGCTGCAGAAACCCTGGTTGATACGTAATATCTGTTGCTGTTAAGAAAAACAGATGGAAAAGACTGCAGGGTCCAGACGGTCATTGGTGAGCGAGTTAAGTGGGATCCAACGATAATAATAATGTATGCCAACCAATACTGATGTAATGCAGAGTGTTATTTTACTGCACTTTAAAGCCTCTAAGCTTTCAAGAATAAACATGCCATTAAAAAGTTGGTATCTGCTAATGTTAAATGATCCAGGGCATCTTTAACCATAGTGGTCTTATTTAACAATATGATAGAACAGATCACACTCAGCTTGCCTGTTCAGAACACAAGTAGGGGGTGCTGCTCTAATGAATCAGAACATTCATTAGAAATAGATTATATAGTGAATCACAGGTTCCTGGATATTGTTTTTCTGGCTGGGTCAAAACAAAATATGTCCATACGCCAAAAGCCAAGTGATCCCTGTCTACAGTGTTAATGAACATGACTTTTTTGTTTTTAAGGCTTGCAGTCTGTAGGACTCCATTCATGGCTCATTTATTCATACCGTCATTCAACAGGACTCATTAGATTATTGTTTTGATTTTTCGGCAGTTATTGCTCCCAAAGTTAAGCACATCCTCTGCCTTCCTGACCACACCATAAAAGATTTGGTGTCTCATATTCAGTTATTTAAATCTATCAGTAAAATAATGCCATACCTAACTTCAACAGATTATGTTCTTATTTTAGTATCTTGTCACTTCTTTGCTGATTATTATATTAAAACTTTGTCTCATTTCAAGCTAAAAACATATCCCTTTAGCAAGTTTGGATAGTAACTGCAATTTTGGATAAATGATTTTAGACTGAAACTCAGATCCATTTATTGCTGGTCTTTTATGGACTTTAATTGTAGTAAAAAAAAAAAACAAAAAAAACAAAACAAAAAAAAAAAACAGGTTAAACTATAACCTACCTTGTCTTGTAAGGGAGTGATGATGGTTGTGTTCATGTGTATATTCTCACCACTAAACGTTTAATGAGCTGATCTCTCTCCATCAGCCGCTCCTGGAGTCTGCCCAGAGACAGGTCGTCACATCGAGGCTCTCTCCTCCTGCAGCGCTCCTCTCGCTCTCGCAGTCTGCAGGTAAATCAAACAAACACACAACTTTTCTCATGTTCCTAATCTAGAGTGTTCTCATTCTAAAGACTGTCTTCTTCTCTACTCACTCGTTCTCCAAAGCCACTATGCGAGCTTGCAAGTGGTTCTGCGCGCTGCTGTACTCAGAAACCAAACTCTGCATTTCCTTCTTGTGCTCCTTCCTGATCTCCTCCACCTCCTCTCTCCTCTTCTCCTCCTCTCTCTCTTTCTTCTTCTCCTCGTCCACCTCCTCTTCTTTCAGGTCATCCTCTTTCTTTTCCTCCCAGTGTTTCTGGGACTCCTCGAGTTTCTCCATTTCCACCCTCAGTTTCTCCACCTCCTCCTTTAGGCGTTGTGCTTCTTCCTCCAGCTGAGCATCTCTGTTCTTCCTTATGTCTGTGTTCTCCTCCTCTTTCTCCTCAACCTCTGAATTCTTCTTCATGGACCTATGAAGACGAGTAACATCCAGAAGAATAAGCACACAGGTTCCTTGTCTTCTGCAGGAAATGTTTAAATATGCACAACGGAATAAACATACTTTAACAGATCAAATAAACTTGTCAAGTCAGTCTAGATCTAGATTCAGATCCTGGTTTAGCAGATAGGGTTTTGACTCCTCTGTTCATTTTCAGTTCATATAGTATATCCAACTGATCCCATTCTTCTTAGTGCAGTGCAGCTTGAACATTTTTGCTTACTACCTGTAAGCAAAAATGTCTTTAAAGCTGGTCTTTTGCGGCTAAAGATGAAGGTTTCTCTTTTTTAGTTTCCAATTAGTGGGGTCCCTCAGGGTTCCATATTGGAAACTAATTTAGGTTCAAATTTTAGACAATCTGATCAAAAAGTTATGTTGTGGGCATAATCAATTTTATGCCAAACACAGCACTTTGCAGGTATTCATGCTAACTGTACTTTTTCAATTTTGTGATGTTAACACCATAAACTTCAGTGTGTTTCACTAGGATTTTAAGTGATAGACCAGAACAAAGTAGCAAATAATTGTAAGTGGAAGAAAAGAGAAATGTCTTGCATTTCATGCATGCATCATAGAGACAAAGGAACACAGCTAACAGATAAGAGGAAGTTGTGGAGAACCTTGAAGCAGAGTTGGGTTATAAAACAATATCCCCAGCTTTGAATATCTCACTGAGCTGAACTAAAACCTAGCCGCCCACGTAAGCTGACCAGCCGGGTAAGGAGACCGGTAATCAGAGAAACAGTCATGAGGCCCATGGTAATTCTGGAGGAGCTGCAAAGATTCACAGCTAGGGAGGGAGAATCTGTTGACACAAAAATGATTAGTTCTTCACTCCACAAAGCTGGTCTTTATGGAAGATTACAATAAAGAAAACCTCCCACTGTAAAGTGTGATACCATTCCACATTCCACACTTTCCTGATTTATGGTCGGAAAATAAGAAAACCACGTACAATTTTCCTTCCACTTTATAATTAAGCACTACTTTGTGTCGCTCCGTTACATCTAATCCCCCAAAAATGCCATGAAGTTTGTTGATTTAATGTGACAAAATGTAAAGTAGTTCAAGGAGGATTAACACCTTACAAAGCACTGTAGCTGCAGAAGGGTGAAGGATGTCTAATGGTGAAATAAATCTTTATCTCTGTACCGTTCCTGCAGTTGTTTTTTCAGTGCTGTGTTTTCTCTTTGAAGCTCCAGCATGGCACAGCGGCTCTCGTCCAGCTGTCGCTCGAATACTTGGTACTGGTTCTGCTGCTTCAGATCCTTCACCCATACAAAAGCACAACAGATAAGGAGCAGTTAAAGTAAACTTTCAGAGCTTGAATCACGGTTCAGAATGAGATTTCTGTTTTTAATATAGTTAGTTCTGCTGCAAAGAGCACCATGCTGTGCCGGCTCAATCCCACAGCCCTGGAGGATTTTATTGATATCAAAGATAATGGTATCAGGTATGAGCTGCTGTGATTTGCTTCCGTGTGCACACAGAGGGAGATTAAATCAGCAGGGTGCCGGCCATGAATCGTGAATAAAGAGAGTGTGCACGTCTGCGCACACGGAGGGATTAATATCTGCCCCTGCGTGTGACACCTGTTGCAGGGCCATCATCTGCGTGTGTGCTTGTAGTTGGGCCTGTAGGTCCTCTATCTGCTGCATGTGTCTCTGGGTCATCTGTCGGCTCCACTCGGTGTGCTGCTGGGTCAGCTCTGCACGCTGCTTGTCTGATTTCAAACACACACAAAAACAAACACGTACAGAAAACTAAATCAGTTCGGCCCACTCTTTCACTCACCAACACCCACACCCACTCCCTGCTGCTGCTGCGCTGAATTTGTCATCTGGAGTGTGTGCTCATTTCCTCATCTTGTTTGTGAATCTGCTTTTGTGAGAACTCTTATTTGAGAGTTAAAATTCTGCAAATGTTACCGAGCTCCAGGTGGTGCATTGTCTGAAGTCGGTTAATCTCAGACAGAAGATCTTCCTTTGCCTGCCTCTCCAATGCCTGCAGCGCCATGGCGTGACTATGTCTCTCCTCTGCCAAAGACTGGCTCTGAGGCTCCTTTGACACAATGAGACACATGTTTATCTAGTTATTTTACGACTGCATTCTTCCAGTCTACAAGATCAGCTTGCTCCATTCACATAAAAAATATCTTGTGCTCCACTGTAGCACTTGCATCAAATCTGCTAAATTATTCATCACAGAGAAAAATCTATGAAGCAATGCATGTTCAGTAGGACTTTTCAGCGTGCATGTGCATCCTGTTTGTGTGTGTCATGTGGGTACCTGCAGCAGCTCCCTCAGTTTCTTGTTTATCTCCTTGGTGTCCTGGACCTCCTTCCTCAGCTTGTCAATTTCAGGGTTGGCGTGGCTGTCATCTCCCTCTCCCGCCGTCTTTTTCTCGGCCTGCATCTGTGACAGATAACAAGGCAAAGTATTTTAAGGCTCTACATGCTGTATGAGATGGTGAGTTTGCAGAAAGAATTTGACCTATTGTTCTGCAACTTGCACACTCATGCAGAGTAACCAAAGGAAGCACACAGTTCGGTCCAAAAACGACAGACTTATGGGAATAATTAAGATAACTCAGCTTTTTAAAAGTAGTTGTGTGCTTCTTAAATTCCCTGACTTTTTAAATGCTGTGTCTTTCAGATAAAAAAATAATTATGGGGGAAAACAGATTGGAAAAATGACTCTGGCATGCATGATGGAATGGTTTATAGAGTGTAGTTAGTGACGTAGGCTCACCTGTGCTTGCAGCTCAGTCAGCTGAGCCTGCAGCTCAGATACTTGGGTCTGCAGCTCCTGTTCTCTGCCCTGCCACCTCTGTTCACTCTCAGCGACTGCAGCGTTCATCTCTATCCTAAACTCTGCTCTGAGACGATCCTCGCACTCTTCCCTGTAGGAACGAGTGCAGAACAAGGCTGATTTACTCTATTGAGCAACATATGAACTTTTCCGCATTTTGTCAAGCTACAGCCACAAACCTCATTGTATTTTCTTTGCCTTTTTTTGCTTTCAAACCTGTATGGTGCCATAAAGAAGTATTCCCCCCCCCGTACAGATTTCTTCTGTTTTTCCTTTTCTGTTGCACCACAATGTTTCAGATCATCAAGCTAACTTGAATATCAGACAAAAATAGTCCCAGTAAATACAAAGTTAAGTTTTTTTTAAACATGATCTGATTTATTAAGAAAAAAATAAATCTATCCAAACTAACCTATCCTTAAGTGAAAAAGTAATTGCCCCATAAATGTTATAACCTTGACGAGCCCCCCCCCCCTGAAACTTAACTTTGGGCTTGTGCTTAATACTCATGTCTCAAAATGATGGCTAGATGTTCTCCTTCAGCATATTCTGGTAAAGAGCATGATGGTGGGTACATCAATTATGACATGTTGCTCCAAATATAGTGAAGCAGCCCCAGACCATCACACTACCACTACCATGTTTGACTCTAGGTATAATGTTTGTTTTCTGAAATATTATGTTAGTTTGATGCCTAATGTAACAGGATACAAAACTCCCAACATCTTGAGGATAATCAAGATGTTTGGGAAATGTGACATTTGGTCAGCAGTGATTTTCACCCTGGAACTCTACCATAGATGCCATTTTTGCCAAGTCTCTTTCTTATTGTTGAGTCATGACCACTGACCTTAACTGAGACAAGTCAGGCCGGCAGTACTTTATGTTGTAATTCTGGGTTATTATGGTAGACTGATAGATGTGACTTTATTTCTCATCTGTTTTTGAATTTCTTTATATTGGGGGATGATAACCATGTGAGCTCTTTTCATCTTACTTCATGTTGTTAAACAAGTACTGCTTAAGTGATTTGCCTGCCTACCTACTAACCTCCTTTACAGGTTGTTTTGGATTGCTTTTGTTCTGTCATGAATGAAGTTGTCATTTGAAAATTTTCACTTGAACATCAGTTTTCAAGTCTTGCCACAAATTCTCGATTGAACTGGTAGACTTAGGGCCAAACCAAAATATGAATATGCTTTGATCTAAACCATTCTATTTTAACTCTGGATATATGTTTAGTGTTGCTGTCCTGCAAAAAGATGAATCTCTGTCCCAGTCATAAGTTTACTGATGCCTCCAAAAGTTTCCAATAGTCTTCTAGGATTTTTCTGCATTTAGCTCCATCCATCCTCCCAACATCTCTGAAAAGTTCAATTTCCTTACTGAAGAAAAGCAATCCCACAGCCTAATGCTGCCACTGTCATGTTTTGGCTTTTTGTAGTTACTCAGCTCATCTTTGATATAATGTTTTTGATGATCTGAAACCCTTAGATGTGATGAAAAATTAAAAAAAGTATAAAAATCAAAATATTCATTTAAACAGGGATATGATGAAAACAAAAACAGCAGCAAATACATGACTTCTGGCTATATACATAGTTGTTTTTATCTACTCTAACACCAAATATGCTTTACAATAATAATTTCATTTCTGAACTGGATCTCAAGACCCTAGACCTTGGAAACCACTGTGGTAGACTGAGGTACTGCGTCCTGCGTACCGTACATCCCAAATGACTTCATATTTCTTCATTATCACCTAATCATTTCATAGCATCCTGCTTTCTTGTCATTTGCCATTTTTGAAAAGTGCTACTCTTTTCCTCAACATGCATGAGTGTCAGGGGACAACAAATTCCTATTAATAAATTGATTCTGTAGATAGTATTATTATACTCTTTTATGCTTAAGTAAGATATTCATGTGTGTCATATGTATCCTTATCTACTCGGAATATTTGACAGTGGGTGAAGCAAATGTTGTAGTGTAGTTAAGCACAATTAAAAGTAAGGTTAATAGCTGTTTTCTACACTTAATCACAGCAGTGATAAAGAAGATGCTAAAGATGCAAAATCCATCTGTGCCTCAGTTCAGGCAATATTCATTTGAACTATAATATTGATTTATTCTTCACTTATGTAACAACAGCATTTATTGACTGAATGATATTTATTACTGCAGAAATTTTGCGATCTGCAAAACCACAACATTACTCATTTAAATGAGGCAGTAAATTGAGATTAAAAGCAGGTTGAGGGCTTTGAGATGGAAGCAGGTCTGGCAGGTCTACTTTGGGTTGCTACCTGATGCGGTCTTCCATGTGCCGCTGGCTCTGCTCCAGAAGATTCCTCTCTGTGTTCATTCGGCTCTGTTCCAGCACTTTCTCCTCCAGCCGATGCTTGTCAGCCCTCAGGGAGGCGATCTCTCTCTGCTGCCTGTCACGTTGCCTCTCTGCCTCCTCTTGAGCTCGAGCCAGCCGACTCCGGGCCTGACCGAGCTCCTCCTCCAGACGAGTGCACCGAGGACCGCACGATGGTGCAGCTTCGCCGGTCACCTTCTCCTTCTCGCCGTTCTGTTGGATCACAGCCTCCAACCTGCAGATCTGTGGCACAAACAGAAATCTGTGGCAGAAAGTAAAATTTCATATATTTCCCTTCTTATTTTCAGTTACTTCTCACCTCAGCGTTGGTATCCTTCAGTTTTGCCCTCAGCTCATCTTTTTCTCTCTCCAGGCTTTTGCGTAGCTCTTCAGCAGCTCGTCTCTCCTCTTCCAAACGTGCACACACCTTCAAGGATATTTGGCCACCATCAAAACCATCATTACAACAATTAGAGGAACATTTCTCATATTAAAACCACAAACAGTACTCTATTTTACAGGGATTTTATGGGATAGATCCAACAGGAAGTTGTATATAATCATGGAGTGGAAGGAAAATTGTAATAGTTTTCAACATTTAAAAATAATAAAAATCTGAAACGTGTTGCTTATCATTTATGTTTAGCCCCATTTACTCTGATACCTATAAATAAAATCCAGTGGAACCATGTGCTTTCACAAATCACTTTATTAGTAAATAGCCTTGTTGGTTTGTTGAAGATCATTAGTGGGCAAACAGCATCATGAAGACCAAAGAAAACACTGCAAAGGTCAATGAAGGTGGTGGCAGCATCATGATGTGAGGATGCTTTAGCAGTGAAGAGAAAGGTTGTATTTAATTGATAATGTATACAAACACTCTCCATCCAGACAAACTGAGTTTGAGCTATTTTGCAAAGAAGATTTGCCAAAGACGAATGTATGTCTTCAGATGTGCAGCGCTGGTAGACATACACAGTGGAACCCCGCTTATTCATAGGCTCAGTATTCACAGACTCACCTTTTCACTGATTTTCTGTGGATTGTAACTAAATTATTTGTGGGAAATTCGCCTACTTGCAGTTTTTTTTTTTTTTTTTTTTTTTTTTTTTTTTTTTTTTTTTTAGTTTGTTTTTTTGTAGAGCATAATCTAAAATATTCCATTGAAAATGCAGCTTGGGAAGCTGAAATACATGGGCGCAATGCTGTTTGACACATCATTGGCTGGCGATTGCAAAGAAGCCAATCCAAGACTGCCATCCATTTTCCTTGGTGCTGATTGGCTGTACCTCTAAGAGCAAAGGTGAGTGAGACCATAGCTGTTAGCTTCTGTGATAGTGCTAAAATGGCTTCCACTGTGTCTATTAATGCATATTAAGGAATATTTGGTGTTTGAACTATTAAAATAAGCAGTCATAGGTGTTCTTAAAAGCGGTCTCAAGTATTATATATACTATATATCTTATATAGTGGTACCTGTGAATATCGGGGGTCCACTGTACCGCAAAAGTATGCAGCTTTAATTGCAGTAAAAGGTGGTTGAACACTACTGATTTGAGGGCTGAATGCAAATGATTGGCAACACTTTTCAGATTTTTATTTGTAAAAACATCTGAAAACCTTGCATCTACATTGCACACTTTTCTGAGCTGGTCTGTAAGATTAAATGTAGTTTAAAAACATTGAAGTTTGTGATTGTAAAGTCAAAAAGATGTACAAATAAAGGTAATACTGTTGTGAAGCACAGTAGCTTTTAACTCAACCGTCATACCACAGGTCGTACGAAGCCGACTTAATTAAAATACGAGATTACAGGAAAATCGTATAAGTATTAAAAAGGCTGTGTTTTTGGATGATACAATCTCCTAATGTATTTACATTTACCAGCAGAGTAAGACATATCTGTAAATCAGGCTTTCAGCCACTTTCTGTGGCCCAGCTGTTCATCAGAGTGCGGACAGCTGCACCATGGGATGAAAGGAGATATTTTGCTTGTGGCATTTTGTTCCTTCATCCAGAATAATAATGTACAAAATCTGACTCAGTCTGGAACTAAAATAATCATCCTTGATTATTCATCTGAGCAGCAAACTATTTTTAAAGTTTGGCTTAAGCAGCGTGCTCTCATTTACAGCATAGTCTCTGATGGCTGTCACAGACATGAACATTCAGGATTACTGGAGGGTTCCGGTGTCATTTTAAGACTTTGACGTGATTTACTCCGTAATCCTGGCTGTAAGACAGTACCTTGCAGCAGTATTCATTTGTGTTGCTCTGTCTCACAAAAATCAAATGGAATGCATCAAAGTTTGAGGTTTGCAGGAGAAAAAAATGAGAAAACTGAAGGGATGTGAATTTGTGCCTTGGTGTCAGTAGTTGTAAGCTCTATCATGTGTGTGTGCAGACAGGTGCTGACCTCTTGGTTGGTCTTCCTCTCTGAACTGAGAGCTTCTTGGACGTTGTTCAGTTCTGCCGCGTGCCTCCTCATCACCTCCTCTATTGCCTTCCGCACCTGCTCCTTCAGCCGCTTTCTGTCCTCCTCAGCCTTCTCCGCCAGTCTCTTCTTCTCTTCCTCCAGCTTCTGCTGCACATTGGCCCTCTCCGCCTCAACCTGCTCCATGCTCTTGTCCAACTGGGATCGGATGCGAACTCGCTCGACTTCCAGTTCTTTACGCTGTCGGTCCACCTCTTCCTCTTTCTCCCTCCTGAGACGTTCTGTGATCTCCTCAACTTGTTTTTGGAGCACTTCCTTTTCCTCATCTCTTTCTCTGCGGATTTTGCTTCTTTCCTTCTCAAACTGGTCTTTTTCTTGCTGCCGCTCCTTTTGCAAGCTTTCTCTCTCCTTTTGCATCTCCTTCAGCAGTTTGTCCCTTTCATCATCTGCGTGCTTCTGGATGCGACGCAACTCCTCAGTCTGGGCTCTCACCATCTCTGAGCGCAAACTGGACAGGGCTTCAGCATGCTGTAAATATTTTATTTATTCAGCACATGATGTATTCCGTCTCAATGCGAGCTGGTGCTACGTAATACAGCCAGTACTTTTCTTGAATTTAGAGGTTATTTTCAGGAATTTTGAAAGAACTAACCAGGTATTTTCCAGAACGTACCAGGTTTTTATCTAGAGCCTACCAGGTGCTCTCCCAGAACTTACCAAGTACTTTCTCAGAACTTACTAGGTACTTCCTGAAACTTATCAGATATTGGGGATAGTATCTTGCAGTAAAATCTCAGTTGCATGGAAGCACAGACTGCATTATGTAGGCCTACCAAATTTGTTAATATTTCTTTGTTTGTGTCACCTGACGTATTTGTCGGGCGTGGTCACTGTTTCTGCCGCTGCTCTGCAGCTCCAGCTCTCTGTTCCTGCTCTGCAGGCGGTTCACCTGGCTCTTCAGCTCCTCCAGCTCAGCACACACACACACCTCACAGCGCCCACGGTTCAGCAGCTCCTCTAACAGACACACAAAACACCAAAGTGAATGCAATCATGGTTGTATAACAGAGGAAAAACAAACTTCCATCAAAGCAGGAAATTGAACTGTTCAGCTTCCAGGCAGATTGTGAGGGTTTGAACCACCGTATTACGTTCTATTAACTTTAATTACACCTCATGAATGAATTATGACATTATAGCCAAGTAGATCTCAGATATGAGAGAATTCATACCTTCGAGAGCTTGTGGTAATTAATCACTCAATAATGGATTTCCACATACCTTATTGCAAATGTTATTATTGCAATCATGCATAACTGGTCTAAAGAGTTAACTTGTCTTACTTTAGTTTAGGAATTATTATGTAAAACATGCAATAAACAAGTTGGAATCAAAAATGTTGCAAAAGTTTGTTCAAAAACCCGGCAGAAAAGAAACTAAAGTAGTACAATGTAGACCTTCAAAAGGCACTTTATTTGATACGGACATCAGAATGTGTGATAGTAACACTTTTTTTCAGCTTGGTCATTTTTTTATGCTAACTGTGTACCATGAAACTTTCATAAAGCCGTTTTTCTTTTTTGCATCGTGAATGATGGGTGAAGAACTTCAGGGTTGTAATTATCTGTTTATACTGTGGTAGCCTGAGGTAAAAGACCTCAATATTGCAGAGTCTCAAGCAATAATGGAAACTTACTGAGCTCAGATGAAGTCATATTTTCATCCACACTAACCTCAACTGCAAGATAAGATCATCAGTAATAAATAAATGCTCATGCATGTCCCTTAACATACCAAAAGGTTTTATATTACTAAATAAATTAGCTTTCTTTTAAATGAAATCATTATTAGTCTAAATTATCTACATATTCATACTGTACAAGCGATTTATCAGTTGGTTAGATTGTAACAGAAATCTGACTTTCATACTGAGTGGCTTGTGACCAATCCAACAAAAAAATGTTAATATTGTTGTATTTTTAGTCTGTGAGTGCACCAGAATTTGACTGAAGATCTTTTTAACATCAGTAAGTTGTTTGAAAAAAAGAGTAAAAATGTGAGAGGGTTCTAAAAAGAAAAATACTCAGTAACTAACAGTCTGAGTTTTTTTTTTTTTAGAGATTTACAGCAACTAAAACTAGAAATGTTTCTATACCAGTGATGCAACGCTATATGAGCAAATATGTACTAGTCTGCATTTTTACAAGCGGCAGCTGTAAGGTTTTCCCAGACTAACAACTTCAGCGTTAGTATGCTAAGTTTATGTTGGTGGGGGTTGCAGCTGTATCAGTCTGCCTGATCAGCAGGATCATGAGCCCATCTGGATGCCGTTGCAACACAGGCTGCCTGATGCAAAGTGGAAAGCTTTACTCCACACAGGGCAGACTGAGTGCAGAGCTGATTAAAGCACTGTAACATTAGCATAGTAACACAGACGCTTGGCTAAGAAAACAAACTCAACGACGCACTCGTGTGAAAGTGTAGACATTTAATACCAACTAATTTAGTGTTGTACCCTGCTGAAATGAACATTTTCAGTTTATTTTTATTGCTAAAGTTATCAAAAGTCACGGGGGGCTTATTAGCCTTCCAGCGCTCAGAAGATTTATTCATTTTTCTACAAACTGGAAAAACTCAACATGGTCTCTGAATCTTACTTCAAAAAATTCAAACTATCCTTTTTTGTAGCTAAAATTTGACTCATCTAGTGTAAGATTTTGTTTTTTAGATTTTTTCATTTTATTGAATGTTTCTGTCTAATCTGTCTGGATTAGACAGATTATAGATTTTCAGTAATTTGGACAGAATGTTCTGCAACTTGGTTTGTTTTAGAGAAAACTGTGTTTTTAAAATGATAAATGTCTTATGAATACAGTTACATTTTCAATTGGAAACCAAAAATGTATACATTTGGCAGGTGTTATAGTTCTTTGAGAAAAATCAGCAAGGTCAAAAATTGCTATTGTTACTGAAATCTGAATCGCTCAGTGAATTTCCTATTAAGGCCACTTATTAAATTCAGAATTTGTTTACATTTACTGAGGTAAGTTACAGATGTATTCACATCAGCTATTTCTTGTAATAGCATTCCAAATAAAAGGCACTTTCAAGACGCTGCTTAAGTTAGATTAATAAAAGATAAGGGTGCTCTTTTAAATCCATTTCCTGTTGGATTAAAACCTACTGCTTCTGTAAAAGAACTTACAATAAATGTTTTCGTCTTTTATTGTCCATGGAAAAAAGTGTAATGTCCCACCCAGACCTCAAAGAAAACTACAAATTGGAATCAACCAGGAAAAGCCTGATCAGTGCATGTTTACTTACCAGTAATACTTGTATACTCAGGGGTTACTTTGTCACAAATCTCTTACAATGTAGTTTTGTGAGAAAGGCAAAATGAATGACTACCTGCTCTGCTTTGCAGCTCGTCTTCCTGCAGCAGTAGCCTCTCCTTGGCGACCGCCAGCTCCTCCTCCGCCCGTTTAACCACAGCCTCCGCCTCCGACACCCGCTTCCGATCCAGCTCCAACTCCTCCTCCAGGTCCTGGTGAAGGCCAGAAGGGCAAGTGAAAATGGGGAGGCACAGGAGAAAAGAAGAGGAAAAAAAGATGACTGAGGGGAAAAGGGGAGTTCGACAGCAAATATAACACAGATGCAGAGTGCAGATTGGAAAAGGATGGATGAAATGTGGTGAGTCAGGGAACTCTCCTGCCCGGCAGTGAGGCTTTAATGGTCTGCTGCAAGGGCTTATGTCAGCTCCGTGCCAGCTCTCTCAGGGCTTCTTAGTGCTTGTGCGGGAGGTGGTAATGGTGGTGCTGCAGTGCATCTATCCTGCTCAAACTACTCATTAGGAGATAGTTGGCACAGGGAGCAGCACTGAGGGAGTGCAGGGTATGGTCCCCCCCCACCTCCTAATATCTTACTTTGATATCAGTTTTTCTTCTCACGGATTCTAGTTCAGGATGACTGAAAGCATGTTCATGTTCCTGTGTGTACCTGTATTCTCTCCTGCAGTTTCACTGTGTTCCTTTTGCTCTCAGCCAGCCTCTCCAGGTGACCTTCTACCTCCGTTTCAGCCCGCTTTACTCTTTCCCGCAGAGCGCTGTGCATCCCCTTCTTCTCCTCCTCCTCCCTCTCCTCCCACCTCTGCCTCTCCTCTCTCCATTCTGCCTCAATCTTCTTCCTCATCTGCTCGTTCTCCTCATGGAGATCATTCACTTTTTGCTCCCACTGCTCCCGCTCTTCTTTGACTGCTCGCTTCTTCTCCTCCTCTGCTCGCTCCCTCTCCTCCTTCAGGGCCCGCAGCTCCTCCAGAAGGGCTTTTACTCTTTCCAAGTCCTCCTGCAACTGCTTCTCTTTCTCCTTGTCTTCTCTTTCCCCATCCTCCTCTTTTCTCTGTTTCTCCTCGTCAGCCATTTTCTGGAGCTCCTCACATTTAGCGTACAGTTCCTGGATCTGCTCCCCAGCGTTCTTCAGGTCTTTGCTCAGTCTCAGGCTCTCGTCCTGAGCGGCGCTGAGGTCAGCCTTGGCCTCCAAGAGTCCTTCCTCTGCGGCTCGGAGCTTCTCCTGAAACTCTTTTCTCAGCTCCGCCTCAGTTTCGCGCTCCCTCTCCTCTGCTTGGATGCGGAAGAACTCAAAGTCTGCCTGAACCTGGAAGGGCAAAGGATTTAAGAATTAGCTGCTCATTGCACATACATTTTTTTACTGCAGCAGCATAATCTCATCCTGATTCTTTTTTTTTTTTTTTTTTTTAAAGTCCAACCCTTAAATTTGAGTAAATTTAATCAGTGGAAAGAAAAATAACCATGTAAAGAAAAGAAAATTGCAACACCCACTGTTAGAGAACTGCAGCAAATAGTGGAGTCACCAAGTCTCCATGACAACCATTACATGTTATCTACATGCCAACTAATTGCTTGAAAAAAGCACCTTCTGTGTCATCACCACAAATGCAAATATCTGCTAAACTCTATTTGAAATAAAACTGTCTTATTTGGTCAAATGAGATTAAGATCGAACTTTTCAGCAACAAACGCTCCACATGGGTTTAGTGTGAAACAAATAAGTTAGGGGACAAGCACCTCATGCCCATTGTTAAGTATGGTGGAGGCCCTGGGAACCTTATAGGAGTCAATGCTTCAATTACTTATACCTCTGCCATTAAAATCAAAATAGGTTTGCACTTCAAATCAAGATATTGATCCAAAATGTTTGTCCAAATTAACACAGAAATGTTTGACCAGGCACAAAATCAAGCTTCTTCCATCTCCATCTCTGTCCCCTAGACAAAGATCCTTTGGATAATCTATAAGGGGGACTCAAGGAAAGCGAGTGCAGGGGCAGGCCCAAGCTAACTTTAGATGGGCAGCAATCATTTCCTTAGTTTTGAAGATCAAGACACATCTTTTGTACTTGAATGATTTTTTTCTCTTGTGAGAAATTCTGCTCTGTGCCGCTTCATTTTTATTTATTTGTTTGTTTATATGATTTTTATTTTTATTTTTCCTGTTATCACTTTTTTATTTTTCTTTATTTTTTTAAATAGCATTTTCTCATTTTGAATTTGTATACACGTTTTTCGGTATGGGATTATACTGCTGAAAAAAGAAGTTTAATTAATTACACATCTCTACCAAGGAAGCTATGTGGAAATATCTCATATGGAGTCATTAAAGAGGCTTTCTCTCCATGAGAAAGTTGTAACAACATGATACAAAAGGTGGTAAAGCTTAATCTTAGATGTTTATAATGTAAGATCTATGGAGACTATGGAGCAACCACCGTGGGCACACTTTGAAAAAAGCCAGGCTGTTACAATAAAGGCCAATTGGGAACAACGTGGTGACATTCACACAGCCCTGATTATGTGGCAAAAGATCATTATTAGGAGGCACACTGAGACAAGGCAGGTTGGAGCCTCATTTATTTTCCTTTCTTGGAAATCTAACTGCACTGAAAATAGCTTTTTTTTCAGATAGTTGCACTGAAAATACACCAGTATGCATAATGAGCCCAATTTGAATCCAGAAATATTAACTCATTATACAGTAAACTTCTAACACAATTTTGCTTATACCCGACAATGCACAAATTACTTTTTTGATAGAGGCTGACTGCAAAACAGTGCCTTGCAAAGATATTCAAACCTCTTAAAGTTTTTCACATTCTGTCACATTACAGCAACTAACTTGAGAGTATTCGAATCTATTCAATAGAAAAACAAAGAAATTGGTAAGGAAAGGGGAAAAAATGAAAAAGTGGTATTACCTTGTTGCAAAAGTAGGCAGACTGTTGAACTAAAATTCTTGAAGCACATTTATATTTTTCTGATATTTGCTCATTTGCATGCTTTAGCAAAAACCATAGCCTACCCAGCAATGACTAAGGATCAAAATAATGTTACTGTACAAATGTATTGGTCAGGAGAATGTTAAAAAAATAATCCACAGCTTTATGAAATATGGCACAGTTAAAGAAGTCATCAAATCTGAAGCCAAAATTAAACAACGGAGACATTCCTCAAACATTTCTCATTCTGCTTCACCAGAAATGATCAAAGCCAAGATTGAGAAAAATCAGTGAGGCAACCAAAAGTTTAACAAAAACACTGATGGAGCTGCAGGAATTTCTGCCAATTATTGGTTGCATTCTGTGTGTTCTATTTTTCCTCCTCCTCGTGGAAATTTAACCTCTTTTTGTCTCTGCCTCGTGTTAACCTTGATCTCTTCTGCTGCTAAGTATGCATGTGATCGTTGATGCTTCTGCTCGCAACGCCTGTGGCCCTGAGAATGACCTCTGAAGCAAGCACCTCTGCCTATCAGCCTGTGTCAAAGTATTGTCTTGCAAAATTGCAGCTAGCTACTGTTTTGACCTCTGAAAAAGTATTCACACTCTCTGCTAAAAAGACAATTTTTTTTCACCCTAACACCATTCTGACAGATTTTCTTCAGTTGAGTTGTGTTGGATATTTTTGTTGCATTATAGTTTATAGCAACTTATAAGGGACTGTGGAAAAAAACACTGCTGAAAACCACTGTGTGTAGGAAAGTGTAATTGATGTTTCACCTCCTGGAGGAGTGTGGTGGGTCTTATTATGGGAAAATTGTCCCAAAAACGCTTTCTTGAAGCACAAAAAGAGCAAAGAAAAGAAAAACAATAGGACGACACACCTGAGCCCCAACTCGCTGCTGCTCATCCAGAGACTCCTGTAGCTCAAGGAGGCGTGTCCTTAAGACAGTCCCCTCTCCCTCGTGGCACGTCTCCATCAGTATGCGGTGGAGCTCATCGTGGTGAGCATGGTTTAAGGCTTGCAGGGCAGCTTCCTGTTCCTCATTCCTCATGTTCAAAGAGTAAATCACCTAGAAAGTGTTACAAGCAAAGAAAAGAAAACTTAATAACTTAAAATCATAAACTTTGTATCTTAGCTTTATTTACAACAGAAGAAATCACAACACATAGGAATTCCTGTCTGACCAAATATGCAGTTTTTGTTCTGTTGACCAATTGTTAGGAAGGCAAAACCAGGTGACCTAAAATGCATGATGATCTTGTTTGTATGTGTACTGATATCTTCACTGTTCTCCTTATTTCATGAAAAGTAAATAATTAACAAAGAGTTTATTGAAACACCTCTAACTGCTTCTGTTTCAACGGGGAGCAATGTTGGATTTTAAAGTTGGGTGTGGTGTCTTTTTTTCAACAATCATGCTGTATTTTCCAAATGGGCATCAAATATTTCCAAATTCAATGCTCCTAACTGTTTCACCATTACTTGTTTTTTTTTTTTTTTTTTTTTTTTTTAGAAACATTTGTAATAATGTGTTTCCCAGCAATTAAAAAGTGAAAAAAGGTCATTTTTACTGAGCATTGGCCAAAAAACTTTAATTGTAAGAAATAGTTCATTTTTGTTCTGTTATCCATACTTGTGTCGTATGCTTAGTATGACATTCAAATTTGCCAAAATTTTCAAACATTATGCTGCTTAACTTGAGGTACACAAATGTTGACAGTGGGGCTTAGCTTTGGTAAGGGTATACATTTTGGTTAAATGTTTGTGAAAATTTTAAATTTTAGAAAGCATTAATTTGCTATAGTTTACAGCTAGATAAAGTGAGATTGTATGTTTGATGAATTACTTTTTTTTTTAATTGAATTTTACTCGTATAATTTGCAGAGCCTATTCCTCTGTCAAAGGCAATGGATTCAAGACAGTTGCTTATATAAGGACTTGTCTGACATGGATGACCCCTTGGAGGATGCTGATCAACATCCTCCACAACAGGAGCCAAGCAGCAGAGGGGAGGGGAACAGTGGGAATGAGGACCCCATTCCACAGCCCACTGAGGCCAGTCCAGGGTGTAAATGTCTCGGTGATGAAACTTATGGTGGGCCAGCAATTAGGTATTGTTTATCTCTTTTTAAATAAACATCACAGCAATACAGAATTTGTAATTTCAACATTTGCCAAATACCCTGATTCACTGTATTGTGTTGTTGCTGCAAAGGGCTAATTTGCAACCCTTGTTTAAGGGTTGCAGTTTAGACTCACCTTTGACAATTTGCACATTCCCAAGACATTGAACTCATCAGATTGAGTCCAAGGCCTCAAAAGATGAGCCAGAAGAGTCTTCACCAGGACTAACACTTTTCATGGGCTCTCCATAGACAATAAACTGAACATCAATGAACATGTCACCATCATGCAGAAACATGCACATCAGAGACTGTATTTTCTGGGTAAAATGAGATCACTGTCTGTTCCCCTTACCCAGCATCATTCAATCCATTCTGCTCTACTGCTCCCCCTGTTTCTTCACTATACTGTCTCCAGCAAGAACAAACTCATTAAAATCTCACACATAGCATCCAGGATCGTACGCCTTCCCACTCCCGGCCTGACTGACGCACATCACACAGCCACCATACGCCTTGCACACAGCATAGCAAATAGTCTTGACCATCCTCTGAACTGGTTATTCACTTTGCTCTCATCTGGCTGCAGATACAGAACTCCAGACTGGAAAAAAGCCCATTTTAAGAAAAGTTTTGTCCCCTTAGCCATCATCACACTAAATAAACCCCTGTGATGATTGTCCGTTCCACTGTATTCTGTTGTATCAGGTTGTCTGCTCGGGCCACCTGTCTCTTGTGATGTGTATAAAAGGAGGGAGGGAACCTATCTACTTTATGCAGTACCTCTGGCAATACGCTTCAATAATTCCTTGGTATGAGTACATGTGTAAATACTTTTAATTTCAATCTGATTCTTTTTCCACAAGTTGCAGAGTGCACTGGAGGGCTGCTCAATTCAGCTTAAACCTCACCCAGTGTAAGCCTGATTGTTCAATGCTCCAATCCTACAGCACTAGCTAGAACTGAATACTGACTCAACACATGAGTTGATGAGATGCATAAGTTCTTTGGCATCAAAGCAAAAATAAACCATATCTAAACTGCAAATGTTTTTTGATATGCTGCGTGTTTCTTGCTATTTTTTTCTCATATCAGTGTTCAGTTATATGTGCAAATGTTGGACACATTGTTCAGGCTGGAAATAAAAGAGATTTGCACAAAGTTAAATAACAGTGTTTTGATTGTGTTCTGAGAAACCTCAGACCAAGTGTCGACACAGAGGTAGACATCATTTTTTTCTCTCGTTACTTATTTACCAGAGTTCAATTACATCAACAGCCAATAGAAGTACACCTCTTAAACTGACTTTGAAGAAGAAACTCAATAATAATAACATTGTACAACTCGCAACAGTTTAAGCAGCTTCCTTGACAAACTGGCCGTATCTAGTACAACTCTGACCCTGCCATCCAGTATAGTCCAGTTCCATAAACATCTGAATGCGTACATATGTACGTCATTTTTCTCTCTCTTCCCTAAATAGAGTATTATCATCCATAGTGCATGAAATATGGCCTATTTCTCCCCACGATTCATTTTAACCTCTAAGCAATGTTGCCAGTGTCATCATGATCTCCTGGTGACCCTTACGTCTCACTTACCCACTCACAGAGGTGTGTGTGTTGATGTGTGTGTGGACACATGAGTGTACGCAGGAGACACATGGGCTCATATTTTATCCAGACGCCTCTCTGTCTGCAGCACACAGCTTGCGCAGCACTGCTGGACATTCTCCTCACTCTGTGTGGAAGGGTGGCATGTTTCCACGCTCCATTGCAAACACATTCCCGCTGCCTTCACACAAACACAAGCAATAATAATAATAATAATAATAATAATAATAATAATAATAATAATATGCAAATCTACTTTTCCTGGCACTTGACGGTTTTGTCAGTCAGATGTCGGTCAAGTATGTAAGCTGGTGTTTCTCTTCCCTCATTGTGCACAAACTTTAGCTCTCAAATTGTGAATTGTGCCATTCAGAAATGAAGAAGGCATGCTCTGAAGGGGTTGTGCATGATCGTCCTCACAAAGTGAAACTAAGTGGAATAAACAGTTAAAAAGAGGAAAGTTTCATAAACGTTTTTCTAAAACTCATTAAATAATTCTGTCTTCACTAATATGCCTGGAGTCTTCTGGGAAGGTTTAGTTTTCAAAATATTTGGAGGACTGCTGCAGGGATTCATTCTCATTCAGCTGCAGAAGCATTGGCGAGGTCAGTCAGTGAAGCAGCCTGGCCCGTGGTCTGCACTGGAATCTGCCCAGAAGGGGGTGAATAATGTTGAGGTCATGGCTTTGAAGACCACTCAAGTTGTTCAGCACCAAACATGGAGGATCACTTGTTTAATACTACATTATAAAAATATGTCTTTATCGAGGTTACATTATTGGAAGCAGATTTTTTTCTGACCGAAGCACCCATGATGTCTATAGGCACACAGTGGTTAAAGCCAAGATCTCAACAGTATACATACCCCCTTTAAAAAAAAAAATCAGGTTTAAAAACTGAGACTATAATTAATAATTTAAAAATTTGTCATATATCCTGGGATTTCAACTGAAAAACAAACAAATCTGTAACAGGATGAAATACAAAAATTTAGAAAACTGCAGTAACAAGGTTGCATAAGTGTGCACACCTTCAAGCTGTTACCTTTTTGAAGCATCTTTTGATTTATTTTCAGCATTCAGCCTTAAGACAGAGTTAAGACGGAAACAGGTCAGTGAGGCGGTCAAGAGGCCAACAGCTACACTGAAGGAGCTGCAGGAATTTTGTTGTGCTCTTCATGTGACAAAAATGTCCTGTTTTCTCCATATCTTGACAAAGGAATAAGGAGTGCACCATAGAAGCCCTTCTGTATATGTGTCCACAAAAGGTAGAGTGGCCAAATACTGTCAAATGTTAGGTTGCAAATAGACTCCTGCAAACAAATCAACACTTGCCTTAAAAAATATCAAAGATTTTGCACACTTATGCAACTGGGTAACGACATCTTTTTTTTTTTTTTTTTTCTTCCAACAGGTCTGTTTGTTTATCAGATGAATTATACAGGATCAATGTTACATCTCATGTACACCACAAACATTGACATTTTTACAGGGGTGTGTTGACTACTGAGGTCCAATGTAAGTGTACCAAGATTTGAGGGTATTTGTTTATGTGCTGTCCTGCCACACAGTTGGAGCCCTGGAGTTCAATCATTGCATCAAATACATCTTTAGGCACTTCATTTTTACACATTCTTTATAGATCTGCACATTGTATCATTGTGTGAAAGCATTTAATTTCAGCCTGTTTTATTACTTTTTTAAATAGTCACTTAAGTTGCAGCTTGTACCTATAAACAAAGCACTTTACACCCATCCACTTAACCGCTGTTTATCAACTTAATTGTATTGGTAGTTATCTATTTTATTGAATTATGGAGATATAGAAAATTACAAAAAATGCTCAAATCTCTGCTCTAATTGAATTTAACTTGATAACATTTGGTAAAGATTATATATTAAACTGTATTTCAATACTTCTAATCCCTGTCATGTCCCAATGACATATTTTCTTACACTAGATTATGAGTCACAAACAGAAAAGAGCTTGAAATCTTTGGGGTAAAATCGGGTAACAGACCCAAGGTGGCGGGTATAAACTGATGCCTGGTCGGTATGAAACATCTCTTGACAGCGTGTCCTTTTTTAAAACAAAATATTTGGGTACAAAATGATGGAGTGAAAAGGGCCACCAGCCTTACTTACTGTCCTCTGTCCAAACGGCACTGATCCAGGATTCTTGAGGGTCAATCACATGTGACCCAACCTTGCTTAAGCGTTTTCTTTCACAAACATTTGTGATTCTGATAAGCCCTTTAGCACATTCACTGTTGCCAAGATGTGCAACTACCTTAAATATTCTCAGTTTAACTTGATTATTTCTTGTTATAAGATAACTTTTTCATTGTGGTCCCATTTGTCAGTTACATTTTTACAGTAAATTAAAAGAGGACATATGTGCTTTTTTTTCTCTTAAAACCTTCCACTTGTAACCATTTTCCTTAAGAAGGCACATACCACAGAAGTAGCTTATAACCACAATTTCTGCAAAGTGCTGGATTTACAACACTGTCATTTAACAGTGGGGGGAAATCTTTAAATTTTAAAGGTTTGTGTAATAAATTGAGGTTTAACTACAGTTTTGGTAAGCAATTTATTTAAACACTATGTTTTTCACATAAAAATAAAATAAAACTATTTTATACATTGAAAACAGGTTGAAGTGTAAATTGACATAAGAAAATCTGACATTTATTGTTGTTTCACTAATCTTGTACCACTCTTAGTTGTTACACATCTCAACAATGCTTTTTAAGAGCATTGGAACCGGCAGTGGAAGTATTTAGGTACCTTTACTCGAACACTGTACTAAAGCAAACTTTGTAGTTAGCTGGTTTTTTGCTAAAATGTTTATTTAAAAACAATTCAACAGATCTGGCAGTAATTAGAACTGGGTGTGGCTATTAACAAGTAACATGAGGGGTAATTACATTTTCACATCTGGATCAGATGGCTCTTCACACTTAATAAATTAAATCATAATTTGAAAACAACATTTTGTATTTACTCAGGTTATCTTTGATGTTCAAATTAGTTTAATACTCTAAAACATTTATATGTGACAAAAAAGCAAAAACAAAAGAAATCTGTAAGGCAATTACTTTACACGACACTATGCTTATTTACAAGACTTAAAAAAATCTATATGTAAGGTTGATTTTATGGGATAATCTGCAAATTGTTATGATTAAGAAGTTAAACCATTGTTACCACCTTATGCTAAAGAAGGCCACACATTTATGCAATATTAATTACTTTAGAATACCTCCAACCCAAATATGCCTTTTACACTATGTTTTACTACTAAAGGGGAAATTGCCTGTAGAATATTTATCCCTTACACTTGTATCTAAATATTGTTTATTTGATGGATCATTTCTTATTACAATACTAATGCTTGTACCAGTTTTTTGCATATTAAAATCCAACATCTGATGTTTTTGAAGCAGCTTTTTTAGAGCAAATCTCCAAACACTGGGCAAAGCAGCCTGGTCAGAGAGCGGCCTCCTACTGTAAATCCACTCCCCAGATCCCCGTATTGATCCTGGCAGTCGATAGTGTTATTCATGCAGCCTCACAAGCCAGTGCCCTTGCTTATTCACAATAACTTCACAGTCAGCAAGGCGTGGAAAACAAATCTGTCTCCAGTGTGCAGGAGAGCTGAGACACTGCAGCTGAAGAAGAGATGATCTGACTGGTTGGTGCACAGAGGAGAGGTTAGTAAAAGAGACAGGAGAGGATACATACACACACCTCCACACATATCACATAGGGTACTGAGTGTGCTGGATTACAAAGCAGTGAGCACTGTGACAGTAAGCACAGGAAATCCAAAGATAGATTTAAACCTGCCAGTCAAAGAGGGGTCTGTATATGTGCACAAAAGCTGATGCTTTAAAAAGCTGCTGTTGATCTCTGAGTCGTGCCAACTGCTGAACCTTTCCACATTTTCTCATGTTACAATCACAAACTTCAGTGAACTGAACAGGTTTTTATGGCTAAAACTGAGAAAGATTTGGAATTGATTTGTCTTGAGGCCTCCTTATTCTGAAACCTCTAAATAAAATCCAGTCCAACCAATTGCCGTCAAAAGTCACCTCATCAATAAATCAAACCCACTGTGAAATCTAACCTCAGTATAAATCCAGCTGATCTTTAAAAGCTTTAGTGAGGGAACATTAGCAGCTGGTAGCTTTGGGTATCTAATGAACCGATGGTCAATCCATCAAATGAAAATGGAGAGTGTAAGCCACAGCTGCAAACCAACCAATGCATGACTGTTCAGTCAAGCTGACATCAAGACGAGGGGATTAATATTCAGAGAAGCAGCCACAGGCCCATGGTAACTTTGAAGGACCTGCAGAGATCTACAGCTCTGGTGGGAGAAACTGCTGGTCGAACAACTTTGAGTTGTTGCCTTTTTTCCAAGAACAGTAAAAAAAAAAAATAGCATTGTCGAAAGAAAACCATAAGAAGTCCTGTTTGTAGTTTTCCATAAACCAAGTATGGAATACAGGAAACGTGAAAAAAGGTGTTCTGCAAGGTTTGACCAAAATTAATATTTCTGGAATACATTCAGAATGTAAAAACTATCATAGCATATCACTCTGAACCAACAAACCCACAGTGACGCAGGGTGGTGGCAGCATTATGCTGTGGGGAGGAATATCTTCAGCATGAAGACGATAGCTCATCAGAGTTGATGGGGCTGAATACAGAGCAATCCAGGAGGAAATCCTGTCAGAGGCTGCAAAAGGCTTGAGACTGGCGCGGAGGTTCGCCTTCTTGTTGGACTACAACTCTAAACACACATCCAGAACTACAACTGAATGGTTTAAATCAAAGCATATCCATGTGTTGAATGGTCCAGTCAAAATTTCCTCTTTACACATGCTCTCCATCCTGTCAGACTGCACTTAGGTTTCTTTGCAAAGAAGAATGGCCAAAGATTTCAGTCTTTAGATGCACAAAGCTGTAAAAGAGATATCCCAAGAGAGCTGCCACTGTTAGTGCAGAGAAACCTGTTTGAACAAAGTTTAAAAACTATGCATCTTTTTCCTTGCACTTCAGAATTATGACTGATTTGTGTTGGTCTGTCAGATAAAGTCCTAAAGAAATTTACTGAAGTTTGTAGTTGTGACATGACAAAATAGACAACATTTACGGGGTATTTGTTTGCGTATGTGTGCGTGCGCCTGTTTAAAGTTGTGTGAACATTCACAACAGCTGGCTTGAAATGGTCAGCTGGCGCTTTCTTCCCACTGGCTTGCTCCTCCATGTAAACACACTCCAACTGGTTTATCTTTAGCAGCACCCATTCAGGCGGGACAGAGAGAGACGGAGCGGAGGTCAGGGATGGAGGTATGGGGAAAGGGAGCGGAGGGAGAACATTGTGAAAGTAAAGCATAAAGGCATAAAGGAGGATGGGAGATAGGAAACATGAGGGATGAGGAGTGTTTTAAGCACAACTGTGAGTACCAATCATGTTCCTACACATGTAGGTTATTAAATATATAAAGTTACCAAGGCTGCCCCATTTTCTACATCCTCTCCACTCAACACCCTGCCCTAAAACACAAATAAACCATGTGTCACGCTGCAGGCATCCCAATGCTCTCTTGCACCAAATATCGGATTTGATGATTCTTATATTTCAGCAACCACAGGTTTCAGGTTTATTCACTGGGGTCATCTGAGCTAAATCGACTCAGGCATGGCCTGCATAAAATTTCAAGAGAGAGAAACAAGTCCACCCTGAAGAGGAAAGGAGACGAGAACTGAAGGACAGAGCTGGAAAATGCTTCTAACAAGAACAGACACAAGTGCTGACCTCTCATCTGTGCCATCTTTGCTTGTGTGTGTGTGTGTGTGTGTGTGTGAGTGTGTGTGGGAGGAACCCTTGTAAAACAAAACACGTTACCCATGGACACACACTCACATGCACTTCAAAGACAGAGGTGCGTCCATGAGGGAAGTGCACAGTCATCAGTAATTGTCATCGTTCAGTAAGCAGTGGGTCATGCCCTGCCTCTGTGAGTATTATTGTGGAGAACAGAGAGGGAGAATCCCCCACATATAACAAGGATTAGTGTTTGAGAAGCTGAGCAGATACAGATGCCAGTGCAGCTCCACTTGTACCAGCTCACTGACACATTGAGAAAGATACACAGCATTAAGGCTACTAACCAAACACTTTTTGTATTTGAGAATGTGTTCAAGACAAAACCTACACTCTCAAAAATAAGCTTCAAGTCCGCATGCCTCTGGTGACATCACACGAGGTGTGCGGCAACTGACCTGTGGTGTTTTTTAGTATGTTTCTCATATTTTTTTCCCCTCTTTATCGCATGTTTTTAATCAAATTCTGCCTCCAGAGAGGTTTATTTGTACTTTGTATAGCTCAGATATTTGAGTCACATGCAAGAAGACTGCATGGCCAGATTTCGTCATTAAATGCCTTCTGTAATCATTACAAGTATGGCCGCTGACGGGGGGGTCAGTTGTCCTGGGCCTATGCTGGAGGTGGCTCAGAACAATTTGTTTCCCTGTTGCAAACCCACTTTCAATCTGTTGTCTTTGTTAATTATCCTCCATGATAGCTAAGTTGCAGTTATCTTGTGTGAGAGTATAAGAGTACTTCTGGAAACATTTTTAGAGAATGTGGTACCTTTATAAATTTTTTTATAGAATTTTCTTGATAATATTTGTCATGACTGGTATTGTCGCATTTATAATAAGCATACATAAATACATGAATTCATTCTGCAAAGGTGCATTGAGAACATTTTAAAAATCAGCGACGAATGTGCAATTAATCACGAGGTAACTATGGACACTAATCGGTGAGTATACACATTTCCAGTCTTTTTAGGATTTGTGTCACTGTGCTTTCTACAGCAGGAATTTCATCTAGAACAGGGGTGCCTATCTCCAGGCCTCCAGAACTACTATCCTGCAACATTTTGATGCATCCCTTCTCCAACGCACCTGACTCAGATGAATAGCGCGTTACCAGGCCTCTGCAGAGCTAAAGGACTGAATGCTGATGAGGGAATTCAGCCATCAGATTCAGGTGATGGAGAAAGGATGGTAGCTCTTGGAGGACTGGAGTTGGCTAACTCTGATGTAGAACTTGTTCTAAGGTGTAAGATTAAAAAAATCCAAAGTATGGAGCAGATATGAAGGGTAAGAAAGGAAGAGAAGAGTAAGGAAAAAGATTGATCATGTCTTTAAATGCTAAATATCAATTAATTTTCTACTAATTACAGAATACTGTGGGTAGGGGCCCATCTAAGATTATCTTGTCCCGAGCCAAGGCAAGCTGTCAGCTGTAGCTGGCCTGATTACTAGCTAACTTGTAATAAAACCCATATTGTCTGGCTGATGCGCACCATTCAAATAGTTTTGAAATCTTAATAACTGCTTCCTACAAAACTACTGCATTACCTTCAGCAAAACTAATTGCCAGGCTTATAATGAGTCCAATCCCAATAGTTAGCCCCACCATAACTGAACCTGTAATACAGCCTATACCATCACAGCATTACAGTAAACTTCAGAGGGAAGAAGTAAAAAGAAACTCCATCACTCACAGTCATACAGAGAACAGTTCTTCGATCGGTAAAGTAGAAGTTGTAGTAAAAAGTAGTAGCAAGGTGATAGTTTAGACAATGTGCAATGTCACTGTTCTGGCAAATCTGTGACTGCTTCAACTTAATATGGCATTTACTCATTTTATGCGTTATGAATATGTGTAGAAACCAGTCAGATGGAAAATTTCAAACAGATTTGTACCTGATAATTTTCTGAACATACAGTTATCATCATGGTCATTGTTTGCTTCAGCTTCGGCATCCAACCTGGACTAAAACATCCAAAATCGAACCTCTTGGAATTCAAAAGCAACTTAAGTGCTTAAGAGTCTATACTCAGTCGCTGCGTTTCCATTAACCTTGAAATTGCGCAATTTGAAATAACAAAAATAAATTTGCTTTCTGGAAACATGTCATTTTTGAAAAAAATTCTCTGTTTTCAAGAAAAAGTTTTGGCGCTAGGATGAGATGGTTCAGATGGTGGAGTCAGAATTTGACATAAACAAGATGAAAGTGTGTGTCCATTCTTCCTTGTATCAGCATTTCAGGCTGGTAGTAGTAATTTAATGGTGTGGGGGATATTTTCTTTCAACACTTTGGGCTCTCTAGTACCAGCTGAGTATTGTTGCTGACTGTCCATCCCTTTATGACCACAGTGTACCAATCTCATGATCGTGACTTCCAGCAGGATAATATCCCATGGTATGAAGCTCATGGACCATAGTGCTTGCTAATGCCAGCTGATCACGTTTATTCTGGTGCCTCTTGTGATGTCAATGACCCAAAGCAGAAACAGCAGTTTTTCCCCTTTCTTCTTAAAAACATTGTAATTTGTGAAATCTTGAGGAGGAAATCCAAATTCATTACCTGCTGTTTTTATTATACCTGAATACAGCATTTTCAGTAGGGGAAAATAACACTACTTGATAGTATCTTACCAATTAAAAAAAATGTATGAACTGTTTGTTGGAGCCTACTGTGGAGACTGCCCTTTTCATTTTTATTTATTTATTTTTTTTTAAATCTGTGGTAACTGATTACTTTAGACATTTCTTTTGTCTGTTCTAGATTTTTTTTGTCTCAGTAGCACATTGACATGTGAAGCCTTTAGGGCAAGGCAAGTTTATCTGTACTGCACATTTCAGCAACAAGACAAGTCAAAGTTCTCTACGTGATGAAAGTAGTCTAAATAACACAGCAAGGGGCATGGCGGAGATAATGCACAGAATAACTGATCATCACATCAGTCTTCATTGCTGCTTCCAGCTCGATGGAGATCTGCAGCCTACACCTAAAGCTCTCAGTGACCTATGTCGGATACCGTCAGTCACGAAGTCTCACCAACATGATCCAAGTTTCCCGTCATTCCCCGAGATGATGTGGTTGAACATCTCCATCACCTTTCACATTGTAAAGCTACTGGCACAGCCTGTTATGTTTCAGGTGATGTTTTTCTGAATGCGTGTATGTTTTGCAGTGCAACATCCGAAGGTGTGATACTGAGGCAGCCATCGGATCACGCTGCCAGCCCGACAGATGGGCATCCGGCGGCGCGCCTCTCTCTCACGCTGTCAGCAGCGGACCTTACCTTGGTGAGCTGAGCGATCTTCTTGCACATCTTGCTGTGCATCTGGTAGTCATAGAGCTCCTGCTCGATGGTGGCCAACTCTGCCGCAGTCCCGTTCACGGTGGAGCCCGGCCCGGGGGACTGTGCAGCCTTACCGGCGCCTGAAGCCATAATGAAACCCCCCACCACAACTCTCTCAGCCCCCTCTCTCTCTCTCTCCCACTCTCTCCCAAGGGAACTTCCCAAGACCGGAGGATTGTCAGAAATGATCCTTCCGCCTCGCGGATGAAAAATCCCACGGAAATCGTGTCAGGTTCCTACTCGTGCATCTCATCCCTCCGCGCGCAGACCCTCTCTCGGCATCTCGAGGAATCCGGCGGTAGATCGGCGGGGCTCTCCTGGTGCGTTCCGGTTGCTGCCCCGCTCTCCTCCTGCTGGCCGCCCGGTGATCGCCGAGGTCACACGCTGGAAGTCCATCGGGGACGCGCTTGCGCCAGCCGAGCCTGTCCTGTTGCCAGCAGATGTATATATATATTTTTCGTTATTCTAAAAGGGAGGATGAGAGCGTACAGTCCGACCACCTGTCTGGGGGCCGGGGCGGAGAGGGGCGTGTGTATCTGTGGAACATTACCGGAGACAGCTGCTGGAGAGGCGCACTGCTGCAGTGCTGCCCCGCCCCGGATCGCTGTACGAAGGGGAGGAGGAGGAGGGTCTCCGGGGTCCGTGTGATCAGTTAGATAAACATACACAGAGGCTAGCAACACCAAAACAAATATATACACTGTAAAAAAAAAAAAAAAAACAACAACAGAAAACACCCCCAGAGGAAGTTTATGGTGGCCCTGATGGGAAGAGGTGGCCCTCTTCCCATCAGGAACAACAGTTGCAGAGTATATGGAAGTATATGGAAAAAGGGATCATTTCTCATTCTTTTGAATCGCATTTTTACTCTGACATTAGCTTTCTGTGAAATATAGGACATGCACAGGGGCGGCTCCAGAAAGTTTACAAACGGGTGGCCACTTGGGGGGCCATGGCCTATTCTTGGGTGGTGCACCAAAACCAGAAGCCATAACAGAATTTCAGGTGGGTTTGTTTATTGGTGGGGTCATAGATGAATTAAAAGTACACTGATGTGATATTGGCAGAGGTGCAAGCAATTTTAAATACAACACAGCATTCCAGTGAAGGAAATATGTGAAGAGTAGTTTTAACAGCTGGAGGGTTGTCTGCCAAAGTCCAGCTGTTTTTTTATTTTTTTTATTTTTTATTTTTATTTTGTTGGGGTCAAACAAAATGTGATTGATGAACCCCTGTGTTCTGCCACACTTTCCTCTTTGTTTAGCACTCAAATGAGGTTTGGTTCACAATCATACACAATCTATGCCCCACAGTTTTATCTAGGCTGGACCCATCCCATAGACAAGATTGATATAAATATGATAATATGTTGTTTTCGCAACTGCAGAAATACATTGCTTCAATATATTGCACTAACAATTAACTAAATAACCAATGTAAAAACATAAGATACACTACAGGGACAGGGTAAATACTTGTTGCAAAATGGAAAATTATGCATTTATTAATCCTTAAACTTCATCTTTGCAAGAAGTGATGATTAGTCTGTCATTAATATGCCAGAAATATGTACATTTTCACTAGTGTAATCAGAGTGTGACACACACACACACACACACACACACACACACACACACACACACACACACACACAATATACTATTTTTATTTGGTTAATTAATACAAGTGGCAGATCATGTGCAGTGCAGAGTCTGGAACACAACCATCAAGGCAATGTGATAAATTGCTCTTGAAAATACACAGTCTGGGCAAATATCATACAAAAAATATCTTGTAAATTGTTCAGACACAGAATCCAAAACAAAACATTGCTTGTTTGTTTTATCTTGACATCCGACATACACTTGCATGACTATATGGTAATGAGAAAGTGGACATATTATATTAGCACTGTGCATCACTGGGTGGTACTCAAGGAGCAACCAGGCAGATAAGTTGGCTCTGCAGAGGATAGTAAGGGGAGCTGAGAGGGCCATAGGTCTCTCTATCATCTGTCCAGAAACTGCATGAGAGGTGCTGCAGGAGGGCTTAGAACATTGTCAGACACTCTTTGCGTTCTTTCTGGGAACGTTTTGAACTGCTGTCATCAGGCAAACATACAGCAACACTGAAAACAAAACCAGGAGATGTCAATACATCTTTGTTTCAAACTATCAAAATGCTGAACTGTTACATCACATTTCATTACATATTGAAGTTGTTTCATATTTTTTGCTGTTTGTATTTTCTGTGATTTACTTAATGATTTTCTGCAGTAATATGGAACTGATTCAGGAGAAACGCTGTTTTATTGTAAGCATAGCTACAATAAAATGAAACTTCACATATTTTAATTTGACATTACCTGGGTAGCGGATGGAATTACATTCAATACATTCCCCTGAGTGGCAGACCTCTAAGGTTTTAACAAATGCATGATGTTTAGTAAAAACATTGGAAATCGGTGATGCACAGGGACAAACTCACATGTAGCTCTTTCCCTCCCATCCAACAGGTGGCGGTAAAGCCCCTAAAGGCTTTATAGAAAAGGAAACTCGCCTCCTACGGTTGAATTTGAAAACAGGCGGCAGTTTCACGACTGAGAATCTCACAACAAGGTAAATGTAGGTAACTTCTTTAAGATTGATAGATGGTCCATTTTCATGTAACGTTAAAACTGTATTTCTTTATATGAAGCTCTGTTTCTTGTGAGGGACTTGCTTTGCGGCTCTTGTTTATGTGGAGTTGGACATCCAAACAGACAAACCACTGCTGTGTCAGCGCTGAAAAACGTCGCTCTCTTGGCGAAGCGACTGCTGCTCTTTGAATGTGTTTTGTGTTTATTTGATCTTGTGGGTGACAGATGACTGCGGACAATGAGATAGAGCTAAAGGAGGCGTTTCAGCGGGCTCAAAAAGGACACAACAACAAGGCGAAGCTGGTGGCGAGCCTGAAGAGCCGCTACAACAAGGTACACCTGCTGATTAGTGTTACCTACTAAACAGACCTTTCTCTACAATATGCTCAAACCTGCTTTACAAAGACAGTGCTTTGCTAAAGTATCCAAAAACAAAACAATATAGTTGAGTATAGCACAACTACAAACCTATCAAGTTATGGCCGTCTGTCTAAACCGATGGGCCAGGTGAGTATAGCCTTCATCGGTGAAGCAACCAAGAGGTCCACTGTAACTCTGAAAGAGCTGCAGAGAGCTCAGGTAGGAGGATCCTTTGGCTTTCTGAGAGAGCGACAAGAAAAAAGCAAGCCATAAGAAGTCACGTATGCAGTCCAAACATGTGAAAGAAGGTGCTCTGGTCAGATTAGATCGAAATCAAACTTTTTGGCCAACTTGAGAAATGCTATTTGTGGAGGGAAACTTACCCTGGAGACACCAGCATGATACATTATGGTGGGAGCATCAAGCTGTAGGAATGATTTTCATCAGGAGGGACAGGAAAGCTGATCCAATGGGAAGACTGATGGAGATAAATACCAGCAATCCTCGAAGAAAACCCCGTAAAGGTGGCAAAAAAAACTCGAGACTGAGGCAGATGCTTACTTTCCAGCAGGACAACAACCTAAACCTTACAGCCAGAGCTATAGTGAAATGGCTTAGATCAAAGCGTAATCATGTGATAGAAAAGTTCAGTCAAAAATCGAATTTAGAGTCTGTAGCAAGACTTAAAGATTGATGTTCAGAGATTCTCTCCATCCAATCTGACTGAGGTTGAGCCAATTTGCAAAGGAGGATAGGCCAAAAAAAAAAACCAACTCTTAGGTGTAGAAAGCTGGTAAAGACCTATCCCCAAAACAATTGGACCATTGAAAGGCAGCTCAGGGGAACTAAATATAAAAGCATGCAACACTTAGATATTTGTTTAAAAAAAAAAAAAAAAAAATAGCGAAAACCATGTACCATATCAATTTTTCATTTTTACAATTATGCACTACTTTGTGTTAGTCTAGTCCATAAAATCCTAATAAAATAAAACAAAGTTTATCGTTGATACTTTAACCAGACACTACAATTTTTCATTTCAACTTAAAAATACTTTTTAGCATTTATTTGTTTTCGAGTTGAATGTTTGTTTTTCCTGGGTTTCATCAGTCACATGTTTCATTTCCTCCTCCAGCTTGAGGACAAGACGTTGTTCCATGAGGAGTTTGTCCACTACCTGAAGTATGCAATGATTGTGTACAAACGAGAGCCTGCTGTTGAAAATGTGATCGAGTTTGTGGCCAAGTTTGCCACAAGTTTCCAGCCTCCACCCAATACAGAGGATGAGCAGCAGGAAGAGGAGGAGGAGGAGGAGGAAGACGATGAAGATGATCATCCATTTCTGAGTTTCATCTTCAACTTTCTGTTGGAGGTATAAACACATATCCTTACATGTTCTTGACCTTTCATTAGCATTCAGCAATACAAGATTTAATCTAAAAGGAGACATTCAAAATCTATTAGAAACACAATGGAAAAAATATAATTACAAAAGTGTAAAAAAGATACTTGTAAGAAATTAGTAATTATATTTTATACATAAGACCTTTTTTGAGGAAGTGCACCATTACTTGGATGTTTAAATGACCCTTCATAGCTGAAATGCCTGGACTGCCAAAGTAATGTGACGTGTGAAGCGTCTTCCCCCTTTTTTTTTTTCTTTTTTTTCTTTGAAATAAGCGGTTTGATTTTTTTTTTTTTTTTTTTTTTTTTTTTTTCCTCTGTCTTTTTTCAGTCTCACAAAGCCAACAGTCATGCGGTGCGTTTCAGAGCGTGCCAGCTGATCAACAAGTTGCTCGGCAGTATGGCAGAAAACGCCCAGATCGACGACGATCTCTTCGATCGTATCCACCAAGCCATGCTGGTTCGTGTCACGGACAAGTTCCCCAACGTGAGGATCCAGGCTGCTTTAGCGATGACCCGCCTTCAACAGCCAAAGGATCCTGACTGTCCCACTATCAATGGTTTGTTTTGTTTTTTTATTAAATTTTTTACTTATTACTTTTAAATTCTGTGAATGTTACATTTCAGAAAGTTTTTAATTACCCATTTTTAGGACTAATTATTTGTTGGATTTCCTGCTCACCTTGTTCTCATGGCTTGTTAAGTATTCAGTCTTTGAAAAAAACGTGTTGTTTAATCTGATGAGTGTCTTTGATTTTCTTTTTGTATTGACCCACCAGCTGGCTCATTCTCAGCCTCTTCTGTGTTTTCAGCTTATATGTTGATTTTAGAAAATGACAGCAACGCCGAGGTGCGACGTGCCGTTCTTTCCTGCATTGCAATGTCGCCCCGGACCCTGCCTAAAGTTCTCAAACGCACTCGAGATGTTAAAGAGAACGTCCGCAAGCTAGCCTACCAGGTAGGCATGCAGGCAGTCAACTAGATGTATGCACATATGCCAGTGGTGGTTAAATACTGGGATCTCTGGTTTCCTATTTAATTTCTCTGGTTTTGTGTGTATGTGTTTTCTTTTTTTTCTGTTTTCGGCGAAAGGTTCTTGCTGAAAAGGTTCACATTAAAGCTCTTACCATCGCACAGAGAGTTGGTCTACTGCAGCAAGGTCTCCATGACACTTCAGGTAATGTTTTGTTCTCATGGTTTAAAAATTTCTATTACAGCAGAACGGCTGTAGCAAACAGAGCATGATAACGTCTCATTAAAAGCTTACACACAATGCTTGGGGAGCATCAGTATGTATTGAAAACACTATCAGTCTTAATTATATAAAAATGATTACTTTTATCCTTCTCAAAGGTATTAAAAATCTGTCAGGCTGATAGTTGGTTCTGTTTTTCAGTCAGCCTAAATAGCACCTTTTAATGAAGGGATTACATTAATAAATATATTTCGTCGTAGAATCAAAATTTTTATACTTTAAAGTGAAATTGAGTTATTGCATTGTGTCTAGTCACTAAAAGATCAATATTTAAACTATTAGTAATAGTAATGATATAATGACCACTTAATGATGCATAAACAAGCATAAATCTTAATGCTTAAAATAGTAATTCTGAAAGGGCACGGGGAATAAGTCCACACAGAAAAAAAGATCAAATATAGATTCTACCATTTAAAAAAAAAAAAAAAAAACAACACACAAACAAACTTTGTCTCTTTCTGAAAAGTAAACAATGTTCCAAAATGATAGCAACCAGCTGGAACCAGACAGCAAGGACTTGGAGTGCACTGAAATATTCTTATCAGGGGTAAAGACGGGGTTGCATTCTGTTGACTGGGTTTAACCTTGGAAGAAAAAGATAATTATCTTTGAAACATATCCAATTTAAAATATAAAAGAATTTTAAAATTCTTTTATATTTACATAAAAGTTTTATAGTCATTTCATTTAAACCATCACAGTGAAATAGATTTTTTTTTATTTTTACTTTTTTCATATTAATCTAATGTCCACTGGCGGCATTTTTCATCAGTCTTGTATAGAAAAGCAAAGTTTTTTTTTTTGTTTTTTTTTTTTGTTTTTTTTCATCTGTGAATTAAAAATGGGTGTTTATGGTCAGTTTTTTTTTTTTTTTTTGTTTGTTTTTTTTTTCTCCACCCATAATGGTACACAGCGATTGTTCACCATGACTTTATAAAACCCAAAGATACGTTATGTGTTAAATCATTCTTTTGCTGTCTGTTTTACAGAGTCAGTGAGAGACATCGTTTGCAGTCGCCTGCTGCCAGCCTGGCTGTTTCGGCTGGATGGAAACGTCATCGAGCTGCTCCATCGGCTGGATGTGGAGAACTGTGCTGAGACCGCTATGGAAACCCTGAAGGCCATTTTCAAAACCATGCCAACCGAAGAGCTGCTGCAGAACAGGGGACAGCTCGACAATAGGTAGGCTCTCAGATTTCCCTCTTTCACATGCAACCATTTAAACATGTAATGTTTGACATAACGTAATAAAGTGTGTTTGTTTCCTAACAGAAAGGTGATCCCTGCGGACTCTATGACCTGTGAAAACGTGCTTTACTGGAGAGCCCTGTGTGAGTTCTTGAAGGGTAAAGGAGATGACGGGGAGGAAATGCTTGAACAAGTGTTACCCGATGCTGCAACCTATGCTGACTACCTCTGTGGGTAAGTTACAAGACAGAGATTCACAAAATAAATGTTGGGCAGTGAATATTTTGTCAAGTGAATGCACCATGGATCAAAGGTAGCTGAAGTCGCGCTATTAGTGAAGGTGCAAGCAACTGTATACATAACGCAGTATCTGTGGGAAAGAAAGCTACAAAATTGCGACAGGACTGGATACACAGCCACACATGACCATTATTAAAATTTAATTTTCTTTAACAGGCACGAAACTTGCATGACTTTAGTACAAATCTTACTCTTCTGTTATATTTGCTTGGAGTAAATTTGGCTGCCTTTTTAAAGTGAAAAAACATTTTCTTGATAATACAAAGAGCTAATTACCCACCAGTGGCTGGAGGAAATAAGCTGACACAATTGAGCTTTCTTTATTTCTCGGGGCTGTGATCGATGTTTGATGTAGATTCTTTTCGAGTCTCAGTCTCTCTCACTGTTGGTCCTCCAAGTACGATTTTGTGCCTTTTGCTGTTCTGCAGTAAAATACAAGGACAAACATGACCCTTTGGATTTTTCTTTTATCTAGTTGATGTTATTGTAACTACTTTGTGATAATATGATTCTGAAAGTCAAAATTACTGTAACAATGTTGTAACCACAGGTATCTGAAGGCACTGTTTTCAGAGGAGCACTTTATGTATGTAACTGTGTGGATAACTGAAGCCTTACTATTTAAGTTATATAAGTGTGTCTAATTTTGTGTGTGTGTTTCACTCACTTTATGTTTAAGTGTGATTTATTTATTTGTGGGTTTTTTTGTTTTGTTTTTTTTTTGTAGTTTAAAAACAGTTCATTGCTGCCAGGCTTGCCAAAGATGCTTTATTCTTGAACTTGCAGAATGCGACTTACTGCATATTGGCTTGCTGACAGCTGGAGTGTGTGTGTGTGTGTGTGTGTGGAATAAGGATGGAGCGTCATGCTACTGCTGGAGTTGACTGACTCTTCGCTTTGTCTGCTGCAGCTATCTGAAGGCAGTTCCTGTGCTGACAGAGGAGCAGAGGGCTGACTTCAACCAGCTGGAGCTTGTCATGACCAAAGAGTTCATCTCCCAGCAGCTCATCCATCTCATTGGTTGCCTCGATACCAACGAGGAAGGCGGCAGGTAAACCAAGACCAAAAAAAAAAAAAAAAAAAAAAATCTGGATGCAGTGCCAGCATCAATCTTTGTGCATCTACAACCAGTTGGTTGTATGGTTGCATGGTTCATCCGTCCATCCGTTCGTTCATCAGTTTATCCATTCATCAATAACCTACTGGATCACCGTACGTTGGACTGACTGAGCTGTGTTTGTAGGAAGCGTGTGCTGGCTGTTCTGCAGGAGATGCTGGCTCTCCCACAGACCCCCTCCTCCCTGGTGTCTCTCCTCACTGAGAAGTTTCTCGCCCTCATCCCAGACGACCAAAGACGCATCCAGACCGTAAGCTAGATTTCGACTTTAGACAAGGAACAGTTTCAATAAGTTAGACTTCTTAGCAAGAAAAGTCGATTGTTAATGACACAGCTTTAAGGGCCAGTTAGACAGAAATGGAAAAACAATACAATATTAATTCCAGTGTTCCAGTCTGGCTGTTGGATCATCACATCTCTGACTCATATTTAATGGAGCTGGCTTTCTTGAACAGGTGGCAGAGATCATCTCAGATGTGAGAGAACCCATCATGGAGCCCAGTCAGCCAGTGGATGAGAAAAGGAGCCGTCGGCAGCAGGTCCAGGTGGGCTAGACTCGGATAAAAACCACCCAGATCGTATAATCGCCGCTAATTTCACAGCAGTTTGTGCACAGATGAAACCTCCACCTGATGGTGACGTCCTAGCAAATAGATTTGGATCAAAACAAAAGTATTATTTTGAAATGTAACTTATGTAGATCATGTAGTTTGATTATATATTTACTGTTTATTGGTTAATCCTCTCAGTTTACCTTAGTCTGTGGACTCCAGTTGTATTCCTTCTAGATGAGTGGAAGAATGAGATTCTGACCACTAACCTCATATTTCCATGACTTTTTGTACTCCAGCAAGGGAATGACTCTCATCTTTCCTTACTCATCTCATCTCAGCTCCTCTTCCTCTCTGCTGGTCTCTTCTAGCTCGCGGAGGTCAAGGTTCGCATCATGGAGGCCAAACAGGCTCTGGAGGACTGCATCGCTGCCCAAGACTTCAGTCGAGCAGCAGAGCTGAAGGACTCCATCGCGGGTCTGGAGGATCACAGAAACCAGGTCCTGCAAGAGATCTCAGAGAGCAACCAGCCAGGCGACAAGGAGGCTCAGGTTGAGAAGGTGCGTAAGGAAACGAGATGATTAACCGTAGTCACGCAAGATGGATAAAAGTTTCATCTAATGTTTTGTGACAGAATGATCCAGAGACTCTTCTGAGGTGTCTGACGATGTGTGCTGAACTGCTGAAGCAGATGAACATCAAGACTCGAACTGGTCCAACCATAAGCGCCTTGATGTCGTCACTGGTAATCAGTCTGTGTGGATTCATGCTCCGTCTCTCCTCATGATGGATTTACTGGAGCAAACTGTGGAAGCAAGATGCAGCAGAACCTCTGCTGTGTTGTCTGGAAACATCTCCATAAATGAGATATTTTGTTTTATTTTGAAAAAAGGAGACTTACTGGGTTTCTACACACCCTGGGGAAGTCCTTTCTTCCTCCCTTCTGTGTCCTTTTGTCCTTCCAGACTGTCCTGCTTGTGTTTTCTTTCTTTCCTTGTCCTTCCTTCCCTTCGTTTCTTTGCTGCTCCTCCGTTCTAAACATCCGACCCCGTGTCCTCCTTTTCTTCTTACTTTGCCATTTCTTCCTTGTCCTTCATTGTGTTCGTCTCTCCTCACAACCTTTTGCCATTTTTTTTCCTTCTTTCCTTTGATGTTTTTCCCTCTTTCTGATGTCCTTCCTTTTAAATCCTGCTCTCTGTAACATTCACGCGAATTTATGCCAGATAACTTCTGTATTTTCCATTACAAAAGTTATTACTTGAAGAATATAAAACAAGCGATGAACAACCTTTAGACATTTAGTGTCATTTCAAATGTAGTCGATTCAAATTTTATGAACATAAAACTTGGCACAGAGTTGTTCGACTCCAGTCCTCGAGAGCCACCTTACCAGATAATAGCTTTCGAGAGATCTGCGGCTCAGGAACCGCCAGACAATGACAGCTGCTAAATATTCCACAATCGTTGTGCCATCATTCAACAAACACACTCCCCAAACTGGTTCCTCCAAGCTACAGAGGGTCTGACTCAGATTCCTTCAAAGCAGCAGAGAGGCTAAAAAAAGACATCAAAGCAATCCAAGCTTCCCTCCTAAAAGTGGCTGTTTGGGGGAACTGTAGAAGTCAGGGCATCAGAAAAGTAATGTCAGCTTTCTGAACTTCCTGCAGGTCTTCTGAGTAGACTTAGAAAACACAAGGAAGCAGAAAGAAAGTGTAGTTAAGAGTTGTGGCGATTAAACTGCGATAGATGTTTGAGGGACATATTGAATGTTCTAGCTTGAAATGCTAATTGTCTGACGGCTTGTGAACAGTTCTTAAAAATAGCGTCTGTGTGAGACAGTTTTAAAAATACCTTCTCTTCAAGAAAGAGAGAACCTAAAATATCTGGATCAACACTACAAAGAGAAGAAAAAAGTATTTTTCCTTTTGAATCGGTACCTGTCAAAACAGATTTTCACTTGTGCTGATTTAAGAAAACGGTTAAATGGTTTTTCAGCCTTGTTGACTTGAGTTATACTGCATTAGTACGTTGTTGAAATTGTAGGCTTGGAAAAGGCAGCAGAGCTGTGGTTTATGTTGCATTTCTTTTGCTTTTCCTCTTAGATCCTTCCCTCCATAGCAAACGCTCACCCTGCTGTTCGCAACATGGCCGTGGTGTGTCTGGGAACGTGCACCCTGCACAGCAAGGAGCTGGCCAGAACGCACATGGTCCTCCTGCTCCAGGTGAGCTCATGCAGCTTCTTTCATTTCTGAACGTTTTTCTACCTGTGCGCGCAGATTGTTGTTACAGTCGCAGCTACAACTGAGTCATCTTTTCCTAGCAACAGATCCTTCAGCGTGGTCCAAGCAAGGAAAATGTTAAGACCACCAGTTAATGTCAGCTGATATCTAAAGATTCATACGTCTTGACTTCTTCACATATTGTCACGCTGCAGCCACCAGTTTTAATAGGTTTTAATGCTGTTGAGGTGATAGACCAACACAAAGTTGTGCGGAATTATTATGTCAAAGGAACTTCGACTAATTTGTCCTATTACATCACAACAAATATAGTCGAGTTTATGGTTATAAGGTGATAAAATATAGGAAAGGCACTTTAGGTAATGTAGTTCTAAAGGTTAAGAGCCACTGTTGATGTGAATGCATGAAGAGAGTGAAATTAGAATCTGGGTTTTTGTTTCTTCCTCCAGATAGCCCAGCTGGATGAGGTGAAGATCCGCATCAGTGCTCTGCGGGCGATCATTGACCTGCTGCTGCTGTTCGGCTTCCAGCTGCTCTCTGAAACGGCTTCCGCTCAGACCGCCCAACCCACCCTCTCGCCCGACAAGCAGGAGGGTGACGCAGCAACAGCCGAGGACCAGGGAGACATTCCAGAAGACACCGCGCAGAGCATACTTGTGATGCTTTCAGAGTTCCTGGACAGTGAGGTGAGCTTGATTAATTCATACGCCATCAAACGGTTGCTTGTATCTGACTTTTTAAAGGAATGTTTCTGTTTTCTGGTGTCAAACAATCCCAGGTGTCTGACCTGCGGACAGAGACAGCGGAGGGTTTGGCTAAGCTGATGTACACGGGCCGCATCTCAAGTGCAAAGATGCTCTCACGCCTGGTGCTGCTGTGGTACAACCCTGTCACTGAGGACGATGTTCGCTTACGTCACTGCTTGGGGGTCTTCTTCCAACTCTACGCCCGCGAGAGCAGGTCTCCCAGACGCACTCTGTGTAGTAATAATAACCTCAGGTTTAGGCGGAGCACTTCTTTTTCTTTGCGATGTTCAACCAGCAGGTTGTCTTTGTGTAACAGAGCCCACCAGGAAGTTGTGGAGGAGACTTTCCTGCCAACGGTTCGAACTCTGCTCAATGCTCCGGCCACTTCTCCACTAGCCGAGGTGGATATTAACAACGTGGTTGAACTACTTGTTGAGCTGACCCGCCCCAGTGCTCTCATTAAACCTTCAGCTAACACAGAGGTGAGACACATCTAGGGGGGCCCATGGCCCTAAACAGATCTCTGTGCTTTAAAACATGTTGGCTAAATCAAATGGCTTTTTTCATGTTATAAAATGAAACCACGTTCCCTGGCTTTCAGGACAGTTCCTATCTGCCTGACCGTTTGTCCTGGTATCTGCTTTCTTCAGGAGGTGTGCGTCCACGACTACCTGGCGGTACGTATGTGTGGGGAGATGCTCAAAGATCCCACGGCCCCTGAAGTCCGCCTCTATGCCAAAACTCTGAGCAACCTGGAGCTCAGCAGGGAGGAGACTGTGAGGGAGGACCTGACAACACTGCTGCAGCAGCTCGTACAGGTACACACAGAGAACAGGACGAAACAGCTTGGATGCTAATTGATCAAGCTGAAATATACTGTTGGGGAAACATTTTGATGCAAACTGGATCTATGTTGCAGCACCTCCTGTTTCATGGTTCCTCTTTTGATTTTGGTAGTTAGTAAAGGATCGCGTTTGCCTTCGTGCTCTAGAGAAGATGTTACACCAGCTGGTGGACTCTAAAGAACAGGCGGAGGTCCTCAACGCAAGTGCTCTCCAGCCACTAGATGTCAACGCTGACGGTACACACCTTTTAAAGATACATCAGTTTCAAGATATTCTCGTATCATTGAGTGGACAGATGTGTGTAAATCAACGTACCGGTGCAAATCCCTGCTGTGAAGGAACGGTCTTATCACTTGAAAGATGCTGAGTGTATTTTGAAACGCTTTACTATGATTAAAGGACAAAGTTTCACATGCAGAAATATGAATTGTGTCTCTGTAGAGGCTGCAGCAGAAGATCCATCAAAATCTGCCAAGAGAACGAAGAGAGGTAACTCAGATCCTGTGCCTGTACATTCAGTTATTCACTTTGCCGTTATATTTTTAGAGCTCCTGACAGGAGGAGGTGACTCAGCACACGGAGGTAACCTGAGCGTCTGTTTTCACAGGTCAAAGGAAAGCTTGCACTGGCAAAGCGGGCAGAAGGCCAAGCAGAAAGGCCGAGTCATCAGAGGAGAGGTGAGTCCAGATCTATTTTAACAAGACAGAAATATGCCAGCTTTCTTTAAGAGATCCACACCTTTACTGTCGGTGTACATTTGTGTTTGGCTACAGTGACGGAGAAAATGTCCCAGAGTCTGTTCCTGTGGTGCGTCCGTCACGAAGGGCCAAGACTGCGGCTCTGGAGAAAACCAAACTGGATCTGAACCCTCTCATCGATCAGGAGGCCAACGTGTCGTGAAAGCGTTTTACTTAGTAGGAACTAAAATATGCATCTGTTGCTCTGTCTCTTATTACCAATGTTAAATGTTCAGTGTCTATGTAGTAAAAATAATTCATTACTGAGTCTTAGTGAACGTAGCTGAACATTTGACTATTACTATCCTTCTGTTTAGCTTTCACTGAATTCATTTATAGTCTGTCGTTTTTTCAGCTTAACAGTTGTAAGTTTTATTGTTATAATTAAAGCAAATAATGTGCAAAAATAACAATTTGTGTCCTTTTCTACATGCATTAGCAGGTAAATGAATTTGGTGTTACATTGGGGTTGCTTGTTAAATTCTGATATTCAGGTTACAATAACAGGCGTTAAACTATTCACACAGGTCCTACAGTCTGGGAGTCTGGAATTAGATTTTTTTTTTTTTTTTCCCAGGTAGGTAAAAGTGGGAAAAGAATGAGAATGGAAATCCATTCATATTTTTAGACTTTAATCCCTATCCTTTTAACTAAATGTGTTCTACCTTTTGTTTCTTGCTCAATTTTTTTTTATGTTCAGCTTACTTTCTATATTCTTTGTGTTAATTCCTTCTGCATGCCCTATTTTCATTCCTTTGTGGTATTTGTCCTCATCATCCCTCTCCTCCCTTCCTTGGTTTTGTCCTGTGTCCAGGCTCAGAAACCCTTGCATGTGTTGTTATTTAGCTAACTAGGGTGTATTCTAAAATTCAAATTATGAGACACTGAATTTTCTGTTTTTGTTCTGTATGCTACAACCAAAATGACAAATGGTTGAAATATTTAACTGTGCAATAAATCTAATAGCCTATGAGTTTTGCTTTCTGAAATGAGAAATTTGAACTTTTTCACAATATTTTTCTTATGTACCTGGATGTTCTAAAAAAAGTAGATGAAAATCTGTGCTTAGCAAACTGCTTTAAACATGGCCTAACCTTATATTGCTAAGCTAAAACTCAGCAAGTTTCACAAATGTCTATATAAACTCCAGCTGTGTTGATTTGAGGCAAAGCTGCAATAATAGCCTACAGTGGGGAAAACCCTCTTGTTCAGAAATAGGCTGATGTCTCAACTCAGAATGGCCAACTTTAAGCAGGATTTTCAGCTGCAGTTGGGCTTCTTTGGAGGCACATAAATTTAGTGCTCACTGTAATATTTTGACTCTGAAGGATTGTTAAAGATATCTACCTCCTTGGCCCATTCATACAGTGTATATTCACAAACGCTCAGGATTTACTTGAAAAGACTTTATTGATCCAGTTACAGAAACCTCTTTGATGCATCTGTAATGCACTGTATAAAAACTCTTGAAAAAACATGTACAACAAAGCACCAGGGTTATTCACCACAAGACTGAGCCTTACAACCTCCCTTATGATATAATGGCAACCAGTGACAAATCTATGAAAATGGGTAGTCAGTCATAATACTCACTGTATGGTTAAGTTTTGACCCATGTGCTCTTACACAAACGGCAGGAAAAGCAAACTGATCCCAGATTAGTGTTGGTCTATCTCCAGCCTCATCTATGACCAATAAGCTAAACAGCAGTAGGCTTAGCGCAGCCCCAGTGGAGGTAGGCATCTTAAGGAAAAAAAAATTATACACCAGAAAAACAGTAACATCTCCCATCTGTTCATATACTGTAAATAATGCTAGAAGTATATGATTTAATGCTATGGTGGGAAAAAAATAGTTTTTGTTTTTTCCTGCTTCTTGAAGGAGAGAAAAGCAGAATCTGTTTTAACCCATTAAAAGCTGATATAAAGTGTCAGGACATCCGTGACTACAAGAGTACTCGCGTGTTTTAATGGGTTAAAATCTCATTACATGTCAGTGGACAAAGGTGAATAACATCCCAGGCCATTGGTTACTGGGTACATCCATCCGTCAGTCAGCAATAAAATAATTTCTAAATAATGATAAATCATCTGGGTTTGTATTGCACCAAAGAGTTTCTAAGTTTACAGTAGGACCTGGGGGTGGGACAAGGGCTGTGCAAAACATAGGAGGAGGAGGAGCCTGTGTAGTGGGATAGTGCACGAAGTACATCTGGCAGCAACTAAGTGAATAATGGAGGTAAAAGAGAGACAGATTTACATAACTAGATTAAGATGAACCACAAATGGACAGAGAGAGCAAAGTTTATGTCCTACAACTTCTTAGTGGGACATGACAGAGCATGTTGCCACTACAAGCTTGCAGATGTAAAAAAACAAAAAACAAACAAAACCCCCCCCCAAAACTATTGGATCTAGTAAGGATGACCAATTACTCGTTAACCTAACAGGGAAATAAAGTGTCAATTGAGTTAAAACGGAACAAAGTCAATTCCTTCATTAAAAGCACTTTTGTGGTCTGCTAACTCAAAATAAAGGGCTCCAAACAGACTAACATTGGTAAAGTATTTCAATGTTTTGGTTTTTTTTTTACCATCACTTTCATATACAACAAATTAAACGAAGTATTTTAAGAGTGCTAAAATAAGAGCTGTTATAAATATAAAAAGCAAATATTTTTGTCAGATTTTAGAACAGGAGTGATTTTTAAATAAAAAAATTACAATCCGAAAGAAGAGAAGTGGTGTTGACCTTCATGTGGTGGCGGGCGGGCGGGGGGGGGAATCAGAGAGCACTGTGTTGATGCAGACGAGCTCCGTCTTTCCTTATAAGAACTCACTTCATAAATATTCAACCTATTATAACTCTTAAAGTAATGAGTTGTTCTATTATACATGTTCAGAGAAAAGGAGCACATACATGTCCATGGATAACAATAGTGCAACATCAAGCTTTTTTTTTTTTTTTTTTTTTTTTTAAGTTAGACTGCTACATAGCTGCTGAGTGTAAGACTGAACCATAGTGAGGCGGTCAGTCCACATAGTCAGCTCAATGTCCGAAGGCACCAGGTTAAAACCGCAGCCTCATTTCCCAGAAAGAGCAGGGCCCCTTGCTTCATTTAGGTTCCTGGCAAAAAAAAAAAAAAAGAGAGAAGATCTTTTTAATTTGAAGCACTCTGAAATGTAACTATTAAATGTCTTCAAATTGAAGAAATGAGAAAACAGCAGTTACCTAACACAAAGTCTCGCCATTTCTCCCCAGTCAGGCCCCTCATTCGCGATTGTCTCAACACTCTCGCTGGTGGTGGTTGTGGTATTTCAGGGGATGCTACCTCAGATTGTTTATGTTTACCCCTCTGTTTCCCCTTTGGCACCGATTTGGGTGCAGAATCGGACAGCTTTCTTGAGCAAGTCCTCTTGTTCAAGCTCCTTTTTCTTCCATTTCTCACAGCTTTAGCAACTCCTTCCAGGTCCTTCTCCTTTCCTTCAAAGAGGTCCATAGAAGGTGAGCCATTATCCAGTGTCACAGTGCAGGAGTCCCCCTCCTCCTCAGTTGACTCGTTGTCTGGAGAGTTGATCTTTCTCAGAAACACACGGCATTCTTTCAGCTTCTCGGGACTCCAGGCTTTTGAAGAGAGCTTCTGCTCTTTGTGGATATCAGCATTCTTTAGAATTTGATCGACAGAACAGGTGGGAGAACTTTTCTGAAGAGAGTCAGATAGTTGGTGTTTTGCTGTTCTGTGTAATGCTTTATGATGATTTGGCTGCAGAACAGTTGCTATAGGCCTGTTTGAGCAGGCCCTTTTTCTTTTGTTTTTCTTTTTACTTTTCCACTTTTGCCACCTCTCCCTTTCTCTCAGAGTACAAAACCTTCTCCTCACTCTAAACAAAGTGGCTCGAAATTGAGCAGACAAGCTAACTCTCCACCACATGACACCTCGATTGTGTCTGCCCACTGCAAGCCTGGAAACAAACAGTTGTCGATGTATCTGACGAGCCTTTTTCTTCTTCCCTAGCTGTAGCAGAGCCTGCTGATGCTGGAGAGGACTTTTTGGCACGGTCTTTGCAAACTTTTTTATATGTTTGCGGAGTCGCTCTGCCTGAGGACTGTGGCTAATGCTTTTTTTAATGGCAGAACGAGGGAAGTGCATGATTTCGAATGGATTACGGGAGCTTGCCTTCTTGACAATGGCCAGAGACTGTGTCTCAGTGGTCTGCATAAACCAGGAGCAGATCTGCTGCATGCTACAGGACCTTGGTTTGTTGGGTGAACAATCAAACAGTGCTCGGACTGCAGAGGACTTTTTAGACTTTCTAGTAACTGGGATGTTCCCCATCGTGTCTACATCAGAATTATGGACCATTTCTATGTCTTGATCATCGAAAGCATCAGCAACCCAGGTGTCAGAGATGACTCTTATCCTTCTGGCAAGCTCCTGGCTCATTGTCTTCTCCTTAGCTGATGCTGCCCACCACTGTACTGTCTCTCTTGGGCTAAAGATTGAATCTAATGAAACCTTTGCCACTTTGCTCAGATCTTGAGTGATGTTTTCTCTCCCTTTTCTATATGGCTGTCGTTTTAGTAACTGAGGTTCTGCACTTGCTTGTTGCTCCTTCTGTCTCCTTTCATTACTAGCTTTGTTTATAAGAAACTGCCTGGAGCGCCGCAACAAAGCATGACTGCAATTGTATGACCTAGAGGTTGCAACAGCTTCCCGGAGGTGTATTGAGGGTTTCCTGTCCCTTTGTGAGTGCCGCACTGCTTTTGCCTGATTTGTCAGTTCGTGTTTATTTCTATTCTTGGTTTCCATCACCTGAGTTGGATTACTTTTAGTTGGTAACTGACTGCTGTCGATGCAAGCCTCTTTTGCTGACTCTAGTAGGAGTACTTTCTTTGGAGGTTTTGCTTTAGGTGATATCCGGGTCTCTCTGTTGATCTGAATTTGGCGTCGCCGAGGTGATGCAGCAGTAACAGTGACCGAGATTCCAGAGATCTTAATTTTTGCAGGTCTGCCTGGTTTTCTCGAGGGTGCAGATTCAACAGGCCTCTGACTTTTGATGCTACTGCTAGACTGAGTTGGGGGCTCTTTTGCAGGACTAACAACATTAAATTCCTCTGGGGATGATTTAATGATATATGAACTCCTTCTAGAGCAGTGCAATGAAAAGCCCAAGTCACTTTTAAGGTCCACTGCTTGGAAAGCATTGTTGAAATCTGTTTGGAGCTGGTCAGAACCCTCACACACCACTCGTTTGTTTCTCCTCGAACGGCCATACATAACTGTTATTTTAAGGTTCTTGGTGACATCGTCTTCAGCATCAGTTGTAGAACATTTTCCATTTAGTGACTTAGACTCCGGTACAGCATCTGAATCTTTCTGTTTACGTGGACGGCCAATGGGCCTTTTCACTTTTTGCTCTAGCTGGGGTCCCAGCTTTCTTGGTCGGCCTGGACGTCGTTTTGGAGGAGTGGTTTCACATAGGGACACCAACTCACGTGGTGATCGGTGGTTCTCAGTTTCAGACAAACGTTTGGATGGGCTACCATCACTTGTTCTTGCACTGCCTTTAGGCGACAAGGCAGCTGACCTAGGCGAAGACTGACAGTTTGGTGACTTGGCCGGTGATGATGTAGATGATGCACGTGAGGTACCTGCTTTGGCTGGTGAAGGACTCTTCTTTGCCGGTGATACTGCATGATCCTTGCTTTGGCTTTTGTGTTTCTGAGGTGTCCCTGCCCATGAAGACTCTACACATGGGTCAAATGCCTCTGTTTGTAGACTAGAACCTGCCGATTTAAGACTATATCTAACTCCTTCATTATCCTTTACTGGGGATGCAATCATGAGCTTTATTGGGCTAACGTACTGAACTTCGGGGCGAGGTGGGCTGCTATCATTTAAGGTGTTTTGGTGGAACTTCAAAACCTGTAGCCTTCTTGTAGATGACCGGAGCCTGCCACATGCAGGACTATCACTGTTATCAGTTTCTTTTTCGGGGCTGTTTTTTTGAGAACTCTCCTTTTCAATAGCCTCAGTTTGCTGCAAGACCTGACATATACCTTTTGACTGTGTACACGTTGATTCAGATGGTTCCTTTGATGTTGATTCAAAGGTAAGGTTCCCTTTGTGTTCTTGTGGATACAGAGGGGTTTTACTGTCTAATTTTGCCTGGGTGTCATCAGTTTTTACAGATGTGACATGAAAATTATGAGTAGGCCATATGACGTAGGAAGAAAATCGGTGCGGAGGGACGATATTCCTTACAGACTTTCTTACTGCTCTAGAATGATGTGACTTACATTTCTGCCCCTCATTCATTGGATGATGAGCACCTTTATCTGGTGTGCTGCCTGTGTCATAGTTTTGAACTGATGTGGCTTCTTCATGGCTCCACCCTAAGCCTTCAGTACAGTCAGTAGAAATGGGAGTCATCGATACGGCCTGTGTTTGCACATGGTTGCCTTTTAGGACTCGTTTTCCACATGTGTTCAGCAGCTCAGGGGTATGTCTAATATTAGAAATGGTAAGCTCACCTTTGCCAAAACACGTTATCCCTTCTCTCTCTTCTTTTTCAATTAGAGGTTCATCTGTTACCATCATTGCCTTTATGTATTCCTTAGCTTTATCTGTGTCACTTTCAACATAAATTGTGCATGGTGTTTCCTCATTAACCCCTAGATTATTTACAAGTTCCATTCTTGCCTCTATTTTTTTTTCACAAGTTTCTTTAATTAGATCTGGGTCTGATGAAGAGACAGATGTAGGTACAGACATCTTTTTTTCTTTCAGTCTTATTTTCTTAGCTTGCGTCACCTTTCTCCGATTGTATGACAAATCAAGCATGGCAAACTCCCTTTTTATTGCTAAGGTATTCCTCCTGGCACACGAATCGTCAGCAGGTGTTGAAGTAGCAGCCTGAATTTCCTTCCGTCGACGAGAACGGGTATTAGGTGACTTTGGCTCTTTGTTATGATGGCGGTTAAACAGCTCATTAAAATTGTATTCACTAGGACTACCTGTATGGAGCACTGTGGTGATGATTTCAGTCAGCTGGGCATCAGCATGGAATGGCTGGCTGGTTGAGGGATGCTGGGACTGTTCCTCAGAAACATAAAGAGCTGTGGTGGAGACCAGAGTAGGGTCTGGTGTGATGGTGTCCAGATTACGAGTGACACGTCTGACAATATCCTGCAGCGAACTTCCCCCCAGGTTCTGTTCAGCCTGATTATGTCCTACAGTATTATACTGCAGCTCAGTGTCTGTGACTGCATCTACACCTGTTATGTAGTGAGCACTCCTCTGACTGTTTTTAACCATAAGGTCAGCTTTCTCCCCGTGAGTGTGGCAGAAAAGTGATGGTGGCTTTTCATCCATTTTTTTACTGATATCTTGGGGAATAGGAGAAAGACGAGGAGGAGAAGGACTCCGCTCTCTGTTCATTTCAATACAAGGGCTATCCCCATCTCCAAAACCTCTTTCTCTGGTTCTGACAGGTGCCAGACAGATATGGGTTTGAGAACAGGAACAGGAGTGAGACTGGTGTTGCTTAGGACATACAGATGAGCATAATCTAGGGGAGGAGGTACACAGTGAGGACTGTGATAACAGTGGAGATGAGGCATTTGACCTCAGCATGTTTATACAGCCTGATGCATGGCTCTGGCAGGAATTGCAGTGTAGCATCTTGGAGCATAGAGGCGGACAGGTTTCCATCCTGCACCTCTGCACACACTCAGAGCTTGAGCCCTGCTGACTTGAAAAGTCACCGTTACAGTCCTTGAAAGGGTGGTGATGGAAGATGCAGTTAGATTCAGAGTCCCCGAGATAGTATGGGGCACTGCAACGATTTTGATGATTACAATCACCTGAAGGGGAGTTGAACCTGTGGTGATGGATGTTACATTCATTTAAAAGGATTGAATGGGGTTTTATATCAACTTGTGGGTCTACACCCCGATGATGGTAGTGACACTCAGTCTGACCAACCGATCTGTGGAATAAAAGTGATTTTTCCTGATGAGCTAGTTTAAGGATTTGGTAGAGTAAGGACTGGTGTGCTGGGCAGAGAGAACGCAGAACGGCATCCAAAGCAGAATGCTTGTGAAACGGAGTCCGTCGATGTCCCACAACTCCCCCTTCTTCTGTAACAGATGGCAGCCAGGAACTAAAGATAAAAATGCAAAACCTTCATTTAGAGGGATATACTAAAACAATCAAGCTTGTTTAAACACAAGACAACACAATCTTTCACACAGAATTTCAGCACAGTTATCACCAACTATAAATGGGGATGGAACCTGGCATAATAAACTGAATCTGACTGTCTTGTATTATAATTAGGCTTGAATTGGAATGTATGTATCTGAATTTGAATCTTTTTTTATGACTGGGCTAATCTGATTATTCCTGTACATTGGACCTGTTTGTTTTGCTTTGAGATAGCATTTATTGTGAATTTATGCTAATGCTGCATATGTATGGCATACATGACGTGAGTTGCAGCGTTCATGTGGAGAGATTTTTCAACAATTCCAGATAATGTGTGACAGGCTGGTATATGTGGTGTTAAAATTATGTATACTGCAGTGGTAAATCTGTAGAAAGGCAATATGCGAGCATCCCATGGCATAATGTCCCGTTTTGAAAGAAAAGTAGACAATACAGTATGAATTGGGGACCATGCAATTTCTAGGGGTATTTGGTGCAATAAAACTATAAAACAGATCAACAAAGATGTGTTTCTTTTTGTTTGTTGATTTTCAACTTAAAAAAAAAAAAAAACAATCTGTCACTTCAGCCTCCCTCCACTGAGGAGAAGCCAGAACTCCAGAAAAAACCTGGCAAGAAAACAAAGCTATCAGTAAATATCTAAAAACATTATCAAATTTCCTGTTTTGTTTTTTTTTTTTTAAATAATTTTTGTGGCACTAGTGGCCTTTATTGAACAGTAGATTGATAAGAGATAGGGTTGAGAGAGAGGGGGAAGACATGCAGCAAATGGCCCAAAACTGGGACTCGAACCCAGGACAACCGTGTCGTGGACCATAGCCTCTGCACATGGTGCGCATTCTCTACCAACTGAACCACCCAGTAGTAGTATTTATTTAAATTGCACATTTCAGTTATGGGGAGCTTGAGCTATAACAATTATCTACTTGTACCATGAAGTTTCCCCCCCCCCAGCCTCATTCATTTTTGGAGTTATATGGGTTATAATTTTATGAAAAAAAATATATTTCTTTTTAAAAATGATTTAGAACATTAGATGAGCTGGAAATTTAAAGTTGTTTTATATGTCAGATATTAAACTGTGATCCTCATGGGGGGTTCTTAGTGAAGCCAGGCTGAAGTGACAAACTTTGGTGTTTTTACTTCTTCCATATTATTTTGCCAATTGGTGACAAGCAGCTAGGTTATTAAATGGTTTGCCTTGACTGGCAGGATAACAAACTTGGCCAAAAAAAGGCAAATTATTTTACTGATAAGGTAAAATAACAAACAAACAAAAAAAATTAATAAAACTGTTAGACTGAAAATTTTCAGCAGCAACCCCTCACCCCCATATTGCTGCTGTTTAATCATGCCACATAAGTAGTTCATTAAAAACAGCTGTCCTTGCCAAAATATGGACTGCAAACATTTTTGTAATTAAAGCCAGTACAAGTTACTGATTAATCTGGAGAACTGCTTTATTGATCAGCTGCTAATGGCGACCGTGATGTTCTGCTGAAAGCAGGAGGAACGATTGTAGAAGCGCTCATAGGCATTTTCACATTGCATGGCAACAGTATGTTTGTATTTAATACTTCTGCCAACAAAGTAAAAGTTCAAAATCATCACCTATTGTTCAAAACAGCCAACAGTTACAGATGTTTTCCAGTAAAAATCAAATATTCAGCAACATTAACTTAAATAACGTGTTAGAGAATACATTTTTTCCCACCTGATATTTAACTACTTTCTGGGTCTAGACCTTGTCAAGGACAAACTATGCAAAATATAAAATTACATTCTGTAGCGTTCTTGTTGAGTTATAATGATCAAGGTAATTTCTAAATATCACTTAAATTACATCATAAGAACATAAACACTAAAACACAACAGTAAGGAAATTCTGTCATTTCTGGACTGAAATAATACAAGAAGTTCAAAAGCGTTCATGCACTTGTAGCATTACACATCACACTGGATCAAAGTGCTCTGTTATAAATGAAAAATGTCTACAGTCAAGCCAAAAATCACAGTTCTGCATCACAATTAAAAACTATGCATATCACCACAAAACAGGGGTCTACAAGAAAAAAAATTATAGTGCAATAGTTAATTAATGCATAAATATCAGATTAATGTTAAGTTGCTTTACTGATTTGCAAACAGTAAAAAAAAACAAAACAAAACAAAAAAAAAAACCTTAACCTTAAAACCCTGGTGTCTAGACACAGCATATTGCTATTAGTCTTTTGAAATAAAACCTCACTGTGTTCCCAGTGGGAATTTGGGTTTGGTTATAATTTGATCAGTTAGCCCTTTTCGCACATGTAATTTCTTTATTCTAAAGGCTTCTTTAAACTGAGACCATGTTCTCCAAATTATTAAAGTGGTACATTTTTTTTTTTTTTTTTTACAACTTTCATTTCACTGGTAGAGACCCGGTAAAATACAGTTTCACCACAGAACAGTGAGAGGTATGTGGTGGATGGATACTGCCAAAATTGGTAATAAATATAGAAATAAATAAATGGCTTGATAAAGTAGTTAATGTGCCAAATATTACATCCAAAAACTAAAAAAAACAAGATATTTCCAAACTTATCTGATTATACTGTAATGTAAATATTTATCATTTAAGAGTATTAATTTAACATTATCACTATTATTTAATTTTCCATTTTATTTCCAAACTTATTGTTTTATTAATTAGTTTGCTTCATTTCATTATCTGTTTTTTCTCTTTTAATATTCTGTATTTTCTTTTATTTACTGTCACTTTTTTAAAATCATACATTGATTTATTTTTTTCCTCTTTATTTTCTCCACTCCTGTTTTCTCCTTTGTGTTTTCTTTTTCCTTACAACTCTTTGTAAGTGGTAAAGTAAAAAAGGGGAAGGGGAGGGGGGCCTGGTGAGCACGGATTCAGAGTCAACAAGAATTAATTCCAGCAACCATTTCCTCTGTCTGTGCGCCAAAAGAACGGGAAACACAGGTTAAGTATAAAATCATCAGCTCATCAGGTTAAGTATAAAAGTTTGAATAAAAATGATTTATTAAGGTTAAAATGTATTAAATTACTGCAATAAAAGCACCAGAAATGCTTTATTGACCATCATAATTTTAACTTGGCAATAAGTATTTTTTTTTTTTTTTTTTTAGCAGCATTCATTTCCTGCCTCTATGTTTAAACAAGGATTGCACACAAACATAAATCATGTGGCAATGTGACAAGTGAAAAAAAAATTACTCCAAGATGCATTAAAAAAACCAACAACAACAAAAAAAAACATCGCTGGATGTGTTTTTGCAGACTTGAATGAAAAACATCAACATTACTACCTCTCCACATGCGAAATGGAAACCATGAAAGTACTCAGAGGCAACCATCTGACATGGACCTCCACTAGCACAAGTCTGGTAAAGAAGGCTTTTTTCTTAGAAAGCTGAGGAAAGCACAGCTCTCACAGAGCCTGATGCTCTGCTTTTACTGAGTATTTAATCAGCAACTGCATCACTGTGCAGAGTACCAACATCGCCGTTGCAGAGCCCAAGCACTAGAGCTTAATACAGTGCAGAGCATCACTGTGCTGAACCCCCCTAACATCTTCACCAAATACACCAATAGGCTACAGAAGAATAAGGTCAAACATTTTCATGGGCACTAAACACTTAGGAAATTTACTGGTTGAACCACCTGCAAGATGAGCTGGAACTTCAAAGCTCTCCACTCTAAAGGAACTATGTTTGACTACTTCAGCTCATCCGTGAACTGAAACACTCAACACTTTACATGTGGATATTTAATTTCCTGCACATATAATTTCTATTTAGTTCTCTACTTTTTGCATGACATAAAATAAGCCATTTAAATTTTCATTTTACCTGGCTTAAAGGAAAAAAGTGGTTCTGATTAAAAGAAACTTGACTTAAACAACTACCATAATGAATCACATGTGCGAAAAGGGTTTTAGATACAATAGGCAGATATCGCTAGTTACATGGATATTCTGTTGGCATAATCCCATTGTATTTTTAGTAATACTGTGTAGCCTGAGACACAGGAACAATCTATTTGTAACAGAGACATATTGAGGGAGGGAGGAGACGACTTAAGGAACATGGCAAATATCCTATAGATTTGAATTTCTCCATTAAATGGCTTTCAGTATATCAAGAAATTAGAGTATTGGTAATGCCTGTGAACTTAGGCGTTCTTCCACGAGAAACAAACAGCTCATAACTGTTTCTAAACAAATATGAGCTCTGTCACGAGCAGATCAGGTCTCCTAAGAACATAAACTCGATGCCAAACCGGACACTGGATGTATGAAATTCAGAGGTACTATATATAGGATGAGGTCAGATGGCGTAAGAGCACAAGAAACAGACAGGCTAGCATAGCAGCAAAATAAATCACAGCAGCTTTGTGTGGGTAACCCTGAAATGCTGCTTTGGTAATAGCACTATTCATGAAAATAGGCCCATCTGAGGGCTCAGACATAAAAGTAGACGCAACATCTAGAATTTTCAGAAACAGAAGAAGAAGCAGCAGCTTTTAAGCCTTGCATTAAATAGTCACAATCAGAAAGACAACTTTTTACAACGCCCCCCCCGAAATTACTGTAGTCTCCAGTAACCAACAAATAACTATCACCAACAAGAAGCCCTGTACATGCAACAAACACAAATCTGTCTTTCAGGTTCATGCACTTCTCTGCATCTTTGAATCCTAATTTTATATAACTGTTCAACAAAGCTACACGTCTATGTGCGGGGAGAACAGTCGAGTAAAGTTAAGCAGCAGTCATGTATGAGGTTAGCAGTAATACAGCTACTGTAGCAGAGTTCAGTAAATAGTTGATAAGAAAAGAACATCTTTTACAAGCAGTACATATACAGAGAACAGACAAGTCCCCAAGCTTCTCAGTGCACATCGTAAAACATGCAACACAGTAGCATTCCAGCAAATGTTCCAGACTAGCCTGCACAAAACAAAAGCACACAAAAGTTGGTTTTAAATTAATCTCTTGAACATAAACTCTTTAAGTATGTCATAATACAATCTCCCTGTTATAAGAGGTGCTTAACAATGTTAACAAGTATCTCGATAGGTGTAATGGCTCTAAGTCACTTGAGAAGCTCAGGTAAAACCCAGAGAGATAAAAAGCTGAAAATGACAATCATCAATACTCCACTATTATGGAGTTTCAAGAACTGATATAAACCTGAATAGCCTAATAGTCTAACAGCTAAGAAAAAAAAACATGAGAGTCACACTTTATTTCAGAGCTCCAGAGGTTCAAAGCTGTGTTTTTCATAACTGATCCTCAGCAGAGTTTACAGCAACAATTAGGGCCAGTTTTCCCCACCAAGAAAAAAACCCCACAACAAACTAAATAAATCAATGAATAAAAACATTAAATCACTAAGATTTGCAGTTACTGCTATTTTTGATCTCATCAACAAAGGAAAAACTTGTAGATTTAAAATGTTCAGGCTCAATATGCCCCTTCGCCACTTTGGACCACCATTCTGTACTAACAATTTGCTGCATCACCCCTTCCAACTTACATTACACATCAATAAACTATTTTAAAATATCTTTCTTTGCAATTACTTGACTCTCAAGTATAACTTAGTTTATATGTATAATATTCTCTGAAGACAGTGCTGTATTTCTTATTTCCTGTTATTCTTTTTCTGATACCCATTAGACTCAGCCAACTGATGACAATTGATAGATTCTGATCCCTGATCCAACCTACGTACACATAACTTGGGATCAAGCAAGCAAATTATTTAGACTCATTAGTTCTCCAAGTGGATACAAAATGTTCCCCTTTGCAAAAGTATGAATTGACACTAGTTTGTGCGAAACGTCTCGTTGCAGACAGCTTCATTTCACAGCAGTTTGTTCTGGCATTGTAGGGGGAAATGATCATCACTCAATTTAAAACAGAGTGCATCAGGTTAGTTCGCACCTTTCAATAAACTGAAGATTTGTGACAACAAAAATTAATCTAAAGCAATTCACATTCGCAAAGATCATATAACTTCAGCGATTTTGAGGATTTGGTTAAGTTTAGTAGTCTATGTACACAAAGACGCGCTGAGCACCACAGCTACCTGAAAACTGCTGAATTTTTAAAATGCCTAGTTAAAAACAGCCAAGGACCATGTCAGAAAAATACAGCCTCAAGTATGACTATCACATCACAGACACACAAAAGACCTGAATATTAATATCAATGTGTTTCATAAAGGCAAGAGTTGAATTTCTAAAAGTCTCCAGAGAACTTCTATCTTGTGAGAGTTGGTTTGTTCAAGTGTTGAGGACTTTGAGGCGTTCTGTGGTCTAAAAACTCTTCGCATCGGCAGCTGAGGCAAGACTTCCTGAGTTACTGGAACTGGTCTTGGTACCGGATCCAGACAAGTTAGAACTAGATGAACAAAAGGTAGCAGATTTCTTTTTAGGAGGGTTCTTCAGAGTTCCAGTGCGTTCTTTTACTTTGTATTCCAGTGTGCTGTGTGGCACTCCATAAACTCCTTGAGCCTTAGAGACACTCATGCGGCCAGCCATCACCATGGTGATGGCTTCCTCCATCAGCTCATGGTTGTACTGGCGATATCTTCCCCGTTTCTTCCTGGGTTGTTTGTCTTTATCCCGGCAACCGTCTTCCGTTTCATCCAGGGAGGATCTGCGTGGTCCCAGACGATGAGGTAACTGGCTGGCAATGTCTGAACAGCCTTGTGCCAACAAAGGCGATCTGAGTTTGAAGAAAGATAAAGGTCTGGCAGATGCTGAAGACAGACTGGCAGTACTCTCTGTTAGTGAGGTACGTTGATGGAGATCTTCAGCCGTGTTGCAGTTCTCTGCTGACACCGACCTACTGTGATCTGACACAGAACGAACCTGAGGAATCCGCAGGGTTGTGGGTGATCCCAAACTGGGAGATGGACTTGTTGGTCGCTGGAGAGCATTCCTGAGCTGGGACAAACAGTGAGGGAGGGTCTTTTGTTGGCCACTTGGCTGATAGAAAGCGATAGCAGACAATGGGAAAGTAAAATCTGAATTCTCGTCTGCCCCTCCCCCAATTTCTGCTTGCTCTGCGCAAGCTGCCACCTTCTGCAGGACGAGGCGGGCCTCTCCGCCCAACGCTGAGGACATCGCATTGTGTGAGGTTGCCTCATCTCTATAGTCCCTGCCATCTTGTTTAAGATGATGCAGCACACCCAGCTTCCTGTCAGTCCAGTTGTCCAAACCTTGCCGCAAGGTTTGCAGGGGTATCCCATAGAGCAAAGCAGCCCGCTGCTCCTGCAGCCTCCCTGAGCGGATATCCTTCAAAGCCTTGGACAGCAACCCCTCAGACAGCTCCCAGCTCCTCTCAATGTACTCGTTCGGCTTGTGCTGCCTCCTAGGGATGGGAGGACCAAACAGCAGGGTCAGGATGGAGGTGATGAGGGAGGGTTGGCTTAGGGGACAGGGTGGGGTGAAGACTCAGGGGTCCACTCCTTTATGCCTTGTGTTGGTAACATCACTGCGACTGTTTCATGTCTGTATGTTCTCAGTCTGTTTCACACACTGCTGCATGTCAGTCACATACACACACATTCTTTGTGTGCAGCAAAGCCTCTTCACGTCCAGGTGGGACAGTCTGTGAATGGCATACAACCCCTGTAGCTTTGAGATATCCAGGGACTTTTACATGTTGGTCATAAATAGTTCAATAAAAAAAAAAAAAGGAAGTAAATGCGTTGTGGAGTACTGCAGTGATATCCATATTGTCTCATTGTACAATCCTGGGCTGTTGGTAATGGTGAAGCCTTTACTGTGACGTTACCGCTCAAGAGATAAAAGAGTCAACCCCATTGCACGAAAGCATCAACTATAAAACACAAACTAGCTTTTACATTGATGTGCAGTCTTGAACAAGTAGTCATATCCTTTGAACATTTTTACATCCCCAAACTTCACTGTATTTTATTTTCATTTAATGTGATACACGAACACGCAGTAGCACATAATTGTAGAACAAAAGGAAGACAAGGCAAGGTTTTCAAATTTCTTTGCTAATAAAATTCTGAAGAGTGTGACGTGCATTTCTATTCAGCACCTCTGACAAATACTTTGTTGAACCACCTTTCACTGAAATTACGCCTTACCAGCTTTCTATAACTAGAGACTGAAATAGCTCAAGCTCAGTCAGAAGTGATTGTGAGTGTCTGACATAAATTCTCCAGTCTTGGCAAAAATTCTCAACTGGATTGGACTTTAACTGGACCATTTTAATAAATAGACATGCCTTGTTCTAAACCACTCCACTGTAGCATTCCAGGCTTGTGGCAAACTATAATCAGGGCTCCTTGCAGCTTTTTTTTTTCTTCAACAAATGACTTTTCCTGCCACTGTTCCATACATGCCAGATTTGTGGAGAGTATGACTAATCTTGTCCACAGATTCCCCCACCTGAGCTGCAAATCTCTGCTGAGGACCTTGTTCCTGCTACTCTTACTGATGCTGTGTGTCAGTTTAGGTGAACAGTCATGTTTTGGTAGGTTTGCCAGTTTCGCCATACTCTGTTTTCAGATGATAGGCTGAACAAAATTGGATGCATTGAGATGTTTTCAAACATTGGAATATTGTATTATAATGGTGCTTTAAACTTCTCAACTTTATCCCCGACCTGTTTTATGTGTTCTTTGGTCTTTGTGATTTTGTTTGTGCACTAATGTTCTCTGACTAATCTTGGAGGTCTTCACAGCACAGACGGATTTAGACTTAGGTTAAATTATACACATTATGTTTACTAGTAAGGTGTCTTCTGAATGTCACTTCAGAATCCTATTTCAGGTTATGATAATAAAGGAGGCTGAACACAAATGAATGCCACACCATTTTTTACTACCATTTTACCAGTTTTAGTGGTTAGATATTTAAAAAAAAAAAAAAACATATATCGCCTTTCTTCCACTTCATGACTCCAAGTTGGTCTATCACATAAAGTCACTAAAATACATTAAAGCTTGTGGCTGTAACAACAAAAATGTGAGAAGATTCAAGGGAAGTGAATACTTTTTTAAGACCATGTATGATTATAAACCCCTACAAGTGCAGCATTTGGACAGAAGAACTGCCCACTGGATGAGTTACGTGAAGACGCTGTCGCAAAACTAAACGCTAGTCAGTAGTATTTAGGTTAAATCAATTATCTTTGTCCTGGTAATGACTTGAGAGAAGATGAAAAGATCAGCAGCACCAATTTGGTTAGATACTCACATGTAGTGTTTCATTCCCAGGCCATTATTAAATAAAATGCCAACATGCCATAACAAGTTATTCTTTTTCTCTCATAACTTTATCTCTTTTAGAATATCACAAAACTTTAAAAGAATCCAAGTAAAACAAAACTCTTACCCTGAGGCGTTGGGATTGGATGATGCTGTAGCAGAGCTTGAAGAGTTCCGGTTTGAGAGATCTAACACGCCATCTTTTAAAAGACAAAAATATTTCATGATTTTAGATTTGTATGAAGTCAAGTTTCCTTTGATTCAAGGTACTCTGACTTCCAACTGCTTTTCACACCTGTTCGGTTCACTGTAAGATCCAGAGGAGCATCTGATGTGTCTGACAACGGAGATGAGGGTCTTGTAACACCATTTGTTGTGGTACGGAGCAGGCACTTGGACGCATACTCCTCTGCAAACTTGTGTATCATCTTCTTCATAAGCTCCTGAGCCACCAAAGGTATTTTGGGATCATAATCCAGGGTCACATCTGAAGCACAAACAGATGAGAAGGAGATGAAAGATTAAAAATTAACCGAACTTTGAGCTCACAATTTGGCAATTTGTATGAAGGGGCAAAGATGAGCTGGTAAAGGCCACTTGAAGCTCATAAAACACAGAAATTTACCTATCAGCATGTCTCGATACATTTATATTCATTACCAAAGCTTAGGAAATCAACAAAGAAAAAACACTACTTTTGAAAAGCTAATGTAGACACAAGTGAGTGTTAAAAATGTTCTGTCATTTTCTTGTGAACAAACAAACAAGGCACAAAGTAGCATAACTAATGACTCATTTGTTAAAGTGCTGCTCTACTTGACACATACACTCCAGATGTAAACACACAACCTCTCCCTTGCTAGATCCAAAGTACAAGACCATTAACTTTTTTTTTTTTTTTTTTTTTTTTTTTTTTACAACTTTGAGTTGCTGACATCAGCATAAAACTCAAAATTTTCCTTGACTTATTCCTGAGATTCTGATGAAGACTAGGTGTAGCGTTAGCAGGTGGTGTTGGTTTTAAAGAGGCATAGATTTACTACTTTCACAACAACATGCAGAAACTGGGACAAACTGGGACGCAAAGTAACATCCTGTTGGCCGGGGACTGGGGGTGGGGATTTGTAGACAAAATAGGTACATTGACTTCGCTCCAAATATTAAACATGAAACAATCATCACTGACATCATCACATCATTTTAAAGTCAGGAACCAACAAATTAGTTTACAGAATAACATAATAATAACAAGTTTTTTAAAAAATAAGCTGCTGTGCAATATTTAAGATCAGGGCTCATGTCAGCTGTGATGAACTCTTTGTTTTAAATCAATTCAGTGCAAGGGAGGAACAGGATTCACACAGTCGCCAAAAACATCAAAAGAGCCTGGACCAAGCAGTTACAAACATCCAGCATCTCATCCCTGAACAGATCTATGGTAACAGTTCGAGGTGGATCTTGGGCGGAGGAGTCGGCATTGCAATACTTATATAAATGCAAGTTGATGATGTATTTCTTTCCATGTTGTGCAACCAAACAGAAAAGAAAAAGAACACAAATAGAGGTTTTACATTACAATGTGTATCACTGATTTAACAGGACATAAAACTTCAGAAGTGCTAATAAATAGTTTAGATCTGCAACCTTCACCAAGTGTATATGTGTGGCAGCAATGTTTGATATTGAACTCAGGGCTGTCTGGAGATCTTTGGCTTTTCAAGTTGGAATTTCAACTTCAGGGGACATTCTCACTACGTTTCTGACCGGGAACCTAAATACAAAATTAAGATTTCTGAGACAAAATAAAAGGTTTCACTTTGCTCAAAACCAGAATATTACTCGATATCCTATTGGCATAAGGTTACAAAATAATCCCACATTGTGCTTACTGATATTAACAATATATTTGTTGAGCCTATCTATCCATCTATCTATCTATCTATCTATCTATCTATCTATCTATCTATCTATCTATATATATATATATATATATATATATATATATATATATATATATATATATATATATATATATATATATATATATATATATATATATATATGTGTGTGTGTGTGTTCTCAACATTTTTTTTAATTGATCTTTATCTAGGGAACTTATTTAAAGAATTTCTTTGTGACATTTTTGAATTGAATGGCTTTTCAGATCATTTCTGCATTTCTGATGCATGCAATTCTATTTTGATAGATGTTACTCTGAACCATTTACAAATAAAATAAATTATTATATAAAAAGGAGACTGGTTGGCATACATTTTAAATTATACATTTAAGAAAAGAATCAGCAAAAAGACAAAGACCACTGGAAGAGACAAGCTAATGCTCTGCAGGGGACAAATGGAACCTTTCAGCATTCTAAAACACATCAGTATGCCCAATCCAGACTCCACAGAATCTATTGTTACCACTCAGCATACATCAAAAAAGATCCATACATGTTCTTTGTTCACACTACTGCTAAGAGTTGTTTAAGTGGCAAAACAAGGGGACCTAATCAATAGCAGACTGACCTTTCTTGTGAAACACAGCTTGAAGGAACTTGTGTGCTGATTGGCTACTCTCAGAGACGGTTGAGGTTTGACAAGGAGAATAATCAGAAGGGGAGGAGAGAGGTGACACAGCTGCAGGTACTTGGTCCTATATGGAGGAAAAATAATCAGTTATCTTATTGGTTCTTCATGCAGATCTTATATTATACTGTATCATGTGTCAAGAGGATATATGTATTTGACAATCTCATCAACAATCCTCACATTGAGTTTGTCCAGTGGCAGGTTACAGAACGAACAGGTTGAGCGGCTTGCTTCTGCAGACCAGTCATCCAACTCATCAGGTTCACAGTCTGTAAAACATCACAAAAACTCTAAATTTCCTCAAATGCAGCTTTGCCCATTCTGGGTGACACAGGACAGGTCTATTTTTATTGCATCATGTTTATAGCCCCCCGCCCCCCGTTTCACAGCAGAAATCAACATGCAAAAGTGGACAGAGTGAAACATGATGAAATACTGCATATGCAAAATATTGGGATTTTTTTTAGATATTGTTGAGAAATTAAACCATAGATTTAAAGTGAAATCCAATTAAGGCCATGGGTACAAAAGGCAATAGCAATGGAAACAGCAGAATGTGCCACTAGCAAACTTTATATTCACTCAGGGATTCAACAAGACTTCTCGATCGTCATTTTATAACAACTGTGTAGCTTCCAGTAAAGCTTCCCCTAAACTGCTGGCAGACTTCACTGCTATCCTAATTCAAAAGTGCAGGCTGTTTAGGTTGCTAATGTGATAAAATAATGTTATAAATAATTACTGTTATGGAAAAAGATTAAATAAAATCAACTTTGTAACATAAAAAGTTAGTATGAGATGACAGAAAACCAAGAGACAAAGTATGTTTACTCTCAAATCTAATGTAGACCTCTAATTAGATACCTCAAAACCACATTAACCACAACCACCGAGATAAATTATATTCGATTAAAAATAGCTAATCAATAAATGTATTTTTCTGGACTCAGAGAGAGTGTGTTACAGATTAACTAAGATGATTCCTTTTTGGGTGTGTCCCAGTCTTCAAGTCAATATCATGTTTACTATCATATCTCCAGTCTCTGTCTCATAAAAATAATTTCCTATCTAACAGTAACTCTGACAAAGATGGATGTTCCATATTTTACTGATTAAGAACTCACTATATTTTCTCAAATGTGACACACTGTGAATATAACTAATCTGTCTTCAATCTGTAGCATCAGTGTGCTTTTGTAGCAATAACATTTCACTCAAGAATGTTTCAAATGTGACTGTTCCACAAAGTAGCAAATATCAAAACACTGTTTATTCTACACTTGTATATCCCAGCACAGCAGATCTATATAACTGCATTGTCAGAAGGTGTAAAAAAAAAAAAAAAAAAAAAAAAAAAAAAAAAAAAAAAAATTAACAAGTTATGGCAATTAGATTATAGCTAAACCCTATTTCATTTCTCTAGCAGAACTAAAGAAATGCCTTTGCAGTACTTAAAAAAAAACCAACAAAAAACAGATGTTTCAGGGGCACCCTTGGAAACAAAGGGCGAAGAGTCGCATTTACATATTTTTATTGGCACAGTAACTACTGTGATGTCTATTTAGAAGTGCTCTGATATACTGTACTTCATAAAATATCACTGTTAAATCATGAATAAAAATGTAACTTTTTTCATTTAAAACATTTTTGTTGTCAAAGCACAGCATTGCACACCAATGTTTAGTTTTTCACAATATGCAAAAAAGGGAGAAAAAAATAGTGCAGTAGTTCTATTGAAAATATATTATTGCAATGAAAAAAAAAACAAAAACAAACAAACAAAAAAAACCCTACAAAATTATGACATATTATTCATATATTTACAGTCAGACTCATAATGACTTCAAGTATGCTTGAAGGTCAATATATTTATTAAAGTCTGCTATTTTGGAACAACTATATACCACATAGTGTATTGTGTTAATAGATAATACATTGTCAGCATTTAAGTATATTAAAGTGTACATTTTTCCCCAATAGGGGATATCTGGCATTATATTTTTTTAAGTTCCTTAATAAGCATCTAAAATAATGTATGCTGGAGGCTTGATAACTATTTAAATGATGCATACAGGTTTTAAGTTACATATATTTTTTGGAGAACATCAGCAAAAACTGATTATTTATCAGCTTTTTAAAGGGGTGTCCTATTTCTCTGTAGAATATATTAACCATTACCTGAATTAAAATGTTTAGGAGATAGAGGAAGGGAGCAGTGTTAGGATTAGAGATAAACCAAGGAAACAGGATTTCGCATAAATGTTGAGTAAAAATGTCTAAACAAAATAATATCCCAGTGACAATGACATACTGGATATAACATGTTATTTGCATTCAAGTGAAATTATGCCCATGTTCATATTTTTTCTTAAGATGAGTCATGCTGACCAAATTTGAACAAAAAATTAAAAGACCAGAACATTCCAGAAGATTTTTTGGCAGGGAATGCACAGATGTGGCGATGTTGGCATTCAAACACTGGGCAAGGTTTTGCTCTTGTAGGAATCACAAATATCCCACTCGTAATATCCTCTATTACATCTGTGCTTTAGATGCTGGAACATGTAAGAACGTATGATGGCAAACAGGTCAATTAGTTCATATAACTGAGTCAAAGAGAATGTTTGTTTAAAACCTGAGAAACCCCACAAACAAAAAAACAACTGGCATCTCGAAATAGTCATGCAGAGGAATATTTTTTAAGTCAAGTTGCAAATGTCAAAAGGTACGTTTGTACTCCACAAAGATTCAAGGCATTTATAGACAGGCGCACTCAACAATTTGGCATGCTTATAATAATGCAAAGGCCAAAACGCTTTAAGTATAAAAGATTAACCTACCCACAAATAAATTAAGGTCTCTTATCAGCATTGGGCCATAGATTCCCACCAGAATACTTTCAAACCCTGCAAGACAAAAATCAACAAACTGTCACTTATATAAACATTATATTCTGACGTTTAATAGTACTAATCTCACTGTTATTTGTTAAGTAAATCCATAAAAGGCCGACGGGAAAACTTATAACTGGGCTGATACGGTTTGTTGTAAACTTCATTGCAACAATAGATATTTTTCAAAGGTAATAAGACCTTTGAACCTGAACCAACGCAGTGATAGACATTAGGTTAGATCTTTATTTTCATGTCAGAAAATAAACCTTATCGACCGTTGATATAGACTAAGCTAGCCTAATCTTGACACAATCGGATTTCTAAGGCAATCACATAAAAATGGTTCAACATGGTGCTAAATTGATAAAAGTCGTTAACTTGAGGTATATACAAGGTTTTATCTCTCTGGAGTGATATTAGCTTGCTCTGCGCATCAACAAAACCCCTCCCTGAATATTAGCTGAAACCTAAACCTAGCCTGGCAACGGGTTAGCATAGCCGATATAAATTAATGTCACTAAACAAATACAGTAAACGTCATAACAACATTTTACAAATGGTACGATACCACACCGGGATATATGCGTGAAGCGTTCTGGGAGACACAGAGACGCCTAAAAAGCAAACACCGCCTAACAGCTAGCTGGCAAAGCTTGGACAAAGGGAACCAACACACAAGAAGCTAGTCGCTACAACATCCTACAGTACCGACTGCAACCAGCAAGCTAAAGAGTTAGCAAGGCAGCTTAGGTCGGAGCAGCGTTCTCCATTTCCGGCTAAAGTTAGTTAAGTCAACTGAGTTGCTTTCGAAAAACTAAAGGATGACACAATTTCATACCAACGCAGTGTATCAGCCTATGTCGCCAGGAATCAAGTTCCCGCCGAAACCATTTCCTTTCTACCATGCAGTTGGTGCATCGCACGGCCGCCATCTCAATCCCTACCCCCTCTCTCTGTTCAACGACGGGATGAGGCTGCCACAAAATAAATGTGACACCAATAGTTCAGCACAAGGGGGAGCTGTTTTCCTTCGCTGAAATGATGATAAACACTACCCAGCTCTTTGGACGACACAACCTCTCATAGTCTTGTAACATATGTTTACATCCATCCACCCATCCATTGGCTATCCTCGCTTATCCTTACAGGGTTGTGGGGGGCTGGTGCCTATCTCCAGCGGTCAAAGTGTTAACACATTTTGAATTTTTCTACATTTTGTCATGTTGCAACCAAATGCTTCGGTGTATTTTAATGGAAAATATGTGATACTCTAACACAATGTAGCACCTAAATATCCAGGGGAGAGAAAGGGATACATGGTTATCATTCTTTTTTACAAACAGAAATCAGAATAGGACTTGCAGTCCCTTTGTATTCAGCCCCCTTTAATCTAATGCCTTTAAATAGTCCAGTGCAAATGACTTATCTAAGTCACAAAGGAAACATTAGTAAAATGAGCCCAGCTGTGTTATTCTCAGTATAAGTACAGCTGTTCTGTTGGAAGCTTCTCTTCTGCAGGGACAGTGAGGCTGCTCATAATTGATGAGAAGATGGATGGCGCTAACTACAAGACAATCCTGGGGGGCAGGGGGGACAGTTGTCCTGGCTGCAAAAAACTTGAGACCAGTTGCTGAAGTTCAGCTTCCAGTAGGATAACAAACCTAAACATACAGCCAGAGCTACAATGGAATGGGTTTTATTAAAAGGATATTTATATGTTAAAATGCCCAAATCAAAGTCCCGACTCCAAATCAAATCGAGAATCTGCGACAAAGCTTAAAAATTGATGTTCGCATCCAGCCTGACTGAACTTAAACAATTTTGCAAAGAGAGAAGTGCAAAAATTACAGTCTCTGTATGTGCAAAGCTGCAAGAGACATTTCACAAAAGACTTGCAGCTGCAATTGTCGTGAAAGATGTACTGTAAAACCCAATATTTTTTTTTTTACTAAAAAGAGAAACTGACTATTTCAAAACTTTCAAGTAACTAAAACTTGTAAGTAAAAGTTAAATCAACACATTAAAGCACCAGTTACAAGTTCTTCAAAATATGTAACTTTATGGGGACTGAGCACAAATGTGTGTCATTTTGCAGATGTTTATTACTAAAAAAAAATTTGAAAAACATGTATCCCTTTCCTTACATCAACAATTTTTTTTATCTCTTTGAAATGTCATCTTCCTCCAATCTTTACTGCAATCTTTCCTTTATATTTATTTATCTTAGTCATGATCATATTTTACCATTTACTCACTTTATTTCAGTTGATTTTCAATGTTCACCTAGTTTACATTTAAATAAATATTTCCAGTCATGAAATCAATTAATTAAAACCGGAAGACTACCTCATCTTCAGAATGTTCTTGTGCCTTGTATTAGCTGATCTTTAAACCATTCTTATTGGATTTGCAACTACTTTATGCTTAGATCTGTAGGAACAGTTCAACTTTCTGCTGTGAAGAAGTATTGTCAGAGCTGATGTTAATAATAAAACATATTTATGAAATTTACAGAGCTGCAAAAATGGAAAATGTTTACAAAACAAGACCTTAAAATTTTTATTAGTCAAAAATACACTACATCTCATACACAGCAGTGTTTTAAAGTTAAAATTAAAGATATTACATGGTGTAAAAAACTACCATAAAGAGAACTGTGGAAGAGTACTAGTACTATATTTGAAATGCTGAAGCAGGTTACTTTTATTATATTTGTCAAACATTTAAAGATGTTATTTTGATTGCTGATGCTTATATATACAACTGTTGTCAGAGCAGAAGAAGACTACTGCAGTTGGCAAGCTATAAGTGGTATGTCTGCAGTCTGGCTACTAAAGCATATAGTCTTTCTAATCAGTCAGCTTATTTGAGTTTGTTATGTGTGTTAATATTCTGCACAATAACTGAAACTAGTACTGAATGTAGCATTTGTTTTTATATTTTCTGTTTTGCTTTATGTATCAAAATAAGTGTTACTGATAACATTAATATAAGTGTAATAATCAGTGGGGCATGTTTTGTCAGAAATGTACACTGTGTAAAAAGACACATAACCTCTTTTTTCTCACTATCTGACATTTTTCTTTGTATTAGGCATGTTTGACTCAAGTCTTACAAAGCAAACATTCTTGGTATTCTTCAACAACCTTCTCACAATAGTTTTCTGGAATTTTGGCCCATTTCTCCTAAGAGAACTGGTGTAAATGAATCAAAGTTATAGGCCACCTTGCTCACACACACCTTTTTAGCTCTGCATATATTCAAAACTTTGTGCTTAAATAACTTTGTCATTTATTTGGGAGTATGCTTAAGATCACTCTTCATTTGGAACATTCATATGAACCCAAGCTTTAACTTCCTGGCTGATGTCTTGAAATGTTGTTTAAACAGAATGTTCCTTCCTCATGATGCCATCTGATTCAAGGAGTGCACAGGTCCCTCCTGCTGCAAAACATTCACACAACTTAACGCTGCTACCCCTGTACTTTGAAGTTACTGATTGTGTTCTCAGGCTTGCACCTCCTGTTCATCCCCCCCAACACATTTTTGCTTTCATCAGGTCACAGGACATACATTCAAAATGTGAGGCCTTTTTAATCTGAATAGTCTTGGTAATCATTTTTATGGTGCCTTTTAGAGTAATGGCTTCATCCTCCCTGAGTGGCTTTTCATCCAATGTGATTACAGGACTAATTTCTCTATAGATAATGATACACTTTTACTCGATTTAGCCAGCATCTTCATGAGGCCTGCTGCTTTCTACACATTTACAACAAAACATGTTTCTTTGAAGGACAGAGAATCCATCTCATTCCTGAATAATATGACAGCGAGATATATGCTGATTATTCTGCCATCATGGGAATTGCATGTTTGAACAGATGAACATGGCACCTTCAAGCTTCAGGAAGTTGTAACCAAGAGTATATACATCGCAGACTTATGATGGCCTACAACCCTTATCCTGACATTTTGGATAATATGTGTGGCTTTTTAAAGAAAATCATAAAACAGTCCATTAGAAAAACAGTGTGTGGGGAATTTTTGACTGTACAGACTGTTAAAGAAATTGTCAGCCTTACATATAGGTGGAACCACATGGGGGCAGTAGGGTACTTTCTGAGCATAACGCTGACTAAATGTTGGGCCTTGCATATGGTAAAATGTGGGGGATTACCATTGGGCCATGCACATTCTCTCAAAATGAAACATACCCCAACATCATTAATCCTGTTATCCAACAATTTATTAATGTGAGATTTGTTTTCATATAGTCATTGTTGGCTTGTCAACAGGAACAAGTAAACCCCAACACCTCAATGGGTCTAAAAGCCCTGGCTTCAGTTGTGTGTCTCTTTGCCTAAATAATATGTAATTGCTTGGGAATCTCACAGGATTACATAGCACCAAAACACTTTATGCACTTAAATCATGGGCTTAAATGTGTGCTTAGTGGTCCAAAGGAAAAGGTCAAACATACAAAATTACAATTGCTGATAGGTATCTGTTATTGGAGATATATTTTTTTGCATGGAAAACACTTTTCCAGTATAGATCTCCAGGCTCCTTGTGCAGGTTACCTGAGCTCTGCATTCATTCAAACAGAATTGATGAAAAGTGTGTGAATTCACAACAGTGAGTTTCAGGGTGGGTGTGGGAGTGATTAACTTAGGGACAGAGGTCAGGAGGCTGATTAGAGAACATATAAGACCCAAATATAGGAAGCTGTGGAAGTTAGAGTCATGTGATTGAACGTAGAGCACGGAGAAGGCAGCAAGTGTCATAGGCCCAGGTGGAATTCATTGTCACGGTGACTTAAGGTGCTGTCGCTGTGGAGATGATGATGAAAGACTGCAGTCTGGTGGACGGAGCGTGACCAACAGCATTCATCCCACTGTGCCCTGAGGAAAGCGATGATTATGTCCAGGCAGGGTCACAATAAGACTTTAAAATGGCAGCCAAGATTGTCGAGGAGTTCCGCAGCGCCGCCTACCACTCCCATCTGTCATTCTTATAAACTCTCAATCTCTCAGGAGTAAAAATGACGAGCTCCAAGCACAAGTTCTCACCAGAGTTTAAGAATAATTGTGTGATTGCCCTGACAGAGAATTGGTTGACAGCTGACAATCAGAGCCAGGGTTGTGAGATTGATGGATATGGTCAACCAATTTGGCTTGATGATTGAGATGGACAGCTTACTGGCAAGTCACAAGGAGGTGAGGGGGGGTGTCTGCCAACTCACAATATTATACTGATGTCAGCACAAGGAAATCTTTCTGCTCCCCTGATGCTGAACTCCTTTGTGTTAGCCCCTTTTTTCTCCCAGGAGAAATTCAGATATTCATCACTGTGGTGTATGTTCATCTCAAGGCAAATGTGGTAAATGCAACATCTGCTATTGCAGATCTTGTATAGAACTTCTAAAGCATTGTTCCACATTTTTAATGAGATAATTTAATTCTTGTTGTCCGAAGAAGTCCCTGCCTCTTTTATCAGTATGATAAACAAGGCATAATAAGGTACTGGACAAATGCTATGGCACTATTAGAGAATCATATGAGATGGAGTCAGTGGGCTCTTCGGTCTATCAGTCATCTCTCAAGAGAAGAAAAACAGTGTGCAATGAGATTGCAGTGTGGACAGAAGAAGCTATCAAAGAACTCAATGGTTGTTTTTACAGCACAAACTGGGAAGTGTTTAAAGATTTTTGTAATAATTTGGATAAACTGACTTTCACTGTGTCAAGTTATATTGTTTTCTGTGAAAATAACATAATCCCCCAGCAAAATAATTACAATGTACCCTAATAATCACTAAGGCTGCCTTGAATCAGAAAAGGGTGACTTTTGAACAGGGAGAAATGAATCAATATTGGACTGCACAAAAGTCAGTGAAAAAGAAAATAAAGATGGCCAAAATTAGATACAAAGATAAAGTTTAGGATGAACTTGGAGAAGTAATTCACACAAAGCCTGGAGAAAAATGAAATCCATGGTTAGCATTCAGGATTAACAAAAAGGGTTTTTTGAGCCCAATAAATCTGATCATGTTCTTGCAGAAGAGTGAAGTCAATTTTACGCAAGGTTTGATTCAGGTGACTTTACAGATAACTTGGTTGAATACAGGACTGCTTCAGAAGGTGGGGAGATCTGTGTTGAGGAATTTGTAGTTTGGAAGACTGACAATTAGAAAAAAGTCACAAGCCTGATCATATTAGTTGCTTAGTTACTTAAACACTTTGCTCTTTTCTTCTGGGGTGTTTTTACATTCATCTTTGACTGTTCTCTGTCATTGAAAAAAGTTCCTGCAATATGGAAGGAATCCATTGCTGTAGAGCCAGTAGTCAAGGTTAAATACCCCTAAATTTTGAAAGATTATTGTCCAGGAGCACTTACATCCTTAGTGATGAAATCATTTGAAGAGATAGAGAAGAGGGAACTGTTGCAAAGGGTGCAGAGCAAAACTAACCCTTTCCAGTTTGCTTATTAGGGAAGGAAAGGGGTTGAGGATGCCACTGCTACATTGTTGAATCTTGTTGTTTGGCATGTAGAGGGCATGAAAACACATTTTTGTCTGTATTTTATTGACTTCTTTTCAGCCTTCAACTACATCCAACCCTACTGGCTGATCTCTCTGTATTTGAATTTGGCACCATTTGTTGGCTGGTGGATTATTTTTTTGACAAAGAGGTCAAAGAGAACACGTGTCGACACCACTTTTTTTAAGCCACTGACGTGTTCAACTGGCTCTACTCAGAGGTCTGTGTTATCACCCTGCTGTCTATGCTCTACACTAACATAGTTCAGAGCTAAAGCTAGTCGAGGTTTTTCATTAAAGCTGCAGTATGTAACCTATATAAAAAATATGTTTTTCACATATTTGCTAAAACTATCACTATGTTGTGACAATATAGTATATTTTTGTGAGGGAGGGTGTTCTTGTGAGTGTTTGTTGTTTTGTGTAGATTTTGTAGACTCTGCTGTAAATGAATTGCCCCTCAAAGACAATAAAGTATTTCAATTCAATTCAGTGTGAGTTTTGAGCACTTAAAGCACACATGCATCTAGAAACAATGCATCCAAGCATGTGAATGGCCTTCTGCCTTCAATTCTGACAATGTATGTGCTGAACGATCAGGAAACCGGCAATGGCAGCTTAGCACTGAGGTGGTGGTCCCACCGCTGCCCCTGCAGCAGCCCAGAGGAACTTTTAACACTTCGGTTCCACTCAGTCCAAACAGCCTTTATAAGGGCCACTCAGAGGTGTCTGTGTGAGTCTAAATGTGCAAGAGCACATCTGGATCCTGTTATGTATTTCAAAAGAGCAACACAGTAGCTACACTTTTTAATTTCCCTTCGTTTCAAAGCTTCAACAAGTTCAAAAAACACCATCTACAAAAAGCTGTGTTGACAAACTGTGTTGTGTTGAATAAATAATAGAAAATAAAGAGAACTGACATTTGCTTTTCTTAAAATTACTGAGATGAGAATTAGCTCAACCATGTTATTATTTCTCAACTATTCCTGCTTCAGTACCTTGCAAAACCATTCATGACCCTTGAACATTTTCCTATTTTCTTACATTACAGACATATTTTATCCAGATTTTACATGACAGACCAACACAAAGTATAACTATCAAGTGGAAGTAAGATTATGCTTTTAAAAAGTTTTGGCAAATGAAAATCTGTAGAGTGGTGTGCATTTTTATTCTGACCCTTTAAGATGATAATTCAAAATAAAATGCATCTGTCTCCAGAGGTCACCTAATCAATAAATAGTCTACCTGTGTATAATTTAGTCTGGGTGTTATGTGATGGCCTCAGAGATTTGTTAGAGAACATTAGTGAACAAACAGCATAATAAAGACCAAGGAACACAACAGCAGGTCAGGACGTAAACCAGTGTAAGGTTGTAAAATAATATCCCAAACTTTGAACATCTCACAGACTCCTGATCAATCAAACCATCTGAAAATGGAAGGCAAATGGAACAATTGCAAACCTATCAAGACATGGCCATTCACCTAAACTGACAGGCTGGGCAAGGAGAACATAAATCAGAGCAGCAGCCAGGTGGCCTGAGGGAACCCCAGAGATCCACTGCTCAGATGAAAGATCCTGTCAATAGGAGAATTATGTGCTCTCCTCAAGTCTGACCTTTATGGAAGAGGGACAAAAAGAAAGCTGTTGTTGAAAGAAGGTCATACGAAATAACACTTACTTGTTTGCCACAGGCCTTGTGGAGGACACAGCGAAGATTTAAAATGGATAAGTATGGCAGAAAACCTACACTACAAATCAAATCACTACAAATCACAAGATATCCATCATAAATCATGGTGGTTGCAGCATCATGCTGTGGGGATACTTTCTGCAACAGCATCAGAGAGACTGGTCAGAGTTGATGAGAAAATGGATGAAGCTAAATACAATTATGGAAAAAAAGCCACAAAAGACTTGAGATAGAGGTTAAGCTTCTAGCCAGCACTACAATGGAAGGGTTTAGGTGAAAGCATATTCATGTGTTTGAATGACCTAGTCGAAGTCTTGTCCTAAATCCAATCTTGAATCTGTGGCAAAAACTTAAAAGTCTGAAACCATCAAACATTTTCCTTCCACTTTGTAGTTATGCACTACTTTGTGTTGGCCTGTAATATAACATCCCAAAAAATCCATTGAGATTTGTGGTTTTAACGTGTTGAAACATAAAAAAAGTCAGTGGATGTATTTGTATTCTACTTTTCGAAGTTTAATGAGATGACAACATGGATGAAGCTACTCTGAAACTTCTTTAAAATCAGTAATCAGATCAGGTTCGTTCCATGACTCCATGCTTGTGTTTTTTTTTTGTTTTTTTTTGAGACTTAGACCCAGTTCTCCTTATGCAATAAAAGAAACACTTCACATATTTAATATAAACTGGATTAGCTGGTATTAGTAGAGTTTTATTGTTCATGCTGACAATTAAATTGGCTCGGTGTGCTAACTTGGCATGGCTACCCAGTGTTCACTCAAATTGACTGTAACACATGTTTCTTATTGCATTTTCCTATTTTTATCTAATTTTAAACATAAGGCATCATACTGTCTGGATTGTTTTATTGACATTTCTCCTTGGATTTAGAAATATTTGGAATCTAACTCCTCAGTAATGTGTACAAATCAGTGGGGGTTCTGTTTAATTGAGAAGGATAGGATTAATTAAAAATAATTCACAAATTTATGTCTAAAAGCTAAAACTTTGAATCAGTTAACTAATGGAGAAGTTTTTTTTAAAGCCTATAGATCTGATACATAAAATGATTTCTGCATTTGATGGTTCAAAAGATGACTATTTCTGTGAATAAAAATATTGATACCTCTTCAACTTTTTCATGTTTTGACTTGTTACAACCACAAACTTCAACATATTGTATCAGGATTTTATGAGACAGACCAACACAATGTAGTGCACACGTGTGAAGAGGATGGAAAATGCTACATGTTCTTTAAAAAAATGTTACTAAAAACGTTGGAAAAGTGTGGTTTACATTTCTATTCAGCCTCAGTAAGTCAATACTTTGTAAAATCCCCTGTTGCTGCAAGTCTTATGAAATATGTTTCGAACAAATTTGCACATCAAAGGTATGAAATTTTTACTCATTTTTCTTTGTAAAATAGGTCTAGCTCAGTCAGACTGAATGGACAGCATGTGCAATTGCAAATTCAAAGTTTTGCCACAGTCCCCCAATTGGATCAAAGTCAAGGCTCTTTTACTGGCTCTAACAGGTTTTCTTACTGGATTGCCACGTAATTAGCATTTTTCAATCAACTCTGACTAGAATCCCTGTTATGAAGGAAAGCATCCCTACAGCATCATGCTGATACCCATATATATTACTATGTGGGTGGCATGTTCATGGTGATTTGCACCACACTTAGGATTTTGTATTTGGGCCAAACAGTTCAGTTTTGGACTCATCTGATCAGAGCTATTTCTTCCTCCTGTTTAAAGTCTCCTGCATGGCCTGCGGCAAACTGCAAATGGGACTTCTAAAGGCTTTCTTTTAGCAATGGTTTCCTTCTTGCCACCCTTTGATTAAGCCAAGATTTACAGAGTGTATAACTAATAATTGTTGTTTCAACAGATTCTCCCACCTAAGCTGTGGAGATCTCCAGCTCCCTTAGAGTTACCATGGCTGCTTTTCTTATCAATGTTTTCCTTGCCTGTGCTGTCAGTACAGGTGGACAGCCATGTTGTGTTCAGATACTGCTGTTTTTTCCACTAATGTTCTCTCGCAAACCTCTGTGGCCTTAAAACAACAGCTGGATTTAGCTGGAATTGAAGTCAACTGGTTGCACTTATTTATAGTTATCAGAGTTAATGGAGCTAAACCAATATGCATGCCACACTTATATATATATATATATATATATATATATATATATATAGATATATATATATATATATATATATATATATATATATATATATATATATATATATATATATATATATATATATATATATATATATAAATATAAATTATAAGCCATATTTTATTTTCCATCCACATCACAATTATGTAGTACTTTGTTCTGGTTTGTCACATTAATGTTTATGTTGTAATTTGTAATGAGAAAACGTTCAGTAATACTGTTGTAGCACACTGAAGGAGTAAGAATCTACCACATTTTTGCACTGCTGTTTATACAGTCACTTTCCTCCTTAAATTATGAAACAGACTTTCTTTAACTACTATGTAGTGTGCATAAACCAGGGGGAGTCTATTTAATTGGATGAGGTTTGATAAATTAGAAAAACATTTAGAGTTTATGTCTAAAAGCTCAAAGTTTGTGCCAGCTAGCTGATTTAAAGCTCTTCTTGTGCCAGTAGATGTTATTTGTAAAATCATTTGGGCATTTAATGAGTTAAAACATGCCATTTATGAATGGAGAACACACACAGTTCATTTCAAAACATAGCAGTTTTCCATGTTTCAGTTTGTGACATGGCACAGATGCTGGTCATACTTAGAGGGGGACCTTTCAAGCAACATTTCAGAAATTCATTTTTATAGCCCATTTCAAAGGCTTTGCCATTATTTTTCATATAAACACTCAAAGCAGAGATGAATGTAAATGGAAAATAAACATAAAGATGTAGAAATGATTACAAGAATCTTTTCTTGTGTCCATGCTTCTGTGTATGTGAATGTTGCAGTTAGAGCATACACACTGTTGAGCATCTAAAAGCATGAGCACATTATCTTAGAATAATTAGCTTTAAATTTGTGATTTATATTTTTAACACACAAAAAATCCCATTGGATTATTTTAGGAGGTTATTAGAAACAATAAACTTCACCATTTTGAAGTATTGATATGGGAAAAGAGGAAGGAAGGTCAAAAAGTGAGAAAAGAGGTGTTTAACTTGAGCTGGATGTATATAAAGACACATGCAGAGAGTGAAAGAGTTACACTGCTGTGCTGGGAGACACCGACTCGCTGCCTATTTGAAGAAGCCTTTCATAACTTCTGTTCTGTCCAACTGGTTTTAACTGCCCCCCCATCATTTTCTCTCTGCGCCTGAGCTGTCTGTCTTTCACGCATTTCCACAGGCCCTTTAGGTAAGATGAGGCTCTGGGGGATGTGTGTTGCTCTGGAGGTAAAAGGTAAAAAGCAGCTGGAGGGGCTTATGCAGCGCAGGAGTACTAGGAAGGATTATCATTAATTCCTCACATAATAAGACACTTGACTTTGAAGACTAATACTCCTGCACACACATACACAGGAGGGTGAAGGTGCACTGCGAAGGGGGCTGGAGGCTCCTTTTAAGTGGAGTTGCGCAGGGCCAGACCTCGCCTCTGGGATAAAGGTTGGAGGAAGGGTGAGAGGAAATGGTCCAAGTAAAAACATATGTAAGATTCACTGTCCTCCTTTATTTTTCAAATAACTGAAGGACTAAGGCAAAAAAAAAGCAAACAAAAAACCCCCCCAAAAAAAAAAAAAAAAAAAAAAAAAAAAAAAAACCCAACATACTGCTGTCAAGCTTATTTGTCTGGATTTTTCTGTCTGCAGCTTCACCTGCTTGAAATGCATGCATCACAAAGTCTGTCTGTCAACCTACCTGTCTGATTTGCTTTGATATTTAGGTCTAAGATGACTTTGACCTAAAACTGAACAAAAGCATATTTGTAACTTAAGAAATTATATTCACAGTTTTGTCTGCTCCTGTTTTTTTTTTTTTTTTTTTTTTTTTTTTTTTTTTTTTTTTTCTGAAGGGGAGCTTAGTTTATGGATGCACAGAGAAATCTTTTGATGACCAGAATCCATGGATTTTCAGCTTGATCGGCCCTGAACGGTGACTGGCTAGCTGGAAACTCAAAAATCCAATCCATTCTGATCGGTGAACTCTAGATGAATTTCATCATTGACCAAATTACAGTACAATAACTCAGAAGACATCAAACACAGGCATATAGCAAGCAGAGGCATCAAGCAAATATTGTGCAGGATTCAGATGATGTAATTAGCAGCCATGTTTTTCAGGGTATCGATACATAAGATAACATGGCTATGTTATCATGGCTATGCCAGGCTATTCCAAAACTTTATTTTCCTATGATGAAGCTATTTTATTGATGATTTGGATGTATTCTTGAACTTTCTGTGCAAAAAAATTAAACTTCTCTTGATCTTTTAATAATTAATTAATTTCTTTACTTAACCTTTATTAAATCCAGAAGTCACCATTAAGAATCTCTTTTTTAAGGAAGACCTAACAGGTGACTGAAAACTGTGGATTAAAAATAAAGCTTTAAAGCTTAAAGCTATAAACATAACCCCCTCTTAACTCTGGGGTACAAAACTAGATACCACAGATTCCACCATGTCACTCTTTGTGTAATAGAAAGCATCAGCTGGTCATGGTTTTCATAAGCTTGCTGTAAAAATATAGAGGTCAACACAAAACACTAAAATCTCCTGTGCCACTGGCTCTGTGCCTATTTTATTGTGTTATTGTGGAAAGATGTTAAGACAAAAACATCACCTCCCCTTTGTAATTCCAATATTTTGTGACAGCTGTAATATTTACATCCACAGGAAAATTAAATTTTCATCTGATATTGCCAGTGCTAGCAGACTTCTCATAAATCTAGACAGCTGTCTTTTGATTTAACAGCATGTGTCTGGGGTTTATAATGCATTTCCAGGTATTCAGTGGGACTTACAGAAAACAGGCGAATAGCAGTTAAATTCTGTCTCTTTTTATCTACCAGCTTGTAAGCATACCATTCTGTGTTTTATTTGCTAGGGGCAGATTAAAACTGCTGGAAACCATCAGAAGTCACCCCCTTTGTTATTTCAACATAAAGGAGACCTGACCTTTCTGGTCTGTACATGGAAAAAACAACAATAGATCAAATACAGTTTACAATATGCTATGTATCACTAAAATGCTGAAAAATATAATGCATCCAAGTTGCAGTTTGTAGTTACAATTTATTATATCACTTCATGGGTTGACGTTGCATGTTGTTCCAAATGAAACTTGGATTTGAATATTTTTTGTTTAGCTCAATTCAAACCATAGCATAGTATGAGACCAATGAGCACCAGACAGGCTAGGTATAAAGTATTAGAGGTCAGGTCAGGGATAAAGTTGTAGAGAAGTTTAAAGCAAAGTTAGTTTATGAAACAATATCCCAAACTTTGTACATCCCATGTAACACTGTTCAATCTGTCATTTGAAAATGGAAAGAACATTGGACAACTGCAAACCTACCTAGGCATGACATGCCACCTAAACTGAAGCAGCTTCGAAGCCCATGGTAACTTTGAAGGAGGTGCATAGATCCACAGCTCTGGTGGAACAATCTGCTGACATGACAACTATTAGTCATGCAAGCCACAACTCTGACCATCACAGAAGTGTTGAGAAGAAAGATGTGGAAGAAAGAGCTCGAGTCAAATGAGAGCAAAGTTTATTTTTTGGTCTACTTGCAAAACACAAGATGTGGCATAAAACTGGTACTGCACTTAAACCTGAACACATCATCATGGTTCAACAAACTGTTTATTCAGGGGGCCTAAATACATAATACACACCACTCTTTTTGCAACTTTCATTTGTTTCTATGTCACAATTAAGTACTGGTTTTTGTTAATCTATCACATAAACTCCTAATAAAATACATACAAGTTTGTGTTTGTTACATGTCTAAAAAGTTTAAAAGTCCAGTGGGTGTAAATACTTTTGCTGGGAACTGTATAAATGTGACAAATATATGAGCATATTAAAAGGTCTGTCCTTCCAAATTTGCAAATTGACCTTTTTTTTTTTTTTACAAAGTGACCATTTATATGTCCAGTAGATTTTATTTAAAAGTATTTTTGTTTGAAAAAGTATCTTTTATATTTACAGGCCATTTATATTTCTGGACTGTAATTCAATCTCTTTACCCAGTCATTGTGTTTTCTACCACATACATTAGAATGGACCTTGAGCCTACTTACTTTCTCTTTCTTTCTGTCTCTGGAAGAGAATAAAGTTTGTAAGGCAAGGCAGGCCTAATCTAACCCACATGTCAATAGTGCGGTGCCATTCTTTCCTCTGCAGTAATGACTCTTAAACTCGTAAGTGTGTGTGTGTGTGTGTGTGTGCGTTTCTGTGGGAACACCAGACCTGGCAGAAGAAACTTCATCTCAGTCTGGGCCAACAATGAGACACAGCAGGGAGGAAACAGAGGAAAATAGAGTTTCTTACTTAAAATCAGTGATGATTTACACACACCCACTTTTATACAGATGTACAAACCGAAGCCCATCTATGCACAGATGTTTCAGCTAATTGATTGCAATCGGTTGCAGTGCAGACTCTATGCTCGAGATTGGCTCTAAGTGTGTGGTGTGTTTTCTGGCTGCCTTTAACAGACCACACAGCGGTGCCTCTCCCCCTTCCCCAACAATGCAAATAACATTTCATCAAGTATTCAGTCACATGGAACCGCAGTGAGCTGTTTCAAGAGGTCACAAATTTGTTTTTTAGTGCAATGCTTTCTGTAGTCTGCCAAGTAATGCAGAGAATGTGCATGTGACTTCGAGAAAAACATGCTATACTATAAAGTGGGAAATGTCTGTCAATGAGGGTGAGTGACAATTTCAACTGCATCTGTGTGGGAGGGGCTAATATTGGGTACGTCTTTTCACACATTCATGTTTTTCTGCTTACCAGCAAAAGATCAATGAAGGAGCAGCTAAGATGGGGTATCTGTTTGTACTTATGTGATTTATTGAGTTTTTTCTTAAGTTTGACCCTAGGAAGTGAGAAAAGAGAGGGGATGTCTTTAGAGATTTGTCTTGCACTTTATGTGTCACATATTTATGTATGCATTGCACATGTGTAACAAGTGCTTCATGTGTTCATACAGCTGTTGGGGAGACATCCTGTGATGGGCTTGGCACCTCAGTAAGGGTCAGCATTCCCTTTTGACTCTGAGACGTATTTCAGTGAATATAAATATATTTAAAAGCATGCACATGAGTTTCTGCTGACAAGTTTTAGTATTCATCAGTTTATCCTTTCATCACCTCGTAACTCTTGGGAGCGCTGTTGTGAAAAGGAGAACTGTTGAAATCGATATTTACATACAATATATAAAAAGACCTTTACTCTTTATTTATGCACTGTCTGAGATTAAATCAGACTAAACTTTTCCAGTTTTAGGTCATTAGGATTAGGAAAATTATCTATATTTGCTAAATGCCATATTAACAGGAGAAAAAACTTTTTTCATCACTGTCTTCAAAATCAGAAGTTTACATGCACTAAGAATAATATGCTTTTAAACAATTTGGGCGGTGCCTGAAATACACTGCTTTCTTGCGTAACATAATGGAAAAACCAAAAGAAATCAGCCAAAATATCAAGAAAAAAAATGTATCTCCACAAGTCTAATTCTTCCTTGGATACAGTTTCCAGATACCTTACAGTGCTATATTCATCTTTTCAAACAATTTGGCTTACTCAAACAAATTGTTTGAATTACTTTAAACAATCTTTGTTTTTTCTTACCATATTTGCAGTTTGTAACATTAATACAGTCCCTGAAAGATGTTCTTTTCCTTTTTGACATTAAAACAACAATGACATTAATAAATGATCAATTCACCTTTTAGAAGAAATAATTGTTTTTGGGTTAATAAATATTAAAATTCTTATGAGACATTGGAGGAAACTGTTTCCAGAGACGTGTCAGGCTCCTATTTGTATGTACAAGTTTGGTCAGGTTGTTTGTATGGATGTGAGGCAGAATGAGGGAGAGAGAGCATGCTTTTAAATATAAATGTTAAATCTATATATCCTGCATGAAAAAGGTTGAGATTTCGGCTAATCAAAGATTTTTTTCACTTCGCACCACCTACAGTGTAACCTACAAATGTCAGCTACATAAAGCAGAGGAGCGATATTTGGCTGTGTGTTTGTTTATCTGTGTGTGTGTGTGTGTGTGTGTGTGTGTGTGTGTGTGTGTGTGTGTGTGTGTGTGTGTGCATAAATTTGTGAGCATGCAGACCTTGCTGATTGCAGTGACTTTCCTGTGTCCTTTACTGTCTTTTCATGAAGTGATGAAGTGGATGCTGTTTCAGACTTTGAAATGAGAGCGAGGACAGTGTGTGGAGCTCTACCAGTCAGATAGACAGACTGAAGGCCCACAGTGAATCAGGCGCAACCAAGGCTGTAATTGGTCGAATCCTCTAACATGGTGATTTAAGATCCTGGAGTAAGTTTGGCTTAAACTACAGTTGATCCCCTTATTTTCACCAGTTGAAAACAAATAAATGTAAGTTTATTTTTATATAATTTTTGAGCCACAAGAAATCAGGTAAAAATACGGTAAATGCAGCACCCTGCAAATGTATTTATACCTCTCAATCTTTTCCATATTTTGTGATGTTTCAATTGCAAACTTCAATGTTTTCACAGGGTGATTGAAACTGTAAAAATTGATGTAAAACACATTTTTCCTTCAAAAGTACTATGAATAAAAAAATCTGAAAATGTGATGGAAACTAGCTTAAGCTAAATCTGGTATAAAGCTTCCTTTATTCATGTTTTTTGCACATTGTACCTGTTAAATAAACTGATAAATTAAACTATTTGCTTTCACCTGTCCTGGGTCAATACATAGAAATACTTTGATTGTAAATATAGCTGCAAGGGTTTCTCTACCAGCTTTGAACATGTAGAGACTGAATATTTTCCCCCTTCTTCCTGTGCTATAGGACAAGGTCAGTCAGATTGCATAGTTTCTGTGAATATCAATCTTTAAGCGTTGCCACAGATTCTCAATTGGATTGAGGTCTGGACTTTAATTAGGCCATTCTAACACATGAATATCCTATGATTTAAACTATTCTATTATAGTTTTGGCTGTATCTTTAGGGGAACTACTAAAAGGTAAACCTCCACCCAAGTCTTAAGTCTTTTGCAATCTAACAGGTTTTCTGACTAGCCTTCCTGTCCCTGAAGAAAAACATTCCCACAGCATCATGATGCCACCACCATGTTTCACTATGGTGATGATGTAGTCAGGATGAAGTTCATGTAGGTCAAAAAGTTAAGCTTTTCTATTATATGAGCAGAGCACCATCTTTCACATATTTTCTATGTTCACTACATGACTTATGTTAAACTTGACATTGAATTTTTATGGCTTTTTCAGCTACTAATTTTTTGCCACTCTTCCATAAAGTCCAAATTTGCAGAGTGCATGACAAATAGATGTCCTGTCAACAAATTCCCCAACTTGAGATAGGGATTTACTCCTCACGCCCTCGTGGATGCTTCTAGGATTAATTCTCGCCATGCCTTGCTCTGTCTGTCAGGTTAGGTATATGGCCTTGTCTTGGTATGTTTCCATTGTTGCCGTGCACTCAGAGGTGATTTTAAATATGGGCAGTTGCATTAGTGCCAGTTTAACTTCTCAGTTGCAACATGTATAAGTTATGTTTTGAATTTTTTGCATGTGTAGTCAGTGAGGGATCGGCACCCCCTGTGTTGAGTAGGTGCCAGGTCACATGACTAGGCTGCAAAGTACTTTCCTCTGCCCCACATCTAAGGGGATATCCAGGATTATGTTTGGCTTTTTAGGAGGCATGTCTCTTTGGTGGTGTCATTCACAACCAGACGGTGGTAGGTGTGGTGCAGATGGGCAAGGCGCTATTTTTGGGTGGGGTGCTACCCCAAGATACCATTCATGCAAGAGCCACCACTGCGGTGGTATCTATTTACTGATAAGGTAATTTCTGAAGGCAATTGGTTGCACTGCACAGAACTCATTTTTCAGCTTTCTATTTGTAAAAAACGTTTGAAAACTATGTATAATTTCCCTTCTACTTTACAGTTACGTAGTCCTTTCTTTTGGTCTGTATATCACATAAGATCCCAGTAAAGTTTGTGTGAAGTTTGTAATAGTAATGTGACAAAATGTGAAAGAGTTCAAGTGGTATAAATAGTATTGCAAGGCATCGTTTATGATTTTTAAAAAACACATTCAAGCAATAACTTCATATATTTGTACATTGCTCCTATTGCTTGAGATCAGGAAATTAGCAACAGTGTTAAAATAGCATGACAATATTATTCCTAAACAGGACAGCTTGTCCAGTTTAAACTTTAGATATCTAATGCAGAGCTAATAACCAGAAGCTTAAAGACACTGGTAAAATCTTTACCTTCATGGAAAAAAATATTTGGAACCACAGCTTTGTTGAATGTAATGATGATTAGGTACATTTTAGGACAGAATATTCTCAGTAGTGACTAAAAAAATGACAAGGCATAAGATTCATTCTCACAAACAACGTTCCAGCCTTCAGGTGGGTCATACGAAATTTCATTCAGTTTGTTCAGATATGAAATTGTGAAATAAACTCTATATTTTTTTTAATCGAGATTTATATGTGGTTGACCTTTCAGGTTTGGTTTTCTGCCACACGGATCTATTAAAATTGTAGTTGGCAGTCATAAATGGATGCTTGGCTTATAGAAAGGCAGGCATGGCTAAAGAGAAGACTAATATTAGTGAAACAACTATCCTTCAAGAAAGTTCAGCCAGCAGTCTAAAGCAAAATCATGGTGAAAAAAAAATTTAAACGCAAACCTTGACAGACAAAACTATTCCACTTAATATTTGCGGTATTTCAGGAAATTCTGATGAGAAACTTATTTAAAGAGCAACACTGAATTCCTGAGTCTAGCTGGATGAAAACACAATGCAACTCATATTGTTTGATCGTTTGGGGACAAGAACTTTGGCTTCACTTTGGACAAAACTTTTTTGCACAGAAGTTCAATTTCCAAAATCAAGGTTCTTGCAAAAATATATGAACTGAGAAATTCATGGTTTCCTCTGGAAAAGGACCCTGCTCACCAGTCTGCCTGTGATGAATTGTTTTTCCACAGGTCTGTAATTCAGTTCAATTCAATCAGATGAAATTTGTTTATAATATGAAATGAGGAATCTCTCAAAAGAGAGCTCCAAAGTGGAAGGTCTCCTTGTCACCCAAATCTTTAGCTCCCTTCACAGATCTTTTAAATCAGATTCAAGTCAGCACTTTGGCTAAGTGACTCCAACGCATTTTTATTACTTCCAGTCAGCGGAAAAGTGATGATAGTAAAATTAAAAGAATAACTTTGAGCTTAACTGTAAATCAGATTGAAGCATGGCTGTTCATGCTCAAAAACAGAATAATGAGACTGAATTAAAAGAATTCGACAAAGAAGAGTGGGCCAGAATTTTCCCACAGTCCTTTAATTGGTTTTCTTATATCTCACACTTGGTGGCAGGTGTTGTCACCAAGGAAGGATGGCGTAATAGAGTGCTAAACCAGCTGCCACAGAGACAGATTTTTTCCCCCAGGCTATTTCTCTGATGAACACAATGAACACTTTTCAGCCTGAATTGTCTGCTACTGTCAAAACCTGACTTTATTAAAAAGAAAGGTATAAATATTGTTTCTTTACCTTTTATTTTATTTCTTCTAAAGTTTATATATTTGTGCTTGATGTCTGTACACTGAGTACATAAAACTGAAACCAGATTCTGATAAACTTTTCGTAGGTTTAGAGCCAGGAGTAGGATTTGGATGGGGTTTGTATTTCCTTTAATAAATTAAATCAGCATTTTAAAACTGCTTTTCATTTTTACTCATGTTGTTTGACATCAAAATGTTGTTTGACTATGTGTAAGAAAAAACTGAAGGAAAAAAAAGTATTTTATTTGCTGCACTGTACTTAAGATAACTGTAATAACCCAAAAGAGAGTTAAGAAATTTTCTGAAAATGAACTCAGAATGATTTTGACCCTGACAGCCCAGGATTGTTGTTGCAGCTGGAACTAACTCCTGCTGAAAAAGCAGAGCTATTGCAGCTGACCATATGCTAAAAAGGGGAACATAATAGATTAGAAATGCACTGAATGGAGATTTCTGATCTCAAGTTTGATTAAAGCACTGAACTGCCAGAGCCAATTAAAATTACTTCAGATCTGTCTTTAAGACCTATACTTAAAAGCATTGAAATAAAAATCCTTTTCATGCCTTCCTGACATGATCGGTAATTATTCAAATTAGGAGCAGAGGCAATGTCCCACAATGTGTGTCAGAGAGAAGTGGATGAAAAACATGATAACAGAGTTGACATTTTTGCATGTTATATTGGAAATTAGTGTAGCATGACTCAGAAGAATGACCAAAAAAAAAAAACACCCAGAAAATGTTGCTGTAATATCTTCAGTCTTGTGGGCATCTGCTGAAATTGGCTCCTGGTTAATTTCTTGTTTTCCAAATAGGATTTGATGTGGCTGATGGGTTATTTTTGTTCCTAACAAAGTTAGGTAAAAAATTATCAAAATGCAAAAGTACAAAATGGTGAAGAAGCGAAATGATCAGCAACTGCTGCTGCTACTCTAGCTCTCTGCAGCAGCCTGAATGAACAGTCATCCTCCCTGAGGAGAGTGAGATGTCTTTAGTGTTTTGGGTGTATATTCATGATTTCTCCAGACTTTTTGTATCGCAATAAGATATTTGATTTCTTTGCAATAATACAACCAAATATAATATTGGGTCTTAATTTAGACCCCCAGCATTAGCTTTGCTGCCTGCTAGTGGTTAAATAATTAATTCCTTTCCAAAATAAAAAAAAAGTGAATAAATTGAACAGGTAGTCTCCTTTTGCAATTGCTGAATTACAGTATATCAGTTTAAAAGGGCATTAATGGGGAACCAATAGGACAAGGGTGTCAAGTGTGCAAAATACAAGTAACATTTAAACTGTGAGGTAATAATGATAAATGTGGTCACAATTTTTAATTTTTATCCAAACACTACACCTTTTGAAAATCTCATACCATTAGAATAAACACAGGTGAAAATACTGACTGTTAAAAATGAATGAGTGGATAAAAGGACAAAGTTGGTTCCCAGGTCCCCTAAGTGTTATCCGGATTAACGGGTAGTTCAGTAGCTCAGTGTGGTCAGACAGGTTTTTCCTGTACTATTGGTGGTAAAATAAATTACTTCTGTCTGTTTACACTTAATGCTTTTGGTAGAGTTGAGAAGCACTTATGTTAAAGAATAGAAAAAAAATCGATCACATAGTCTGCTAGAAAAATAATGTATCAAATCTGTTTTCAAAGTGCACAAACAATAGTTTATTAGCAGCAGAGTATTTGTTTGAAATGGATGGCTTGTCTTATATTAATAATCTCAGATATAAAATCATACATTGATGGAAAGAATGACTCATCAGGGATGCCTTTCAGTGCACAGAGTCTGTTTTGAAAATGTGTGAATTTGGCCCAAAGTGAATTAAATCACAGAAAGATGTCAGTTTAAAAAGTGGGTCACAAGCAAAAAAAACTAAAGAAGTGCTGCTCCAGTTGGCTTTTATTTGACACCTGAGGATTACTATTACCTGGATGAGTGAAAATTTTCACCAAAACACTAATCTGTGCCAGCACATACCACTCCGTACCGCTACAAGGATCAGGTAATCTCACTCAGGCTGATAAGTCATTATGTACCATTAAAATGGAGTAGAGAACAGTAGTCTGCAAGATACAAAATAGCCAGCAGAGCCCAGTTAATTATTATGAAAAAACTACATTGGCAAATGTAATTTTTCCCTAGATAATTTGACTTCATTGCCTAACCTTCCCTTTCACATTCTTCCGTTTTCCTCTCAGCCCAACTCTGAGCCACAGTTAAAAGAGCAGAGCCTAAACCTCTCAGAGCTAAACAAGAAGCAATCACAGAGGAAGCTTAAAATGTTCTGATTGTGGGATTGATAGTGTTTGGACGGCTGATTCAAACACATGTTTCCACTAATGTCCATCTGGAACTCCTCCTAAAATTATCTGCATACTTTGGACACAAGATAGGAAATAGAAGAGATGTGGTTACTAAAAGAATGAAAGGTAAGATAAAGTAACTCCTAGTTCTTCTTTGAACTATTTAATGATATTTGGTCTACAACCTGGAGTATTTACATGGAATATTCCCTGTTGAAATCTTGCTTGGTGCATGAGTGTATATACGTTTATGCGGCTGCCCGTAATGTGCACGCATTTGGGTATGTCAACGTTTAAGGGCCTTGAGGTTATTGATTTGGATGCGGGAATGTGTGTTGAATTTCAAGGTGGGCTTCCCGTCTTGTCCGTTACCCTTGGCTGACTGAGCTCCCCGTAGAGCTGCATGCACTCTGCACGCCCTGTGTTCTCTAATTCATTAGCTTCACTCTCACACAGCTATCAAACACCATCATCTGGCATGGAAGTAACTCTTAGAAGCAAGTTTACCATTTCAACTTTGGGAAAGGAAAGACACAAAGCAGCATACCAAATACTGTATAGATGCAAAAAGTGCAACTTTCCTATGCTTATTCTCTGGCTTGAGCTACAAACTCTTCCTCTTGCTGCTTCACTTTGGAACAAGGGTGGAATATCATATTCTTTAAAGCATTGATTTATGACCTAACCTGCATCAACAACATGGCAATGATATTGTGTGCATTTTCTTCCAGCAAATAAATTCCTTCCTTGAAACAGTTGTACAACTAACACAAATGTAGTTTTGTCTGTGGACAATATTATTCAGTATTTTAGGTAGTTGGAAAAAAATTATTATGTGTGATTCCAGCAGGAGTAAGGTCTCTTTCTGATATTAATTCTGAATGCACTGTGTGAATAGTTCGTTTTTTATAGCGAAGGATTTGCCTAGAATAACAAATCAAATAAACAAATTGTAATTTGTTTGAAGGTTCTTATTTATTGTTTTTCTCCTACAGAAAAAGCTATTGACCAACTCAGAATGCAAAGGTCTGGTATTAGTTGGATCCAAAGAGCAATGAAAAGTTTGATGAAGCAAAAGCATAAAAAAATAACAAGAGACAAATGTCAGCAGCTTAAACCTGCCCACATGTAAAGTCATCTTCTATGAGATTTAGGATCAGGGACAGAGAGGGCCAAAGTCACATGTTGATGTTCTGTCTCGTAAAGCATTTTCAGGTTGATTTGGCCATGTTTTAAATCATTATCCAGCTGAAAGAGCAAATCATAAATCATTTTAAGTTTTCTTGTAGAAACTGGCACAAATCTATTTACATGTCCAGGCAGTCTAACATGATCCCCAGGACATTTAAACAGACCCACAGCATCACAGATCCTCTACCATGGCAAAAAGCTCAATTTCACTATCATCTTACCAAATCACATGGTGCCAGTTAAGGTCCCAGAAGCTACCTCCACAACGTTAGATACCACCGTTTATCTCCCTCAGTTATGCAACATAGGAAATATCCCACTATTCCTCCTCTTTCTGAGCAAATCTGCCCCCATAGAGTAAAGGCAACAAAACCCTCCACACCGACTGTCTAAGCTCTTAGGATAGGACACGTCAAACACAAAGTCCTAATGGAGCTTAGCAAACTTCACATGTTTGCAATGGCATGATTTTATTCTGACAAGCCTCCAAAATCACTGGTTGGCATGGAGATATTATCTAATGGTTGCCTTGGAGACTCTGTATACTAAAGACCTCACTTTTTTGCAGCACTTCTTAATCAGTGAGCCCTGGAAATTTCTTAAAGACCTAATCTCACCCCTAGGCACCTCATTCAATATTCTGTGTACTTTAGAAATAAGAATAGGATCTTGACACTACTTAAAAAGTTAGCACGTTGGTTTGAAAAAAAAAGAATAAATACATAGTAAGGAATTAGAAATAGCTGAAAATATGCCTAAGGTCACCAACTGGGGGCAGCGTAGCAGAAGGAAGAGAACTGAGCTGTATCCACAGCATCATAATGCTGCGTTCAGACCGAACACATTTCACGCCTCAAAACAGTGTCCAATGCCTCAAGTTGGACACTTGTGCACTTCAAAGTCAGACGCGTGAATTGCTTGATGCGTTTCGGGAGCAGCCCCTATATTTGACTGCTTCACATAGACTCTTCCTCCTACTGTACATTTCCTCTGAATAAAAACATTAATTCTTCAGTGTGAAACTGGTAGTGGCTCAACGTTGTGCTGGATGGATTTGGCTGGCTCAAATGGGGGGAAATGTTTACCGTGGTAACAATGTTTTGACCTGAGATTCCGAGTCCTCGCTAATCCTCATCCAGGAAAGGTCCTTTCTATTCCTGTCTCTGTAGTGATAGCTCAATGGGTAGATGGGCTCTTGGTCCTTCCGTCCCATTGGAAAGTGCACCGCTATGTCACATAGTGGAGTCTCTCTGACTTTTGCCGCTAGCAAGTAAACACACACAAACTAAAAATCATATACTTTATGTAGAGAGTAGCGTAAAAAATCCCAACCCCTTCATGCATCTTACTGTGCTAGCAACATATGTTTTGTCCTCCTGCAGTGTCATTTTCCATATTAAGATAATCATTTTCACCATTCTGCTTGCAATGCAACTAGAAAAAAAATTCTTGACAAACTTATCTTTGACCAAACTCATTTTATTTGTACTGATGATTTATATTTGTTTTGTGCTGAAAATAAAAGTTAGGAGAAGATGGCTCCCTTACCATCTTGCTCACTGTGGTGGCGGCAAGGGGAACTTTTGTCAGTTTATCTTTTGTTGTTGTTGCCAGTTTTGTTTTGTTTTTCTTTTTAATTATTGCTCTGACTGTAAATAAGTAAAACTTTAGGTGAGCAGTTATTTTCTTGTAGCTATTTCCTGACTATTAAAGATCAACAAACATCTGCCTTATGTGAGTGTTATGTGTCAATTACATTTATTTTATAAGAATTGTTTAAGGTTGCCAGTAAATGTTAAACCATGATTTGATCACCAACAGTTTTTTCTTAATGTAAGACCTTTCCCCTACTTAAAGGGGCAGTATTATGTAAAATCGACTTTTTTGAGCTTTACATCATGTTATAATGGTATTCTCTCAGCAAAAACATACTTGGAGTGTTGCCTTGGTTCTTTCATGCATGTTTTAGGAATCCTTTTATCTCCTGTGGGAGCTGTTAAGCTGTGCAAATTGCCTGGATGGACCAAGTGCCACCTTTCTAAGCTTCCGAGCTTTAGCCTCACAGATCACCCTCCCCCGCAACCTTCCCACTCAGCTCTTTCAGACTAGCCAGCAGCAGTTATCAAACACCTGGTGGAACTGCACATCTACTGAGCTCATTATACGAGCTACCTCTCAGTGGAACACAGGTAAAAGCATTGTTAAAGGGTTAGCTGTTGTGATGCCTTCCTGAAGGCGGAGTTTCAGAAAGAGCAGGACTTTCTTAAAGAGACAGAGGGCCAATTTAAAGGCATTAAATACAATCAAATTTCTTTTAAGTCATATTGGATATATACAGCAGAAGGTAACGTAGTTACTTGATTGTGCTATAAAAGGATTCTCTGTGCCTGGAAAACACATAATGTAAAAATTCAAACAAAATGAAACAACATTGAATATTTCTCTTTGAGAAATTATGTTACTGCAATAAAAGATTAGTTTGATGGTTTAAAAAAAAAAAAAAAAAAAAAAGTTTTACAGGGATGCCAATATCTGTGGAGGGTGCTGTAAGCTCTAATGCAGGAGTGCCCAAGCCAACACTATGAGACTACCGTCCTGCAACCTTTAGATGCATTACACACACACACACACACACACACACACACACACACACACACACACACACACACACACACACACACACACATAGTTACGTTGATTACGTTAATTCACAGTAATTTTTCATGATGTCCAAAATAGCAACCTATAAGCAGGTATTAAATATACTTTTCATTAAGGCGACATTTCTTTGTTAAAATGTTTTTTTAAAAATTGGTTGGATATAATATTCTAACCTTAAATATCATGTTTTCATTACTGTAAGCAAAAAATCATCACATTTCCAGAAAAAAAGGCTGAAATCATCAGTCTGAGTGTAATTTATCTATATAATGTATTTCACTTAGTGAATCAAGTTTTTCTTCTCTTCAGTATAATATTTTTCTTTTCAACATATAAATATTATATAATATATAATCATATAATATATAATATATATATAATATAAGATATATATAATATCATATAATATACAATATTCTAATTTATTGAATTTGACTATTTGGTTTTAGTACATGACTCATTGAGTAAAGATTATTGTTATTCTAACCATAGTGCTTTGTCCTTATTCTTGTAAATGCTCATCAGACAGCTCTTCTCCTTTCGCCATATCAAAATCTAAGCTTTGGTCCCTCTAGCTTTCTATTGGCTCAACTGGGTCATCCTCAGCCACAGGTTAGACAAGAAATTAGTACTGTTAATGTGTAAATGGCTATGTAAAAAACATGCCATATCAACAAAAATATTTTCAATTATTTAATGTTGCTTATAGTGACAGTGATTGACAGGTAATGTTCCGCGGAGGAATGAGATGACGAACTAGAGCCGCTGCTATGCGCATCCCTCTGCTGGATGCCACAGACAAATGGAGATTTAATTTATGTGGCACAAATAGGGACAAGGCATTTCTTATTTTGTGAATGTTTAGTTTTTAATAAGCACCACTGTTTGTTTTAGTAGCCCAGGCTTATTGGGACGAGTTTTGCTGATCTCTGCTCTTCATTGTCAGCTCAGCTGGCTGGCCCCGGGATGGTAGCTCTTGAGGACTGGACTTGGTAAACCCTTGCTCTTTTGATGATTTTGATGAGAGCATTTGACAAAACGCAATGTATATTGGTTGTTTCATGAATGGTTTCTACATTATGTTTTTATCATGTAAAGCACTTTGAACTGCCCTGGTGCTGAAATGTGCTATACAAATAAACTTGACTTGACTATTGTATTCAGAAATTAGTTTTGGTCCTAACAATCTGGACAGTGGTGTTTGACTCCTCAAGCACCAGAAAAAAAGAGTTATAAAACCATGTTCAGTTTTTAAGATTTTAGTAAAGCACAAAAAGTATTTACACATAGGCAACATACACTGACAAAACTGAAACTCATTAAAAGGGTCAAAAACTGCTTTGCATAAACTTGGAAAACTAGCTTTTTCCTGATGAGACTAGTGAATGTTGGTGTCAAAATAGAAAATGTGATGATTTTTTCAATATTTACACTCAAATCAAAAATGAGATTTTGTTTACCACATGTCGTTGGAGAAGTAATAATTCGGATAATTTCAGCTCTCTACCTGTCAGAGCTATGTTTTGACAAGTGTGCTGATAATAAAGTAAAACACAAACTCCTTGTTTATCTCGGGGCATGTCTTGCTGTCAGAGTAGAATTGTCACTCTGTGGAGTTTTGTTTCTGACATATAACTGCTATCACTGTTTCTCCTGCAACGCTTACCAGATGAAAGTGTTTTCTGAAATCGCTTCATGTTTTAATATGAACTGAAATGAAATAGTGAATAAAAATACACTTTAGAAAAGATTAGTTTTTGCTTAAGTCTATTGAAGAAATCCATATTTTTTATCTTATTGTTCTAGAAGATAGGAGTGTGTCATCACATGAGAAGGAAGTGTACTTACAGTATAGTGCATTGTTAAATTATTTATATGCCTTGAACCAATACAGAGTAGCACATAACTGTAACGTAGAATAAAAATTTAAAAATGATACATTGTTTTACAAACAAAAATCTGAAAAGTGTGGCCTGCATTTGTATTCAATTCCGCTAAGCCAGCAGGCTTAGATAATTGATTAATAATCCCAATGTCCGTCAAGAAAATCAACCAATGGGTTGTTGAAAAAAAATATTTTAAACTATAAAAATAAAAATAAATAAGTATAAAAATCATTTTTAAGTATTTTAAAGTAAATTATTTTAAAGTAATTATCTTCAAGTAAGTGACTGCAACCTGGGTTGCACTCACTTTGCCCAGATGACGTGTGAAATTCAGATGGGGGGCAGGAAGTGATTTGCTCCAGTTCAAAACACAGCGAAATTGATGACAGCGAGCACGTTTACACCTTAAATGGGGTGGCACAGATGCAATATTGTGAAAAAAAAATACGCTTACATCTAGGATATAACCCATATAGTCTTAATAAAAAGAAAGACTTATCATATAATCTGGAGGATTTACTCTGCGTGGAGGCGACTGACATGACAAACTATCCGGTGCTGCAGACCTCGTATTATACGGCGAGCTGGATGAAAGCTTTCAAAAGCCTCGAATCTTACAATTATTTTTGTTTCAGGTTGGGTCAACCATTAAGGATCCAAAGAAGCTTTAAATGGCTGTTAATGGCCCATTAAAAACAGTGCCTGTCTTTCTAAGAAATTGTCCAATAAAATATCTGAAAATACGATTTAATTAACGATACCAAACTTACCTGTTATAAAGTATTCGCTAAAAACTTTTGCATTGTCCATTTCCGCACCTCCTGTTTTTAGCTGTAGATTGTTGATTCTCTTCTGTCGTCTTTTTCCTGTAAGTTTTTTACAATTAACTTTCTTGTGACACACTACTTCCAGAACACGAAAAAAATGTTTATCTTTCTCCCAGTTAGAGCCACAGCACAGAAATTAGGCATTTTGATGCTGAATCAACAGAAGGAAACAAGATTGTGTACAACTGCACTTACTTCCTGCCCCCCATCTGCATTTCATGACATCTACATTACATCATCTGAACCCAGCCATACTTTTTTTTTGTGAAATTATGACAGCCTCGGGCCGGCCCATATATGTGCATCGGCCTGTATGCCAAACGGCCAGTCCTCACTTGGACAGGAGTAAAAACTGAACACAGTTTTTTTTCCTATTCAAATTGCCAGCCTGCCACGGTTGCTGGTGCGTTGTTCAAATTCACACGCCACTCCGTAAATTTACCTACATTTGGCTAGTGGCAGGTGCCAATTTCCACCCCTGGTATTTCGCTCCATCCATCTTCCCATCAACTCCAAGCAGCTTCCAAGGCCCTGCTGAAGAAAAGCCTCCGGCATAATGCTTCCACCTCCTTTTTTTTTTTTTTGCTGTATTTCACCGCAGGGATGGTGTGTTCATAATGATGTCAAGTTTTAAAGCACAACTGGCCAAAAAGGTTGAATTTTGGTCAAAGCAAAGGATCTTATTCCACATGTTTATTGTGTCTCATACAAAGCTTGTGTTTAACAGCAACTTTCAACAATGGCTTTCTTTTTGCCCCTCTTCCATAAAAGCCATGTTAGCAGATTCACACACATGAACTGTAGGTCTCTGCAACTCCTCTAGAGTTAACTCTTGGCTGCTTCTCTGATCAACACATCTTTGCTCATTCCTTCAGTTTAGGTGGACGGCCACGTTTTGGTTGATTTGCAGTTGTGCTTTTCTGCTGACAAATCTTTGAGGCCTTCACAGAACAACTGAGATCAGTTTACACAGGGGTGGACTGTTTACTTAACAGGTGATTCTGAAAGCATTTGGTTGCACTGGATTTTATTTAGGGATATCAGAGTAGTGAGCTGAATACAGATGCAATACATTTTGCTTGCATAAAGTGGAAACCCTGAATATTTTTTCTTTAACGTTTCAAGTATGTGGTACTTTGTGTTGGTGTATTTGACAAAATCCAAGTAAATGTGGCTGTAACATAAACTGTGAAAGCTTCAAAGGGTATAAATAGTAGGTTGGGAACCAATGTAAACATCCCTTTAACCTTTTGCTTTTTGGAGTTAAACTAACCCTGCTATGTGAGATACTTCATTTGCAAAGATGGATCCTCAGAAAGTCAAAACAGAGATTTGCCTTTTTCTTCCTTTAAACTTTTATTCTCTTTTGTTTGGAAACCAACTTTGTATCCCCACCCTTCAAGCCATTCAAAGTGATCTTATGAATGTTGACCTCCTCTTTACCAGCGACCTTAAAACAGGTTCAAGAATCACCACAGCAAAGTACTTTAGCAGACCAGTCATCCCTCTGGTCCGGCCTGGTAAACCACTGCCCTGCAAACATGTGTATGTGTTTGTCTGGAGCAAAAGAGACTCAAACAGACCGAGAGCAAGCGTTGCGTGCCTGATTACAGTGTATGACATTTTATGAAACAGACTTTCTATGTGTGACCCATGTAAAGAGGTCAGAATGGGCTTCAGGACCCCCCTCTTTCTCTTACACACACACACACACACACACACACACACACACACACACACACACACACACACACACTATAGTGCTCAGCTCCCATGATGACTGTGTTCCGGTGTTTGGGATTTTCCAGGCGGAGTCCGGAACAGAGGACACTTCACAGTTTGTCCTGGAAGTTTGCTTTGATGTAAGTGGGTAGATCATCCCAGAGGGCAGAGAGAGGACAATTCCTGTTACACACACACACACACACACACACACGCACGCACGCACGCACGCACGCACGCGCACACACACACACACACACACACACACACACACACACACACACACACACAAAGACTTTTCTTCTACACTTGTCAGGACAACTGTTTAAATGATTCATATTATAATTCTTATAACTAATTACCAGTCGCAGACATCTTACAATAAACTTAGCTGTAATGAGCTTTTTTGAACACATTTGTAACAACAGCATTGACAAAATGACCTTGTTGCCTGGTCACAGATCCAGGAGACACAAATCATATGATCAGAAATCTCCCAGGGGATTCTACTGCTATTAATTCATGGCATATGATATTCCCAGATGACAATATCTAAACAGTCGTGTATCAGAACCTGAAATTCACTTTTTTTAAAATGGGGTGGGGGGAATTCCCCCCTTACATGCTTCACATAAGGGGGATTTGTACACTTTGGGGGAGAATTACTTAGCTTGACTTCGGATCTTGTATTGTTTAATGCACAGCTCTAATTTGTGGACTCTTTTTACCTTCCTAGTTGTCACTCTACCTGCTCCCTCTCTTGTCTGTTTAGCCGTTTGGTTTCCACTGCTTCATCTCTTCCACTTAATAACTCAGAGTTTAAAGGCAGAACATATCTGTAAGCATGAAAAACTATTCAGACAGAAATGATCGTGCTTGTGAGATTAACTATAGATCTTGTGACGTTCTTGCTTTTGTCGAAGGGATTTATTACCGTTCTGTTTAATCTTCTTCCCTTTTGTTTATCATAGCTGTGGCTCTCCTCTTTTGTAGTTCCATGCTTTACTCCTTTTCCTGTTCTCACCCTTCTCAGCTGCATCTCATCCAAAGTAACAACTTTGTTGAAATAAAATTCCTAAATAGTTAAATTGCTCACATGACCTCTATTTTTGCTGTGCTGGCATCTAAACTATTTGCATTGCTATAATTTGTTGCTTCTTTCCCCAACTTGTTGGGATGCATCTTGGGGAACATAATTCATTTTGTGCCTCCTTCTTCCATCTCTTCCTTCTCCCTCCTCTGTCTCTTTTTCATCTGTTTTGTTTTTAGAATCATGTAATAGTGTTAATGTTAAATGAATACTCTTGAAAATGATAAAGAAATGTTACTTTATGTCACACTGTATAATCAAATAAGTTTGGTAAGCTCTTTTTTTGGATGCAATATTTGTCACAGTAATTACTTTATCAGGCCATTTATTTATTTCTATATTTATTGCCAGTTTTGGCAGGATCAGTCCTCCATACATTGGTCTTCACACCTGCACCTGCATGTCCAGTAGGTTTAACCTTCACATGTCTGTGAATTTGTGCATGAATGGGTGAATGACTGAATGTGGCCTTGGAGTCCTCAGACTTGATAAAGCGCTTTATAAATGCAGGTCATTTATCATTACTTGCTGAATCTACCTCCCGTTTCCTTTTTACTGCTGCTGAATGAAAAACATTTGAGCTGCGGAGGGAAGTTGACATTTTGTCATTTAAGCCACGGATATATTCTGAGCCAGTTAGCCTGACTCTTATATGATTGGGCTGCTTGGTAACGTTACCGCCACCGACACTACCTGCTGGAGGAAGCGAGGATTTGCGTCGTTACCGACATCACCGGCATCAGCGCCGCCTCCAGCGCTGTTGTTTTTTGGTAGCGCGCCCCCCTCCCCCCCTCCGGCTGATTTACGTTTAACGAGCGCTCCATGTTTTGATGAGGTCACAGTTAAAAGAATCCGTCAACTGTTGGTTTCCTAGCAAGAGAAGAGCGAAGGGAGCTCGTACTTAAGAGAAGAGCGCTGGAAGTGCTCTAGTTCAGAGCTCCGGTGCAAACTTCACACATCACGATGGTGTTCATCGCTGTAATTTTATGCAGGAATTTCCCGCATCATAAAAACTATATTTGCGGGAGTCAATTAGAAAATGCGCAGTACCTGCAATCCCGCTGTGAATTTCAGGCCCTGTGTATTTTTGTTTTCTTGAGCACACATGGTTTTAGAGATTGAACACCATGCAGTTAAAGTCACTTTATTGACAAAAACCTCACAGTTTGCCCTGGAAAATTTGTTAGAGGCAAAATGAAACAAATTTCCTGACAATTGTTATAATCCTTAGCAGTGCTTGTGAGGTTCAGGAAGGTAATAATGCTCTTCAGGTTTTGTCAAAAATCCAATAACTTTCAACAACCTTTTAAGGGCATCATAGAAATGTTGATTTGTTTAAAGGCATTAAAGATCTGACTGATATTTTCAGCAGCAAGGGCAGCCATGGATTAAACAAGATTCATTTAACATTGTTCCATATGATGTATCTATAACATGCTGATATGTTATATATTCTAGTACATTCTGCGAGTAAGGACATTGGTTGGGCAGTATCAGGCAGCACAACATGACGCCTGTACTCTCTTCAGCTGATAACAAGAACTGAAAAGTATGATGCTTGCTCATATGAATGTATCCTTGTGTTATGTTTTTGTTGCCAAGTCAACAGCATGGGCCTCTGCTGCCTCTTTACTTGTTCATTTGTTATTATAGGTACTCTAAATGAACCAAGCTGGGTTTTCCTTCCCTTTGCTGATTTTGCGCCATTGAAAGGAACAATTAAAATTTCCAGATGTCTTTGTCATCATCCTTAAAGCTACCCAGATGTGCTATAAGCATTAACCTGATTCAGCTTTGATGTACAGTAGTTTGTCGCCAACAGAATAAGAGGTTATAGTCTGTTTTTCTGTGTTTTGGTATTTTGTTGTAGCTAATCAAGATCAAATCTATCCTCCCAAAAAACAAACTTCCATGCACACTTCTCTTGTGACATCACTAAGACATAAGACAACCAATTCGAGATCTTTAAAGGATGCTTAATTTCTCTTTTACTTCACTTTTATTTTTGCAACTTAACTTTGACAGCAAATTCTGATATTTATTTAGTTATTTGACTAAAATGTAAATTAGCTTTAGACACAATGGAGTCATCTGTAGTCATTTTAGTTTTATTTAATATTTTACCAGCTTAATCCTCACATTTTGCTGAACTAAATGTGACGAGGTTTCCATGTGACGCAACTTAATGAAATGTTTAGCTTACCCTTGCATGTTTTGCTTTGTTTTGATATGACTTGTTGATAACTGGGCTTATAACATACCTCAAATGTGGTTCCAGTTAATAGTTTGTGGACAAAACTTTCAGAAATTTCCTAACAACTGTTATAATGCTTAATCCAGGTTTCTTGTCTTAACACTGGTTGAATTTAAACCAAAGACACAAACCGGTAAAAAGGTTGAGTTTTGTCTGGGATGTTAAAACCGATAATTTAAAGTTGCCTTGATCCTTCATTGAGTGTTGTGCTCCCTCTTTTCAGCCCTCTCATTATTCTCCTGTTTATAGTTCTATCTACCTCTACTACTAGCCTTTTTTCAGATGACATTACAACCCTCTAAAATTGATAAATTAGATGAATGAAAAACATTCATGTAGTATATCGCCCTTTTGTTAGTGGATTTTCAAAACAACCAATGATTAGAGGACCTCCACTACATTAATTACTCATATTTCATCACTCCCAGTTTTCAGTCAGTTTGCAGCATTATAAGCGGCCCTTGTAATAGAAGATATAATCTGGATGACAAGCTCCTTCTATGTTGCCTGCTAATTGTAAAATACTTCCAACAAGTTCACAGGAAAGCTCTTGAAAATCCTCCACAAGGGCCACCAGGATTTTAAAAGAATGAGGCTAAACTTGTGGAGTTCAACAGATCAGTGTTAGTCCTGCCCCTTGACTTTGATGGGCGAGCGGCAGATACCATTATTTCATGGTGATGCTGCAGGAACAGGAACCATGAAATAATTAAATAATCATTAAAATAATGATCTGCCATTATAAGTTTACATTTTAATGATTTAATTACACTTTTAATTGATTCATTGTCTATTCCATAAATTATTTAAACATTTAATTCAACATTTATTAATTTCATGGCACATTTAATTAATTAATTAATGATGTATTCATTAATTTAATTGCGTCCCTTTTGGCACTCCATAGGGTATTTCACTGTTGTAAACATATAATGTAGAAGGTTTTTTTTCTGAAATGAGAGACAAATACAATTGAACTTTTTCACAATATTCAAATTTTTTTAGATGTACTTGAACATCCAGAAAGGTATTGTTTTTATTAGCTTTAAAACTGCCTCCCCCTGAAAATTTGAAAAATAATTGATTCCATTTGATGCTTGATTGTGTAATTTTACATGAATACATGTTTTCATGTCATCCCTGATGGCATAAAAATGGGCCAACTTCTATGAGCTCTCTAATGCTGACTTAGAGTGGCCAGACTGAACAACATATGGAACCAAAAAGCAGCCCAGCAGATTTATTAAGGCTGAAGAACTTGGGTAAAAAAACTTACTGAAATGTTTTGTTCACTGTTTTCAACTTTTTCTTTGGGTATTTTACCATCTGATCAGGTCCTGACAAGCGCTGTTTTGTTTTGCCTTTAGAGACCTCCAGTAGTGACAAAATCCAAGCTTATTCAGGAAGATACATTTTTGTACTGTTACCAACTTGTCTCTGAAGTCCAAGTGAGGAATCCACTGAGTGCTAGTAGAAGAACCAACAGGAAGTCAAATGGTAATCTTCCTGGCCAGATAAGATCTCTGTGCTGAGGTGTGACTTGTTAGTCTGATTTTAGACCAAAGTAAGACATTCTGTTTACCAGTTTTGTCATGGCAATTTAGAAGTGGCCAGAGCTGATGGATCAGAGGTGGGTTACTTTGAGTGCATTCCTCCATCTGTACTTTCCTTTTCCAAAGTTTTCCTTAAGACTTAACTCAGGATTTGGATCACTTTTCTTCGAGAACGCCAGCTGTGTTTAGCGAAGTTTAATGAATTACTACTCTTTTGACTAACTCTCCCTGGATTAAAGCAAAAACTTGTTTAATAAAGAAGAAATACTGTGTGTCGTGCCCAACATTTTTCATTTTAAAAAAGATTTTAATTTCATTTCCATCTCTTTTAAAAGTGTCACATCAAGAAAAACTTGCCCTAAATTGTCTCAAAAGTATCTTTCTATATCAACGTCCTGTGCTGGTCAGAGCTAAATCAATGCCATTTCTGGTCATGTGCTGCACAGAATCAATCTGGGGGTACTCATGTTTGCACTTTGCACAATGTTTTACCAAGTTACATCTACAATTAAAGTGCTTTTATTACAACTATTTTTATTTTGCTCTGAAAATGAGGCTTAATACATGTGATCATTACTCATATCTTTTCCAAATGTTCACTACAGAATTAAATAATGTGGAAAGACAGCTTCAAGTTAAGGAAACAAGATAATTTATTTTTCAAATGTACATTCTGTCTCTAAAGACTATATTGCTATCAATACTATAAAATTTCAAAGTTGTCTTTAAAGTGTCTCCCATAAAACCTAAAAGCAGATGAATGTTTAAACGTGTTTTTTTTTTTTTTTACCTGTGTAGAAAGATTTTATATTCCAACCACACTCAGGGTCCACTTGAGAAGATAAATCACCAAACATATTATATGAATTCAATTAGACTTGTTTTAATCATGTTGTTGTTTTCAACTTGTGGATGTTCATGTTGAAATACATGGCTGAACCATGAAGGATGCTTTTAAGAGCCAGTAACAGGTGGGATTTCTCATTATAAATACACAATTGCACGAAGATACACATTGATACATGCATTCATGCCCTCAGGTTAAATACCTGACAGCCAAGAGCTCTGTTTTCCTATTTTACCCCCAAAGGCATACACCCATACAAACAGACAAAAACTCTCACATACCTTAGAGTAAAGTAAACAGAACCAAGCACTTGGAGGCCCCCACCGTCAGACCAAGTCTAATCTGCCGCAAATCTGCCATTTCATTATGCTGCAGATGCATAAATATGCTTCAAGCACTCATGTACACCTCCCCCCCCACACACACACATACCCTCACACACACACATGCAGAGGAGAGCTGAGGTGTAGAATTTCTCTGGTACAGTCTTGTGTAAACACGTGCCAGCAGTCTACCTGCTGAGATGAATCCAGATGAATCAAGGCTTGTTCTTACAGCTCTTCTTACCGTCTGTTTTTCTCTGCTTCACATCACAGTGTGAACTCTGCCATGCCACCCGTGAGCCAGGCATACGTTGATAGAAGCCTGGCAGCTTGGGTGTGCTCCTGCATAGGAATGTAAGCCTCCATCATCCAATGGGATTGTTATGTGTGCTGACCCTCAGAAGAACCTGCATAGTGGATCCAGCAGCAGTAACTCATCAGATGTGTGGTAAGGATTCTTGGCAGTGAGTACTATAAAAGACAGGAGGCTTTGATTGGGATAAAACCCATTTCATGCTGTCCACAGATTGATTTAGAGTTTCTGGCATAAAGTTGTCTTAAGTATCAAAGGGGGCAACATTAGGTCAACAAACACAGGTGGATAAATCATAAACTGTAGATAGATCTTTTATTGTTGATGAGCATCTACTAGAAAACACACTAGAATGTATTTATTTATACATAGGTATAAATGATGCTACCGCCTCAATAAGTAAAGTAGCTATTGGTTAAGCCAAAAAATGCTAGAAGACGGTAATAATGTCATCACCTAATTTACATAATTGGCAATATGCAGATAATTCTTATGGATGCTGTTGAAGAAAGGAATAACTTTGTGGGAGAGACAGAAAATAAGCAAAAAACAGCTTAAATGTGTTTAATAAAAGATCTTCTGTTGAGGACTGGCCTGTTTGCAAGCACTTTGGGACAGGGGAGGGTCCCACAGGTGCATGATAATGATCATTGAGAAGAACGTGAACAATCTGGGCTTTCATGTCAGTGTTTCCAAAAGTCTCCAGCTACATCAGAATTCACTTAATTTGTTGCTTGTCACTATTTTTTAAAAATTGCTGTACGCTTGCTAAATATAGCAACAATATGGTGGCAAAGTCGCTAAGTTGACAATTCTTTCTCATGTGCTGGAAAATAAAGATTAGAAATATTCACTTACGGTGCTTGTAAGTTTGATTTCACATGTAGCCATCGAAATCATGAGTGGTAATAAGTTTTTGAAGAACTTTATAAAATAGAATAGAATAATAAAAATAACCGTACATCATCTCATCTGCTCTGCCTTCTCAACATCCCGGCTGGTCATGGTTGATGGCCACTTGTACTGAGCCAGGATCTGCTGGACGTTTCTTCCTGTTAAAGGGGAGATTTTCCTCTCCACTGTTGCCACATGCATGCTCGGTATGAGGGATTGCTGTAAAGTCAACGACACACCTCAAGCGATTGACTACTCTCACTACGTGCTCGTCCACAAGGAGTGAATGCTGTAAGTTAATGACTCAATGCAATCTGCTGCGTTTTCCCAGGCAGAAAATTTTTAAACTACTTTGAATAATTAACTGTATTGTTTGATAATTAGGAACAATTGGAATGTATGTGTGAATGAATTGAAATAACTTTTTTTGTAAAGTGCCTCGAGACGATATTTGTTGTGAAATGGCGCTATGTAAATAAAATTGAATAGAATAGAAATATCCTTGATTTTCCCACCATGGGTAAATTCAAGCTACAACATAGGGGAAATAATACTGTATAGTTATTAGAAAAAGCATTCAGATCCAAAGAAATCTGAATGTAGGACTATTTTAAAAAATGTACAATGCATGTATATTTGTGCATAAAAAGCAAAGCAACAACAGACTATTTACAAGAAATAAAAACTGTGCAAATATCAGCTGGGATGCTCAAATAACAGCAGGAATGTTATTTAAAATGAGAAAAACTGTGTAAAAAACAACATGTTTATAAAACCTAATGAGTTTAAGTTTATTGAGAACAATGAGGTTATAGAGTCTAACAGCTGCTGGAAGGAAGTATCTTCGATAACGCTCCTTTGTGTGTCTAGGATGAAGCAGTTTGTCACCGAAGGAGCTCTCCAGTTCAGCAACAGCTTCATGCATGGGGTGGAAGACATTGTCCATCAGTGAAGTTATTTTAGCTAGAGTCCTTCGATCTCCCACCGCCTGCACTGGGTCGAGGGGGCATCCTCGCACAAAGCTGGCCTTCCTGATGAGTTTACCTAACTGCTTCCTCTCAGCTGTAGATAAGCTGTTGCTCCAACATTTAATACCATAGAAGACGGCAGATGCCACTGGAGAGTCAAAGAAGGTCTTTAAGAGCTGTAAATTTTTACATGCTCATGAACTAACCACAGCTTTCCCCAGTGTCATTAAACATCTCTGTTTGACAGTAAGTGAAGGCAGTACAGGATGAAACATTTAGGACAACTTTATGCAGTAAAGGTAATTTTAATTTTTAAAGGCATGCGCTTGGTAACTGCTGTGTGTACTTCCCTTTACAAACACATTTTAGACTGTTATACACATGTCTGTTTCTGTAGGTGGACCAGTTAATGATAATTTGTGCAGGTCCCCTTGCTTTAAAACCCTTTAACTGTCATGAGGATACCAGTGTCCTCATGGACCCACTGGATAACATGTAAGCATTGTGTGGGTGACAGTTAAGGGGTTAAAGTTAATATAAATTCAAGGTGCATGCCGTAACTATCAAAAACTACAGACCAAACCAACACTGCTGCAAGCAGGGAGTGAGTCCAGCTGCGGGTGTGCGGGTACAGCAGAGACATGAAGCTGCACCTTAATCAATGCTATCAGTTCTGGCTTTGCTCTCTGAAACATCATACATATAATCATAGCAGTGAGAACTGCAGAGATTTTGTCTTTAATTTATGTGTGTGACCATTTTTAAACTGATATACTCCAGCTGAATCCCAGTTTTATTAAAAAAAGAACACCAAGATATCAGTACTTTAAGGATGGCCACAATCAAAAGCATAGTCTAAACAGAAAAATTTTACTTCTAAATTTCAGGCAATTTTTTTTTGTCTGACCAATAATGCAGGAAAATAAATGACATCATGATCTCTATTTTCTAAAGATAATATATAGATTATTAAATGTAAAGTAGTTCATTTGTGAGTGTGAAATAAGTTTATTTTGTTTAGGTGGGGAAGTATGATTGGAAAGTAATGATGCTTGTAAACATGGAACAAGTTCTTTTCAAGGAGAAACTCACACAGTGGCCCTCATTATAGCTCAGTCTGTCACATTATCTTTTTTCCTTCTGACACCTCGGCCACATTTTCCAAAAGCAATGTTTCTGTTGGCCATTACTAAAAGTTTATTGTAAAAGTCTTCTTCCACACCAAAAGGACACAAAACAACCCCAAATGCTGCAGTAACTATGCCAAGGCTGTATGAGGTACTGTAACACTACTACATAAATCCACCAAAAACAAAGAAGTCATGGACTATGTGCATAGATCATGAATGGTGGAGATATGACATCAGTGATTTACAAAAGCTGTTTGTTGGTTATTCACACAACAAATCATGGGTGGTGTTTCCAGATTTGTTTTAATGCTGCAATCTATTTTTGAAAATTTTTTGGGAGCTCCTAAAATACCAATTCTGAGTGAATGCACAGCTGAAACACCTTTTTGCATTAGGATAGCAATTGATTTTTCTTTAGCATGTCCTGTCTGGCTATATATCAATCAGAAAACACCTGAGTCCATACCTGAGTGAACACCTGTGTGTGTGTGTGTGTGTGTGTGTGTGTGTGTGTGTGTGTGTGTGTGTGTGTGTGTGTGTGTGTGTGTGTGTGTGTGTGAGTGTGTGTGAGCACACTTGTGTATATAAGGTTTCTCCATGTGAGCGTTCAGTTGCGATTATGAGGAGCCAAGGCATTATGAGGATTAATTTCTGAATACAGTTCTCTTAACAAGTCACAGAGTAACCACGACTCCTTTATTTTAAGCCATCAACAAGCTTCTGGTATAATTCTGGCTGAGTAATTGATGCGAAAGAAGACTGATCAAGTACCTGGCAACTGTGAATACCTGTCAAAATCTTGCTCCTGTCAACAGAAAGCATGTGGTGTGTCAGCAACTTGTTAAGGCACATTTATTCCAGTGTCTCAAAAAAGTTAATGAGGGTGTATGTATATATTTGAGCTGAGATACATAATTTGGACATTATGTGGATTTGAAAAAAAAAAAGGGGGTTGAAAACCTGTGTACACAGTACTTGTTTTTTAAATTCATGATGATAATAAGTGGATTTTACTTTGTGATCGGAGCTGTTCTTGAAATGCATCACACAGAAAGTTCCACTTTTGCCTGGTCAATCCACAAAATATTTTATCTGAAATCCTGTGGATCAGATTCTTTTACTGATATAAACATTTTCTTTATGATCTAAACCTTTTAGGTGTGATAAGAAGAGCAAAAACAGAAGAAATCTGGAAAGGGGTGAATACTTCTTTACATTACTGTATATTTTTTATGCATATTTAGTGTTTAAGAATTAGTTCACAAATGTACGTGAAGCAGAAATAATACTTGGAATTAGAATTTAAGCTTCTTCAGGATAATAAAAACACTGACACTAGATGAACATTCTTGACACATGGATTGTGCTGTATTCCTGGGTTTACTACAGGTCTTAGCATCTTACTGTGGTTCTTGTATCTGCCTGATGAAGCATTTCCTCAAAATCAAGGAAAGAGATATCTCTGATTTTCCACTGATTGTGCAATTTCTGGACCTCATTTCTTTGCGTGATAGCCATGGACACAGTGTAAACATGAAGCACTAAGATCATTTGTAAAAGTGGTGTCTTTCAGCTCCACATCCTGAAACAAAGTGTACATTTTCCTATGTTCCCTGAATGAAAGCTTGTACAGTCTTTCCACAGGAAAGAAGACAGAAGGGGAAGCTGCAATGAGGAGAAGGCTAGTGTAATGACAGTCTCAGGGCATAATAATGATAGATGCAGGTTTCAAGCCTATGTCACAAGGATGCCTTACAAAAGCTGATGAGACTTCTGATTGACAACCCAGTGTGAACCTCCTGAAGGAGGTCAGGTTGTTCGGAATGAGATTCATTTACTTTCACTTACACATTGCTCTATTGAGTTTCAGACAAAACTCATGTAATGGATTTGTCATGTAATTGCTAGTCACCTTCCCCAAGTATTACCATTACACACCTCCCACATAAAGAATGTTAATTTCAGCAGTCAATGAGAGTCTGAGTGTGTATGAGAGGGGGACAGAAGGATAGGGCATCTTCCTCCTAACTGATATGATGTTTGACATTTCATTTGCAGCTCTTGTGCAGCAAGGTTAATAATGCTTCCGAAAGCAATCAGGAATAACTACACAGACAAATCCATTCACAACTTACATGCATACACAAATAGATATATGCCCACTCTAATGTATTCAAATCATGTCATCATAGTTAAATGGTAAACAGTAAGATGTCATTTTAAACCAGAAATTTTGAAATAAATTTTCAGATCTACACTCCTCAACTGCAGGAGGTTTTCACTATATGCTGACAGCAAATCCAAGGTGTATTCAGGTGGTGGTGTTGGGCAAACTGTTGGGGGCCCTACTATGTGCAGGTAGACTCTTAATTGGGTGGGATGTTAGTTTTCTGCCACACTTTGCATTTTGCATGTAGGCCAGAAAGTCCATCTTGGTCTAATCTGACAAGAGAACCTTATTTCATGTTTGCTGTGTCCCTTACTTCTGGTAAACTGCAAACCAAACTTCTTGTGGCTTCTTTTCAGTGCCTTTCTTCGTGCCACTCAGGTGCCAGTTTTGAAGAGTGTACAACTAAAATTGACCTTGTAAACAGATTCTCTCACCTGAACTGTGTGGATCTCTGCAGCTCCTCCAGAGTCACCACTGACCTTTCGGACGCTTTATGGTTAATTTTCTTCTAGCCAAGTCTGTCAGTTTAGGAATGTGGCAATGTTTAACTTATCCCTGATCTGTCAAATGTTTTCTTTGTTTTCTTCATGATGTTTTTAGTCACTAATGTTCTCTAACAAACATCTGATGCAATTACAGATTACATCTATTTATACTGAGAATAAATTACACACACATGGAATGTAATAACTAACTGGGTGTCTTCAAATGTGGAAAGATATTTAATTTCAGGAAGTATTCATCAAATGTGGAGAAAGCTATATTATTAATATTTTAACACTTTGCAAATAATAGGTAGTTTTATCAAAAGATTCTTCCACAACTGGCCCCTTGAGGACATTCATGATCTTGATGTGGCCCGAAATGAAAATGAGTTTGACAGCCCTGTATTAGATGAAAATGACTGAATACAAATACACCTGACATGAGGTTTTTATTTATTTTTATTTAACTACTTAATGTTGGTCTATCACAGAAAATCACAATAAAACATACTGAATTTTGTGGGTGTAATGCAACAAAATGTGACATCTGGGCCTTACAAACAAAACTGTTTTAGAAGGTATATCCACATATTAGGATGAAAAACAAAAAAACCTTCTGAAACCCTATTTTTTAATTTAAAATAAAAATAAATGATAATGTGTTACCTATAAAGTGCAAAATGGAAAGCTAAGAGAGAATATAGACAACATATTAAAAGTGTTGATCTCAGGCTGTGCTTTGCATATGAATAAAAAAAATGTAATTATGACCATTTTTAAACTGCCCAATATTAGCGTATGACAGTAAAGCAATTAAGCGTTTCAAATTTTTTGTTTTTAATCATATACCCTAAGTAGAATGCAGGAGCATCCATATTAGCAAAGTTTACAACAGCTCTTTTCAGTAAAAAATGTGCATATCATTGTTGACTTTTGACATTAAGGTAGCTGTAGCCCCTCAGTTTTTCTTAACATATTATTAATTTATTCTGCTTCAAAGGGTAAAATTACGAGTACCACGGTTTATCTGTAGGATGTGGCCGAACTTAACACATGGAGTGAGATCAACAATTTCTAAATGCATCAGCTCCCGGTGCTCCTGTTATACTTTGAAAGGTAGCATGTTCTCAGTAATACCACAGAGCTCAAAGTTTTGAGGAGAGCAAAGATCACAGTTTTTGTCGGACCGATTAAGACTTTATTTTGGGAAACATCCCTGCTGACAGGTGTTGGGTCTTAAACTGTAAATAAAAGCAGCTGTCGGTGAAACATCTCTCTGTCTCAGTGACTAGATTACATTTTTAAAGGTCCTAACAGGATACCAGTGATTTTAAATTGTAACAGGTTTCCTTAGTGGATGTTTTTTTCAACATAATTAGACAATGCAGAGTTTTACAGAAACCTCCGAAAGTGTGTATCAGGTCCCTGAACCCAAAACAGAGAACTGATGATTTCTGTTCTGAGTTCTGATGAGTTCTCAACCAAAAGCTTGCTCTTTTGGTTGTACCAAGACAACTGCTACAACCTAGCCACCAGCACCTGGGGGTTTTAATTTTCTCAGCTATGTTTTCATGAAAGAAAGAAGGCTTTTTGATCAAGCAGTGGTAATAAGTATTGTAGGTTGCAAATATACACCCGCAAATGTTCAGAATTATGACTTTCAAGTATGGTTCCTTCAAAAGCTTAATCACTGTGCCAATTCTTTGATCGAGGCTGATATGATTCTGGTATTATTCAATGACAAGGTCAAGTCCAGTACCTGAATGTAAAAAAGTGAAATTAGAACTGAGAACTATTGAAGCAAATACCTGCACTAACTGACCACTTTATTAGGTATACCTATTTAATTTCTTAACAGAATTAGTGAATCAGCTAATCACACAGCAGCAACTCAGTCCATTTAGGCCTCTAAATGGGATGAAGACAACTTGCCTAAGTTCAGACTGTGCATCAGAATGGGGAAGAAAGAAGATTTATGTGGCTTTGAATGTGGCATGATAGTTGGTGCCAGATGAGTTTTGAGTATTTTGGAAACTGCTGACCTACAGGTGTTTTTTTATGCACAACCACCCCTCAGGTTTACAGAGAAAAAGAATATTTGCATGACTGGAATATAAAAATGCCTTGTTAATAACAGGTCAGAGGGAATGGGTTGACTGGTTTGAAATGACAAAGGCAAAAAAAAACAAACAAACAAAAAAAAAAAACGACAACAAAAGCTAATATATGCAGAATACCATCTCTAAACACACAACATGTCAACTTAGGAAGTGGATGTGATACAGCAGCAGTAGACCACACCAGGTGTCACTCCTGTCAGGTAAGAACACAAAACTGAGGTTACATTTCATACAGGCTCAACAAAACTGCACTGTAACACAATGGAAAAACAGTCATGTCCAATGATTCTTAATTTGTGCTGTGACATTCAGATGATAGGGTTAGAATATAGCATAAACTGTCATAAAATAGTGAATTGCAGGACCCAATATGCAGGGAGGAAGCAGGCAGGTGAAAGTCAAAAGTTTCGTAAAAAAATAAGGAAAACAAAAAACTTCCAAAAAGTCTAGGGGGAAATCCAAATTAATACAACACAAGGAGAACGCGAGTAAACAGGCTGGTGGCATTACAAGAGGATCTAACAAAGAGCTGTCTGACTGAAAGATATTTATGTGGGAGAGTTGATATTTATGCAAAGAGCAGGTGGTTAATTAGAAACTGGGTGCAGCTGTGAAGGAAAGCATGTAACTGAAATTGAACTGAAGAAAGGGGAGAAATGGCTGCCAGAACACACAGGGAACATGGAAATGTGACAAACCAGACACACAACCCGACGGGAGAAATGGCCAAAATTCAAACCAAAAGGTTTGAAGAGAACTCAGAAGCAACAAGGAAACAACTGAATAGAAAAGACAGGCTTTCAAAATAGACAAGAAGTAAGATATACAAAAACCATAACTAAAGACTGCCACCTGAATTTCCCCATTGTGGGACAGTAAAGGATTTTTCTATTCCATTCTATTCAGTTAAGATGTATTTTTATTCAGCTCAAAGGAATAACTGAATATGAAAAGTAAAGACAGACAATTCCTAAGATTAAGCAAAGTCCCAGAGTTCATTATTTAAATAACATAAAAGCACTGATGCATATCCTGCCCAACATTAATGCTTCAGGTTAGTGGAGGCACAATGGCTACTTGCAACAGGATAATTAAAGAGGAGGGTTTATGGAAATTGACTTTTTGTTTAGCTTTATATCATGTTATGTCATTCCATCATCAAACATGTACCAAGAGTGTTGCTTTGACTCATTCATAAAGTATTTAAAGTACAGACATAATTTAATTTGAATAAGCATTTCATAGAAAAAGCTTAAAACATAAAAATCAAAATTAGAAAAAAAGATTATACTGAAAAAAACCAAAAATGGCAGAAGAAAATGTACCAAAGAGCAGAGAGAAAAGTCAACATGCATATTAGAAGTTTTCAGAATGAAACATTGAAAATATTAAGTTCTTTAATTTGAACATTCCTTTGGTACTGAGTTAGCTGGTAGAATGCGATGTTTCTTTGAAGTGCTGTGGGGCATATTGACTTCTTTTGTTAATGTATTTTTGTTTTATTCACCAAGGCAGAGCAACAGATATCCATGTAATCAAATTGGCTATGCTGGGGGCTGTATGTGAGAGCCAAACTTGCTACAAGCCAAATTTAAACAAATGGGCCTCTTTCTTTCAGAGGATACAACACAGCTGCTCAATTTGCGGCTATTTGACGAACCAATGCAGAAGAACAAATGCACCAGGGTTCAAATAATCAACCACACACAACAACAACAAACACTGTGTGCCAATGTGCTTTTTTGATTTCCAATATCTCCTTTGTTTTTTTATTACTCATACAAAGATACAGTCAGGGCAAATTTGATTTAACTTGCGCTGATCAAACCTGAGGGTGTAAGTGGGGATAGTGAGGATGGAGGAGGTAAATCAATGACTGAGCAGAGAGCCTGTTTTCCCTATTAAAGAAAAGGCTGACGGATGCATTGAGCTTCGCCTGCAAACTGACAGCTGTAAAGATGAACAATGAGTCTATCCAGCCTCGTAACCTGGAAGGAGAGACCTTATCTTAAGCCTACAACATGGTTTATGCCACAATCTTTTTTTTACTACATAAATGTCTTCACAAGTGTCTCTAAAAGCTTAATAGAACCCAATGCTTTTTATTAAGGCAGTAAAAAGATGACATTTTGGCTGAGACTGCAGGGACAGATGTGTCCATGGCATCAGAGAAAAGGATTACGGGACTACATCTGCAAATAAACATAGACCAAACCCAGACGATGCATATAAATCTGGGGCAAAGGTTTACTGCCTCAGCTGAATGTCAGTGAGGAAGTAGACCAACACTCAATTTTACACCAAGGAGCTAATTCAGGGCACATAAAGTTCCCATTTTCTGCACAAATAGATTTATAGAGACTCAGTCAGCCCCACAGCTGCTATCTACAAGTGGACTAGCCTTTCCTTCCTTCTCCTCACCCTCTCCTTGTCACTAGTTATCATGTCAAAGTACAGCTGCGCTGCCTTTGCTAGGAGCTGTCATAGAAATGTGTCACTGCAATGTGACGCTTCACACACTTGGTGACAAAATTGCTAGCCATTATTCACACATGTGGCACAAATAGGTCTTTTTTTTTTGCACAGACACCGATTTGAACTGAACCATATGGGCTTGTCATCCACTACCTGCGGGCATGGTATTTCTCCTGCAGGTTAGGTTTTCTTTAACCTAAGAGCTCTGAATTTACCTAGAGTCTTTCTTTCTTTCTTTCCTTCCATCCATCGACAGTCATCCATCCATCCATCCATCAATCCAAGGTCAAAACTGACATAACCTGTTTTTTCACCAGATTGCTTCTGTCTGCTCAGAGTTTGTGAACTTTGCTGTTTGCTAATGACTCTCTGGCAGTCTTACTTGTGCTCTTAGCTTTGTCATAACTGTCCCCCTTGGAGATTTTCATAAGCTTATGTGCTAATTCTAGCAGCTGTGGAGAGCAAGAATATGATCAGAAAGGACAGGTTAGACAGTATTTATGACATCTGGCATTAAGGCCAGTGTTACAGTTCATATGTTTTTATTATGAAATTTGGTTTATTGCTAGTTGAGAATAGATATGACACACTGTCACATGTTTTCCCCTTATCAGAAACTCTTCATTTTTTTTAGGAGCTCACACCCAACAAGTCATTTAAATGTATTTGTATGGAACGGGTTAGAAAGTTATCTCTGTGGTTTTAGGACTCCAGCAAACCACAGTAAGAGCTATTAGCCAAGAGCCATTAGCCACAGATGGAGAAAACATGGACCAGAGGTGAACCTTCCCTGGAGTACTCCAAGAGCACTTCCATGACTTCTCCAGGAGGTAATAATAAAAACCAGATCAGAATCTAAAGCACTGTAGGCCTCACTTCCCTCAGTTTAGTCAGTGTTAATGAGAGTGAGACTGAGCAAGAGTGCTGTCATTAGAGATTTACAAAGCAAAAACCACTGCTGACAAAAAAGAACACAAAAGTCATCCCACATCTGCCAAAAAACAACAACTTTTTGGAAAGTATGTGTCCCATTACAAGTGGTGTAAAACTAACAGCATTTCAGGAAAAACCAGAGCAGTTAAACACTGAGATGGTAGTTTTATGGTCTTTGGCTTCTTTGCTTCTTCAGGACCTGGACAATTTGCAGTAACTGATGGAGCCATGAATTCTGCTCTCTATCAGAAGATCCTAAAGGAAAATTTTCAACCAGCACTTGGTAATCTTATGCTCAAACATACTTGGGTTATAAAGCAAATCAGTTCAATCCAATCATACAGAGAGATTCAAAGTCAAATACATAGGATGATCCTACGTCTCAAACAATGCAGTCAAGTTCAGTTTATTATTCAAATTGGTTTAAAGGTTTTCTATAAACCCAGCAGATTGCACCAAGTCATTGAGTTACAGCATTCACTCTTTTTGAATGAGCACGTAGTGACAGTAGACAATCGCTTCCATTGTGTTGTTGACTTTGCAGCAATCCCTCATAATAAGCATGTATGTAGCAACAGCGGAAAAGAAAATTCCTCTTTAACAGGAAGAAATCTCCAGTAGAACCTGATTCAAAGTGATCTGATCCACACCACCAAGTCCACCTCTAAATAGTTCTTCAGTTGTATTCATTAGATCTCTCTAACATGGACTGCTGAGCTAAGTAAAGATGAAACACAGACAGATACTGCAGCTGTCAGTTCAGTCTCTCCTTTACTGTGAATATAGTTTTAAAGGTATTGAGACTGCTTTTCATTCATAATATCAACTGAATATTTTGTGAACCATGCACATCAAAAAAAAGAACACACACTTTAAAAACTGACTGTGAACAACATGGCTACATGACTCATGGCTAACCACAGGCAGCACACCAACAAGAATTGGAAATTCAGTTTAATCAGAGACTCCAGTCCTGACCACAAAGTGATATTTTTGGAGTGGACAGGGACACCCTTATGGGTCATTTCTGACCGAATGTAATTATTTTTTGGGCCACATTTGCTTACAATTATACATAATTGTAGAGATATGTCATTGTGTTTTAAAGCATGAACAACTATTACTTTTGGATTTTCATGATTATTATAATAGTATATTAAAGAAAACTTCAATTTACTTTCATAGACACTAAATAGTTGCCAAATAAAGCAAACTCATGTAAACACAAAGAGAAACACTGACTGACTGAGGCAATGTCCTGAAGTCAGATTTATTTCTGCATAGATAGCTATCTGTAAAAATGCTACAATAAACAAATTTGTAAATAATCATGCACATAGACAAAATGTCTGGAAAAAGTGAAAACAATAAAATATGTACCATATGGTCCTGTTAAAAAGGAAATGTAGATCATCAAGACTTTGATGTATTTCAGTCTCACTGTGTGTGGGACCAACTTCTATGGGTTTGTGTGTGATGTATGAGTAACTGCAAGACCCACAAACTCTGGAGTCATGTTTGTTTTCCAATAATCTGACACACTAACGAAACATCAGAAAAAAATTGTCTTTGTGTATGTGCTCACTTGGATATTTTCCCACTATTTTTAGTAGCAGTCTGATGTTTCTGAACTTGATGGGTGTTCTCGCTGTGTGTTTGCAAATATTTTCATCTGTTTTTGGTTTTGGATACCCTTATTCATATCACTGCAAGGTTAAAAAGTGTGTGTGAGTGTGTGTGTGTGTGTGTGGTTGTATACATTACAAGTATGTGGCTCTGTGCCCACAGCTGCTCAACAAGAAGCAGTTATTTCCCCGCATGAAGATCTGCAACTAGTTAGTTGAGTCCAGAGAATTAAAGTGAACACTGACCTTCAACTGAGTGAGGACAACATACCCTGTACAAATACTTGTCATCTCCAATGCAAACAGAAGGTATTAATATTGCACAAACGTTTTCACATGGTAAAACCCCAAACTTCAATTATTGGGAATTTTATGTGATAAGCAAACACAAAGTTGTGCATACTTGTTAAATGGAAAGAAAATAAGAAATTAGTTTTGAAATATATCTGAAAAAATCTATACATTGTGTGGTGCAGAGTGTGAATACTTTTCCAGATCTATAATACATGTTTTAGAGCAAAAGTGAGGGCACTAGTGGTGTGTTAACATGTCCCTTCATAAATATACATAACTTGATAAAAAATGGTATGTGTGATACCCAAGGACACCCAGCGTAAACCAAAAAAAGTTCTGTCAACTATTTTTCTGTGGTTTTTAAGACTTTATTGATATAAAACAAGGAGTTTGAAAGTAATTATGAGAGAAAAGCTCCTTGCTGCTCGGGATATTTTTAGGAGTTTAGATATCAGGTTGCCTTTTTTAGACAATATGTAAAATCAATAATAAATAGTGGTTTTGATGACAGATTTTTGAACTTGTTCACAAGTTTAAGGATAGCAACACAACAACATACACTTTGGTGCAAATGTGTTGGGATATTTTCTCATGTCATACTGAAATGAGATCTTTATATATATATCTCTATCTATCTTTATATATATATATATATATATATATATATATATATATATATATATATATATATATATATATATATATATATATATATATATATATATATATATATATATAAATTCCCTTCTCACCCTCCAGGGTGGTCTTTCTCAACCTCTGAGCTCGGGTCCTCTACCAGAGGCCTGGGAGCTTGAGGGTTCTGCGTAGTATCTTGGCTGTGCCGAGAACTGCGCATTTCTGGACTGAGATGTCTGATGTTGTTCCTGGGATCTGTTTTAGCCACTACTCCAGTTTGGGGGTGACTGCCCCGAGGGCCCCGATGACCACAGGCACCACTGTGGTCTTCACCTTCCAGGCCTTCTCCAGTTCCTCTCTGAGGCCCTGGTATTTCTCCAGTTTCTCGTGTTCCTTTTTCCTGATGTTGCAATCGCTTGGTATTGCTACATCCACCACAACGGCTTTCCTCTGTTGTTTATCCACCACCACGATGTCCGGTTGGTTCGCCATTACCATTTTGTCTGTCTGGATCTGGAAGTCCCACAGGATCTTAGCTCGGTCATTCTCCACCACCTTTGGGGGTGTGCCCCACTTTGATCTCGGGGCTTCCAGTCCATATCCTGCACAGATGTTTCTGTACACTATGCCCGCCACTTGGTTATGACGTTCCATGTACGCTTTCCCTGCCAGCATCTTGCACCCTGCTGTTATGTGTTGGACTGTCTCAGGGGCCTCCTTGCACAATCTACACCTTGGATCTTGTCTGGTGTGGTAGATCTGAGCCTCTATCGCTCTGGTGTTTAGGGCCTGTTCCTGTGCAGCCAGGATGAGTGCCTCTGTGCTGTCCTTGAGTCCAGCTTTTTTCAGCCATTGGTAGGATTTCCTGATATCAGCCACTTCAGTTATTTGTCGGTGGTACATCCCATGTAGGGGCTTATCCTCCCATGATGGTTCCTCCAGCACCTCATCCTCTGGTCCCCATTGTTTGAGACATTCGCTGAGCACATCGTCGGTTGAGGCTTTGACCTTGATGTATTTATGGATCTTGGATGTTTCATCCTGGACAGTGGCTCTCACACTCGCTAGTCCTCTGCCTCCATCCTTACGGCTCGCGTATAGTCTCAGGATTTAGGGTGGAACCCTCCATGCATGGTTACATACCTTGCCAGTAATCATATATATATATATATATATATATATATATATATATATATATATATATATATATATATATATATATATATATATATATATATATATATATATATATATATATATAGATAGATAGATAGATAGATAGATAGATAGATAGATATAGATATTCATACATATATTATACATATATATATATGTATGTATATCTATATATCTATATATCTCTCTCTCTATATATATATATCTATCTATATATATATCTATATATATATATATATATATATATATATATATATATATATATATATATATATATATATATATATATATATATATAGATAGATAGATAGATAGATAGATAGATAGATAGATAGATAGATAGATAGATAAAGAATATATGTTCTAACCTGATATATGTTCAGATTGGTGCCAGTCCTAAACTTCCTGTGGACTGAATCATTGACATGTCTTCTTTAATAAGCTAATTCTTGGTTTGTTTCGATTATGTCTACAGACCTACATCACACAGAAACACACTGGAAGGCATAATCTTTGTACTCAAGATATATTTCTATGCCTAAATTTTGGACTGAGTTGGAGAAAATGTTCAAGTATACCGCTCCTTCTGCATAAAATGGACTGCAAAACTAACAAGTTGAGAAAGCTGCATTCATGTTGCAGACTGGTTACTTTAGACGTCCATCCAATCCATTGTCTATACTTGCTTGTCCAAGCAGGATCACCCGGGACAGGTTGTCAGCGTATTACAGGTTATTTTATTTATACTTTTACTGCCTTAATTTGTAGATGTTTGTTGTTTTACATCTCCAGTTGTGTTTTTGTAATGCTATCTGTCAAGACCAGGACAGTCTTGCAAAAGGGATGTTTGATCTCAATGAATTCACTCCAGGCTAAATAGAATTATCCTTTAAGGTCTCAAAGCAGGGAATTCAGTTGTATTAGCAGTAAGTTAAAGGTAAATGGAAACATGTATATGCAAACTATGGTAAAAAGTAGGTGAAAACAGAAGAATAAGAGACTGAACAGTAATTGCATATTTACAATATTAAAAAATAACACTGTACAGTTATTAAAAATATCATGCTCAGATCAAAAGAAATCTCCAACAGGTTGAAGCAATTTAATGAACTACTTAATTTTTAAAAATGCACAAGATGTGTATATTTATGCATAGAAAACAGCAACAGACTATAAAAGCGGTTTAATAAAAAAAAAACAAAAAAAAAAACAATCAAACAAAAAAAAAAAAAACAATATTAAACTTAGTCATGTATTAGATTCAAAGTCTGTTTTAGTTGTTATCTTGATTTCCTAATCAATACCACATTTGTAACATGAAGAGTCAGTGGAAAAAGCTTACATGGCTTCCAATAGCATTGTTTCAGCCTATTTATTGATGATGTGACAGAGGATCGATACAGCTCCATAAATCTTCAAAGGTTTAGACATGTTTTTTTGGACTGAGCTGAATACATCCAAGGTGACTGGGCCTCACAGCTGAGAAAGAAACCTGAGGTTTTTACTGTAGAAGAGGAATTTTCTGTAAAGACCACTCACAACTCACTGATCCAGTCACTGAGACCAAACATTTTCTCTCATTTAAAGTGTAGCTCAGAGTCTGAACTTAAAACATGTTTTCATTTCAAATACTGGTGCACAGGGCTAAACTACAGTGTGTAAAATTGGAACGCAAATGTAACTGGAAGGTGCTTTAATAAATTTTTCCAATGGGAAATAAAATGATTGTCAACAAACTAAAAATAAAACTATACTCCCAGGTTATGGAGGGGGTACTGCTTCCTCAGTAAAGTGGCAGGACTCAGCTTTAGAAATAAGGTGAGCAACTCTGCAAATCTAAGGGGCCTTGGAGTTGAGCCGCTGGTTTCTGTACTGAAGGGAGTATATGATCAGAAGCCTTTCATAGGTGCCCCCCTAGAGGATTTCGATGTACATCCCAAGAGAAGTATCTTTATTTTTTTTTAACCATTATTTTACCAGGAAGTCCTGTGAGATAAAAACTCTTTTTCAAGGGAGACCTGGCTAAGAAGCACACTGGTGTACAGTATGCAGAACAATAATTAAATGGTACAGACAATTAAAGCATCTTGAAATTTACTTAAGTACAAACAAAATAAAAAATGTACAATAAGTGAGCGAAAGCTTAAGACTTTATAAAATAATTTTACAAGGGTTCAAGAAAAGCAATAACACTCTTCAGAGAAGCAGTTTTTAAGAAGAGTTTTGAATTCAGTTATGGGAATAAAATGTTGAAGTTTCAATGTCTTTTGCAAATTATTCCAGAAACAAGGTGCAGCATAAGAGAAAGATTTTTTTTATTTTATTTTTTTTTTTTTACCAAGTTCTGATAAGACTTTGGGGAGATTGAAAAGAAGCTGATGTGATTAGCATGTATTGTGTCCACTCCTGACTGAAAATGAAGCGAATATGAGGGTAGTTTGCCCAAGGAAGTCTTATAAATGAATAGAAGCCAGAGCTGTTGCCTTCTTTGTTTTAGTGAAGGCCACAAAGGCAAAGCATAAAGTTCACAGTGGTGAGTCCTTAAGCGGCATTTCTGATGAAATGCAAAGCACTGTGAAATATTGTATCCAGACAACGGAGAACTGAGAAAGCTGCATTCATGTTGATAATGTCTCCATACTTCAACACATTCAGGAAAGTTGTTTGTACAAGCTTTTTCCTCACATCCAGCTTTAGACAGCATTTGTGTCAATATAAGAAGCCAAGGACAGCTTTGAGCTTTTTCAACAGATGTTCCACATGAGGTGGAAAAAGATCATTTGTCATCAGTCCATATTCCCAAATATTTCCAAGGTGACACTTTCTCTATATTTTTCCTTCTAAGGTCCAAATGCTTTTATGCTCTAAGGTTTGAGATCGAGCTTTTGAGATAATCATAAACTTTGTCTTCTTTTAATTTAGGCATAACTTCAAATAATGGAGTGAAATCTGAAGCTGATGGAAAGCAGTCTGAAGCTCAACAAGAGCCTGGTTAATAGAGGCTGCCATAGCATAAATTATGGTATCATCAGCATACAGATGAAACTTAAGATTTTGCAAATGTCTTCCAAAGTCATTTATAAACATGGTAAATAGAACTGAAGCTAAAATAGAACATTGATATATCCACAAATTTTCAAACTATTTGCAAAATCACACTGAGATCTGTCTAAAAGATCATTCCTGGACCAACTGACAGTTGAATCACTCATGCCAACACTCCTCAGTATGTCTAAAAGTAACTGATGGTCAACTGAGTCAAATGGAGCAGCACATTGTTGTCTTCTATCCAACGCCAACGCAGTGCTGATATTGTTGGTTACACATATAGCAGCTGTTACTGGACTGTGACTAACCCTGGAGCTTGACTGGTTTTCACACAGGATATTTTCACTGATTGGAATGTCACAGGTCGGTGTGGTTCAGTATGCTACTTTGTCTGTTTCCATTGTAAAAGCAGCCAATACAACCAACCCATCCCACAACATTCCTGGGCCTCCTTCAGTTGTAGGTCCATAGGACAATGGTGTATAGTTAGGGTGGGGCAACTGGCATCACACAACACAGTTCATTGATTGGGGGACATAAATGTCACTGCTTATGACAAGCATGAGACATACTAGAAATGACCTGTACTTCAAAACGTTTGGCAAGGATTAAGAGCAGTGCTGTCCAAAATTGGTCCTCAAGGGCCGGGATCCTGCATGTTTTAGTTCTCTCCCTGGTTCAATACAACTGGATCAAATAAAAGCTCATTAGTAGCCCTCTGCAGAACACTGACATGCTGAGGAGGTAATTACTACCACCAGGGAGAGAACTAAAACATACAGGATGCCGGCCCTCGAGGACCGACTTTGGACATCACTGATGAAGAGTTTGGAAATTAGTCTAAAATTGTTTAAATCTGTTGGCTCTCCAGCTGTCAGTAAAGGCAGCATAAAAGTGACTTTCCCTGTTTTAGGAATAATGTTAGTTTGGATACTTAGATTAAAGATGTAAGCAGTGGCTCAGCAATGAAATCAGTTCCTAACTTTAAAAGATAAGGGTTGAGGTTAGGTCAGGTCTAGGTGATTTTTTTTAGGATTAATTTCCTTTTGAGCTTTCTGATTTCAGAAGTAGAGCTAAGACAGGAGATATTCAGGTTGAGGTGTTACAGAACAAGGGGAATGCACTGTACCATTTGAGTTAATAGCAACAGACACACCAGGAGACTGATCAAACACAGAATCTGCTGAGAGAAAATGTTTATTAAAGTGACTAACTATCACACCTTTATCCCATAATATCTTTGAATTAACTTCAATATTTTCAGGAAGGTTTGACTTTGCATTGGGACCAGATAAGGATTTGAGCTGTTTCCAAAAATTTGATGGATTAATACAAGATTCCGAAATCACTCTCAAATGATATTCTGATTTTGTTTTTCTTGTCAGGAAAGTGTCTGAGGAGTAAACTCCGGGCCAGACCCAGAATCCCCTGAAGCAACTGTATATCCCTTCTTGTCTGGGAATCCACTAAAATGTGCTGGAGTGTCGGTGGGAGGGAAAAATGTCAGGGTTCCTGTCCTGAAACTGTTACCCCAGCTTCCTGATCTCAGATAAACAGAAGACAATGGGTGGATGAAAGTGTACTGAAAAAAAAAAAATCTGTTGCAAGTTTTGCAGGCAAGTTTTGTCTCTGAGTAGAGGCATTACTGCAGGCCATTATTTACAGTTTACAGTTTTATTTGCAGATACAGTTTTATTTGCAGATACAGCTTCACTAAAAAGTACAAAAACCCAGTTTCTAAGTCACAGGGTTGGCTTTTGCATACGTTGACTCAGACATATGGTTCCAATGGTGTGTTTATGATGGAGGAAACAAGGGTGTAGTTGGTGGAAATCTTTTCAAACTCAAAACACCCTTTTAAAGGACGCTCCTGTGACCAATCAAATAGATATCTGATATCACTTCCTTACCGAATTAAAGTTTGATTTGTTGCAATTGTCTTTACATGGTGCATCTATAGTTCTGGAATAACCCAACTCTGACTTTCCAGACAAGCTGTTGGCAAGCAGTTTGTCAAAAACAGGCTCATCGGTGAGTCATCAGCAGGGCAGACTCCCATCACTTGAGCCAGTTCATAGTCACTGAAATCCCCAAAAGCATGAGAGGAAAATCAAGTATTATGTTCTTTATGCTGTTAATTATGGATCCTTTGTTCTGGCATCTGTTGTAGATAGTTTAATTATGAATGAAGCAATGCAATCATCTTCAACACAAACACGCCCTCTCCTGGCAGACTGTTTACAGGTTTTCCTTTTAATCTTCCATTGTGTGCTGTCACCAGTTTGACTTCTGACCTGGGGGATGGCCTGCACATGAGTGCCAGGTGGCTGGTTTTCATTTAACAACCAACGTCTGAAGGTCAGTTGTGAGTCTGAGTGTGAAGAATGATCTATATTCACTCTTCCCATGATGGTTTCCAGTTTCTCCATCACTGCCTCAACCTTCTGTTCCTCCCAGCATCCTCAACTTGCCTCTCCTTTGTCTTTAGTGACTCACTTTAGGGGTGGGGGTGATGGGTGTTTCCTCTTTGATTTTTAAGGTTACAAGTGTATGCTTAACATTCACTGAAAGATTTTTGCAAGCATAAGTCCATTAAACTCTTCCAGTCATACAAACACATAAAAGTTGGTCCGGTTATGCCTATTGGGGCATTGCAGCAGATTTAATTTGTTGTGTACTGTCTTACATCTTTAAGTTACCTATTACAAATTACCTTCCAACTGTAATCTTACAAGGTTTTGGCCACTTTCAAGAATTTGATGTTGGCAAAAATCTTTACAAAAAAATATCCAAAATGAAAAAAAAAAAACAAAAAAAACACACACACACACACACACACACACACACACACACATATATATATATATATATATATATATATATATATATATATATATATATATATATATATATATATATATATATATATACAGGGAAAGATATGCACAGGAAACAATTAGGTGCAGAAATATATTGCTGCTAAGCTCTATTTGTAAAATTTAGAAGGACCAGAATAATTAACCTTAAATGTCAGCATCAATTTTGCCTTGAGCATTGTAATACATTTTATGGGCCTATAACACCCTTGCTAACATTTTTCTTGGCCAGAACCTGCAGTACAAGAAACCCTACACTGCCTTTTTTAAATGCATTGCTTTCAGTCATGTTTTAAATTACATTTTTGTGTAGGTATTTCAGCAAACTTCATTAAACTTTTTTTGTGTTAATATCAATGATTTATGGCAGTTAGCACGACTGTGGGAAAAGGGAGCAGAGTGATGCAGTTGTCATCTGGTTTTATTTACATGCTACACTCATGTCACCAAGATTTAGGCTGTTTCTCAGAGGATGTTCACACTAGAGGAGAGAAAAATCTAAAACAGGGGTAATTTAAAGCTTATATAGTCTTGCGTGTTAAGGCTCTTTGTGTAGAAGCCTTTCAAAACAGTCCCAAATACTAAGAGAAATTATACTATGGAAATATTAATTGAATTGGGTTAAGTGAGGAAAAAGTAGGGTTGGGGTGGGTATAGATCATAGCCTGGAATCAAACAACAACCATGCTGAAGTTAGGACATTTTTCATCATAATTAGATTTGATTCATGGATGGATCATTATAAAGATATCTTCTGTCCTCTTAATATGTTTCTCTAATCATCCACTAGAACCACCTACCTTTCCACATTGGTACAATTATATGTGTACAAATTACTGATTAATTTCAGTCAATAAATTTAAATGATGTAGACTGGTCCGCAACTGCATTGTCATGGGGTAACCATGACATGAGATGAATGAGTTATACGTATGTGGACAAACAGTCAATGATTCCACAATTCTGTTTTATTTTGCTGTAGTTGATAGGCCTACAAAAGGTGAAGGTAATGATTTTGATCACCTGCTAATAATAAGTGTTGTTTTCATCTTACCTTTGTTTTCCCCAAAGCAGAGCAGAAGGCTTACATGGAGAGGCTGATTGTGGAGTGTCCCATTTCTGGTGCCTGCCTGGGGGTGTTTGTGTTTGTTGCATCGTGTTTGGGAGGTGAACAGGGGTGGGTGTGTTTAACCAAATAATTTCATTATCTCATGTTTTTTTCAATATATTTGGGTATTGGTAAATATTATGTGCAGTTTGGATTATTTGAATTTTGCAGCTGTTAATAAAAACTAATTAATAGTGGTCTTTCCTGTAGGAAGAGCTTCTTGTATAAAAGCCAGGAGGGGAAGCTTCCTCACAAGGATGGTGCAGTCTGCATCTCAGCAGGATTGAACACTGGAGCTCCATGGCCAGGGGCCTAGTGCTATTTTCTATATTTTGTTATAAGTTTAGTTTTATTACTTTGTAGACATTGAAAGTTTGCTGCAGGGTTTTTTCGTAGGCTTTTTTTTTTGTTGAATTCATTTTTTCCCTTTCTACAACCAATATGCACTATTGCACTTTTGCTTGCTGGGAAGAGAAACAAAGAATAAAATCAAACCACCAGCTGAAACTCCTTTGAATAATTGGCCCAGTCCTACAGGCATAGTCACTGATCTTACAATTAAACATTTCTTACACTACTGCTACATGTGTCTACATCTTTAGATTAAAGAATAAAGAATTTATTCCTGATCTAAGTAGGCATGGATAGCTCTGAGTAAATATATAACAGGTTGTTTATTGCAGTTACAATATTGTTATAACATTTATTTTTTATCTGATTCTTATACATAGATTTGAGCAAAGACATAGAAGAAACACAGGGAAATCTAGTAGTAACTTTTACGTACTCTTTACAAAGGATGTTATACCATTTGGCTGATTGGCTCTTCAGAGAGTTACACTCACACTTACATTAAAAACCGGTTATTTGGTTTTTGATATCTGCTCAGATATTTTATGTCACTGGAGCTATTTCCATGGCTGAAGTGAAAAATATATAAGTGTTATAGGCCTTTTTTAGCCAGCTGACCAGCAGTGTACAGCAAAATGAGGAGGAAAGCCAACACTGCATTACTCTATGCTCCATTCAGGCAGAGAAAATTTTGGTCACTCGCTTTTCTGATTTTCCTTTTCAGTTGTGCTGGGTTTACAGCTTGTAGCTGGCTATATTCATTTTGATTTCTGAAATTGAGAAATATGTGGAAGGAAAACACTGTAAAGGCCTTAGAGATGAAGGAAAATGACATGGCCCTCTTCCTCACCTCTCTGAACAGTGTCTGGGAGGCTGTGGTTGCTGCCATACAGAAAGCTGGTTATCAGTAGATCAAGAACCAGATAGACTCCATGATTGGAAAAACTTGTGACTGTTATTAAAAAGAAGGCATAACTATGGTAGTCACTGATTTATTTTTAAATCAAACATATTTATTTATACATTTTGAGTTGTTTGTTTAGTTTTCTCATTTTATCAGCTAAAAAACAAAGGTGTTAGAGTGTGGAAAACCCAAACTTCCCTGTAAAAAAGTGCGTCTGACCGGGTATAGGAAAATGGTTAAGCATTTACTGTCAAAATAGTTTCTGTTAACAAACAGCATCAGGGAAACAAACACACACCAACTTTTAAAAAGGCTCATTGGGGTACATTAAACTCTCCACAGCAGAGGAATTGAAAAAAAACATGAAAAAAACAAACAATGAAACCAGATTCAGACACAGAACTGTAACACAAAACACAGCATAGGAAATTATTATTATTTATTCAGCTGTTTGTAATTTCCACAGAAACATGCACTCAGGTTTAAATCATTCAACAAACTAATTTTCCCACCCACACTTGTCAGGTTTCAACAGGGTTTTTTTTATTGTGTTTTTCACTCAAAGTTTAAACTGACTTCAATCAGTCAAGTCAGTGTTTCACAAGACATTTTGTATATAAAAAAAGATTTATTGAGTAACAAACAACCATAATTAAACTGAAAAGTGACACCTGTGACTTGCAGTAAGAGTTTCACTGAAGAAAAACAAGGATTCATGTATTTAATATAATATTATATATATACTTCTTTCTGTGTTGAATAAAAAGAAAACAAGTTAAAACCAAAGCAAAGGAATGAATGACTCCACAGTAGAAGGAGACATTCCTGCACAGTAAACAATGACAACCTGCAGCACAGATTTTGTTCTGTTATGAGTTGACTTTCCCTTTGACATATTTGACTATTTAGCTTGAGGACAAGTCGACCCTGCATACATTTTTTTATGTGTGTCACATGAGCAGTAAGTAGTGACAGGGCCACAAAGTGGAAACCGGTCCACTAATGGCATGTGACAAGGTTGTACAGCTCTGACCTAGTCTCAAAACTTTTTTACCCTTTTTCATTCTTTTACAAATCATTTTCTGCAGCTGTTTCTGAGCCTTGTTGACAGCAGTTGTGTTTAGGCGAAACCCTTCAGGATTGTTTTTCCAAGTCATAGCGCCACACTGTCACCCAGCCGCGCCCCCTCCTGCCAATAGTTATCAGCAGTGATTCGCTTTAATGTGCTTTGTGTTAAAGTGGAGATCGTGCACATTTTTTCAACAATGTGAATGCACAAAGCAACCGGTGTGACAGCTTATAGAGTGAACCCTGTAAATCTCCCTCTGATTTGAAGTGAGCTAATTAGTGCTTTATTCTAAGCAGAGGAATGCAGGGATTTGCACAAAAGGCCAGGAGAGGTGTTTAATTGTATGTGTGTGTGTGTGTGTGTGTGTGTGTGTGTGTGTGTGTGTGTGTGTGTGTGTGTGTGTGTGTGTGTAGGAGTAGAGTGGGTAAAAATAAGGAGAAAGAATGAGGATATAAGCTAAACACTGAGGGTCAAACAAAGTGTGAGTGGGTATTCGTGCATGTCTTGGTGAGGGAAAAAAGGATATGATAATGAAGCTGTTAATCACCTGTTTTGAATCACTGAAGGAACCCCACAAGCCTTGAGGTTGAATATGTCGATGTGTGTTTGAGTGTCAGCCAGGTATGCTGTGGACGATGGGTTACCTCATAAAGCTCTGCCTGCAGGAAAACAGTTTTTCGCTGCTTTAGCTCTAATTCTCAACCAGCACTCCCAGAGCTTGTGCTTTCCAACAGTTGAAAAGCCATTCATGTCTGCCCAAACTCCACAAAACAACGACCTGCAAACTCCATAAAATGTGTCCCAGAGGGCTCCTCAACAAGCAGGACAACTGTCACGAGAGAGTTTTAATTTCACCATCATTTCAGCAGCAGCTGGAGTGCAGTTTCACCTTGCAACTTGCGTCTGAAAGAGTTCAGATATCAGCTTGCAATACCTTTAAAAGAGAACACCAGCATAACTGTCAGAAGCAGCAATATCTGATGTCTGACAATATCTGTCACTTAAGTTTTCCTAAGTGGAGCATTTTGACTAAGCAGAAATGTTTAAACCCAGTCTGAAATTTCAGGCCTTGCAGTGCCTTGCAACACTATGAAACATTTTGTACTGAAGTTTTTCCACATACTTCAACATTACAGGTACAAAACTAATATGATGTCAAGTGGGAAAAAAGTATAAAATAATTAAAATCTTCTACAATGAAAAAATACATGAAATGGATTTGCGTTCAACCCCCTGTCTCTATACGTTGTATGCCGCTTTTGGAGTATATCTCTACAATCTTTTCACATTTAAAAACTTTTGAATTTTGCCCATTGTTTTTAATGAAATAGTTCACACTCAGACTGGGAGAAAATCATCTATGAACACCAGTTTACAAGTCTTGCAACAGATTCTCAGTTGAATTTAAGTTTGGATTGTGACTGGACTGTTCTAACGTTAATATGGATTGCAGGTTTGGGAGTGGAGAACCTCCAATCTCAGGTCTTTTGAATCCTCGAATAGGTTTCTTCCAGGATTGCCTTGTATCTACATAGCTCCTTCCTTTGTTTTATCTGACCAGCTTCCCTGTCTCTAATGAGGTAAAACATCTCCACAGCATGGTGTTGTTACCATAATGTGTCTGTTAGGATGACGTGTTCAGGTAGATGTACAGTGTGGAAGGCAAGGAAATTTAACTTCATCTGACCAGAGCACCTCGTTACAGATGCTTGCAGCGTCCCCTACAGGGCTTGTGGCAAACTTTAAATTTTATTCTCGATGGCTTTCTTCTCAAATTTGCTCTCTTCTTGCCAGTCCCAGATTTAGAGAATAAATGACTATTTTTGCTTCATATTTCTAAATTTATCTCTGACCTGTTAGCTGTGCTCCTTGGTCTTTATGATGCTTTTCACCAATGTTCTCTAACAAACATCTAAGCCTCTGAGTTTGCAAGGTACTGTTTGTCTATGTAACATCATTTGTGGAAAGGTGCCTTTTTTTGTTTTGTTTTCCAGATAATGAAAAGGATTGTTCATATTTTTTTTAAATTATTGCAACTGATTGTGTTCGAAAAATGAAGACCCAGTCATTTCACCGATTTCCAGCAATGTTGCATTTACACTGTGTGCATCAATGACACCTACTGGAGAGAAAGCTTTTTCTTGTTTCTTTTACCTTTCCGATCATTATGTATGTTCTTTCTTGCATTTGTTTTTTTTTCTTTTTTTGCTTTTTAAAGAAGTAGAGAATAATTCAATTTTACTGACTGTTAATATGAGAAAAAAAAACATAACCTATCCTAAACCTTCCTTCAGTTACAGTAACTGCAGCACTAACAACAGTAAAGTTCTGAATATTAAACCTTCCTGCCTTTCACATGTTGAACTGCTTAATGGCATGTTTGATGGTTTTTACAGGACTCTTCATGTTTGTGTATGGCTGAGCCTGCCTGATGACAGGTATGTGTATCTTTACTCCTTCAAATTGTTGTGAGTCATTATAGTGATAATTGCCCACACACATTTGGACTGCTCAGGGTATCTGGAGGTCATCTACAGTTCTTTCCTGGTTCTGCATGGTAATCAAATCGGAGGATGAGACAAGGAGAAATGTTGATGCAGGTCTCTAATGGGAGGATGGCTGACAGAAGGATGTGGAATGAAGTGGAGAGCAGGATTTTGATGGAAAGGGTAGCAATGTACATTAAGCAAGAGGTTTGTTTGGAGACCCATAAAAGAATGAAGGTGTGTGTGTATCTATCTATCTATCTATCTATCTATCTATCTATCTATCTATCTATCTATCTATCTATCTATCTATCTATCTATCTATCTATCTATCTATCTATCTGTCTGTCTAGCTAGATAGCTATTGTGATCTTATTGCACATCAACTTCTGATTTAAAAAGAATAGGGACATTTTTTAAGTAAGTAGTTATAACTGTTCAAGGGACTCTCGGTCTCATTATTCTGGCATTTAAATCATTTTTGAAATCCTAACTGACATAAAAAATTTAGTGGGGAACAAAAGCTAATTTGCTTATGGATAGAAGTGCAAATTAATTATCAGAAATGATCAGTTATCAGAATTTTGATGATAAACAGCTAAAAACAAAAAAAGTTTAGAAATACAAATATGTGACTGAGGTAGGATGGATAGGATATTTTTTGTAATTATATAAATCACATTATTTCTCAGGTGCTCCAATTTGTCACACAGTTTATGAGAAAAAGTGTGGTTTGTCATCTTTATTTGGGTATATACCCAAGAAGCATTAAAAAGTGAGTTTTTTTCCTTTCCTAACAAGGTAGTTTCATAATATTGCAATGAAATATTGTTTTCAGCTTCTTAAAGGGGCCATAACAACAAATTAAATTTTTCTGTGGTTTTGGGGGTATAATATGATCTGTTGAGCACTGACGAATCAGAGAACAGTTTATCTTTCTACGTAATTCATATCTATAATTAGAGCACACCATCAACTAAACAGCCCCCTACAAAAAAGGTGATGTTATTTTTTAAAATAAAGTTCTTTGGAGAATTGACATATGCAGCAATGTCAACTACATGAAATAGTTTATACAGTGATGTCACCACCCTTTTAAGGTTTCTTTGGATCTGTCTATAATATAATGTAATAAGTAATTAATTCAGGTATGAGGACAGAACAGTGACTTATGCCTGTTTCACGACTTACTCTTTTTGAAAATGTTTGTATAATTAAAGTGACTTTTGGTCAATACTGGGGCAACCCCCCAAAAAAAAAAAAAAAAAAAAAAAAAAAAAAAAAAAAAAAAAAAGATTTTAGCAGTCATTTGCGATCTATCAGTTTTGTCATAGTTGTATAGTGTTTTGTAACTGCATTCAAGTTCGTAATTACAAAACATCCTTCATTGCGTTTCTTTTACAAAGTATCATAACTTTTTTTGGGATATGTTTTTGGTAACATTTTTACAAAAGAAAAGCATTTAAAACTTTTATTTAAGTAATATCACAAAAAAGGGGGAATTTTGTAAAATCAGCTTTTTTGAGTCTTATGTTATAATCTTATTCCCTCATCAAAAACATACCTGGAGTGTTGCTTTGATTCTTTCATGCATTTTTGAAGAATCCTTGAATCTCCTGTTGCAGCCTTTTAGTGGTGCCTATATGCTGGCTTTCACAAAGTGCCGCCTATTTACCCAAAGCTCCTTCTTGGACCTGCAGTCTCAAGCCGAGGTTCCGCCTCACAGAGCAACCCTTGCCCTATGCCTTCCCACTCAGCTCCTTTAGACTAGCCAGCAGCAATTAGCAGACTCCTGGTGGAACTGCCAATCTGCTGAGCTTATCATACGAACTACTTCTCAGTCCAATGCTGCTAAGAACGGTTGTAAACGGCTTAATGAAGTAGCATCGTTGTGATGACATGTTGAGGGCGGAGTGTTGGAAAGAGTAGGAGCTTCTTAAAGAGACAGAGGCCAATTTCTAAGTGTGAAATTGCAAAGTCAAATTTCTTTTAAGTTATGTTTGATATCACCAGCATTTTCACAACAGCTGAAGGTAACATAGATACTTGATTGAGCTATAAAATTTAAATATCACATCCTCACAAAGACTTAACTGGCTTCTTCTTCTCAACTAAATCCCTCAAAAGTGTGCTTTTCTTAAAGACCTATGAACACACATCCTGGTGGTTATACAAATGTTTGAACATGTTTGAAATCTGACAGACAAGACACACACACACACACACACACACACACACACACACACCCACACACACACACACACACACACACACACACACACACACACACACACACACACACACACACACACACTCATTGCCTAAGGGCAATTAAAGTCAACATCTAACCTGACATGCATGTTTTTGAACTGAAGGAGGAAACCAGTGTAACTGGAGAAAAGCCTGTTTTACACAGAGAAACATAAAAAGCACACAAATTGAGGACCCCAACTGAAAATCAAACCAGTGACCTTCTAGCTGTGAGTCGACACTGGAAAACACTCCAATGCTGTGCAGCAAGGGCTTGTGAACCTTCTGAAAATATATCTGTTCATATTCATGCTATTAAACTGGCACACTTCAATATGGAAACAACCTTGGACAAAGGGGTAGCTCATCAATCACACTTATTACCACAAAGCATCAGAGAACTGGACTCAAGGCAGAGCTAAAACATATTTCACATCATTTATTTAACATTTATCTTACATCAACATATTACATGTAATTAGCACTTGGGCTTCAGTATTGCAGTTCAGCTACTGGTTTGTTTCTTGCGCTTGGAGCCAAAAATTACAAGATAAATTTGATTCTCTGTTTATTCAGTCCAGAACTTTTCAACCTCAACTCAGTCTGTGTTGCTTCTCTGTTTTCCAGGTCTGTTTTCTTCATCACACACCCTACCCTGTAGGAATCTGACAAAGATATTATTAATGTGATAGAGATTTCTTATGCCTCCTCCCACTCTGGCCTGTAATGGAAAAAAAAAACTATATGTAAACACAGCAGATTGGTCCAGATCAGACACAGTGCAGATCCCTGTCATGTTATCTGATTAACATCTCTGGCTGGTACAGTGCGGTGGAAACCTAAAGCCAGTGTTTTACTCATTACTAAGAAATGCTCAAATGAATATGTGGATTTCTGAATAAGAACATACCAGCAGCCATGTAAACAACCAAACTCACACACACACACACGCGCACACACACACACACACACACACACACACACACACACACACACACACACACACACACACACACACACACACACACACACATATTTATGTCTTTCTATCTTGACAAGAATTTTGTGTTGACTTCCACTCATTTTTCCTTCATTTTTATAGCCTTACCCTGACCCTTACCCAAATCTAACCTAAATTCAATTCACACCTTAGTCTTAAACCTTACCCCTCAACAAGAAACCACTTCTTCTTGTGGGGCCCAGGCTGTGGGCCTGCCTCAACCACCTTAAGTGACTCCTCTCAATACAGAGGACCAGCGGCTCCTCTGCCTGGATGACAGGGCTTCACCGTATCTCAAGGGCAAAGCCAACCAACCCATGGAAAAAGCTTGTTTAACTATTGAATCCAGGATCTTCTATCTTTCAGTCATAATCCATATGTCATGACCATAGGTTAAGGTTGGAATGGATAGAAAGATAAGTAAATTTAGAGCTTTGGGTTTTGGCCCACCTATTTCTTCACCATGACGTATTGAAGCTTTCCCGGGGTGGATGAGAAATTTGCATAAAGTTGGAGCTATTTAACAGCATTTCTGAGAGGTTGGGTTCCATTAAACCAGTGGCATGCAAAATAATGCATAACCTCTATTTGTGAACATATTCCTTTTACCGTTGAATGACTAAAACAGAGAGAGGTTCTTTGTTATCTACTATTAATGCTAATAGTAATTACTACGACAAAAATTCGTAAGTCCCTCTTGTTTTCCAACTAGAACATGCTGTGTTCGGGTGTGACCCCATTCCTAGATCCAAAATCTAGCTTCAGAAACAAACTGAATACAGCATATTTGCCACGAGCTTAGCTGGAAGTGGGCCCAAAAATTATATTTCTTAGGCTTAGGACCACTTACAACCGTCACCATTAAAAACTTTTGGCAGAAGTGAAAGTGCTCTGAAACTCTGTAGGGCTGAACTTACCTTCATGAGATTGCCACAAACTCAAGAAACCTCACAACAATATTTGAAATGATCAAGGTTAGAGCTTTTGTAAGGGGTGCCCCAGTCTGGCAGACAAAGTTATGCATTCAGAGCTCAGATATCAAGACTGTTATTACTGATGTTTTCGAACAAGACCAGTATTTGCGTGTGGGTAATATCCCACAAGAATGGGTCTTCTGGAGACCAAGACCCAAGCCTCAAGTGCTGTGTAGGTACTGCATTGCAAAATTAAGTCCAATGGCTTTCCCATAGATCCCCAAGGTTAACCCAAATAGCTAACCGTCATATCCTCTCTGGTTTTCTCTGAACAACTCATTCCTGGTGAACTGGTGTAGACATGTAAATGTAGAACTTAAAACAATAATGACTTCTTAGTTGGACAAAGAGACCTTTGAGGCAACCACAGTTTGTTCTTTCCACCTGAAATTTAGAAAAGGAAATGTTTGGTTCTTGTTCGCTTCAGAGGACTAAGTCTTTTATTTCAGATTTATGACTACTCAATTTGGAAACAATTCCAGAAAGCACCTGAGCATGTGCAGGATTATAGCTCAGGGGACAGCATGCTCCATTTCAAGTGTTCCAAAGAGCAAAGAGAAGGTATGTTTTATATACTAAAAGTAGTTTAATCCAGTTTTAATCTCCAATTTAAGATTATATTCTGATGCAAAGTCTTTATTCAGTATTTTCATTTTTATCCTGCTAACGGTTACTGAGTGACTTAGGAGACTCAAGCTTATTTAAAACAATGCTGTGTGTGTGCTTGACATCTAGACAGTTCTGCAATGATATACAAGGAACAATAATTCACAGTGTTGTTAAGATTATTCTCGATTACCATCACCATAATCAATGACATTCAGTTCCCTACTACTTTTACATATCATATCATGACATGGCATGTACGACTGCAACTAACAATTATTTTAGCAATTGATTATTCTGTCGAATATTCTGACAATTAATTGAATGATCATATAAAACTTTTTTGGTACATTCTGCAGAACTGTCATTTAAACACTTAAGTTTTTTTATACTGTATTAAAAATACATTAAAAGATGCAAAAAATAAATAATTAAATTCATTTTTTAAATAAACATTTTATTGTCAATCCAATAATATAGCATTCTTTTAGAGTATGCTTAATCACTTGTAGCAAAGGATGCATCTGCAGCTAAAAAATACTTCTAACACCAATGTGAAAAGCTCAGCCCTTTCTGCTTGAGTGAACATCAATATAGTGTAAAAATACACAAACACACCAGAATCATAACAATTCTTGGATATGAAATGGTACCTATTTTGTCATGTCTTTAGTAATGACTGAGTCTTCATCATCATAACTGAACTCATAGCCTGTGTTTAGTTTTCACAATGAGAATTTTGCTCTTGAACTCCCATGATCCCTCTGTGTCATTCTGTAAAATAGGTTGAAAAATGTGACACAGAAAGGCGTCTTCATAAATTTTTTGTTACAAGGTAGGTAATTATTGCACATCACTTTTATTTGTTCTCACTATTTACAGAAAATTATTTCAAACATACTTTAGATATGGTTGGTCAATCTTGCCACTACTTGGTCATCAAAAAAACACTGGATGAAGATCGTTTGTGAACATCAATTTTCAAGTCTTGCAACAGATTCTCAAATACTTTTAGGTTTGAACTTTGACTGGGCCCATCTAGAATTTTTTTTATTGTCTAAACCATTTAATTGTGTCTATTTTTTTTATCCTAAGATTTCCCTGTATTGAGCATCATCAATCTTTTCATCAAGTCTGAACAGTTTTTATGTTTCTGGAAACTCAGGAACCAGATGGGTAACAGGATAAACTAGCAAAGAATGAATGAAAAACGCAGGACCTGAAGGAGCATTGAGCTGAACAATAGACCTGATTTAAACACCGTTATACGTACACCTTATTTAGACATCTGTATTTCATCTAGGTTCAGACTAAGTAAGACTCTTAACATGATCAAATCTTAGACTTGGAATGAGAGATTCATTAAAAATCTCTAAATCGTGCAAAATGCCAATATACATAAACCAAAACTCAGAGACAGGTTCATTTGATTCGGTTTGAAAATATTTTTTGTTTTTTTCTGTTGCAATATTTTAGTATAAATGTGTAAAAAATAAAAAAATACAGTTTTTATTTATTTGAGAGCAATAAATTAAAAATAATAGTCACAAATATGACAGGATCTTTACATATTTGTATTAGTCTGGCAGATGGAAAAAACAAAAAGAACGTATTTTAACCTCAAATGCTTTTTGACATTAAATCTGTACAGGCTGTACTCTGAGAACAAGATGCCTTTTGGATATCACTCGAGACAATAAAACGACTGGTACAAATGAAAAATCAAAGAGTTGAATACTTTTGGTACATATGAAAATGTATCATTATGTAGCTCATTTGGTAAAGACACTGTTTTAGTTTTTGGGAAGTCCTGAATTTGAGCCCTGCTCATTTCTTATTTTTAATGCGTATGCTCTCATGCTTTTTTTTTGCTAAGCAATTTTAGTTTAAACTGGTCTACATGTCTAATAAGCATCTAAAAACACATATTGACACCAAAATATTTAACAATTTTAGCCAAGTTGTCTATGAACCAGTTAGACATTGCTTAGTCATATTTTTACCAAAGAAAAAGCACACTTAAGAGGAACCACAATTTCTGCAGTGAAAACCAGTGAGCATAATTAACTACAGCTAAGACAGGACTCTGACTAGTGAAAACATGGGGAAAATGGCCAAAAGACCTGGAACAAAGACACAAGAAAACACTGGGCTCGAGGAACTAATTAAAAAGTTGAAACACAGTAAACATGACTAATAAAATAAATGATCAAAATATTAAAGCTTAGGAACAAACAGAAATACAATAATATTAGAAAACTGAAAACTAAAATGATTAAGCTCAAAGTCTAAAGGATCATGACTATTAGCCAAAGTGCACCCTGATTCAGTCAGCTGAGTAAATAAGCTCCGCTCTGTATTACCTGACACAACTATTACATTTATTGCACATATTCATTCTCAACCTTACAAATGTTATCCAGGAGTGGATATGGCGGTGATTGTGCAAAGTAATTTAATTGCCACTAGTCATTTCTTTAGCACAGTTACAGGAGTGTTTCTGCTCTGCAATCAACCCCTTTACATTTCTCGTTTATAGAAGATTGCTCAAGTTACACAAAAGACCATTTTCATTTCAGAGCCCGTTATTCTTAACAATTTTTTATTCAGCTTATGTAATTTTCAACCTCTTACAACAGCATGCTGTGGATCGATTTGATTTTACATCATAAAGAACAACAGCATTAAAGGATCACATAACATTATAACAAAACTCTGGAATGCCTCAAGAATGCAGGTCCTGAATGTGTGGTTCATGCAAATATAAGCCAAACATGTAATTTTAGAAGTGTATTTCTATGCAGACAGCAGAGTGAAAACAGAGTCCATACTGAGATACTTTTAAGGCTTTGCCAAAATTAATTTACAGCAATGTTTAACTTGTTTTTCCCTAAATTCAGGCCATATTACAGTTTGACATTTTACTTCCATGAAAGTAATACTTTTTGCTTCTCAGAATAAATTTTAGCCATTTCCTCACTTTATTGTAAAGACAGCTGGTCTTGTGAGTGTGTGTGTTGGATGTGCATGTGTGAATACATGTGTGTTACAGTGGCAGGAGATGATAGCTTTGTGTAACGATACCCTTGTGTATGATACCCTTCTCTCTCACACACTCTCATGCATATTTTTTCCAGCCTATGTAACTGTCCAAGTGGTTGGAGGTGCCAATAGCCTTAAAACCACAGGAAAATTGCATCTTGGATACATAAATTCAATGGTAATACGAATAACAGTCAGTTGGAGGCAGGCAACCGACTGTTTTCCCAGTGACAGCAGCAGCTAAACTGAATGTAAAGATAATGACTTTTTCCACAGTCTAAGTTCACCTCAAATTGCATCTCAACTTACCAGGCAAACAGGCAGTTAAAATAAAGTTGCACTTGAACCTTGACGGTCACTTCATTTTTAATGGGCTGCTCTCAAGAGTGTCTTCAAATTATTTAGCGGTTAGCGGATGTGAGTGCTGAGGAAGTATAAGCATAGCAGGCTGCAGCAGCCGATGTGCTGTAGTCCGTTTTGAAGCTGAACAGAGACTTTGCACGTGCAGCCTTAGTTCCCCATACTTGTCTGAGTATGTGCTTGAATGCTAATTCCCCTGCACATACACATGCATTTCCATGCGAAGAGGCCTGTTGACTGAGAAAGGCAGTGAGTTACTCTGGCAGTGGTGGTTGTTCTCATAACATCCTTTCATTGCTGGCATTTTTCTGTGATTCTAAATCTGGGACTGTGTTTGTTGATGCAGAGGGTGGAATGAAGCTCTACATGTGTGTTTCTGTGGCTGTGTGATGAATGGAACTCATCATAGGCCAGTTTTAGTCATCTCAAATCATGTGGAGTGTATTTATTTAAACATGCTAATGCCTTGTTTTACAGGATCTTTATAACTTCACATGCTCATTGTATTTCACAGCTTTGTCTCTCTTTCTAAGTTCACCACTTCAGCAGGATTATTAGGACAACAGAAATGGGAGAGTGAAAATGAAAGTTATTCACAATGATCAGTCTTGATTGTTACTGAAATACAGTAAACACTTGTTTTTTGATAGACATGTTAGTTTCACTGTGCAAAAGTGTTGACAGTTTGTTAAAATAGACATTTAATGTGATATTATACATATGTAAGACCAGACCATTTATCTGGTCTGGTCAGATAAATGCTTATTATATAGTTATATTTGAATATATATTGGATAAGAAATTGAATAGTCAGTAACAGAGGAGGAAACCAGCTGACCAGATACATACACATGGAATGCAGTGAGCTTGGAGATGTAGGTTGGGCAGAGGAGAATTTAGCCAGGCACTGCATAGAGCTAAGCTGTAGGAACCAAATATGTTGTTTTACAAGCATGCAAGCATGTAGAGTACTGTGCATTTTTTGTTTTTGACTGTCAGCATAGCAATGGTTTTAAGCGATGAGGGCAGCTAACATCCTTATGTTTAGATGACAGAGTGGTGGGTGCACTGTGAAACCTATATCTGGATGCAGTGGTTAATGTCTGAGTTGAAATCCAAGAAGTAATGGAATTAGTGGAGACTGCTCCCATCCATCACATAGTGTAGTGTTTGGTTGCCATGGTAACTGAATAGAGGTTGGTGAACAGACATTGCTGACTAAGAAGTCATAAAGATTTTTTGGGTGTATGTTCCCTGCATCCTTGTTTCACGGTCTGTAGGTTTAAAATAAAAAAGAGTGACCATTTACCACAAACCATTTAAGAACTGACAGACCAAAAAGACAAACATTGGCAACAGTTCTTCTGTGTAGTTAACATTTAAATAGAATTTAAGTCTTGCTTCATTTTACAGTTTATGAATTACGTGTTTATTTCTCAAGTGTGTTAATTAATTGCATTTGTTGCCAAAACCACAAGATATAGACAATAGGGTAAAACAGTTTTAGTCAGATTAGACTAAAAAAGAGTTTCATTGGGCTTCAGGCATTTTTTTCCTTTTTCTTTGGAAAATTACAAGTTTATTGATTATAAAAACCTAATTTAGCTCATAAGGCCAGGACTTCATTATTAATAAATGAGAGAAGTAAAATGTGACTTTTGAAACAAGGTTAGGTTTTGAACCACATCCGCTGCAAATGTCAGTCACTTTGTTTATTCTGAGTCCGTAAAGTATTAATGCTAAACAATCTCTGCTCCAATACACTCCAATATGCAGTTTTTATCTACTCTATTCAAGTGTCCAAGTGGCTGAAGGGGCTAATACTTTTGTAGATTTGCCGCTGTGCTTAAAATGAGAGTAAAACTCTTTTTATTACTAAGTTTTGTTTAAGGAAAAAAAAAACTTTACTCTGTCTTAGTATTAGCAACATAAACACATTATAAGAATTACACTAGTAGATCAATTATTATTATTTATTTTGCAAAGAAAATAGCCAGAAATCCAGAAGCAGAGAGTGAAAAATTAAATGCACCTTGCTATTTGTGAAGATTAGGAAGCAAAGAAGCATGTCTGTCAGGTTGAGTTATGAACATTAACTTTCTCCTCTTGAACTCTTTTCAAATAGCTCTGTTTGGATTTGCCACAGTGTTCGGGCTTATTGTCCTGTTCAAGGACTTAGTTTCATCCAAGTTTCTGCAGTCGGACAGATGGTTTCACATCAAAATCTAAAATACTTTGGTATACAGTTGAGCTCAAGATGGACAGATAACGCTGCAAAGCAAGCCCATCCTTTCACCACCATGCTGGTGCTTAGTATGAGATGGCTGTGCTGATTTGCTGTGTTTTGGTTTTCGCCACATTAAAACTGTCAAACAAGAATCATTTTACTGCTCTCACGTTTTTTTCTGATGCAAGATTAAAAATGTTTTCTCTGTACTGCAATCAAAAGACTAAACACTAAAACACTTAAAACCGAATATATGTGATTTGTCTGTATGACTGGACTAAATTGACTATATGTTTCTGTATATAAATTAAGTATAAATATATATACTTTTTGTGAAGTGCCTTGGGACAACATTTGTTGTGAATAAGTGCTATATAAATAAACTGAACAGAGTTGAATTAAAGATTGTTTAAAGGTTGTTGCAGAACATTTGGACAAGTCAATGAAATACTGGGATAATATAGACTGGTTAAAAGAGAACACAATTGGACTCATTTGTTGAACTAGCACACACTCTGAGAAAGGTGCTAAATAAATAAACTTTTCTTACTTGCCTGACTGCCTGCCAGACCTCAAAAACACCAGGCCAAAAGTGATGTCTGGAGATAAAAACAAGGTGTGGGGCTGGCAGATTGTTGTATATTTTGTAAAGCTGTGGCGTGGTTTGAAAATTGTTTTGAAATCAGAAAGTCATGAGTTTAATTCCTGTCACATGATGATCTGGGAAAGGCACTTGACCTCAGGAGTGTGGAAACTTTGTGAGGATAGCTGTATTAATAACGCTATACAAGTTCAATGCATTTACCATATACAGCAGAAACTCTGCTGGTTTTAGAGAATAAAAATGAGGATGGTAGAATAGTTCAGCTGATCACTTAACCTGAATGCAATCCAAAATTTGTGGAAAAAACTGAAGATCATAGGCCTCCGGAATCTTCAACATTTTTGGACAGTTTTGTGTAAAAAAAAAAACAAAAAAAAAAAAAAAACAAAACTTGGTTAAAATCAGTATAAGTAACACGTCGCTAGTTTCTCCGTGCAGAAAGAATCTTGAAGCTGTGAAAATAAAGCTTTTCTATTGAGTATTTTATGAATTTCAGTATGTTCAGTACTTACTGTATTCACTATACTAACTTATGGAGTGATTTCTTTTGAGTTCTTTGAATGTCTGGTTTATTTGGGTTATCATGGATTTCTGAGGTGAATTTCATGTCAGTAACCTCAAAGAAAAACATTAAACAATTCAAAAGTTATATCTCCTTTGTACATTTATATAAAGATATAGATTTAAATGTGAAAGGGAGGTTTTATATTTGCAAAGTTAAAATTTTTGAATGGGCATGAAGCCTAATAGACACAATGCCTCCTACTCCACAATTTAAAGAAATAACAGTTTCTACACAACTGTTTGTTTTGTTTGTTTTTTGCTGAATATTGGTTCCCATGCATGATAACACACACAAACATGCAAGAATAACATTTCCCTAATTTCATGTGCCAGTCCCTACATCTAATCCATGGCTTTTAGAGAGACAAAGCACTCTGTTCTTACTACAGCCACCATGCTAATCTGCCTTCCAAACTACAAAGACCCTCCAGCCGACTGCTCCCCTGCTCATGCAGGGATTATCATTCACTTATTGGCTGGGCTCTTATGGGTCAGGAGCATTTGGAGAGGGAAAAAGGAAGAAAGGAGGGAGATGTAGTGTACAGTTTGGAGGAGCAAAAGGCAAAAGCACGCTTTTTTTTTTTTTCTCCTGTGATCTAAAAGCATGATTGAAATGGTAATGCAAACAAGCTGCACATTCTCCACTCAGATAAATTTCTCCAACTGATTCTGAAAGGAAGGACAAAAGGCGTTCGTAAAAGAATGTAAAGAGCCAGGAGGAAAGTGTAACAAAAAAGTGAGACTGAGCGAGTGGAATGTGGGAACATCCAGTAAAAGCAGTGTATGTAATTGTCAGCGTAATCCTTGTAAAATAACCCAACAGAGGTGGTATGTGTGCATTTGTGTCTGTGAGACTCTAGATCTTGTTTTGCTTATTTATTTATCAAGCTTGTCAGCCTCTCAAGAGTTATTTGAGCTTCAAGCTGGTTAGTCAGCCATTCCAATGTGTAATTAGTTTACTTTTAGCTTCCACAAAACTCTAAACTCTACCCTATCTCTCCCACGACTCTGTCTTCAAATGCTGAATTTAATTCCAGTCATGACTTCTTTCACTTTCACAGCATGCTTAAACTGATCATTTACATGGTGCCTCTCAGGAGGACAGTCAAGGGTGAAATCTCACATTAACAGGATGAGCGTGAGCCAGAAACTCTGCTGTATTAGCATCCAGTTCTTGCACAAAACAGACAATTCATGACATCCACTGCTGGATGCATTGGATTATGTTTTTTTATAACCATAATCCACTTGCTTCCTCTCTTTCTTGGTGACCTTTAAACAGAACAGGACCAGCAACATTGTGTGCATCACAATATACTCATAAACTTCAAAACACACACTGATACGTACATCACAAAGGCCATGCAAGCAGACATATCTGACCCTGACACATGCTACACACACATCCTGACTGGGTTATTGTTCATGCATGAGCACATTCATATATACAAACACATGCACAGATACTACACCGCATAATTGTTCAGCAAATTAATTAGAGCACTATTCAGCGTGCTCTAATCTGTAATGAATAGACCTATAGAAAAGAAAGACCAGAGAAAGAAAGGGGGCTGAGAAAAACAAGAAAACTGGACATCACTTGTCCCGACTCCACCTCAGAGATTTAACAACATCATCTGAAAACCAGCGCAGACAGTGGTTTGAGCATTTCCTCCAATAATGCTGTAAATACTAATGTTCTATTTGGGAAGTCATACTCGAATAAATCCTAGAAAGGGGGGGTCTATTGTATCTCATTAAAAACTTGTGAAATCAGTTGTCACAAAGCTGTAGGCAATGTTGTGCTTTATTGATTTTTACTTTACTTTATTTTCACTAGTTCTACGTAAATTTCGAGAGATGTTCCAATTTCAAATATCCAGTTATTTCAAAGTTTTGACCTGCTGATGCAAATTTTATCCAATTTCTATTGACAGAAAAAAAATAAAAGAAGGTGTAAAAACAGCATTTAGAATATTTCTAGCTGGTCTTTTTGCTATGAGTTGTCATTATTTGTTAGGTGAAGAGATGATGTCATGCTGCTGTATGGGAGCAGTGGCTGTAAAACAGTTTTAGGATGTTAAAACAAAAACATAAACATTACTGAGTTGACATTTTAAACAGCCTTTTACTGTGTTTTCTTCTACTCTCTTTATCCTTCTTCCTCTTCTCTATGCTACTCTCTCTCTCTCCCATTTAACTTTTTACCCAACCTCCCTTCCTTTCTTTTTTTCTATTTCCCTTTCTCTTCTGTCTCTGTGTCTATTACATTTGAAATGAACTCAAAACAATTTCTGATAAAGTGTTTTATTTATATAACAAGAGGAGCATTATAGCGAAAGTTGTAATCCTCCACTTGTGAAAGTATATCTGTTGGGCTTCTCCTTGGCAATCAGACAACAATTCAGATTACTACACTGCCAGACAGGACACGTTAAAAAAAAAAAAAACAACCTTGTCTTTTGCATCTTATATTTGTAGTTCGTACTCAAACTACAGAATTCCAACATATTTCAGCTTTTCACCTACAAAATAACAGTGGAAGGTTGTCCTGATCCCAACTATCAGTTGAGAATACAATCACTTCTGCTGAGTCCATTAAATAGGGGTATAAAAACGACACAAATAGCATCAACACTACAAATCTGTTTCTTTTCAAAGATCTGGCTCTTTTGGCCATGTTCGCTTAGAAGAGGGTTCCAAAGGGCTCTTCATTTACTATTGACTTCTGTGTGAGCCCAATTATGAATAGTTTCTTAATCAATACTTAGTTTTTTCAATTTTCATTATTTCTCCATATTTAAATACACACTTGCATTTAAATCTGGCTCCCTGTTGCTCTATGTACCTGGCCTATACCAACAGGCTCACTGCCTTCCAAGCGTCTGCACTATTTCCTTCTTTCATGTAATATTATGATTATGAAAGTGACTGGTTGCAAGTAGGATCCCAACCCAACTTTGTGTTGTACTGTTTTAAAGAGTGTTACCCAATCTAAGAAATGTGAGATTTCCAAAAGCCTACCAACATTTCCAAGTTCAGTGTGTGCCATGACAAACAAGTTGGAATCTCCAAAAAATTGCATGCGTTCAGTTTTCTTTTTATCTCCTGATAGTCATCCTTATTCTTGCAGTCTTAATATGATATATAATATGATAAATGTTTCGACAACCTGCTTCCTTCTAAATAGTTTGTTGCATCCCTGTGCTTCCTCAGACTTTGTTTATATCTTCTTACCGATACTAAATGACAAGTAACTAAAGCCGCTTCTCTATTGTCAAGTTTCACTCCAACTGGTTCATGTCAGGTTCGTTTCTACCTGTTTGGAGCATCTCCATTGTAGTCTGTTCCTCACTATTGTGGGTATGAATATGGGAGGAAGGTGGGTAAGCTGTGAGTGTGCAAGAGCTGTGGCCCCGATGATGTTGTTCTCAGTGACACTCAGCAATGGAGAACCTCGAGGTTGTGGTTTTGATGGACTCAAATAAAACCAATCATTTTGTCTTATAGAAATTCATTGCTGACCCAAACATAATGAAAACAATTCAGATTAGCTGATTACAACCTTTTGGATTTAGGTGATGCAGTCAAAAGATGTACAGCAATGTTCACGCCTGAACTTTGTTTAAAACAAAATACTAAACAAAGAAATGCACATCATGGCAAACTAATATTAGTTTTAGTTCTGGTGTTTAAAACCGACCAGCATATAACTGTAACTCCGACAGAATCCTAACCAGTGCTGCACGGTTTCAAACTTCTTCATTGAGTGCAGGGCTGCGAAATCACGGTCATTCTCCTCCAAAAGTTGACATTTATGCTTCTGCCGCTGCTCATAATTACGCTTCTCCACACTGGGCTGCTCTGTGATTGCAGATGCCATGTCTGCCGGTCCACTGCGGTGGTTAAGATGCTGTTGCTTGGAGTTTGCAGTGATGTAAATCATGTGAAAATCAACGAATGTAGTCTGCTGTCAATCAAATTGCTTTGCCCGCAAAACACGACTTTGTGCGACTTGTACTCAGTGGTTATAAAAACGGGGAAGAGCTGCACAATATCTGCTAATGGAAACAAATCTGGCCAGGGAGGACTGGGGAAGAACCGGTTAAAGTGGAAAAGCGGCTTAAGATACCAGTAACAGCATTTATACCAAGGAGCGTAGTTTTCAGAGGGCCTGGCATCCCTTAGCATGGTATGACTACTGACCAGGAAAAGATTAGGTTTTTGTAGTTTTAGGCTGGACAGTTACTGATCCTGACCTGGTCAAGTTGAAAATAATTCTGGTCACCAGAGAATAACTTGGTGCATCTCAGCAAATTTCTTTGGGAAAAGCTGGTGTATATTTCTGTTTTAAAACAAGAAATATACATTTTATTAAATGTATACAGACATCAAACTTGATCTAATTTTTTCCATCTTTACAAATTAAATTAAATAAATGAAATGGAACCACTAATCCCACCTGTTGCAGTTCTTAGTTGGAGGTAAAAATACTTCTCACATAATTTTTTTCATGTGAACAGCTGAGAGCAAACCCAGGAATGCATTCTGGGAACAATGAAGGTGCTGGAATAAAGCTTGGGCGGGGCTCATATCTTTATCTTCTTGTTCCTGCCACTGTTCTGTCCTCTTTCTGACCTTTCTGTAACCTTGCTGTCTCTCTCTCACACACAGTGAACTCCACATAATCGCGATCATGTTCACATTTACATCACCCTTTTGGCAACTGTCTGAGCTAATGAGTCTGAGACTTTTTCTTGCATGCAGAACACGGTCATGCAAAGATTACAACTCGATTATTGTACAAGCGTAGCACAGTCATTTCCAGCAATATGTTTTGTCTAATACTAGCAATTCATCCGTGATGATTGCAAACTTTCGTTCAAATATTCTTTTAAAGTTTATAAGCATTTTGTATTTTGGCTGTAGAACAAATTTTTTATTTTTTGTTTCATAATTGCATTTTCCTGGAAAGAAATGAGCATGATATTGCATCTTTAAAAAGCATTGTAAAGTACTTGGCTCCTGGAGAGGGTGTATAGGGGCAACATGGCTTTCATGTGGGTGGTTCCTGTTTCACAGATGTGTGTACCACATTGGTCTGAGAGTGTAGACAGTCCTGACAGAACCTGCCAGTGTTTTTGCAGGTTGAATTTATTGTCCATCCTGGTTGTGTGTGTGTGTGTGTGTGTGTGTGAGTGTTCATATTGATGCTTTGTGTGCATCTGCAGAGCATTTTTGCCCCTCTGCATGTGTGTGTGTGTGTGTGTGTGTGTGTGTGTGTGTGTAAGTGTGAGTGTGAGAGATGTCCAGTTGATATGTGGTTTACATTAGTTCTGTTTGATGTCTTCATCAGAGGCCTCTCTCCTTCTACTTCAACACATCTGTTTGATCTGCATCAATCTGATCCTGATCACTCTGCTTTTGTTTACTTTCAAAGACACTTTTCTTTCTGTTTCTCCACTCACCCACTCATGCTGTCACTCTCGCTCTGTGAGCGTTTATATGTACGTGTGCAGGTTGAACATCTTTTGTTCTCCAAACAGTATGCGTGTCAGAATAAAGTACTGTGTCGGGTTCTCTTTTTTTTTTTTTTTTTGCTCTTTACATCTGTTCAGCATTCTTGTATTGTGGGATTTAGTTCTATGAGGAATTTGCTCTTTATGAAAAAAGAACAGAAGCATAGTTTTCTCTAGACATGTTCGTGAGATTGTTATTACAGATTGGGATATGCCATTTGAAACTGAGCTCTTGAGTGGATGCATGCTTTAAGTCAATTTTTCAAATATTAGATTGCTTAGGTCTGCACATATCTTACTCCCACTCCCTGTGATTTACACAATATATTTACATGTATCAGTCCATGCAATGCTTATATAAAGCGCCTTTGAGTTACAAAAACATCGACATGATTATATCTCTTCTTCTTTTCTGCTGTTCTTGTTGGTATTTTGTTTCTTGAGATTCAGTAAAAATACTTGAATAAACAAGAAAATAAATAAATATATTTGATGATGAAGCTAGAACTTCAACCTGTCACTTTTCAAATAGTTTGAATTAGCCAATCTCATGGCAGCAACTCAGTCCATCTAGACATCTATACGTGGTGAAGTCGACTTACTGAAGCTCAAACTGAACATCAAAATGGAGAGGAAATAAGATTTAAATGACTTTAAAACTTTCATGGTTGTTGGTGCATGGACAGGCTGGTCTGAGTATTTTAGAAACTGCTGATCCAATGGGATTTTCACACACAACATCTCTCAGGTTTGCAGAGAGAAAATATTCAGTGAGCAGCAGCTTTGTGGATGAAAATGCCTTGTTGATGTCAGAAGTCAGACAAGAATGAGCTGACTGGTTCAAGATGATAGAAAGGCAACATTAGCTCTAACAATCACCTGTTACAGCCAAAGAATGTGCAACACTATCTCTTAATGCACATCATGTTGAACCTTGAGCAGCTGAGCTAGAAGCCAGAAGATCACATCCAATGGCACTAAGAGATGCCATTAAGAACATGAAACTAAGGCTACAACTCACACAGCCTCAACATTAGACAACTACAGGTTGGAAAAATGAAGCCTGTTCTAAGTCTCAGTTTCAGCTGCAACTTTCAGATAGTAGGACCAAAATATGGCAAAAACAACATATAAGCATGTTTCCAACTCATATTGTATTAGATGTTCATGCTGCTGGTGGTGGTGTAATGAAGTGGGGAATTGTTTCTTGGCACACTTTGGGCTCTTTAGTACCAGCTGATCACCATTTATACACCGTAGCAACCTGAGTATTGCTGCTGACCATGTCCATCTCTTTATGACCACAGTGTACCCCTCTTCTCATGGCTACTTACAGCAGGATACTACACCATGTCAAAACACTCAAATTATCTCACACTAGTACCTTGAACATCACAATATGTTTACTGTACTTCACTGGCCTCCACACTCAGTGGCCTACACTCTCAAGGTGTTTCCACACCTTGAGAGTGTTGACTTGCTGAATGTATGCCATAAAGAATTACAGTTTTGAAGACAATACAGGGTCAAACCTAGTACAAGCAAGATGTGCCTAAAAAGAGGTCACTGAGTTTATATTTTATCAGGATGATATGTCTGTATTAGTGCTGCAATTGTTTCACACTTATTTCACCAATGGTATCCCCAGCATTGGAGTCTTCATTTTTCTTAACAGTTATCTCATGCCAACATGAGTCCTTAATAAGTTACTCCAACATGGGTTAACTCTTAACCAATCTATATTGCATATTGCTTTTTTCATTTGTTTTTACACATATCTGACTTAGCATGTTTAGAAGTTTTTTGCTGATTTTAATATTTTTCCATGAGGTTTCAGTTAATTAGCTGCAAATAAAACTTAAAAAGTTGTTCTGCTGCTTCAAAAACTTTGCTTTTAACATCTTCATATGTAATAAGCAATATTTCAGATGTCTTCAGCTCAGCTCTGCATAAACCAAAAACTGCCTGGGGATATCTGAGTATGTCATAAACAGACTTGACGCTGCAGCAACAAATAGTGTCTTTTTTACCTTGAAATTAAGACAGTACACTAACAAATGGTATTTGGAGGTGTGTGTTGTCAAACCCTATCCAGATTGGAACATGAATTGCACAGGTTTTCCAAATCTTACTCACGATGTAGCTCAGACAGTACACCGTTTTGTCCTTTTATTTATTTGTAGATTGTTAAGCCATCATATAACATTATACAGAAAACATGAGTGAAAGCAACAGAAAATAAATGTTTAGCTTGGATCCTTTCATGCAAAAGGCCTAATAATTGCAAATCTAACTTGTTAGCCAAATCTTCACATTGCCCTTATTTGTAGTGCAGTCATGGACAGTTGATACTGATTCTGCTTTCAGACACCGTTTTTTCATGGGTCATGGACTGAACTTGCTCATGTTGATTAAATACTCTGATGAAAAGTGGTTGGCAGACATTAATGTGATTTTGTTAATTAGAGCTGGAGTATTGGCCTAAAAATGAAAGTCTATTGGGGGTTGGGGGTTGAATTAACAATGGGTCCTGTACTTGTAGAGCTGACAACAGGGGAGTGTGTGTGATGAGCTGACATCGTGGTGCTGAGCTGAATTGGATATTTTGCAATTTGCCAAAGTGAAGGATTGGGGTACATAAAGGATTTTGTGTTTTAGTCACTTCAAATAACCACATATATTTATGTGCTCAAGCAAAAAGGAGGCATTTTCTGAAGGTTATTTTTTCTGATCCATGTCCAGTACAGCAAACTGTATATTGGGGGGGGGGGGGGGCATTCACTTTCTATTATCTTTCCAGTGTTTGACATCTTGGAGTATTTGATGAATGATGCATGAAGGCACCACAAAGCCAACAGGTAACAATAACTGAATGATTGACAGAGACAATAGATTCTTTTTAAAGAACTCTTTAATGATCCCTAAATACAAAGACATCTGGCTGTGAACATTTTATCAAACTGGTTTTTACTGACAAAACAAGACAAAAAAAACAGGTAACAGTGCCTTAAAAAGTATTAGTACCCCTTGAATGTTTTTCATTTTATCACACTACAATCACTACTCCAGTGTATTTTACAACAAATTATGTGAAAGACCAACACAAAGTAGTTGATAATTGCGACAGAAAACAATACATGATTTCAAAAGAATTTTAAATATAAAAATATGAAAAGCCTTACATATGTGTTCTGGTTCAATACTTTGCAGAATCACCCATCAGTGCAATCATAACTGAAAGTCTTTTGGTGTATCGCTCTATCAACTTTTTGCGTCCTGATACTGAAATTTTTGCTCATTCGTTTTTGTAAAGCACCTCTAGCTCAAGCTCAATCAAACTGAGTACTGACATTGTTGACAGTGACACATTGTTATACTTGTTACATCATAAAGTAAAAATGTTGAAGGGGTACTTCTTGGTATTGAATTGTTTATGTGATCTGAACCAGAAAGTGGTTTGATAATCTGCGGGATGCTTTGGTGGAGGCTTGAATAAGAATAAGCATCTTGTAATCTCAAAAGAACCAATTACTTGGAAAATTGATTTTCATGACCAGGCCAGTACAATCTGGCAGTGCTGGAGAGTCCCACCAGTCCTGTTCTGAGATTATGAAAGGACCATCTGCAAGTAAGTGAGAAGCTCCTAAAACAGTACTGCAGTGGAGAAGATCACCAGAACCTCGTGCTACCTCTTCTTTTAGAGAGTTAACTGCCCAGAGCTGGCAAGCCACTGTGAAATTTTGGGTTGCTAAAACAAAAGATGACACATACTGGAGACGAATTGTGACAGTATCTGTGGTTGTAGCTTCAACTCTGCTTTGTTGCACTGTGAGAGTCACAAAGATGTCGACTGAAATATTGTTTACAGAAACTCTTTCTTTATGATGGCTCCTCCTACTTTCTTTTATCACAAGACAAAACAAGATAAGTAAAAAATCTGTGGATAATTTGCAGCCATGTGTTGAAACTTTTAATTCAGTTACAGACTGCATACATCAAATATGATATTGTACAAAAGTTTATTGGTTACTTGTCTCAGTGCGGCCTGCTCTGAACTTAATAGATTGCTGAAATCTCAAAGGCTGCCGGCACCTTAAGACCCATTAAAACTAAAAGCTGTGCACATATGATGAAACCCCTTTTCCCAACACACAATAATTCAACTTGAAGAGCATTTATCTTGTTCTTACTCCACCCAGGTCTGGAAGACTCTAGCACTGACAAACAGACACTAAACATGAAAAAGAGGCAGACTGGGAGAATTATAGTTGCAACCAAAGGAACATATTTAAAGTGGATGAGGGAGTGAAGACAACCTGTAGAGGCAGAGCCAGCAGAGTGCCTGAGTGAGAAAACTGAGGCTCTGAGCTGTTTTTGCACAGTTTTAATCATGCAGCCATGTTTAAGAGCTCATACATGAAACAGCCGATGACACGATCATGTACACAGCACTGATTCCTCTGTGTTTGTCCTGATTACATGTGTCAACGGCAGGGAAACCACAATGCATAGTTATTGTATGCAGCAGTAGGAGGGTTCTGTCATGTGCTCAGTTGCTATCAGATATGTTGCCACAGTGACGCCCGTGAATTGGCATACATTTTTAGATTTAGTCTAATTATCTAAAGTTCAAACTGCTCGACTCTCACATGATGAAAATATTCATTTAGTGGTAAATTCTTTCCATGTGTCGCAGGATCTATGTGTTGCAAATGAAGCAATCACTTCATGATTAAGTAATTTGTTTGAGTCAGGCCTTGAACTAGTCAGTGTTTAAATCATCCCTGTCAGTCACCTTACCACGTCTCTGTAATGAAAACCACACAGCGGAGGACTGAGTGCTGATTAGACTGGATATAATTAGGTCATCGGATTTTGAGATAATGAAAGTCAGCATTGCTCCGCTGTTGCTCTGAGTGTTTGGTAGTCCTTTGGGACTGAAGCAGGCCTGTTAAACTTTATTAGAGTGAACAGGCTCCCTGAGTCCACAGAACACTGGACCTGGGAGAGAGACCCACCAACAGGGACCGTAAACACAACAACAACAGCCTATTGTCCCTGGGAGCGGACAAATGAATGGAGGACAGGGCTGACTGATGAATGAATGGTCTGTTTTCTCATGGACAGAGATACTGGTTGAGCAGCAATAATTTACGTAGGAAGGAATATAGGGCCTGAAATTTTTATCCATTTAGAACTCCTTTACAGGCATCCCGTTATTGCAGCTAAGAAATTAATGAGGGTTCTAGCGCTGAAAAAAAAAAACCACTTTAACAACTCAGATATATTTAATTCATTTAGCAGTAGAGATAGACATGACATGATTTTCTGGATGGGATTTGAGAGTGCCTTTACATGGTTATGATGAAAAACAACAATATCTTTTTATTTAGTTACACACCTAAAGTTGTTCAGACTCTGACTGTTTGGAGCAGTGCTGCTGGAAAAATGCCAGTGAGTGTGAAAACTGATTCAGCGTTCATAAATGGTCTCCATCTGCTTACTTTAAATTTAAAGAGATCAGTTTTGGAAAAAGGAGGATGTACAGACTGATTAAAAATATTAAAACTCTCAAAAGCTGATCAGAAGAGGAGCTTGAAATGGATGACAATGAACCACAGCTGAGTCAACGATGCTGTGAAGACCCTTACATGCATATACACTGATCCTGTCAAGGGGGAACTTCATCCACTTTAACTTGTGTTTTTTTTCTTCCTTTGCCCAGACAAAGCCAAAGAGCCAACAAGAGCACAACCACAAAACAAGCCTGTGTTTGTGCTGTTCAACATAATTTGACACTGAGCCCAAATGATAGCAGAAAGCAGCAGCACGTAGAGTTGCCCCTGCTAAGCTTTGTGTAACACACCGCTGTTTGGTCAGTGGATGTAGACTTACCAGTTCACCCTAAAATATTTCACAAAATGTGAGAAATGTAGTGTGTATTAAAGCCTTCTGGGATGATACCCTCTTTAACCACTTTTTTGCTGTAACTGCACATGCAGGTCTTTGGGGTGTAGCTACCAGAGGTTGTGCTAGACTTTTTTGTTGTTTGTCATTTTGACTGACAGGGTCAAAAAAATTCAGTCATTTTTAACTCTCATTTTTTGAAATGTTGACATATTTAATTGCATTTAATTTTCGTTCAGTCTAATTAATATTCAGACCAAACAAGCTGAACAGAAAATCCACATGGTGAACACATCAAGCAGATGAATACATGTAACTTTTTCTCCACAGTGACAAAAACCACTGACTATGCCCCCATTAACCACGTATAAACAATGAAATTAAACAATTGCACTTAAATTATGAACAATTCACCTGCTGTGGTCTGAACGCACAGTCCCATAACTTCCTCCTGGTGAGGAAGGAACTGAATTACATGCTCACTTGAAAGTAATGAAATGCCTCAAGGGTCCTTGCTGCAGAAGCTATTGCCTTAAGGTTTTGGATTTTTCCTTCAGACAGATGACTTCTCACGGTTGTTGATCTGGAGGTTGAACTAACGCTCCGCTGTCACACCAGAGACTAGAATTACAAGTGCCACTTCAGCCAAAGTTATAAATTCAGGGAACATTTCTCAAGTAAAGTGATCAGAAGTCAACAAAACTCTCTGAATGAGGGGTTTCCTGATCCCACAAGCCCCTGTTTCAGTGGGAGGAAAATCCTTCTGGGCCAGTGGTACAGCTACACCAGCCTTTGACCCATAATTCTTCAATGAGCTGTCAGCTCCCATATAGTGAGATGCATTAAGTAAGGTGTCCAGGTCAGAGATGATGCTCTGATGGAATTTTTTTGTTTTGATTGATTGATTTAGTTACCTCTGCAGTGTACTCTGTGTGTAAAGTGGAAAATTTCTGCGTGTCTGCACCAAGTGGTCTGGTGTGTGAATTGTAATCTGTCAAGATGACAGATGACCTTTAGATTTTGTCACAGTTAAAAAAAAAAACAAAAAACAAAAAAAAAACGGTCAAAAACGGAAAATATTCAGTTAATGTGACCGTTGGTAGGTATCTACCCTTTTTCCACATCTGGGGACTGAATCTTTTACTCCATCACTCTTTGAAAAATATCCAAAGCTCTCAGATATTGGATGGAAAAGTTTTAACCATCAAATTTTCAAATCTTGCCACAGATTCTCATTTGATGTTAGGTGTGGACTTTGACTAGGACGTTCTAAGACATGAATGTGCTCCAATGTGATGTACTTAATAGTGTAGCTCCATTGTCTTCCCATCAGCTCTGACAAGCTTTCTTTCCTTACTAAAGAAACGTCCCCACTACATGATGCTACCACCGCCATGTTTTACTATGGGGATTTTGTTTCATCATCCATCATCACTCATGCCCTTACAGTTTTGGTTCTTTTGAAAATGAATTAAAGAAGTTCATTGCAGACTGAACACAGTATTTGACATCAACCAATAAACTGGAGAATATAACTGGGTCTATATTTGATTTGAGACCTGAAGAAAATATTTTCACCAAATATTGCCTGGAAAATTTCATTCTAACATTCACCTTGTAAAAAAATGTTTCAGAACCTAAAGAGATATTTCAGATTTTTCGAAGTGAGGTTCTGTGAAGTTAGAATCAATAATTCTTCCCTTACCTGTAGTAGACAGATGTCATGATGCCATGAGCTTTTAGAAAAGTAAAGACATCCCTAGGGCAGTGGGAGGATAATGGTTAGTCAGATGGAGCTCCAGTTTTAGCTTATTTTAGGAATTTAAAATAACTCAAACAATAAACATTTATATCCTTCAGATGTAAAACTATATTAGCAAATATCCAATGTTTACCCTTTCACAAGAAGCTGTAGTCAACTTTTTTTCTCAGCTAAACATCCTATCTGCTACTACGCCAAAGCCTTATTGCAGATTCCATCTAATCCGGCGATCAGCTGATCGTCAGTCCATCGTGACAGTTTCCAAACAATTAGGACAGCACAGGAACATGCACTCTTTAATGCCATTGTACAAATAACAGACATTCACATAATCCAAAGATTTGCTGTACGTGCTGCTCACACCCTCCCCCTTGCTGTCTTCTATGCTACAGCTGGTTCACCACATCATAGCCTGCCATGAATGCTCAGGCTAGTTAGCATGGCCACCGATGACTGTGGATAAACAGTTTTCCTGGAACCTTAAGTTGTTTCTCTGCCATTAGCACATATTGCTTGTTTTTGACTGGGAGCGGTGCATTTCTGTAGATGGCTATAGTAGCACTGGGAGAAGGTGGAAGATCTCGATCTTTTTACAGATTGTCTGTCTCATATTATACTGTCAGGACATAGTGACAGTTTTAAAAAACATGTAAAAAGCGTATTTTTGTAAAAGTTACATACTGCAGCTTTAAAGGTGTGTCAGTAAAGAGCAGGTGAAAGCCTGTTCCTGAACATTTTATTTCGGTTATTTTCCTTGTAGATGGGCAGGAAAATCTACTTTATCCCTCTTTATATTTACAGTGTTATGTTGGGAGAAGATTTTATTCAGGAAGGCCCTGAATGCAGAATTTCCCACAAGCTTTTGTAGCCACAAAATTTACCAGAATTGAACTTTATTTATTTTAAAAATGTTTCTTGCTTGCATGAGTATGCACGAACATGACCCCATTATCCATAGCTTTTTTTGAGTTCCTAATGTTTTTCTTGGTTTACTTTGTACTGCTTCCACCACCAGCTGCAACTGAGTCACGTAAATCAGTGAATTCATTTTGTGGCAGCAGTTTTTGTTTTCTTCAACTCCCTTTTTCTGCAGCCACAGACTGAAGGGAAAGAAAAATAAAAAGAAAATGTATTACAAATGGGCCGAAAATCTTTCTTGTAAGAACTGCTCCTAAACAGCATATCCTGGATGAGCCTATCAAAAATATTTTTCTTAGTGATGTCAAGAGTGTTGTTAATCATACAAACTGCCAGATAGATACAAGAGTCAGTTTGAAATTGTGCCCAACTTTTCTTTTTATAACAGGAAAAAAAAAACATGACCTGACTTTTTACCTCTACAGATGAATTGACAGAGTTGACTGAGATAGAACTTCCTGGGATTTAATATCTACAGACTATGTTTGTGTTAATCAAGGCACATCTCGTTCACACTGTAAATGTACAGTGAGACAAAATGGTGCTCGAGGTAGAAATGATTCATCAAAATGAGCTGCACTTGTGTATTGAACCTCCCATTGGGATTCGACCAGTCATTTATGAACTGATGTGAATCGTAACAACATCATCGTGTGATCAGTGTCCTGATTACAGGAGACATCTATCTTTTAACTGTTTAGACAAAAGGGACAGCTCCTCTGATGGACATGAGCTCTGTGCAGACGTTGAAGGGGCCAGGAAAATCTACAGCACATGAATATCATGGTAAATTAGTGCTGAATAGATACTATTACACAAAGCAATAGTCAGAGAAATGTTTATTTGACAAGTTAAAAAATTATGACAGAGGAATAAGGCAAACTTCAAAGTCTTTCAGTTGATGGTGTTTGGATTTGTGCAGGTGTTCTCTCATCAGTCGGTGCACCTTTCTGTTCCCTGCAAGCATTTTTTTTTTCTTGGCTTGCTTTGCACAAGCATCACACCCACTCTCAGTTTTTGCTTTTTTAAAAACTTCTATGAGTATGGAGATGTGAAGAGAAATGAAAGCACTGCAGTAGTGTTTTGAGACATTTTGGTGTGCATGTCTTTAACATCTATTTTTTATGGTTTTCATTTAACAGATTCCATAAAGAGTCACAAGTGGCTAAAATTAACCTTGTAGAAATCTTAACCAAATGTAGTAATAACCTCCTGTGGGATTTTTCCAGATAATTACTCACATAATTTGGATGCAAATGTTAGAATAATAGAATAGCAATAGAATAGCAGCACACAGTAGGGCTGAGCACATTGACCCAAATATCGATAGTATTGATACCAAGATGAGTATTGGCATCAGATTGATATCAGCATGATGAGATCAATACTTTTGTTTACAGTTTCACTTCCGTTTGTCCAGCAAATTACTCAGATTTTCTCACAGAGATCATGCCTGCGTATATGCAGGAATTAAAATGCCAAATACCAAAAGCTTACATTTCCAATTTGACAGCAGGATTTCATAACTTTGTAAAGTTTGCGCTCAAAACATCTGCTTTCTTTCAAGTACAATCTGTTTAATTCCCCCATAAGCACAGCTCTCCATCGTAAATGAATGCTTTTCACAGTATAATCTATGATCAGAGATTTATGGCAGATGCTAAGTTGTGGTAAATGACAGATGTCATAGTTGCAAACCAATATGTAAAAAGCCACATATGGAAAGCTTGTCAGAAAACATAAGGTTTATTTTCCAATATTTTCACAGTTCAAAGTTCTATATAGTCACAAATGATTCTGGTTTCAGGTTGCGTATGGGGAAGGAAAGAAGAGAAATCAGGACTGTTTGAAAAAGGCAAGTATGTTGCTGGTTAGTGCTGTCAGGGCAAGTAATGGGTTACAGTTCTCAGAATAGCAAGTCGGCATAGAGGGGAATCCAGATGGTACCAGAGGTGAGTGGTTTGGGTGTGGTGCTGGAAGATGGTGTGGAGCAGCTTGTGATATCTCATAGAGGAATTTTTCCTGATTTCAGAGCAGGTAAATAAAGAGGAGTGGGGAGGAAGGTGTTTGACTGAGGGGAAGGAGCTGCAAGGAAAACCATGGAAGCAGCGGAGGATCTTGGTAAGTTTCCTGAGAGGAGAAAGTGTCTTGAAGGGACAGAGGACACATGAGGTAAGTATCACAATGATAAAAAAGAAATGTTTGCAGGAATAAATTGTTTATATAAATGGTTTCCTTTTCCATACCTAGACCCCTGGACAAAAAGATTGTAGAAGCAGGAATCGCAAATGCTTCAATTTGCTAGCTAGTTCATGCCTTCCCTTTTATAATTAAAAACTTTGGTGTGGAGGACAAATGCACTGAAAGGTTGTTCACAAGGAGCTGAATGAGTGGGCTTGCTCTGAGATCGACTTTACCAATGTGACATGAACTCAGACTGAACATGTTGTTCCCTCACAGAAGATTTGTATTTTAATGGTGTATAACAAAATACTTTTTAAATAAACAATGATCCTGCATGTTATTTATACGTATGATTTGAAATCCCACAAAATTTTGAGACTTGTTGGAAAATTCCAAAATAAATTGAGATGCACTAAGAATAGAATTCACAGAGAGCTACTAAAATGGCAGATCGATGACTCAACAACAACATTACATGGGCTACGTTCATACAGCAGGCAAATGCGACCCAAATCGGACTTTTGTCGCCCATATGTGATCCATAGCCGACCAATTATCCAATTCCGATCTTTTCACCCCCCAAAAATCTGAGTTGAGCCACTTCCATATGCGGTACTAAATTGGATATGTATCCGGTAGTTTTCAGAGCATCTGGAGTCTGAACAGTCACGTCGGATTTACTCCAACTTTATGTCATGGCTGAAAAAATTATAATTATGAAATTTTGAATGAAGTCTGTTCCACTGAAGCACATCACAATCACACCACTCCTGGCTTTGATTACACATCCTAACAGACTTCTCTACAGAAGTTGCAGTAAATGGCCCACTAAACACCATTGCTATTAGTTGTGCTTTCTTTTTATTAGCTTCCTTCATTTTGTTATGATTTTGTGACAATTCTGAATAAACTTTGAAACTGATACATCGACTGTGCCATTCATTATTACTTCTGTAAACAATGCACTGCTGTTTGACGTCAACGTTCTTCTGCACATGCAGGTCACTTTGGGGTTGTAAACTGTTCACACAAGTCTGATTGCGGTCGCATCATTCAAGAAGTATGAACGACAACACAAAAAAAGTGGATTTCAGCTAAAAATCAGAAATGAGCATCAAGACCTGCTGTGTGAACATAGCCTTAATCTCATGCTATCCAATGCAGATGCTCTCTCTGCATAGATTAAAATTCACTCACCTTATTCCACCATTTATTCAGAAAACACACTTTGCAAAACAGGCTGCATTAAAGTGACTTGAAGTTTCTCCAATTGAGCCTTATTTTTTCATGTTTAGATCCACATAAAGCAAGTTTTTAGATATTTTTTAGATATAAAAAAATTTATTTTTTTAGATATAACAGCATATCTGGAAATATAAGAAACATGCTGGCATCAGTCTTAAGATGAGCCAACTGAGATGTTTCAAAGCCATGAAATGGAAATGATGCCCTCTTGACACTGTTGGAAATCATCCCCAGATAGGTGAAAACCCTGAGGCTGATTCAGGTCTCACAGCAAGGATTATGTCCCCCATTAGCCCTCAAGCATCTTGAGATTCAAAGGGCAAAGTGAACCAAGAAAACGAAGAAGGATGGGTATTTTTGCCCTGTTTTACCACTGCAAGATTGAAATGGATCAGGACTATTATCACCTCAGGAGACTTGGGCACTCAGTGTATGTGAGTCAGGGCTTATATTAATGTTCATTGGTAACCCAGCTGCAGCAGGTGGAAATCAATGTGTTTGCAGCCATTTGGAGTTGATGAGTCCCTAAAGCTTCAGCCTAATGGCTCCACTTTTTCTCTGTTCTGGGAATAATAATTTCCTGTGATTTGGAATTGCTGTGTTATAAGCATTAATCTCTAACCTTGCTAATTAATTACAGACTGCATGTAGGATTTTTGGTGTTTTTACAATTTAGTCTTATGGGCAAAGAAGTCTGATAAATGGCAAAGGGAATTGTTTTTTGCATAACCTGCAAGCAAAGTTGTTTTGTTTTATCTCTTCTTTCATTCTCTCTTTTTCTGCTTTCAGAACTTCTGTCTCAGTGATTCTTGAACTTAATTGTAACCAGAATGTTTGTTTGGAAATTTGTTGAGTTCTCCATCACACGCAACCAGGATCACAGCCAAGGCATCTCTCTCTGTAGACTCACAAACTTGCACACAAAAAATTTCACATGGAGTTCTTCAGTCTTCACCTTACTAAGACAAGGATGCCACTGTCCAGTGGATTAATGTTTTTGGGTTGCATGTGTACATCTATTGCATATACCACCCTGTTTACACATGACAAAAGTATTCATACCTCTTGAACTTTTTAACATTTGGATATAATGTCCAATTTTTACAAATAAAAATATGAAGACTGTGACTTGCAATTGGATACACGTCTGGACTTTGACCATTCTAACACACTGATATACTTTGATCTTTCATTACATCTCTGGCTTGAGTCTTTTGCAACCTCTGGTTTTCTTGCAGGATTGTTTGGGACTTAGTTTCATCCACTTTCTCATCAGCTTTGACAAGCTTTTCTTTCCCTGCTATAGAAAATCATCCCCTCGCATGATACTGCCACTCCTCCAAAGTTACCATGATTCCCCTGGCTGCTTCTCTGATTTATTTTCTCATTGTTCTGCTTTTCAGGTTAGGTGGTTGGCCATGTGTTGGTAGGTTTACTCTTTCCTATTTCAGATAATGGATTTAAAGGGCTCATAGCTTCTCTTGGGATATTGTTTTATAATCTGCTTTAAAGAGGTGGTATTATGTATTTTCCAGGCACATAATGCCATTTTATAGCACAATCAAGTAACTATGCTACCTTCAGTTGTTATGAAAATTCTGTGTATATCAAAAACAACTTCAAAGAAATTTGACGTTGCATCATAGACGTATTTGGCGCCTTGAAATTGGTGTTTGTCTCTTTAAGAACCTCCTACCCTTTCTGACACTTCATCTTCAGCACGTCATCACAACAATGCTTCTCCATGCCACCCATTGATGCCGTTTACAACTGTTCTTAGGAGCATTGAATAATGAGCTCTGCAGAAGCACAGTTCCACCAGGTGTTTGCTAATTGCTGCTACCACTAGCCTGGTGGAGTTGTGAGGGGGAGGCACGAGGGAGGGGTGCTCTGTGGGGCAGCAGCTCAGCTGGGGCTGAAGCTCCAAGACAGAGTTTTGGGCTTTGTATGAGCAGGCGTTAAGGCACCCCAGAGTGGCTGCCACGAGAGATTCAAACATGCATGAATGAGTTAAAATGAGTTAAAACAACACTCCAAGTATGTTTTTGATGAGGAAATTATATAGCATGATCCCTGACCTGCTTCCTGTGTTCTTTCGTCTTCATGATGATGTTTGTTCACTAATGTTCACTAACAAACCTCTGAGGCCTTTAAGAATAGCTGGATTCTGAGTTTAAATTTCACACAGCTAAATTTTCATCATGTGATCTAACACAAGATTTTATTTAGGGAATAAGAGAAGATAGTGTTTAATACAGACGCACATAATACTTTCCGATTTTTGCTTAATGCTAAAAATGGTCAGAATACTTTTGTGCTGTTCTCTATGAATACTGAGAAGAGCTAACGATAATACCAGGCAAAAAAAGAAGAAAAAATACAACACGTTATAAGGGCTGTTACAATAAACAAGATTTTCTTGAAAAATGTGATGCCATTGAGTTTGTTTTTATACCTGTTGAGAATAATCCATTATATAACCAGATGCAACACGTCAACCAAGCCTAAGCTTAACTTCACCACAATACTGAATCCATGGACAGTTGTTTATAAAAACTTTTTTGATTTTAAGACTGTAATGTAACTCTGTGGAACAAATTTGTGTCCCAACAAGTTGTGTTAAACTTTGAAAACACTAGAAACCCTCATGTTTGTGTAGGTGTTGTCATGGAGAGGCCACTTGCTCTTTGTATCTCAGCATAGCACTGAAAAAGGTGAGAGCACCACCCTTTCCCTTCCTCCTTTCATTTTCCGCTCGACTTTGTTTCTTTTTGTTATTTCATCCCTCCCTCAGCCCGCTCCTTCCTTCTTCTGTTTTTATCACAGTCCTTACAGTTTCTTTCTCCATCTCTCTGACTCTCAGCACCATCCCAGGAGTATTGAGGTGGTTCCTAATCCCATATTCACCTATAAACAAATATTAGGCATTTCCTCTGATTTAAATTTATCCTAGCTCTTGTCTTTTGTTGTTTTTCACCAAAGCAGTAGGCCTGTAGGTCACGTAATACACTCTCATCATAAACCCAGTTTCCAATCGTCCATTTCACACTGAGCTAACCTTATCCTACTGTTGTTGTGCAGTACTCTTCTAACGTAGTGTAGAAATGAGATGTGACAGATGAGACAGGAGACAGAGTTGTGCTGGCTGAGACAAATGGTTTGGATGTGGTGAGAGAGGTAGGAAGCAGGACAAAGTCGGAAGAATGTGGAGGCACTGGACGGAACTGGGTGGTGGTGCTTGGAAGGCGGCGGCAGGCGGAGTGGGGCTGCAAGGTGCTTTCCCAGTTCTGGTCTTAAATTCATTTCTAGAAAAACATGTGGTCTGAATTTGTTTGGAAGCAACAGAGAGACAAGATCACACAGTAGGGCTTTACACAGGTCTCTCACACACATGCATCCATTCCACTTACTGTGATCTATGAAGTCATGTCCTGCTGCAAGTGGGAAAAGACAAAGTGCTGCAGACAATCAAAGAAAGGGATGTAAATAAAAGGAGTCATTTTTATTGAGTCTGCATGTGTTATTCTTTGTGGTTGTTGCACACCACAGATTTAGTGTATTTGACACTTTTAACACATTTGCCCTTTCTCAGTCAAGCTTGTGTGTTAAAATATAGCAATAATAATAATACTAATAATCATATATATATATATATATATATATATATATATATATATATATATATATATATATATATATATATATATATATATATATATATATATATATATATATGTGTGTGTGTGTGTGTGTGTGTGTGTGTGTGTGTGTCGGTGAAAGATGGAGATGTGCTTGTTTTAGAAATCTAATTTGCAAATGGTTTTTTCCCAGATCTTTCATCACGTCTCATTCCTCATCTGTTTTCAATCACTAAATGAACTGCTGCTTCAAGTTTTCACTCGTTTTCCTCTGTTTCGTTCTCCTTTTCACCTTCCTCATTTGTTTTGTTCCTAAGTCCTTTTTTTAGTTGTCAGCTTTTCACTCAACGGAGAGAAACTAAAAGGGAAAACCCAATAGTTTTGGCATTCTTTATGAGTACATTTTGCACTGGATGAGATCAAACAACAAAAAAACATGAAGCATACTCTTCTATGATCAGTCATAGTAAGATGGAGCCCAGTCTCAACCTTAAAAAAGTGTCTGTCTGCATCTCATATTGCGAAATTGTTGTGGCGCTGTAGTAATATATCAATGCTGTCACATAACAACATACATACTGGAGAGCAACATCATAGTGAGACGTGGGAGAATAAAGTATTATGTAGTGAGGGATAAAATATATAAGTATGTAAATATGTGAAATGAAAAAGATTGCTTTTGATCCATTAAGGGTGGTGGAAAAAGTAGGTAGTAAAGCGATGAAAAATAATGTATAGTGCCTTGCAAAAGTAGTTCATATTTACAAAACTTTTTTCACATATTATAAACTTGCAACCACAAACTTCTGTGGGCTTTGGGAATAAAAAAGTAGATCATAATTGGGAAATGGAAGAAATATAATTAGTTTTCCAAGTTTTTTAGAAATAAAAATCTGAAGAGTGGCATACATTTGCATGTTCAGCACCCTTTGTTCTGACACTCCAAACTAAAATACACTCAGAAGCAATCTAATTAGTAATAAAGTACTTCCATGTACTTTAAACTCAGCATAAGTCTAGGTGTTCTGTGAAGGTCTGTCTGTCATCTGAAAGTGTAAAACGTCTGGTATAACTGCACACTGACCAAAACATGGTTATCCACCTAAAATAACATATCTGGCAAGGAGAATGGTAATCAACTAAGAGAAGATGCGCTGCGGCCTAAGGTAGTTACCTTAGGCCGCAGCGCATCTTCTCTTAGTTGGGCCAACTAAGGGACCAGCAGGAAACTATAGCTCATGCTGAAAAGGTCTGCCTACAGGACAACTATTTGCTGTGCAGTTCATGATTCTGACTATTATGGAAGAGTGGCAAAAAGAAAACTATTGTTGAAAGAAAGCCACAGGATATTCCACTTAAGTCTGCCACAAACAATGTAGATAACATGGCAAACCCCCATCTGACCAGATATAGTGCACTGGTCAGATGAAGCCAAAAATGTATTTAGTCTTCATACAAAATAATGAAATGTGAAAAACCCTGCACATCAACCTGAACACCATCCCCAAAATGGTGGCAGTATCATCTTGTAGGGAAAGATTTTATTTCCAGAGGGCATGGGGAAGCTGTCCTGGTTGATGGGAAGATGGAGCGAGTCAAAAAGAGGGCTACTCTGGAAGAAGACCTTCTAGTGGCTGCAGCAGACTTGGGACTAGTTTGGAGGTTCTGCTTACAGCAGAACCAGTGACGTGCTGTGAGGTTCGTGACTGATTAGGCACTGATTCCACTGGAGTTGGATGTACAAATACATAAACACAAAATAAAAGCTTATAGTTTAATTTTGACCTTAACTGAAACAGTTAGTTGTTTTAAAAGCTTTTAATTATGTGTTAATAAATTGATATTGTTCAACAATATGATAACAAGACAAATGAAAGAATATTCAGTAGAAGGTCAAATTAGAGTTTTAAAAATATATAGTTCCTTTTTTTGGCCAATCTTTTTTAAATTAAAATGTAAAATCAAAAATTATCTTACCTTACACAAAATCCATGTGCCTATCCTTCTCCTCAAATATCTCCATCACTCTGTTACAAAAATGGCCCTTGTTTGCCTTCACTTTTAAAAATATGGCTGCTTTAATGGGAATAATCACTCATTAAGAAAGTCGTTCTTTCTGATTGTTTTCAGTCTTTTCATTGCGCAGAAGAAGAGCACCTGTTGCTCATTGTGCCCATGGGGCTCAGCACTGCCCTCTATCAGTGCGGCACAGTACTTTCTGCCTCACCCTGCGGATTTTCACTGTACATTTGCGGCTGATCAGAATGACTAAATATGTCACACACATTTATTAAATATATTACACTATGAAATGTCGACATGTATAGTGTATCACTGCAGTGGCCGCACTGATCCATCTATTGATCTTTCACTCCATCCTTCTCTCACTTTTGAACAAAACCCCAAAATACATAAACTTATCCACTTGAGGGAGGATGGTGGCTTACTCTGGAGAGGCTAAGCCACCATTTTTCAGTCAAGAACCATGGTCTCGGACTCAGACGAGCTGATCTTCGTCCCATCAGCCTCACACTCATCTGCAAACCGCCCCAGTGCATACTGCAGGTCCTGGTCAAATGGAGCCAGCGGAATCACATTATTTGAAAAAAAGCAGAGATGAAATCCATTGATCCCCAAACCAGACCCCCTCCACCCCTTCATTGGACCTAAAAATCCTGTCCATATAAGTTATTAACAGTTCCGCAGCCTGGACAGGGACAACACTGCTCCTCCTGAAGCTGAGGTTCAACTATCAGTCGGACTCTCCTCTCCAGCACCCTGACATAGGCCTAATCGGGAAGGCTAAGGAGGATGATCGCTCTGTAGTTGGAACACACCCTCTGATCCCCCTTTTTATGAAAGGGGACCACCATCCTAGTCTGCCAGTCCAAGGTTACTGTTCTCAACAGCCATGCGATGCTAAACAGGCGTGTCAGCCACAACAGCCCCACAATATCCAGAGACCTAAGATACTCAGGGCAGATCTCATCCACCCCTGAGGCCCTGCCATTGTGTAGCTTTTTGATCACCTTAGTGACTTCAGCCTAAATGATGGATGAGCCAAACTCTGAGTGCCTCAGGAGTCCCACAAGCCAGCCAGGCTTGAGCGTACTCCTTCTTCAGCTTAACAGCATCCCTTGCTGCTGGTGTCCACCACTGGGTTCGGGAATTCCCACCACAACAGGCACCACAGTCCTTATGGCAACAGCTGCAGGCAGCCTCATCGACAATAGAAGCAGGGAACATGGTCCAGTCTGACTCCATGTCCCCAACCTCCCCTGGAATCTGGGAGAAGTTCTCTCGGAGATGTGAGAAGAATACATCCTTGACTGAGGACTCTACCAGACATTCCCAGCACACTGTCTCTTCCCGCTTTGACCTGCCAAGTCTGTCTGGCTTCCTCCCCTGCCTTCGGATCCACATCACCAACAGGTGGTGATCAGTAGACAGCTCAGCCCCGCTTTTTACCCAAGTATCCAAGACACACTGCCGAAGGTCAGAAGAAAAGATGAAGTCAATCATCTACCTCTGGCCTAGGGTGTCCTGGTGCCAAGTGCACTGATGGACACCCTTATGCATGAATATAGTGTTCATTATTGACAATGCATGAGTAGCACAGACATCCAACAATAAAACCCCACTCAGATTCAGATCGAGGAGTTCATTCCTCCCAATCACACCTCTCCAGGTGTCACTGTCACAGCCCACATGGACATTGCAGTCCCACAGCAGAATGACAGAGTTGCCAAGAAGGCGGGTACTCCTCGCTGCTGCTCAGCCTGTAGGCCAAAACAACAGTCAGATGCCTATCCCCAACTCGAATACAAAGGGATGCAACCCTCTCATTCACCGGGGAAAACTCCAACACAAGGCGGCTGAGCTGGGGGTCAACAAGCAAAGCCACCCCGATCACCACCTCTTTCCGTGGTCCAGAGTAGAAGAGACTCCAGCCTCTCTCAAAGAGCTGGGGCCCAGACCCCAGGTTGTGAGTGAAGGTGAGCCCAATTATTTCTAGACAGTATCTTTCGACTTGCAGCACAAGCTCAGGCTCTGACAGTGGGCATTAAAACCTGATATTAAATTCAGTCCTGGGTGATCAGATCCCAGTTAACCACCTCACATTCAAAGAACACATAGCTATGTTACAGTGTGGGCTGTCAGCTGAGCAAGAAACAGGATGTTAACAGGAGGATACATTCAACCACTTAAACTGTTATTAGTCAGTTATCAGAATGGCTGAAATTCATCTGATTCAATTTTTTAAAAAACTCTTGTGCAGCATAACAGCTGCAATATGCGACGACAGTGAGAGACTTTAATAAGCTCAGTGTCAGTGCAGACACTAAACATTTTGACCCACAAAACAACTCATCTTTTCTCACCCTTCTGAATTTATTTACAGTCCATCTCACTGCATAAAAGAGAGAAGACATTCCACATCTATGGAGACGTTGATTTGCATGAATTATTTTATAATGCAGTAACTTTGGTGAGGGTTTAAACAGCACCAAAAACACCACAGCAGCATCACTCAGCCATACAGTGTCCTTGTATCTGTGATCAATGAAATCCCAACTTGGGAAAGAAACCTTTTTTGCTAAGAAAAAAAATTCTACAATGTTCTAGCTGTTTAATTATGTTAGATTAGCTGTTTACAAAGGTTTTTATTTATACTTTGCCAAGATCCATCTAGGTAACTGCTATTCGTCCGGAGTCACCTCATGTTGATGGGTGGCCCTTCAGTGTGTACCTGGACAGATTCCATTCAGACTGCTAACCTAAAGCAGATGTAAGTGTTCATAGTCATGTCTGAGGAAGGTTTAAAGAAAACCATCCGAAATACATCTTTGTACTTGTATTTAGTGCTATCCAGCTGTAATCTCAGGATGCATTTTAGTGCCTAATCAGGTCTCAGTGAGGTCTTCTGAGTTTCTCTATGAAGGATACAGTGGACAAAAAGTATTCCACATCAGAATTACGAAGGTTTATTATCTTGGTGGAAGTGCATCCATTATGTGCTGCCTGCAAGTAGCAGCTCAGCTTGATTATTGAGAACTTGAAGTAGAAGCAAAGAAACTACAATTCTGCCTGCTGGGGACGTAGAATTTTCTAATGCATAGTGACATCCCAGAACAGTCCAAGAGCATCATGCCATAGCGGAGCCTGAAAAGTGATCTAATCATAGTGGGATCTCCATAGAAAGGTGATGCTGACACACAACATGGACAGGACTGGGAGAACATCTCAGGGATGTAAAAAGATAGCAGACAGAAACCTTTTTGAAGAGTAGAATGCATAGCAGCATAGTGATAGTTTCAGATTTTTTTTGTGATTTAACCATGTTTTAAGAGGTTGTTTACGTTATGGAGAGTTTGGCATGGCCTTAATCCTGAGGGAATGGACCTTTAACAGTTATCACACAGAGTCCATAATCTAAGTCTTTTGAATGTTAGTGCAGGGAAATACGGTTTAAATTATCTGTAAAACCTCCATGGATTAGTTAGCTTATATAAATTCATGTCAGTCTCAACTCTGTAACAGCTACAAAACCTACAGGACAGCTTGAATATTGCCAATCAGGTGATATAAGGAAGTCAGAGAGCGCTTAAGCCTGAAATGAGCGTCGGTGAGTGATAAACGGCTTGCAACTCTAAATCCTTTGAGAAGGAATAACCAATCACTCTCGTGAGAGTAAAATATGATTTTTATGAAGGTCCTTTCAGTATACAACACACACCCATTTAGACATATATTTCAACTGTTATCAGCATTATTTGTATCACATTGGAACAGAGTCTCGGAAAGTAATTTCCTTTATAGACAAAAAACATTAGCAGCGGAAATTTGACTAAGAATTATTCTGCATAGTTATAATTACTTCTAATGCATCATGTGAAACAAAACTTTGTCTGAAGGTTAAAGAGGTACAAAATACATTATATAAAACAGGAAAAGCAGAGCTGTGTGAGCACCTTTGTCAACATGTATGGTTGTCTAGACCAATGGCTGAACCCTGTATGTGGTGGATTCTCCAGGCTGTGAATATTCATAGGCAGCTCTGAGTGGTTATGAATGTGTTGAGAGTGCTTTTCAATAGTCACATTATGAATCATTCCCAGCGAAGGAGCTCATTCAGAGGCATCTGCTGCCTGATGCCGCTGCTGCCAAAATGCATGCATGTGTGTGAGAAGGTTTTTTTGTGTTTTCTCTCTGTATCTTGTGCTAATTGTGCCAAAGCATGGGGAGTACCCTGTGGAGGTAATGAGTGCCAAGAGGGGCCCAAAAAACTGTAGGAATTGCTCATTTGTGTGCATGATTGCAAGACTCTCCTAAGCTAAGACCTAAGCCAATGTCACTTTTTGATTTGGTTAAACTGTCAATTCTTGTGAAAGGTGTGTGTGTGTTATCCTGCATCAAAAGGGAGGGAATATAAAAGGTGAATGTCAGTCTTTGATGTAAAGCTTCCCACTGTTAAGCTTCAGCTTCAATAAGCATCTTAGCTGTTGCACAAAGACAGACGCATGGCAACTGTTTCACATGAAACACGTCTAAATGAGAATTTAAAAAGAGACGAGACAAAGCTTGCAAAGGAAAGTAAAGGAGTGATCCTCCTCTTCACCTGTTTGTGTCCCTGCAGCCTTGTTGTCTCATTTGTGTTTGTTCCACTGCTTATATAGCTGTTTAGGTGTTAGTGTAGCTGCTGGGGTGTTTGTGTTGCTTTATTGTGATAATTTATGTGATCAAGCAGTGAATTTGGCATAAGAATACCGACCTACCATCTGCTACTGACAGAGTATGCAGAAGGAGTTTGTAGCCATGCTTGAGTATACAAGCACACGTGAACAGTGCTTTAAAATGCCACCCTTACATATTATATTAATTACTTCAGTGTGTTTCTGGATTTGGGGAAAGACTGCCATGCCTAAATAGTGGAAACCATCATTAAATCTGACTTTACCCTACAAACACACACACACACACATACACACACACACACACACACACACACACACACACACACACACACACACACACACACACACACAAGTTCTCTCTCAAACACATTCAGAAAATGGCAGGCTAGCATCAGACTAAGTTTGGTACATATTTATTTTAAAAGTGAATGCTTTTTCCATGTCTACAATTCCTTTAAAACATTTACTGGAAGTCTAAATGCTAACCATTTTTAGCCATGAGTAAGCCAGATCTCAAACTTGGAAACCCTTGGTTGTTATACTGGTGCTGTTCCCAGTTATGTTACAGATCTTCATATCCTCAACTGCACTTTAGATTAAAATTTGTGTTGCTTCCATCCCCCAGTACAGTCAAAAAAATATTTACCACAACTCAGTTTCTGGCTCTCCAGTAAACAAAATCCAGAGTACCCAGTGAGGAACAGACCTGATTTCAGCATAAACTGGCTCCCAAACTTTGGAATAAATAGGCATTGTTTTTCGATAGTGTTTGGGCTGGTGTGAGTTGTCATGATCTTTTTTTATTGTCTTTGTTCTATTCTATGAGTGTTTTAACATCTACTTTATGTCTTTTTATCCCTTTTATTTATCTTATTTTTGTACAGCACTTTGGGCAAACTTCCAGTTTTTAAATGTGCTTCACAAGTGAATTGGATTTGAACTAAAACTATGTGTAGGCCTCACTTAAATAAGTCAATAGTATGTAAATTTATTGGATTTATATTTTCTCTTGGTTTAGACCAAGCAAACTTGCCAGGTGTGAGAGCAGTCTAAGCTTGGACTTACAATTAAAAATTCAAAAGGTCATGGAAAAAGTCTGTAATGAACCCAAAAATGACAGAAAGCATAAACTGAAACTAAAAAGCAGATAATTTCATCCATTATTCAGGTATGATTTTTAAGTAAAAATATCACTGTATGGAAAATACTTTGTATTGTTTACCTGTGGTTGAGAAATTACGAAAACAACAGAAAAAAATATGATATTTACACCTACACTGTATTTGTAGACAGAAATGTGTTTTAATCTGAGGAGTCTTAATGATTTAAGGTGTGCAGTGACATGAAAACACCTCACGGTTATCATCATAGACCAAGGTTAGTTTGTTGCCATAGGAAAAATGTGTAGCAACACTTAAAATTTCCAAGTGGAGCTACTGCATACAAGATTGTTCAGTCAGAACAATTCAGCTCAGTCAGAGAAGGATTAATAATTGAAGACTTATGTGGTTGAGGCTGACTGCTTTTGATCTGTTTTTGTTGTGCTAGTCAGTAAAAACAGGTCCTCTTTTAGACATCTAGTAAATCTCTTAACTTTTGAACCAAATATCTACTTCTAGGAACCATTTGGACATTTTTCCACAAGATATTGCTGCAGTATCACAACACAAAAGGATAAAATTTGTTTATAATTCTAAATAAAATGGAGCTTTTTTAGGTTTCAGATTTTTGCTTTCTGACAAATTTGGACAATTTCACAGTTTTTTGGAGCTAAGATATATATATTTTTAAGTCTTAAGTTAAGATCACTCTAAGATCAGGTAGTTCTGACCAAACATATTGGTCTAAATCAAGGTTATGAATAAACATTAATTTGACTGTCTAAATAGTATACATATAGCTTCAATGTTAAATTCATGTCTGTTGCTCACTGGGATATTACACATGCTAATATTGTGATGACCCTTGTGATTTAATATAAGTAGGAGGAAGCTAAGCTGAGGAAGGCAGCGTGATGCTTTAGGTGATGTTCTGCACAGGAACTATAAGTAAGGTTCCACATACCTATAATTTGTTGCAGACCATATATGCCCTTTCATGAGAATTGTACTCCATTTCAAAATGATAATGCTCCTTGCCACAAAGCAAAAATGCTCCAGTGGTACAAGAAATTTAAGGTGTTGACTTGGCTTCCAAATTTCTTAGATCTCAATCCAGTCAAGAATCTGTGGAATGAACTGGACAAGCAAGAAAATTTTCAGAAAATATTAATCTGCTGCAACCATTTTGATGTGAGATACCACAACACACCTTCAAGGGTATAAGACAAGTCAAGGCTGCTTAAGCAGTAAAAGGGGGCCAACACCCTATCAGGCATACTGTTTTGCCAGATTGGAGTATATTAAGCTGTGTATTGCAAGTTTGTGAATGTGTCCTCTTTAGAAAGGTGTCATAATAACCCCCTGCTGTTCAGACCTCAATTAACCCCCTGGAACTGCACAGCAGAGAGACCCAGAGAGATGGAGGGTGAAGGGAACGATGGATGGAAGAAGTGATCAGATAACACTGCAGAGAATTAAACAAGAGATGTTCTATGATTAGTAAACTTCTTCCTCCTAGAGAAGTTGCATTCTTTCCTGTCTGCTCTTTCATCTGTGCATCTACACCCACACCCCCTGACGGTCTGAGAGGCCCCTGGGGGCAGATGGAGAAGCTGAATTCAGGAGAGAAACGGACAATGGAGGGCCGAGGCAGCTATACAAACCCCAAACGTCGAGTGGATGGCCTGTGAAAGCTGCTGGCCTCGAGGCCTGCAGAAACCCTAACCATTCAGACGCACATACATACACAAGGAGGGAGGGAGGAAAAAGGAGCCTTTTCTTCTTTCCATTGATAATAGCTATCAAAGCAAAACCATTTCACCAAATGTTGCTGGCCCACAGCCCATGGCATGTGTGTGTAGGTGACCCTGTAGACGGCAGTAAGCCAGATGGAGTTGCAGGGGAAAGTGACTGTCAGTGACCGCCAGCTAAATGCAGCTCTTGCGCTGCCACTTAAAGCCAGTGTCCATTTGCAACATGCCAGCCCATTCCTGTTTCAACTCCACCTTGAGTCTATGTTCGATCGACACTCAAATAAAGTTGATAGAGGGAAAGTAATGAAGTTTTTTTTTCCATTAGGATCACTGGCAGCATCATTCTCCTGTCCTCAATAGTCATGCCAATAAAGCATATCTGAACTAAGGACAGCCAACGCAGGAGGAGATAAACAAAGGCACACAAACTGCCCATGCTGAGTCGGGCATCTCAGCCTATTAATCTACATAAATTCAAAAGTCAATTTATGGCTCGGTTGCTTACAAATGCATACAGGCATTTCTGAATTAAAGACATGCACAAAAAGCATGCATACACAAAAAGACAAACACACACACTGACACCAAGGGGAGACGGGGGTCAGACAGGACTGATTGTCTCTTCCAGTTGCTCCAGAGAGCATATTGATTTTTCCCACACTCCTCTTTCTACACACCTCCCTCTCATACTCGCGCCTCCACTCTTTTCCTCTGCTTATATTTTTCTTTCCCTCCCTCTTCCTCCTTATTCTTGGGCTTTTTTTTTCCCCAAAACTGTTTTTCCTCTCAGTCTTCTCTTACACCTTTTAAACTTTTACTTTGTTCTCTGATCTGACTTGTTTTAGCATTGTGTTGTAACTTATACTCGGCACAAAACATTCACTTTCACTCTGAACTCAGAAAACAAGCATGATCTATGTGACAACCCAAAGAGTAACAATAACACTATCTCAAAAAAAATGCTCAGGTTACAGACAGTAACATGCTAAAGTATTCATATTACTTGAACTCTGACCTGAAAGAATGGCAAAAATTAAGCTATTGTTAAAAAAAAAAAAAAGTCATACAAAGTCTGGTTTAAGACACAGCAAATATATGGAAGAAGGTACTCTGGTCAGATGAGACCAAAATTAAGCTTTTTGATGTGTTAGAAAACAAGCACATGAGAATAAAGAAAATATCGTGACGTAGGGATGCTTTTCTTCAGCAGGGGCAGGGATGCTGTTCGGAACTGATGGGAAGATGAATGGAGCAAAATACAGGTTAGACCTAGGCATAAATTTGCTGGAGCCTGAAAAATACTTGAGAGTGAGGCAGAGATTTATGTTCTGGCAGGACAATGACCCTAAAAATACAGCCAGAGCTACCAAAGAGTGGATTAGAGCCAAGAATCCAAGTCAGAATGGCCCTGTTCAAAGTCCAGACATAAATCTATTTCTAGTTTGTTGCAAGACTTAAACATTTGTGTTCACATCCACTCTCCACTTAACCTAACTGAACTTCTTAATTTTATTTGTATTGTTTGTAACAATTTACTGATTTCTTGAATAGCATTTTCATAAAATATACATTATTTCTGTACCTGATTTGTAAACAAAGTTAGATAAAGTTATTTACATTGTATTTCTGTCCTACTTCAGAAAAGCAAATTGGTTTATTACTCAACTTATTACATTAATAGAGCTAAATTTGTTGAGTAGTTTGAACTTTCTCTTGTTATTTGAACCAAAATTAAGTTACTTTAACTAACACTGATGATGGTGCATTTTATTGACACTAATCAGTGACAAACAGTTAAAGCTAATTGTTTCAATTATGACATCTAACATTTAAAATGACACAGTGGGATATTATTGACAAAGTATGGTTAAGTATGATTATGTAAGAGAGGTTCAACCCTCTATTTGGTTCTACTAAAAATTAGGAATCTACACTTTTTTTTCCATACAGCAAAAACAAGCTTTATCTATAAAACCTCATTTGGAACAATATCCCTGCAGCAAATTGCATACTGTATCTATTTAAGACCCTTTTTGTCTACACAGGTAAAACATTCACTCACGTCTTTTGCTGTGGTTTTCCCTTGACCAAACTGGGATCATAGCTCCTTGTGACACTTACAGCCGTTTCTGGACTGTAGTTAGAAAAACATCAACAAGAACAAGTCTTCTAACAAATTCCAGGATTGTGTGATAAACGGATGACATAACTCAAGCACAGACAATGTTGCCAGAATGCCTGTGCGTGCTTATGTGTGAATGTAAGTATATCAGACAGCAGTGTTTTATGGCAATACTTATTAACTGCATGTGCTCTGATTCAGCATGCTGGAAAAACAATGAAGGAAGGGCGAGACACATAATGAAGAGAATTAATCTTCACTGGTCTTTGTTTAAAAAAACAGACAGGAAAGATTAGGACCTTCTTTGTTCTCTGTTGACTTCTACCTGCTTCCTCCCACTTCAATTGCATCTTCCTCAGTTTGGCGAGACAGGGGATATATTTGGGATACATTCAATTTCCCTCTTAATCTCTCTATAGGTTCAGCAATGGCTACAGACATATGTTTAATCTGTTGTCACAACAATGCAATTCCTCAAGCCCAGCCTGCACAATTAGTTTCACACATGTTTACCTTGCACTTACAGGGCATTTTACGATAATGGCAGTTGAGTTGTTTTGGTTCACAATTGTGGAAAACCACAGGCAAAGTAGCTGTGCTTAAACACACAAACAGAGGGTGATAATTGTGTTAAGGGATTAGAATGACTGAGACTTTGCTGTTGCACCACAAGGCAATCTATCTACGATTATCAAGTCTGGTTGAATTACTTCCTCTGTCATTGCTAAACAGACATACTAACTGCTTCAGTGTATTCAGTTACACCTTACTGTTTATTTACCAGTTTTATAGAAGAAGATAAGCATGTCTGAAAAGCTAAGCAACAACAGATGTACAGTCAGAGAGAGCAATTAGGATTAATAGTGCATATCGTCAAGGCCAGACTTAGGAAGATGTGGACCCTTGGGCTAAAACAAGTTTTAGTACCCTACCCACACAAAGTTATTTCCCTAATGCAAATTATATAGGATTGATTAATTAGTGGATATGAACTGATGGATGGTCAGTTTAACAAAACCCTTGTCAGATAGCTCTGTGTTTTTCTCGAAAAAATGTAGCCTACCCAAAAATGGCAATGAGCAAACTGATCAGCACCTTTTCTTGAAATGGCTTCATCCATGCAAAAAAACAAAACAAAATAAAATAACCAAAATGTTTTCATTACTATTACAGGCCTGTTTTTGTTGATGTAATGCAATAACTGAAATACACCATCAAAAAAAAAATCAGCTCTCCTGCAACTTTTAGATGCATCCCGGCTCCAACACACCTGAATCAAATGGCTGAATTCCCTCATCAGCAGTCATTCAGCTCTAGCCTGGTAATGAGCAGTTCATTGATTAGGTCTGTTGAAGTAGGAATGCATCTCAAAGTTGCAGAATAGTAGCTCTCGAGGACTAGAGTTGGCATCCTGCTTTAATAGAACCCGTCTGACAACGTGAAGTAGTCAGACGGGTTCTAACTACATTGATTAACTTCTTTAATCAATGACACATCAGTCATTGATTAAAGAAGTTCAAGAACAGATGGTGAACAAAGTCACTGGGATCATTTGTCAAGAAAGGGTTACAAAGCCATTTCTAAGGCTTTGGGACTCCAGAGAACTTTGGCGAGAGCCACATCGAGAAACCATGGAACGTTGGTGATTCTCTGAGGAAGAGGTGTGAAACTCTCGTCCTTGAGGGCCAGAGTCCTACAACTTTTAGATGTGTTTAAAGTCCAACACATGGATGGGTATTGGCCAATATTATTTTAATGAATCAATTATGCAGCAGGATGCTAATTATATCAAACAATGTGTAATAAGCTATGAACAACTTCTTTAAAAGTAAGGTGCAAAAAACAAAGAATGGTTTCATAATGTTCATCCTAATTTCACTCTCTATTTGGAAAAGGACGTTTTTCAAAATGCTGATAAAACAGGTGCAACATGTTGCTTGGAAACAATCCCTTGTCAAATCCAAAAAGCGATTCTCTGTGGAGATTTTTCTAAAAATACAAATGTGCAGCTAGTCACCATGAAAGCCAGTATAGCCAGAAACTGTAACAGAAGTAATTTTACCCATTTTCTACAGCCCTAACAAGACAGGCTTCATTTGGCTACTCTTACGACTGCAACAATATCCAGCTGAGATCAGTAACCTGGTCATGACAAAGAGTGACATTAAACAACTCATTTCTTATTCTCAAGGCATCATAGCAGCTCTGTAATGGTCCCTGGTGGGTTTGACATACTCTCAAATGACCTTTGACATCAGTTACTGAAACAGTCTGTAACTGCAAATGCTGCACATTTAAATCTCGTGTATTAATTTATGAAAAAACAGCAAGAATCTTGTAAGGCAGGTGAAAAAGTTGGAAAAGTCTTAAGACCTTTGAAATGTCACCAAATTTCAAGATTACTTTGAAAAAGCGTTTTCCCCCCATTTGTTCATCTTACTAATTTTTATGTCCATATGTTGTTTTGATTACTGTGCTGCAAGATTCGTTTTTAAATTTCCCTGAGAGTTGCAGTCTGGAACTAAACTGAAATTGTTCAGACATGCCCCCGTGGGAAAGATGGCAGCTGTCTTTAGTGTTTTCCACTTGTAATAATCTGTGACACTGTTTAATGATGGTGGCTTAACAACTCTTCAGGCTGGAGGGTTGCTACAAATGCTACTTTAGGATCTCTGATAATGTCTTTTCCCCGTGGTACTGCAGTAATACATATTTAAATGCTCAGAATAGGAAATGACTGATAATTCTGCTTTTATAGAACTTATTACTTCTTACCAATACTTAGAAATTCAAAACTTTTACCTGTTAGCATTTATAAATTACAGAAGGTTGGCTTATGACTTTTGCACAAAACTATTAGTTGTCTCAGCAACACAAACAGTGCTGAAAAAGCATTTTCCTCCTTACATATTTCTTTAATTTTGGTTCAGATTCTCAAAAAAAAGTATCAGAAAAAGATAACCTGAGTAAACACAAAAAGCAGTGTTCAAAATATTTAATTTATCAAGGGAAAAAGCTGTGAAAAAGTAATTGTCTCCCTTCTTAAACCATAAAACTAACTGATTCATCATGTTTTTTTTAGAAAGTTACTGCCAGACCAATAAATGCAAGGAAAAGAGGACAAACAAAGTCACTGACTGTTGCAAAGCTATTTCAAACGCAGAGCCAAAAAGTGGACCAGTGGTCAACCTTCTTGACAAAGGCTGACTTATCAAAATTTCTCCAAGGGTGTGTCAACAACTGATACAAGTGGTCATAAAATATCTTTGAACCATGCCTGGCCTCACTTTCCGCAAATCAAGTTCTGACCAAAAAGAGCACATCAATATGTAAATATTCAAAGTGATTCATACTCTTCAACCTTTTCTTGTCACTTTATTTCAACAGAGTTCATCAGATTTCATTCATGATTTTCAAAATTTTCATAAGTGTACAACTGAAAAAGTAAAAAATGTTTCATTTTTGTATTCCACCTCAGTTACTCTCATACCATTAAATAAAATTCAGAGTAACTCATTGTCTTCAAAAGTTGCTTAATTTGTTAACAGAGTGCACTGACACAGCAGTTCCAAACCCTGGTCCTCAGGGATCACTGTCCTGCATGTATTAGGTGTCTCCTGGTCTCCAACTGACTTAAATAATTGGGTGATTAACTGGCTTCTGTGTCCCTTGATGGCATGTTAAAGAGGTCATGCAGTCATCTGAATCAGGTGTGCTGGAATAGAGACACATCTACAACATGCAGGACAGCGGTCCCTGAGGACCAGGGTTGGGAACCACAGAACTAACACATCTATGTGTTAAACTAAAATTAAAATGGCCCAGTCAAAGTCCAGGTCTCATTACAATTGATAGGTGTGCTCTCCATTCAACCTGACTAAACTTGCGCTACTTTGCAAAGAAGGGAAAAAATGTGTCTTGACATGTTTAAAGCCAGTAGAGGTTTACCAAAAAGGCTGCAACTGTAGCAAATGGTAGGCAGAATACAAATTAATATCACACCTTTTACATTTTTATTTGTTAGAAAATGTAAAATACTTTATCATTTTCCTTTCATTTCACAATTATATGAGTTTCTGCTGGTATGTCACATGAGATCCTGACAAAATACATTGAAGTTTGTGTTTGTAACATATCAGAACATGGTACAGTTTGAGAGGTATGAACAAGTTCCATGATATGAAACATGCTACAACTAAGAAATAATCTACAATTTAATCAGTTTCTCTGCCTTGACTATAGAACAACTGAACCAGAGTATGTAAGATGTTCATGAATACAAATCACCTAAAGATCATACGTACTTTAGGAAACAACCAACAGCAAGTTACAAGGCTGATAGATAAAGACTGAGAAAGGGGTGAAGTGGAGGTTACCCATTTGTGTTTTGCCAGTTTGACAGAATCTTTCTCTGCATACAAACTTTCATCTACATTGAACAAGAGCAATTGAACAGTCTTCCCCTTCTTATCCTCTACTGTCTACTTGTTTTCCTGTTGAAAAATAATGAATAATTATTTCCACCCATAAAGCCAACCACTAATACAGACATATTCACCTGACATGTGAAACTAGACACACCTTTCTCCACTGGCAAGAGAATGAAGAGTTTCCAACACGCCAGTCATTCCTGAGATCCTATTCATCTTCTCAGCATCTCCCCAGGCCTCAGCGGTGGGGTGTGTATAGACACAACAGCCTGCCAGGCCTATTGCAACAAAGGTAACTGCACACATCCATACCAAAGAGCTTCATTTTCAGTACACATTATGGAAGGATCTCATCAAGGTGTAACTGGAAACTCAGAGGAAAGGGAGTTAAAACAAGAAGATGGCTTTGTTTTGTTAATGCTGCTGTTTTGTATGTTTTGGCGTGGCACAGTGTGTGCGTTTCTGTGTCTGAGAATATGCAAGCCTCATTGCAGCTGAGCAACCATCGACTATATTGACAATGACAGTGTAAGCACAAACATCATTGGTTTTTAAGGATGTAATTATGAAGCAAAACACACACACATGCAACACAAATCCTCAAAAGCTTTGATAAAACTGCTGTCATAAACACATGGAAGTGTCATGCTGTTTGAATTTCATCATGTCTTTGTCCCTCTGAATTATTGTGTAAACTTGTGGCTATGCATAAATGAAGATCACCAAGTTGTGTTCAGATGTGTGTATATGTTTCCAATAAAATACACTCTGAGCAGCATGTGTCTCAGTAGCAGCTGTCCAGCAGTCCAGGTGGTTTAAGTGACCTCTTCACTCACACAGGCACACTTCCCCCACACCTTCAGGTTTATTGCATGGCCATAAACCAAAGATAACACAAACTGCTCCTAAATCAACAGGCTGTGTTTAGCTCCTCCAAAATCACAGTCGACTGACAGATTCCCTTCAGATTAGCAGATCTCTGTGCTTATAGCACTACATCATAAACTTGCTATGCTGTTAACATTGTACCCTACAAAATTGACCCCCTGATAAAGCAAACTGCCACTCATTTTTTTTTTTACTCGAAAATTTTTTTTTTTTGTGCACCAGTCCTATGCTGTTTACACAAGTGCTATTTAAGCATCACAGCAACACTATGCAAATGCTCTGTCAACGCCAATGAAGATGGACTCGTCTCAGAAGGTATAAATCTATCTATCTATCTATCTATCTATCTATCTATCTATCTATCTATCTATCTATCTATCTATCTATCTATCTATCTACAATCTGAAATTGTGTTCTCATTAGCTGTGAGGGGAAATAATCATAAATAACAGAAATGAAGGGCTCAAAGCATTAGTGGTATTAATCTATGTAATGTGTTTTACTTAGTGAATTGAGTTACTGCAATGAAGGATCGTTTTAAAAAATATTTAAACATATAAAGTATCACTACATACTGTATATATAAACAATGACATGTTGGCAAAAGTATCATACCTGGTCCTGACGCAGTTAAACACTGAATTCCACAGCTTTGATCCCAGCACATCTGCTCTGTTCTACACACATATTGAAGAGATGTGACAGAACTTGATAGTTCACTAAATCCACTACTTTTTTTCAGTTAGTTTAGACCCAAATGAGTGACACAAACAGGCAGGCAGAGTAGAAGCAGAATAGATTTCAATACATAAAGGACTTAAAGCAACAACAAAAAAACCAACAAATAACAAGGAACCACCACAAAGGAAACTGAAGAAAATCAGAAAAGGAAACAACGAAACAACTTCAGCACAGGAAAGCCAGCACTGAGAAACCAGGCAACACAGAACAACAGAATCTTGCGAGGGGGTTAGGGAACTGACAGGCTTTTGATTGTGCCAAACAGACTGGTCATAGTGTTTCAGGAACCATCTGATCCATTGGGCTACCATCTCTTGGGTTTACAGAGACTAGTCCGAAAAAAGGAGATCCAGTGAGTGACAGTTGTATGTACAGAAATCCCTTATTTATGTCAAAGATCAGAGAATAGGCACACTGGTTCAAGATGATATTAGGGCAATAGTATCTTAATAGCGCCTTACTATCTCTGAATTCACAACATGTTGAACTTTGAACCACATTGGCCACAGCAGCATAAGACTACATGGATGCTACCCCTGACCAGTATTAGACAAACTGTAAAAAGGTAGGACAGGACCAATGAAGTTACTGGGAGTTTGAAGTTTTTCAGGTTTTCTACACAGGCGTCCTCCAATGAATTTATTTACTTTCTTCATATTTCAAAACATTGCTGCATCTTTGTGTTGTGCACTAAAAATGGAACAGCATGGTTGAAGGTCTCTAGACTCTGTCTCAGAAATGTAAATCAAGTTTGTCAAGTTGCACCTGTCTTCATTGACAATGCCAGTGCTGTCCAACTGTCACACTTCAGGGAATAACAGATCTTTGTTCTTGCAGGGTTCATGACATTTTAATAATTTGAGACTAGCAACAACAAAGCAGCAGATAATATTTTTTTGAAATCTTTAAAATATTTTCACCTCACTGTAATTAGACATCACCGGGAATGACCTTTTGTGTTGTTTTGACATATGACATATGGTAAAAGCCTCGCAAAACAAGTCCACCAGTCCCAAGGACCACTAATGTGTGCAAGTTGCTGGAGCAATTTATTCAGGATTTCTTTACATAATGATTTTTAATTCAGTTCAATTCAAATTCAAAAATACTTTATTTATCCCAAAGGGAAATTAAATGTTGATGTAACTCATTTAGTCAAAAAGCCAATCAGTTAAGCGAGCCTTGACATGACCAAAAACTGGCTTTGCTGCCCATTCCTATCTGACCACTTCCAGTTGTTATTATTGTGCTCTTAAACTATGGATATACCTTCACTCCCTAGATGTCTCCAGAGAATTTGGACGTCCATTTGACTTTCATGCCTTCTCTTGAGGCACATGGCATTTACTGCAATTCTTATTTTGAACAGTGGACATCCCTGCAGATTAAAATCTGCCTGCATTTAACAACTTGTTGAAGAGGACAAATCTACAGACAAGGTGCATTCCTAATACAATTCTAACTACAAGGTTTGCTGTCATAAGTGCATATGTTTACAAAAACAAAGTTGTTTCATACCACCTTGCTGCTTTCTATGTTTGGTAACCGGCTATTACAAAAATCGGGATGTGCATGCCTGACGGAAATGCCACAGTATACCCCCTATAGAAAGGGGGTATACTGACACCACTCTTGAGAAAAGAAGCAGCAGCCTTCAACAAGGTGTTACAGTCCCTTCCAAAAGTATTCACACCCAAAATATAAATCACACTTTATCACAAAACCAGCATCAGAATCAATCATCCCCACATCATGACGTGGCCACTACCATGTTTCATTCTTTCAAGGTACCTTTACCACTTGTAGTATTATAAACATTTGCTGCTGGACTTTTAAAAATTATTATTTGTTATCTAATTTCCAGCAAACAGTTTTGTAATTTGACCCCTGCCTAAACTGCACTATGAGCCAATATGTTAACTTTCACTGTTTTAGGGTTTTTGCATTGTAAAGTTTGTCATGAATGTTGAATTTGAGAACAATATTGAGTTCAAGGTAAAAAATTTAAAAAAAAAAACTGTGTTAAATGTGGTTCAGAGTTATGTGGTTAGGCTCAGGCTAAGACTACAAGAACTTAGTGATTGATGGTACACCCCTGAGGAAAAAGAACCATCATGGTGTGTGTGTGTGTGTGTGTGTGTGTGTGTGTGTGTGTGTGTGTGTGTGTGTGTGTGTGTGTGTGTGTGTGTGTGTGTGTGTCGGAGGGTGGGTAGCAAGCAGACAGGTCAGATTAGGCCGTGTCCTAACACATCTTGTGCCCTGAAGTCTGGTTGTATTGCAGGAGATAAAGGTCATCCTTTTGACTCCTCTGTGATCCTCTCTTCCTTCAACTATAAAACACCATTATCAGTGACCATCCCATTCTTTTCTATTTCAGGTGACAGTGGGAGCAAAGGGAAAGGTTTCAGGAAAGACTAACACGCAGTGTCAAACAAGCAGTTATGACCATATTTCTCTTAAAGTTAAAAAGGGGGATATTATGAAAATTGACTTTTTTGAACTTTATATTATGTTAGAATGTTATTTCCTCATGAAAAACATACCTGGAGTGCTGCTTTGATTCTTTCATGCATGTTTGAGGAATCCTCGAATCTTCCATGGCAGCCATTCATGGTGCCTAACTGCTTACTGCTCCTTGGAGCTTCAGTCCCCAGCTGAGATTCCACCTCACAGAGCACCCCACCACCTGCATCTTCCCCACTCAGCTCCACTAGACTACTAGACTAGCAGCAGCAGCAAATAGCAAAGACCTGGTGAAACTGCGCATCTGCTGAGCTTATCATACAAAATACCTCTCAGCTCAACGCTCCTATTAACGGAACATAATGGAGTCACATTGTTGTGATGACATGCTTAAGTTGGAGTATCGGAAAGAGTAGGAGCTTCTTAAAGAGACAGAGGCCAATTTCAAGTCATCAAATTGCAATGTCCAGTTTCTTTTAAGTTATGTTTGATATATACATAGGATTTTTATAACATCTGAAGGCAACACAGTTACTTGATTGCACTACAAAATGGCACTATATGCCTGGAAAGTACATAATACTCCACCTTTAGTACAATTTAACTCTGATGAGCTTTTATTTTTAAAGCTGACAAAAAAGGACATGTGAACACGAGTTGAAATAGTGTAACAACTGATGAGGACATCCTAATAAGCAGGAGGTTAACTTTTCAACAGTGAGAGCAAGCAAGCATCCAACTACTTTATAAACCTAACTCCTGTAATCTAAACCAGTAGCTCATGCAATGCTTGCTGCAGTGCCAATGAGAAGTTTTCAGATTTGGCACACCTGTCCTCTGAATGTTTTCCCATTCCTCTTGGCAGAGACCTTTAAGCTCAGCCAACTTGGATCAAGAAAATCAGTGCAAGTCCATTCTCAGGTTTTCTCAAGCAATGATCTATTATGTTCAGACTTGAGCAAGAGTTCTCCTGAGGAAATTTGTCGTTTTGTCATATGCTTTGAGATCCTATCTTGTTGAAATCTCAACCTGTTTTTTTCTGTACATGTCTTTCCTTTCATCAGGCATAGTAAACACATCCCTCAAAAACATCTTAGACTAGGAGAATATTCACAAATCAATAGAGCCATTGATGAAGCTATAGCTATCATTCATTTTGGGTGTTATATGGATACATGGTTTTTAAAATTGTGTTGGCAAATTGAAATCTGAATGGTGTGGCATGTATTTTTATTCAGCATGCTTGGGTCAAAACTTTGTAAAACCTTTTTTTTTTTTTTTTTTTTAACAGTTGCTGCTGCACATCTTTGGGGTGTGTGCAGCAGCAACACACCCCAAAATACGCTGTCAAAACACACTGGTTTTGACAAGAAACCAGTGTTTGTTGTCAAGGAATAGAAGCTTTTGCTGATTATCTTTTGAATCATAGCTCATGTTCAATCAGATTGGATGTAGAGCATTGGTAAACATCAGTTTTCACCTTTTACCACAGATTACCAATTGGAACACATGAATCATTATGCCATTTGCCTGCTGGAAGGAACCTCTGACTCAGTCTCAAGTCTTTTCTTCTTAGTTCCATCCATTATTCTTTGATTTGACCATTTCCCCTGTCCTGGTCGAGGTTAGAGCATGATGCTGCCACTGCCATGTTTCATTGTGGCAATAATGTGTTCAATATTAGGTTCACTGTTGGTTGATGGAACACATTACACATTCAGGCATATTCAGTAAATTAGAAAACTGTTGAAAAGTTTGTTTTAGGAACTCAGTTCACGAAGTAAAATATTGTATAGATTAATTACAAACAGATTGATAATTTTAAACCTTTATTTCTGTTTATTATGATGATTGTCTATTTACAGCTAAAGAAAATACTACATCTAAGTTTAGAATAATAGATCATACCAATATAAAACTATCTTCTGTTTTGTTATCTTTGAACCAGAGCACCTTCTTCCATAATGGGGCTTCTTATAGCTTCCATTCAACAATGGCTTTCTTCCTGTTACTCCTCCATTAAAGTAATTTTTGTGGAGAGCACAAATAACAGTTGCTCTGTTAACAGATTCCATCACCTGCAGGACCTCCAGAGTAACCTGGGGTCCCTTGGCTGAATCTCTGATTGATGCTCTCCTTGCCCCGTCTGTCAGTTTAGGTGGACCGCAAGGTCTTGGTAGATTTGCAATACCCTTTCCATTTTCAAATGATGTTCATAGCCTAGGATATTTTTTTTAGAATTTAGCCCAGTTTAAACTGCTCTATAACTTTCTTCTTGGCCTGTCTGTAGTGTTTCTTGGTCTTCATGATGCTGTTTGTTCTTTAGCTTTCTTTAACAAACTTCTGAAATCCCCACAGAACAGCTGCATTTATACTGAGATTAAAATACACACCCAAGTGGATTCTGTTAAATAAATATGTGACTTCTGAAACCAATTAGTTGCACTAGATTTTATTTAAGGGGGTCACAGTTAATGGGTGTGAATACAATTGCACACCACACTTTTATTTTTTTATATATTTGTTTAACATTTAAAAATTTGTCTATCAGTTTCCTTCCCCTTAATATGGATTGCTTTGTGTTGGTCAGTATCACAAAGTACCAATGAAATTCTTTAAAGTTTGAGGTTGGAAGAGAAAATACTGGGAAAAAGTTCAAGGAGAAAGAATACTTTCACAAGGCATTATAAATAGTGCAATCTTGGTTTTATTAGTTCAGTGAATTTAGCTTTTCATACTCTAAAAGTCAAGTACTCTTTAGGGAACTTCAAAGGAAACATGACTGACTTTGAGACTTTACTTAGTAACAGCTTCTATCTGGCCACTTCAGCATGAAATCCTGATTGATTGGGTGGTGTACTGACTTTGGTAACTCTGTAATGTTCTTCCATCCCTATAAAGAAACACTGAATCCAGGGTGTTGGTAATTCATCTTTGGAAGCTGATGACTTGAAGCTAAAACACTGAAACCACCTTGTACGGAGTAATCTTGCCCAAAATAAATAAGGAGTCTTTCTTGGTGTAAGTGCTGGTTCTGGTTATCTGTTTCAACCTAAAGTGTAAAGGTAATGAATAGTAGTCAGTGATCATTTTTATTCTAATACACTGGTTCATTTCAGTTAATTAGAATATAATCAATAGTTTAATTGAGTAACTAAATTAAGAAAGGGAGCTCATTAACACAACAACTTTGGTTCTAGAAAGGAATAAAACAGGCATCTAACAAAAGCTAATTTTAAGAAAATTTAAACAGAGTACACTGTAAATTGTAACATTGTATTTAATTCAAAAAGATGAGTGAAATTAACTTTATTTTGGTCAAGGTTTTGCTAGGACTCAATCAAAGTAAGGCCAGTAAATTTTTGGGTGTATTTTGAAGATACAATATTGACATTAATTCAATAAATTAAGTGGATTTAACCTATCTTTTCACATAGTTATAATAAGCAGCTAATTTAAATAAGTTGTAGGCTTTTTGAGGTACAATTTTTTTTAATCATTAGGTTTTTTGAAATAATGTAAAAGAGTATTATTTGACAATGGCGATTGGCTTGCAAGGTGCCCCACAAGGCACTCCGCCACCAGCAGCAGTAAATGGAGGTTAGTGCAGAAAGATAAAATTTTTTGAAACAACTTTTTAATTTGTCACAAAAATTAGTTTTAAGATGTTTAAGGTGAAAATGTAGACCTCAAAGCTTCATCTCTGTAGACAGTTCATCAAGAATGAGCCTACTTTGAAATGTGCTCTGGCATTTTTAGAGCAGTAGCAAGACCTCTGCTCAACTCACGTACAACTTTTTGGCATGTTCATTTATAGTAAGAACAACATTTTATTACAGTACCCCTTAATGATGAGAAGACTTTCACTTTCTTTGTACTTAAAAAACACATATTTCCTTAAGATTAGCTGTTCATGGCAATCTGATTTAGTGCAGTGTAAACTGGCAGCTTTAACTAGGTCTTGGCTCAGTACAAAAATTATAATTGTTCTTTTCATGTACTTTCCAGTTAGATAGCGACACCTTTTTGGCATACACCATGAGTTAGTTGTATGTTAATTTAATAACCACTTCCTCCTGCTTGAGAGTTTCTATGGCAATCAGGATTTTCACCTTTTTTTTAAATAATGGGTAAATATGTGAAAGTATTGTGCTTTTCTTCAGATAAAACATTGTGTTGTGCATTATTTCATTTTATGAAGAAATCTCAGTAGAAAAACAAAATAAAAGCAGCAGTCAGGAACTATTTTATGTAAGTAATTGTTTTTACAAGTAGATTGAAGTTATAAATTACCAGTGGTCAGAAAGCTTTGAGTTTTATTTATATACACTTAAAAAAATTGGTTGTTGGTGCTATTAAGTAATTACAACATAGATTTATTAGGTAAACTTAAGTTACACTCACTGAAATTGGTAATTTAAAGAAAATGTACATATTTAAGTAAGGGAAACTAATTTGATTTTATATTAAAAATAAATATTTTTATGACCTTTTTTTATAAAGGCCATGTTAAAAATTATTCATACCCTTCTCAATAATCAGTGGAATCAAAATTGAAAACCGTAAAATTGCTGATCAACCTTTATGTTTCCACTGGTATTTTGATTCCACTTTGGTGATGAGCTCTGAATCTAGGAAGTTTAACTCATCTTTAACTCCCTCTACAAATTCTCTATCAGATTCAATTGGGACTCTGGCTGAGCCACTCCAAAACCTTAATATTACTTCAGGTCAGATAGAAAAGTTGCAGGACACCACCTCTTGAGGACTGAAGTTTGATACCCCTGCTCTATGACAACCCTCCCCATACCCTGTAACAACCAAGCAAATACCCTGTGACAACCAGCTCCATTTTGTGTAAAAGATGTATGATTAAGATGTATGATTATACATCTTAATAACATAAATTGTGATAACCAATCCCTACCAATCCCTGACAGTCAGCTTCATACCCTATCTCTGTAGCCTGTGACAATGGAAAAAGAAGTTAGTTGTCAGTGCCTTGGAATGTGACTGATGGTTTATAACTTTTTGTTACGTATATAACAAAGCTACCCAATTTCAGCCATGCACACTTGAAGCTTCAATTAAATGAATGACATCCTATTTAATAATGTTTCAATGGTGGACAGTCACAGTAGACTAAAAAGTATGACAATCAACCACTAAATCATTGGATCGTGTACTGTGCACATCACATTTTCTGAGGTGTTTTTCCCCCTGTTTTTGCCAAGGTAAATTTCAGCAATAAGCTTTCTTACCGGCTAAATGGTATCGGATGACCAGGACACTGCAGTGGGAATTAGTCCCCGTCCGAGATCAAACTGTTGCTGTTTGACCGACTGCCTGTTTGAAACCTCCTGCTACCTTGAGGGAATACGCAGTGAGTGCGCGTGTGTTTGTGTGTGTGTGAGCGAGGCAGCGACACAGAGAGAGAGAGAGTGGGAGGGAGGGAGAGAGATGCCTAAACAGACGCAGTAGCAGACGTGCCCGCTCCCGTCTGCTTGCCTTTCTCCTTCTCTCCTTCTCTCACACACTACAGAGAGCAGCGCTTTGACGCACCACGCATAGTTGGATTATAGTATTGCGCGCTGGTCTCTCACCGGGTTCCTGCCACTCATTTTACTTCCAATAATATCCAGCTCTATCGGAATCAGTATATCTCCACCACTGCAGAGTTTTCAGGACGAACTTGGCGCAGCCGCTGCTTCAACGCCGGACGCGTGCTGTGAATTAATAACCAAAGATATCCTCACCTGGAGTGTGCGTTAACGCGCAAAGTGTGATTGCTCGAAAACACCTGGATCACATCAAGGATCAAGATATTTTCTTGGTTAGGAGACACTATCACAGATCTCGCCGCTGGAGGATTCTGGCCACCGCATGCCGGGGACATGTGGAAGTTTGCGCCGCTGTAGCGCAGCCACAGAGCCGGTTCATCTCTACAGCTCAGAGGGATCAAACTCCTACTTCACACGCTTTACGCTCTTAGAGGACCCAAATGTAAAAATTTATCAGCATTTTTTCTGCCAGAAAAACTAACTTGCAAAAGAAAGACAATAACAAACAAAGAAGAAATAGAGTGAATACCGTTGCGTGCGGAGTTTGGTGAGCTCCTTCAGAAAATCCGAGGCTTTTCTCCGTATTCTGCGGGTCTCATATCGGCCACCCACTTCTGCCGCAGTCATGGTGGGAGCTGTGCGCTCTGTTGGCCATGGCCGCTCCTTGGAGACTGCACCGAGGCTCCTGGGGACCGTCCTTGCCCTGGTACTGTTAAGCAGAGCGGACAGTCAGCCGTGCCCGCCTCAGTGTTCCTGCACCGGGACCACGGTGGACTGTCACGGCCAAGGACTGCGCAGCGTGCCCCGAAACATACCCCGAAACACGGAAAGGCTGTAAGTTTAACGAAGACTGGTCCCTTTGTCATTTTAAGTCATCATCTTTAAAACTATTATGATTTTTTTTATTAATGTATTAAATAGAAAAAATTTAATGTGATTATCCTTCTTACAGTTTGATTTAAGATTTGGTTTCTGTTTTAACAATCTTAACAATTTATAAGGCTGCTAAATCATTTAATTATCAAAAGGAAAGAAAATTACGTAAATGATCCCAAAACATTACCAAAACTATTCTGCGCGCTAAGCATGAAGCACCACATCTGAAAACCGCAGGGCTTTAAATATTTTAACTGTCCTGTCAACGTACACTAAAAGCACAAGATGTGGAAGCTGACGAACATAAATTTTACTTAAACAGTCAGATTTATTACTTCATGTGTTGAATGTCAGCATAAGTCGGTTTAGATCGCGAATCTGAAGTTGGGGGTGCTGCCGCTGTGGTTTTGCTGGTGGTTTCGCACTGTTGCACTACCAGAGCCTCCGTCGACCACGTCGGTTTGTGTGGAGACCAGAGAGTTAATCAAAAACGGATTTGGACAAGTGGGCTTTGACTTAAACAGGCCTCGTTTTACCAGGCGGAGTCCCGTGATGAAACTTGTTTGAACAGTTTCAGTACTGGAGCATAAAATTTCAGGGGAGAGGGGTTCTCTTTGAAGCTCAAATCACAAAATAGATCATAGGTTTACAACAGAAAATATATTTATATTTATGTTTTTATTGAATGTATTGTAACTCTCTTTTATGTATTTTTCGTCTAGGGATCTGAATGCAAACAATCTCACTAAAATCACCAAGGGGGATTTTGCAGGACTGAGGCATCTGAGAGTCCTGTAAGTTGATTTTGTTTAAATATTATTGTTTTTCTCCTTTTCTCCTCTTCACACATGTAAAAGGGTAAATTATATATATATATATATATATATATATATATATATATATATATATATATATATATATATATATATATATATATATATATTTTTTTTTTTTTTTTAATTTATTTATTTATTTATTTTTTTTATTTATTTATTTTTTACATTTCCTCACCTGGAAAACATCATGGTTGCCCTACAGTGTCTTAGCTACAGTGGTTTAATATGCCTTTACAAGGCATATTAAACCACATCTGGTTCAGGCAACAAAGTGGAAAGGCTTAAAAGACTAGAGAAAGGAAAGGAAAGGAAAGGAAAAAAGGGAAAAAGGTGGGGGGAACCAGGGAAATGGCAATATTGTCAAAGCAACAATGATAAAGTAACCTAAAAGAAAGAAAGAAACTTGTAATGAACCACTTGACATAGAAATTTATACCAGATACCCAAGTAATCCACTCAAAAAGAAATCAACACGTTAGTCAATGAATTAAGTTTTGGGTCATAAGTGGAATGAAATATGAAATAAGTACTGAAAATGCTTACTGAAATTTATTAGATACTTGGTAGAAATGTGTTTTGTGGTAATGTCAACATAAAGAAGTCTCCTGTAACTAGAAACTAGTTGCATACATTTCGACCCTTTCTTTCACATAAACATTCCTCAAATATTATAGGTTCTGGGATGCCTCTTCCTTGCACTGTGATCTTCAGTTTTTGTCTATTTAGCTGTTTGCAGATCAGCTTACTGGGCCACTCTAGCAGCTTTACATTTTTTTTCTCTGAACACTATCTGTGTTTGGAACTATTGTTTTGTTAAAAAAACCCTTCTTTGTTTCATCTTCAGATCATTATCAAGAGTGTCTCAGGAAATTTCTCTATTCATCCCTCCTTCAGTTTTGTGAATTCTCCCAGTACCAAATACAGAAAAACAGCTCCACACTATAATGCTGGTATCTAAAACTTTACTGTTCATGTAGTGTTTTGGGGATGATGTGCTATGCCACTTCTTTGCCAAACATAATGTTTGCGATTTCACTGGCTTGTCCAAATGTTCTGCAGCAAACTTTAAATGAGTGGATGAGTAGAGTCTGCCTAATTTCCACTGAGTGGTACGGCATAGGTTGTTGCAGTTCAGTATGCTACTTTGTCTGTTTCCATTGTAAAAGCGGTCCATACGGTGCGGTACAAGTTGGCACCGCACCATTCCTGGGCCCCCTTCAATTGTAGGTCCATAGGAAAATGGTACGATATGGTAAAAGTGGAGCCGCTGGTGTCACACAACACAGTCCATTGATTGGGGGACAGAAAAATGTCACTGCTTGCGACAAGCATGAGACATACTAGTGCGGCAGGTGTTTGGGTTTAACCCGCTTTCCCAGTAGAGTCCAACTGGTGGTGGAAACGCTTACCTGAATAAGCCAGACCATAAAACAGCGTTTTGAACTGCACCGACGCCATACTACTTAGTGGAAATGAGGCATTAGAGTCCACTTGGAATTAGTGAATTACTTACTGTCTCCTTTAAGTGACTGCTAATTCCAGGTCTTTCAGAAGCTCCCTTTGAGTGGTCCTTGGCTCTTGCAGAACTTGACTCTGTAAGTAATCTTTTGAAGAGCCCTTGGCTGTTTCATAGATGGTATGATGGTCCCCCCTCTCTCAAAATTTGGCCCCAGTGGTGATCATGAGAACCTTTAGAAATAGGCCAAAATCAATGCTGTCAGTATACTTTACATCAAGAATGTTATGAAGATCTTGAGAGAGTTTGCTGTTATCCATCATGAGATGCTTCTTTTGCGATACCTTGGTAGTAAGAAACCTTTTCATGGGTCATCAGTTAGAACTAAACCTGTTGTTATTGTTTTGCACTGATAGGGGGCAGGATTGTTCTCTAAATATTCACAGATTTCATTTATTTTATTGGTTTTCTATGTTTTTGTAGCTTTCTATCTTTATGTGCTTAGTAGTTATTCCACATGTCATTCCAGTTTATTACAGATAATGTATTGACCAATTTCTTTGTGTGTGTGGATCACTTGGGTTCTTACCAACATATGGTGTGAATGTCATGTCAATAGTTCCATTAGAAATATATTGACATTCAGTACTTATTTTCATCACTGCATGGCTTTGCTCCCACAGCCATAAAAGTTTCAGTTGTAATTCTGAATTTCTTAGCTACTACATATTTTTTGTGTATGGGTGGCATTGTGTAGTTAGGCCAGCATCAGTATATGTTGTGCGTGTGTGTATGTGTGAGCAGGTCTTTATTTGCTTGTATTTACTGTATATATGCACAAAAATGGGGGTTAAGGTTGTTTAAAGTTAGAGTGTGGAGGTGGTTGCAAAGAGAGAGGTAAATGATACTCACACACACAGCTCTGATGTGCTCTCTTTAGCTCTATACAGTCCACTATGATAGATTAAACAATCTCCTATCCCATTCTGCATTTTGAAGCCGTGCCGCATTCAGCACTGCATCCAGTTGTACAGGTCGCTCCGCTGAGCACACAGCCTATGCAACCAACAAAGAGCAGCTCTCTGGCACCTGTTAATACTGTCGTGTTAATCTGCCAGTTGGAAGTGTCAGGCGGGGTTTATTTTAACCACTGGGCCCCGGGGCCCATGTGCTGGAGTGATTAACACACTGGTGAGGAAATGATGGAGGGCAAGAATGGAAAGAGATAGCGGTCATTAGGTGTAACCGCGGAGAGAGGAATGCAGCTGCTGGAAGGGAAGGCTGGAGGGGAAGGAAAAGAGAGAGTCAAGTAAGAACAAGTTTCCAACCTAAGCTCAGACTGGATTCAGAGTTCCCCAGCTCTGATTTGCTGATGGGGTAGTCCGAGCACCACTGAGTGGCAATGTGAGTGGTTAGTAAAACACATTGCTGGAATTCCTGTGGGGATTATATCCTTAATTAAATATAAAGTTTTCCCTCTGTGCTCACCTGCTACCTTATGCACAATATTCTGATAATTATGGATGATGTGTTTTTTAAATTGCCATAATGTCCAAGATTTTATAAGTGAATAAACAGTAAACTTCAAAAACACTTCTTAAATGTTTTCACATTTTTCATTTACACTCACAAAATTAAATGTATTTTATAGGATTTTATGTGACTAGCACAACATAGTGCATAATAATAAAGTGGATGGAAAATGATACATATTTTTCACAATTTTTCATGAATAAAAATATGAAAATTGTTTCCTGCATTTTTATTCAACCCCCTGAATCAATGCTACATAGAAGCACCTTTTGATGCAATTACAGCAGCAAGTATTTTAGGGGTATGTCTCAGCCAGCTTTGCCAATTTTCGGCCTGAATTTTTTTTGCTTATTCTTCTTTCTAAATTAGCTCAAGCTCAGGCAGATTGAATGGAGAGTGTCTATGAATATAATTTTTCAAGTCTTACCATAGCCTCTTATTTCCAGAAGACTAGAAGAAGACAATTGACCAGACGAGAGTTGTCCAACTTTAGTCCTCAAGGGGCAGTGTCCTGTTGTTTTCGATGTGTCTGTGCTAAAACACAGCTGATCCAAATGGCTAAATTACATCTGTAGCATGTCATTTGGTTCTGCAAGAACATTCCAGTTGACCCACTCATTATGGTGTGTTGAACCAGGGAACATCTAAAATATGCAGCATACTGGCTTTTAACTTTGGACGTCACTAGGCAAGACCATTTTAACATAACAAACACAACTGACTTGATTGAAAATAAAATAAATTCCACTCTAACTCTGGCTGTATTTTGTCCTGCTCGAAGGTGAACCCAAAAATCTCTTTTGAACAGTGCCCTGGCCAAGATAGCAATACATTTTAAAACAGCAGAAGTTACAAAAATGAAAGCCCTGTGTGAAGTCTTTTTATAGCCTTTAACTGATTTTCTACCTTGTGTTTTGCTCCATCCATTTTTACATAAACTGTGACCTACGTTCTTGTGTATGCGAAAATATGCATCTCCACAGCACAATGCTGTTATCAAAATTTCAGTGTGGGGATGAGGTGTACAGAGTGATGTTAAGTGTTAGATTTCCACCACACGCAGCCCCTGCATGCTCACTTAATTTCCAGTCTCATCTGACCAGCGCACCTTCTTGCAGATATTTGCTGTGTCCACTACATGGCTCACGGCAAACTTTAAATGACACTTCCTATGATTTTCTTTGTGCCACTCTTCCATAAAGACAAGATTTGTGGAGCACATGACTCAGTATCCTGTTAACCGATTGTCCCACCTGAGCTGTGAATCTCTGCATCTCCTCCAGAGTTACCTTGGGCCTTTTGGCTTTTGCAGTAGAGCTGCATGATATTAAGAAAATATTTAATTGTGAAACTGCTGTAATAATAATGCTTATAACAAAACAAGCCAGAAAACCCAAATTATCCAGATTTTTTAGAATATTTCTACACTCTCTGTAAGTTTTAGCTTCTCTGTCACTAAAGATACATAAGGTCTGGCAACAGGAGCAGTTAGAGTCCATCCCACTGGCAAAATATATTATTAATACAGCAAAGCACAAATGTCTGACCGTTGAAATATATATAGTACAATATATTGTGTAGCAGTACTTTGCAATTGCAACATTGCAATATTGCAAACACTTACATAAACACTTATATAAACACTTATATAAACACAATGACGATTGCATTCGTTATATTGTGCTGCTCTTTCCATTTCCTGGCAATTGATTGAGCAGTACTGTGAAATGTTAAAAGTTTGGGACACTGTTTTATAATCTATCCCTGATTTAAACTTCTCAACAACTTTCTCCCTTACCTGTCTGCTCTTTTCCTTGATCTTTATGATACAGTTTGTTCGCTGTTGTTCTCCAACAGACCTCTGAGGCCTTCTCAGAACAGCTGGAATAATACTAAAATTTGTGGAGCTGCACGGTGGTGCAGTTAGTAGTACCCTTTCTCTGCAACAAGAAGGTCCTGGGTTTGAATCCCAGCCTGAGGTCTTTCTGCATGGAGTTTGCATGTTGTCCTTGCATACATGGGTTATCTCCAAGTGCTCTGGCTTCCTCCCATAGTCCAAGAACATGACTGTTAGGTTAATCAGTCTCTCTAAATTCCCCTTAGGTATGAGTGTGCTTGTGCATGGTTGTGGCAACCTGTACAGTGTGTACCCAGCCCAATTACAGCTGAAGATGGACAACCACTCCCAAACCCACCCTGCAAGGGGAAGTGGGTATAAATAATGGATGGATGGATGAGAAAAATTAAAACAACCAGAAATTGAAATCAAACTGACCTAAAGAACAGTCTTAGAAATGACAAGTTGGTTACAACGTTTTAAACAGATCTGAGTAGCAACGTGAGTCACCAACCAAACAATCATAAACTTGTGTGATATAACCACAGAAACTCAAAACCAGATTTCAGACACAAGTGAATCTAAGCTGGAGTGAAAACAACCACAGTATTTGTAAAATGATATGAAAAGTGCTGTCAATGATGGAAAACTGCAATAAATAGATGCAAAACAACCACAGAATGATGTAAAAAATTGTGCAGATCTTTACAATACTGGAATCACACATGACCACAAATTGCATTAGCATAATTAGTTATTGTTTTGAATCTTTCAGTGTGAAATTCTCTGCTATGGGTCACTTTTATTCCCCCGTTTCTTAATCATCTCATGCTTACAGCACACTAAACGTTTGTGTTTTGTTGTTTCGGTCAGCGCCATAGTACTACTGGAGTTGTGCTGGTGTAAGGGAATGAGTGGTCACAGCTATGTGGTTGGATAGAGCGTAAATTGGATGATGGATGAGTTTCTGTTTAACTGATGGGTTACTTTTAAAGTCAATTCTGAGGGCTCATCGACCTGCCGCTGATTGTCTTTTCTCCCTCTCTTTTGCTGCTTCAACATTCTCTGACTTTCCATTCCCTCCACTCCGTCTTCTTTTTTCACACCAAATGCAACTGATCATTTCTTTCTTTTCCTCCATTCCATCTCTTCTCCATTGTCAATATCCTTCCATCTTTCTGTCAGCTTTTCTCTTCCTCTTTTCTCTCTTAACTGCAAGTCAGTCTCGCTTTACTTCTCTTTCTGTTTGGCCTCTCATGCATCCATCAGCTCTGACACTGTGTGTGTCTCCTTATCAACCCATCTCTTCCCTTTTTTATATCTAGTTTTCACAGTCTCACCCCCTCTTGCTGTTTCTTTCACAGGCAGTTAATGGAGAATAAAATCACCACAATTGAGAGAGGTGCGTTCCAGGACCTGAAGGAGCTGGAGAGACTGTGAGTGAAGCTGTTGTCTATTTTAACCTCAATAACATTGTTTGTCATTTTCCAGAATATTTTTGGAGGGTTTTCTTTTCAACTATTGCCCTAGAAATGGATGCATATACAAAAATATGTACTTTATATAACATGATTTTTAAAAAGTGGTTTATAAAAGAATTTTGACACCAATGATGCACTGTGCCAGAAAATATCAGTTGTTATAGAGCATTGACATCCCTCTTTCTTTCTCTGCTTCTCCCATAATGGTCGATATGATGCAGACAATGAATTGATGACAGATGAATGGATGTTATTCACCAGTGATAAATTAGAACAAATGTATAGTAGAATTATATAATCTAGAGATGCCCAAATCAGAATTTATTGCCAGTTATATGATTCTATTCTTATAAGAATAACTATTTGCCTGTCCAAAGTTAGTGTCCGATACTTTATTGAAGTAAATGACATGTACATGTAGGAAAAGAGCACACTGCCATTAATGAGTCTTGCATGGTTTACATTTGTATTGTGGATGTGTAGCACACTAAAATATCTCCTATCTACTTTCTCTGACATCGACAGACATTTTGTCCCAATCAGAGCTTCTGCAGCTCAGCTGCAATGTACTGCTTAAACAAGATGCCTAAGAAACCTTACTCTACCCTCATCATTTTGTCTGTACATCTGACTTGACACATACAGCTCCAGTTCTAAATATTTTTTTGTCTTTCTCTTGCTGGAAATCTTTTCATACAGTAGCCTATTGTTAATATATTTACTCTCTGTTCTGATTTTACTCATTAATAGTTTGGCCCATATCATTTCTGCTACAAATTGTGCAAATCTAAAAGAAAATGTTGTTTACCTGCTTTACAAAATGAGTGCTTTGCTTTGAGCATCATAAAACATAATGACCATAATTTCAGCTGCTCTTGATGCCGCTTGCTGTGTGAACCCGCCATCAAGTTACATTTTATAGTATCTGGACAACAGTGAAAAAAACAGTGAAACAGTGAAAAAAATAATTTAAAAAATAACTCATCCACAGACTCACACAGAGTGCAGCTGAAAAAGTTACTGGTGATGAACCTACAACTTTTTCCTCAGATTTTGATATCAATCATTTTAAAAAGCTTTAATCAGCACTCTAAGCCAACATAAGGGATCAGGACCACCCTACTGTGACATCATTCTCATACTTAACTGCAATGAAACACTCTCTTTTTACTTTTTTGTTTTGCTCATTTTTTAATGTAGTAGTTTTTTACTTTTTTGTTTTGCTCATTTTTAGATGTAGTAGTTTTTAGACATAAGTTATAAATTCCAGATGCAGTGAGAAGTCTAACATAACCTGATTTGGACCTTTTGATAAGTGTGAAATGCAACCCGAGACTTCAGCTTTGGATGAAAGATCAATGGTCTTTTTCTCATGACTGTTCTACATTAGTCTGGAAAGCCTGAAGCTGTACAAAAATGGGCTTGATTTGATACTTGTCAGTCTGTTAGGGAGCCCACCAAGAATGAACACATTAGTTACTTCTTTATTACCATGTATTCTGACATTGCTTTGAATGCATCATGTCTGTATTGTCACATTAAACAAATGAGAATAGTATTGAAAAGTTCATTTATTACAGTTGCTCAATTCACTAAGTGAAACACATTATACAGATTAACTGCACACAGTTAATCTGTATAACTGTGTTATAGAAATTAATAAAAAAAATTCTATATAGAAATTATAGAAATTAATTGAAATTTGTTGTCTTAATTTCTATTAATTTTGATATTTTCCGGCTTACAGCTAATGAAGACATTTAAGACTACAATATTAATTTATTGAATATGCCTGCATGCCTCTATATAACCAGCTACCTGGACTTGTGCTTCTCTATGAAATCTTTGTCCAAAAGTCATATTCTGACAATCACAGAGTGGTTAAAGATGCCTGTAAGTTGGGATGGAACAAGAGTAGCATCAGCTGTAGCTGAAATCTAAAACCAAAGGTGTAGTTGCTCAAATTAGTTCTTTGGTCTGTGATTTTATTAGGTAAGAAGAAAGTTGAATATCAACCTTTTTGCCAGCAATATGCTTGATCAATTCAGTTCAATTCAGTTTATTTATATAGCACCAATTTACAACAAATGTTGTCCCGAGGCACTTTACAAAAAAAAAAAAAAAAAAAAAAAATCAATCATACATACGTTCCAATTGATTCTAGTTATCAAACACTACAGTAAGCGCAATTAATTATTCAAAGTAGTTCAAAAAATTTCTAAGGAAACCCAGCAGATTGCATCGAGTCATTGACCTGCAGAGCGACTGCATGGCGTTGTGTCGTTGACTTTACAACAATCCCTCATACCGAGCATGCATGTAGCGACGGTGGAGAGGAAAAACTCCCCTTTAACAGGAAGAAACCGCTAGCAGAACCTGATCCTGGCTCAGTACAAGCGGCCATCTGTCACGACCAACAGGGGGTTTGAGAAGACAGAGCAGAATGCACAAGAAGAAACAGATGAACTGATGTAGGATTATTTTCGATGTTCATGACAGTAAAAAGTTAATAGCAAGAGAGGGAGAACGATTAGTTGATGGCAGCATTATCTCATCCAGACGCAGCTTTTTTTTTTTTAGTTTGTTAACAAAACATAAAAAGAGCTTTGCCTTTCAGAAGTGTTCACACCCCTTTATATTTTTCACATTTTGTCACATTACAACCCCAAATATAAATGTATTTTATTTGGATTTCATGTGATTGACTGAAAATAAGTACAAAGTTTTTTCTGTTTTAGGCGTAATTTTAAAAGGCTATGTGTGCAGAAAAACAATATCGCATAACTCCCTGAATACAATGTCCCCACAATGAAACATAGTGGTAGCATCATCATGCTGTCAGGATGTGTTTCTTCTGCAAGGACAGGGAAGCAAGTCAGAGTTGATGGGGAGATGGATGGAGCTAACTACAGGACAGTTCCTGACTTAAAACCTGTAACAGGCTGCAGAAGGCATGGGCCTGGGGTAGAGGTTCATTTTTTTAGAAGGAAAATGACCCTGAACATACAGTCAGGGCTACAATGTTAGGCTTAAATTGAAGCATATTCATGAGTTCAAAAGGCACAGCCAAAGACTAGACCTAAAACTAATTAAAAGTCTGTTAAACAAATTGAAAGTTGATGTTTATTCAACTCTTTCTATCCGGACTGAGTGGGCTTGAGAATATTTGCAATACAATAGTTTACTGGAGTTCTGGCCCATTCCTCCTGACAGAACTGATGGGACTCAGTCAGGTTTGTAAGCTGCCTCTTTTTCACACGCCTCTTCAGATCTACCCACAACTTCTCCATAGGATTGAGATCAGGGCTTTGTGATGGTTACACCAAAGCATCTACTGTGTTGTCCTTAAGCCACTTTATAACTGCTTTAGCTGTATGCTTAGGCTCATTGTCCATTTGAAAGATCCATTTGTACCTGAGCTTCAACTTCCTGTCTGATGTCTTTAGATGTTGCTTCAATAGTTTTAATTTTGTTATTTCTTCATGATGGCATCAATTTTATGAAGTGTACCACTTCTTCCTGCAGTAAAACAGCCCCACAACATGATGCTGCCTACCCCGTACTTCACAATTAGGATGGTACAAGCATCGCCCCTATTTCCTTCAAATGTAATGCTTCTTCCTCACTGAGTGGCCTTTCAGCCCATTTCAATACAAGACACACTTCACTGTGGATAATGACACTGTCTGACCAATTTCAGCATCATCTTCACAAGGTGTTTGACTTTTGTTCTGGGGTCAATTTGCACATTTTGGACCAAAATCTGTTCATCCCTGGGACACAGAACCCGTCTCTTTCCTGATCAGTGTGATGGTTGGACATTTCCATCATGTCTATGCTTGTGTATAGTTCTTTGAACAGAAGAATGTGGTAACTTCAGGCATCTGGAAATTGTTCCCAAGGATGAACCAGACTTGTGCAGCTCCACAATTCATTTCCTTATGTCTTGGCTGATTTCTTTTGACTTTCCAATTGTGTCACACAAGAAAACAGTGTGTTTCAGGTGTGGCCTTAAAAAAATCCACAGATGAGCCTCCAATTAAATGTGTCAGTTAACCTGTCAGAAGTTTGTGGAAGGAAAGTTACAAAAAAAATATCTGAAAAATGTTCTCGCTAAGTTTTCTGGCATTTAGCAAATAGAAATAATTTTGGTAATTCTGAATGACCTAAAATAAGAGATGTTTGGGCTGATTTAACTCCAGACACAGTGAGAAAAAAAGTGTATGTGTCTCTTTATTCAGTGTATGTAGATATATGGTTTCAACTGTATATACACGTGAGCCTGTTTGTGTAAAAGCAGCCAGTAACCACGTTTCAGGAGTATTTTAATTAAATCATCATAATCCTTTTTTCCTTACTTAACAGTATTTTTTGTTTGTTTCCAAAAAAACATACCTGCAAGCCCATGTACATATACACATAAGTAATATGTGCTAAGTATTATTCAAAAGAAGGTATTTTGATAGCTGTTTTGGGTAAACTCTTTGAAAGTTGTGGGGATGAAGCAAATAGTCTATTATGATTCCTTGACTTCTTTTGTTTCACGCTTGGCTTTTCTCTGCTCTTTGCTGCATTATAGCTGCTCTTTCTTGACAGAGAGAGGAACTGTATGGACCACTAGATGGAATATGCTAGTTTTTCACTTGCGAGCAATGCAAAGCAGTTCTTGTAATTTCTGCACAGAGTAGTGGGCAAGAAGGAGACATTTTAGCTGCATATGGCCTGGATTTAACAATGAACTTTAACAGTGAAAATCCATTATACGAAGAGATGGTACAAGATGATAAATGTCTGCTGTCATGCATTCATACGCAATAGAAGCTTAAAGCACATCTTCATGCAAATGGAAACACTGTGTCTGTCCAATGACATGTTGTTACACAACATGGCTGTCTTGTCATAGTGCTGTAATGCAATGCTTCTAGATTGGCATGTCCACAAACACAAAGATGGAGTCAGTCATCAATACACAGGACCCCCTCCCCCCAGACAAAGGCACATCTCTGGAGTCTGGAGTACGGGGGACAGTTCAAAGGCCTCTGTCGTCTTGGGGGCTAGATGGGGCTGGAGGGGGCCTGCTGAGCACCGCTACCCAAAGTAGAAGACCTTAAGCTGGGCTGATGGATCCACACTGACTGCCCCCCACAGGGGTAGAAAACAGTTCCCATTCTCATCCTCTTTTTCAACTGGCTCTGGAGGGCCAAGCAGTGCAGGGCTGGGTCAGGTGTGGGCCAGTTGCCTTGGGGGATGAGGGTTAGACTGGGGTTGGGGGAGAGGCAGGCATGTCACAACACACTCTTGCACACATATATACACATGTATGTGTATGCATAGACTCACATAGAGGCACTCGCTTACGCAAGGCTGCTCTGTCAGGACTGGTTTTATCTCGGTTTTTGGGGCCCCCAAAACCCTCTAACGCTTCCGCTCGCCTGTCATTCATTCTTTAACCTCTTCCCATGTTTTTACATCGTTGTCAACCATCTGGGTTTCTCCTTCTATTGTTCTGTTTATATAGGAATGTCACAAATTCCTATCTCAAACCCTGAGGTTATAAAATAGGAAAGAGAGGAGCTCTTGATCCTCACATCTTTCATTTGCATGTTAAAGGATTAAAGCATCAACTTTGTTTAAATCTGGAGAGCTTGAGGATGATTAGAGTCCAATTGCTCTGAAAAGAGAACAGTAATTACAGATAGTGAGAAGATGAGGACAACAGCCAGAAAAAGCTTTTGGTAATTAACTTGTAATTGATGAATCCACTTATTAAAATATTTTTTTAGAGTAAATGCCAAGGAAAGTCCAGCTTCAGAAATAGGAACTCAACAGTTGTCAAACCTAGTGGTAGTTTTGCACAAGCTTGAAAAAACAGAATTGCAACTGTGGTTCTAGATAGTGGATTTCAGAGAAAAGCCCTGGATTACTGTTGAATAATTAGCTATAAAGCCTTTTGAATAACTACATCCTTTTCACTGTCCATTTTTTAATGAGTAGCGAATCTTGAAATCTTCTGCAAAATGAGGATCATGAGGTGTGCGATAGTTACTAGTGGAAAGGCATACTGAGGTTACACAGTTATAGTTTAATTGTTAAAAAGACCAGATTTGTTTAGGCTGAATGGAGTATGGAGTGTACAGTATTGCCCCTTCCCCACTTGTTGCTGCACAACACCACTGAGCTGGCAGAAATTGCATACAGTATTCTCTCTCCTAAAAAGAAAGACCGATCTGGCTGTTGATAAATATTAATGGTCACAAAAAATACAGATAGTCTACAGATAGTCCTTGCACTTAAGATCCACTCACTCGTACTGAGGCACTGGTTATTTTTAAACTGCTGTAGCGAGCTATGAGCAAGCAGCAGACTGCAGACTGGCAGCCCCAAACAATTAACCAGCTAATATCAACTTGTTATAACTGCTTTACCCAAGAAAAAGTAGAACAGCAAAAGGTTTTAATATTTTGTTAAATAAGCATGTTTACCTAAAAACTACTTCTTCATTTAGTGCGTATTTAATCAATATTTTTCTATTTCTTTCTAAGTCTATGTTTTAAAATTATAATATTATTGTTGTGTGGATAACTTTTTGATGTAAATAATGTACAACTGTGCTTTTTTTTTTTTTTGCAACAGTAAAAATATTTCTGTTTTAATTAAAAACATGGATATCCTTTATTACATTTTGCCCATGTAGGTATATACATATCACTTACAAGAAGAGCCCTTCAGTGATGTTGAATTTTTGGCTGATAGGAAAGGAATTTGCTGGTGAGGTGATAAGGCAAGGTTTCAGCATATCTGTGTTTTCAGGCAAAGATTTTATCTTACCTGATCTTAAAATTAGGAGATTGTGAGATAAGATAGAGTAAGTCTTTGTCAGGTAATTGATCTTTGCTCATTTTAGATGTTACAGCTGTTAACCAATAACATGTACTGCTAGATAAGATGTAAAGCCAGATCTGGTCAGTTTAAATGATTTATGATTTAACTGAAGTGTTTTTTGTTTATAAAGTGCCCCAAGATGACATTTGTTGTGAATTGGCAATATATAAATAAAACTGAATTGAATTGAATTGAGTTTAAAGTGATTTCGGGTTAAATCATTGAAATATCCACAAAGGTTTGGTTTATAATTGTGCCCAGTGTGAATTTGTCTGTGTGTATTAAATATTCTTTAAGTGTCCTTTAAATATTGAAACTTTAAGTGTTTTAAAGCTTCAAAAGCCCTTTCAGTGTGATAATTGGTGGTTGAGGTAGTTTGTTCTTTTTTTCCCCACCCAGAATCTTAAGCTTATGGTGTTGGGCAGCTCAATTTTCATGTGTCTGTGTGTTTATGACTTTATATTTGCAGGTGCATTCCTGTGTTTCAGCATAACGTTGTGGTGTCCTTTGCATGCTTGAGAGAATGAGTGTGTTTACTGTGCGGTTACTGGCCTCCTAGCATCTGTTTATGACTGCAAGGATTATCGCCACGCTGCAGTGTGACATTAACTCATTGGAGTCACTCTCACACCTCAGACCACTGGCCACTCAGTCTTCATTCACTTTCAGCCAAACTTTGACAAGTGACAAATGAGCATGGAAGTGGCTGTTTACGGCATCTGCATGCACACACCCAGAAAAGACAAAGATACATTCTTTCAGGTTTAGAAACAAAGAGGCTCAGCGAGGCATAAGCAGTGCACAACACCACAGAATGCAAATCCTAAGGTATTCAGTGCTGGCTGGGATTTGTACTTTTAAATAAACATTAAATGACTAAAACTGAAGCCATTTCTTAAATGAATGCAACTACTTAGCTGTGAACAAGGAAGATGAAGTGATTAAACAGAGCAAATAGTTCGTACTTGTTATCTATTGCACAATAATATATCTTGCTCAAGAAATATGTTGAAATATAAGTCAAATTTAAGTGCCAATATTTGTTTTGAACACATTAACTATCATAAAAAAATAATTTACTCAAAATAATTGACAGATGTTTCATTCAATGGAAGTGCAGTGTGAAAAAGAACTTTTCTTAAGTTTAACTAACAGGTTTAATAGTTCACTAGCTGCACATTCTAGAGTCATACTTCTAACATAAAGTAGTTCTTCTTTATTCATCTTTTTTTTTTTATGAAATATGTTCTGATAATGCATAAATTGTAATGTCACGTGCCAGTTAGAATATCAGTTACATTAGCCTGACCTTTTTGAGGTGATTTGCAAAAAATTGCCCCCTTTTCTCTTTTCTCAGATAAACTAGATTTTAAATTGGTTGAATTTTAAATAAAGCTGACCTCACTTAAATGTTTTGCTGGTTTAGTTGAATGAAACCTAACTGGGAAACTGCAACGTAAAAGTGGCCCTAATAGGACATTTTTGATTGTAGGGACTCTCAGTGTATTATGACAACAGTTCACAGAGTTGGAAATGTAACCCCAGTTGGGATCTAGTTTGGATCATGAATCAGTATTGGGTCTGAGATCCTCTTTGGAGAAGAGACTAAATGACAAAAATAATAAATAAATAAATGTAAATATATGCAACAGTTGTTAGAGGAGATAAAACAGTACATGTGTCATCATTATATCTTCATGGATGGCTTATGTTGGTGTAAAATAAGGGAGCAAAATTGGAAAAAGCAGTCACTACATTGTTAGTACATGTATATAAACCACTACCTTTACAGCCTGTGAAACAATGTCAATGAATGGACTTAGCTAATAATATAGGCTTAGTGATACATAGGAATTTAAGAAGTATGGGGCTGATAGTGTAGTGATCAAGACTCCCTCCTTTTGAGGCAGAGATCCTGAGTTTGAATCACTGTACTTTTTTTGCCTTGTTAGTTATATGGTGACATATAAGCCCAATAAAAAAAGCTATTTACAGCTACATTTAGTTAGAAAACAGTCCCTGAGAAGCTGTTTCTAGGAGTGGTGAAGAGCAACAGTGTCCGTATGTTGCTTATCTATGCTGTGCCTGGAAACAGACTGTTGGACTCACTACTGTATCTGGTTGCAGAAACGTCCTTATAGTAGCAACAGAACCGGGGTGTAGAAACAACTCAGAGTGAGTCTCCTATTTATATTGTTAAGCCTCTGTTGCATTGTTTCCTATTTAGCCATGTGTATGCTGGTGTACTAAAAGACAGGTGGGGAACTGAAGGGGATTTTAATTGAAAATCAACCTGTCACATTGCTTAAATATGTGTGCTGCTTTTGATGCACTTCTGTTGTGATGAACACATATGTGCGTCAGGACCGAGTTTGACTTTTTCTGTGATGTCACTGTCTTGTCTTACTTTATTTATTTTCAATTATAGAATCAGCTCATCACCTGGTAATAAGATTCAAATTATCAAGGCGTTCCCCCAAGTAGTCTGATAGGTATCACCTGAATCATACTATAATTTCCACTTTCAAGAATCCTGCATTCTGAGGTGAGCGAGTCTGCATTGCGTTGTAGGTTTACGTAATGTTATTACTGGGTAATTACTGTGATATTTGTTTTTGCTTCAGTTCTGTACAGTTTGTGAATATGTGTGGTATGCATGATGTATGCCTTCCTCTGACTCTGAGATCAGCAGACTTAGTGCTTTCCTTTGAAGGCCAGCTAAAAACTTATCTTTTTAAATCTGGTTTTGCTTAATCTTGCCTTGTGTATTTTCCTGTTCTATTTGTTGAAACACTTTGCGATTTTCATCTTTAAAGGTTTTATGTAAATAAAGTTTTTTTACTTATTTACTTTACTGTATGAGTGCTGCAGCAATCGTGCGGCAGAATTTTCTGACCAGTCCAAAAGAATCTGTGGCATTCTGGATTAGCTGTTTATCAGATGATGAATGCTACTGTGTCAAATGCATAAAAAGGTGACGCAGGAGAGGTATTTTTGCTCATGGTCTGTCTTGTAGTAGCTAAACTTTTTGCCATGAATGTCAAAATTATAAAGTTGAAAGTACTTGTGGGTCAAAATTTTTTTATTTACAAAAATTTGTAAATAAAAAAACTGTTTTGTTTTTGCTTTTACATACTCAACAATAACCCAAACATTGAATATTTAATAAAAGAAACAAAGTAGTTTGATTATTGTAGAAAATAGATCTGTAATTTATATATACAGGTATAGCTCAAAAAAATAGAATATTACATAAAAGTGCAATATTTCTCACCAATCATCTTAGAAAGTGAAACTCATATTATATAGAATTATCACACATAGAGTGATATATTCCAAGCCTTTGTTTCTTGTAATTTTGATGATTATAGCCTACAGATAATGAAAACACCCCCAAAAATTTGAATACTGTGAAAAAGTTCATGACTGGAAACTCATGGTGTCACACCCTAATCAGCTAATTAATTCAAAACACCTGCAGAGATTTCCTGAGGCTTTAAATGGTCTCTCACTCTGAGTCAGTAGGGGAACACTGCTGCTGACTTGACAGATGTCCAAAAGACAGTCATTGACACCCTTCAGAAGGAGGCTAAGCCATAAAAGTTAATTTCTGAAGAAGCTGGTTGTTCACAGAGTTCTGGATCCACTCTTCCTCCAGAACCTCCTAGGTTCTGGAGGAAGAGTGGATTCTATTGGCATAGAATCCATGTGGCTTGAAGTCCAGTGTGAAATTTCTACTGTCAGTGATGATTTGGGGTGACATGTCATCTATGAGTGTTGATCCACTGAGTTTTCTAAAATCCACAGTCAACGCAGCCGTCTACCAGGAAACTTTAGAGTACTTCATGCTTCCCGCTGCTGACAAGCTGTACGAAGATGCTAATTTTATTTTCCAGCAGGACTTGGTACCTGTCCACACAGCCAAAGGTACCAAAAGCTAGTTCAATGACCATGGTGTTACTGTTCTAGATTGGCTAGCAAACTTCCCTGACCATAGAAAATCTGTGAGCTGTTGTCAAAAGGAAGATGCGAGACCCCAGACCCAACAAGGCAGGTGACCTAAAGGCAGCTATCAAAGCAATCTGGGCTTTCGTTATACCTATATAGTGCCACAGCCCGATTGCCTCTATGCCACAGTGCACTGATGCAGTTATTCATGCAAGAGGAGACCCAATCAAGTATTGAGTACATAGAAATGTACATATTCAGAAGCCTGATACTTGTGCTTAAAATATTTGTTTTTAATTGATCTAATGAGATATTCTAATTTTCTGAGACAGAATTTTTGGTTTTCTTTATCTGTGAGACATAATCATTAAAATTGCAAAAAAAAAAAAAACAAAAAAAAAAAAAAAAAAAAAAAAAAAAAAAAAAAAAAAAAGCTTGAAATATTTTACTCTATGGGTAAATACGTTCTATAAAATGACCTTTTCACTTTCTGAGATGACTGGCAAGAAATATTGCACTTTTATGCGATATTCTAATTTTTTGAGATGTACCTGTGGAGGCATAAAATTTCAGGAACTTTAGCGGGAATTGTCATAGGCTATTCTCAGCAACAAGAACAAGACATAGGTCACTCTTTATTAAAAAAACGCTTCCTGCATGATATTAACTGCATATGCAATTTGTACAGTTTTATGCTATTCTTAAATTGCTGTCGAGAGTCGCACAAAATCATTCTGAGGGCCATAAATGGCCTGTCCTGATCTGCCCCATTGAAACAAAAGACAATTATGCTTTAGCATCATGAGGTTATTATAGTTAAACTGAAAGGCATGCGTGATCACTAACAGATCCCCATTTTCACCCATGACTATTTAGAAGGGTTTAGGCGTAGGTTAGTTTGAATGTTTGTTTTGAAATCAAAAAATGTTAAAACTAAGTCTCATGCTTGATGTAGCTCTCATAACTCACTTCATGTGGTAGTGTTTAGATCAGGAGAGAGGAAACCTTCCATGATATGAGTAGGTCCAGATTATATTTAAAGAAACACTGAATGGTCTCACCCATGACGGCTGCACAAACAAATGCTTCACTTAATACAACATCTGTTTATCATTGGTTATATAAACAAGCCCATGACAAAATTATCAGAAAAGAAAGCAATGGTCTGAAGGTACATTCCATGCTTTATAAATCCAATATGTGAGGAAATGCAACATGATTTCTGCTCTCCAGCTGCTGGCAAACTAGTTGCTCTCTTCTGTCCTTGTGATGTAACAAAATCAAAGAACAACATGTATTAGATTTCTAAGTAAGTTATAGAAATACATTTATTGTTACCCTTATAGGTCATTGAGATAATGCTTCATTTCTCCTGAAAGGGGATTCAGTTACAAACAATTATTGAATGTGTACCCACAAGACCTCTAGTGTGTGACAGATAAAACTGTGAAAAGAAATGATTTGTGTTTTGGGGGATGTGATGTAAACTGGATGAACACTAAATAAAAACTCCTTTAGGATGATGACTACTAACAAAAAATATTGGAGGGAGATGAAATCCAGTGAGATCTAATTTAAAACCCGGCACACACTGTATGATTTAAAAAAATTGTATAGGACCTGATCGTGAGAGGAAGCTGTTATAGTAAATGCTGACACATCGCACAATGGAAGATACCAGACAGTAGGATTTGTTGCAGGACACAAAAGCACTCGGGTCAGGGTAAGGCAGTGCAAGAGTCAGCATTCAGCTTGCACGTTTTTCCCAGAAAATGTCTGACGTTGCTTGATAATCGTCGCAGGACATGGGAGCGTTTAATTGGCGGTTGCCATGTCTGTCACACTCAATGACCACAGACCACCGATTTAAGCTTACAACCAGAGATTTCTTTCAACATTTAAGATTTTTGCTGCTACAGTCGATAATAGCACAGTGTGAACCTGGCATGTCAAAAGACAAGATGAAATGTAAAAATAGCCAATGAGACTTAATGTTCTCGAGTGGTAGTATAGAACAAAATGGAGGTCATGTGTTTCTGGTAAAAGTTTGCTACTAAATGCTCCAATGCAAAAAATGGCAACACCAGCAAGAAAGATGGTAATATTTTACAGTTGATGACAAAATGAAGACGTTCAGCAAAGTGTGTGTATCAAAAGTGTTGAAGAGACATCTGGAAGCAGACCATCCTCTAATCCATGCTAATTCAATCATCCTAAAACTACAAATAAGTTTACAGTAATTTAACTCAACTAATGCACTAAGATGCAGTAAGATTTAGTTGACTGAAACTAGACAACTTAACTGTGTATAAAGGTAAATCGCATTTTAGTCAAAGGACTATGACTAAAAGTAATTTACATTATGCTGTCAAACATTATCGGAGAGTCATCCACAACTTCTGCATGCTCTCGCCCCATCCACGTTCCCATATTCACGCCTACAATAGTGTGGAACAGACCGTTATGGAGACTCTCACACCTGGGGTAGAATCAAACCACACATTAACCAGTTAGAGTGAAACTTGCCAGTGGAGAAGTACCTTTAGAGAATATCCTTCGAACTGATGAGACAAAACTAGAGCTTTTTGGTCATATCATCTCTACTTACAGAAAGGAAAATGAGGTTTTCAAAGAAAATAACACCATAGCTAATATGAACCATGAATTCTTTTTTTTTTTTTTTTTTTTTTTAGGGGATGGGATGGGTAGGGGGTGCTGTTAGAAAGCTCAGCCTCAGTTTTGAGCAGTTTGCTGAGGAAGAATTGGCAAAACTTTCAGATGTCAAATACAAAGGTATTCTACTTTGTTCATGCCTTATTCATGTGTTTAATCATATGAAACCAAATCAATAATGAAAAGCAAGTTCTAGGAAGGTGTAATTGACCAGACAGAGGACACAAAATTTCAACCAGACACAGAACATGTTTAAAAAGACTTATTTTAAATGTAAAACTGGTGGGAGTCCAGAAATCTCTGCAGGACAACACTGGAGACTCTGTGAAGAGAGAGGACAGGTTAGTGGCTGTTAAAGAGTCAGAGAATCTGCAAGAACTCAAAACAAAACATCTTCAGCTTCAGTATGATGGCTTCGATCTTGACAGAATACCCCTTCATCAGCTCTGGGATCCCAAATGGATGTAACCATCTCCATCTCCAGACAGTTCCTCATCAACCTGCATGCTGTGGAGTAACTCTTGCTTCTCCAAAGAGAAACCAGGGAATAGCAGGCTAGGGGGTTGATGCCACAATGGGTAACGAGGAAACAAAGTCCTGGACAGGTTTGATGCGGTTCACAAACGTAGTAGAATTTGTCGGTCATATATTCAGGATTCACAGAGTAAAACAGGAGATAGGCAAAGAGGAACAGATTATTTATCCAAGGATTGGCTAAAACTTGGAGTTCGTGGCCCAGAGACAAGGTTGATGTCAAGCGATTAGAAGTGGACGAGGATGCGACAAGGCAGGAGAATCCAGAGGGCAGAATCAAGATCATAAGAAGGAGATCAGACGAGGGCAAGGAAAAACACTGGACATATACTGGCATGAGCTCTTGATAATATGGGAGAGACAAGAAGACTTGAGAGCTTTTAAATAGAGCTCATAACAGGTGAGTGAAATGCTCTGATTGCAGCAGAGGGGAGGGAAGTGGAAGATCGGGGAGCAGACAGATATAATCATAACAAAGGGTTAGTAATGCATCCAACTCAGGAGACGAGATGATACATGATATTGGCGTCACAAGAACTTGACAAGAAGAGATTTTAACAACATTTTAGGGAAGATGGGAGATCCTTCCATGTTGTATTGGGAGTTTTTCAGTGCTTTGCATTATTGAATACTCATCATCCAGATAAAAGACAGCTTACCAAGGAGGAAACTATCAATAATTAAATTTAAGAATTCATGACCTCAAGGCAGTTTTTTGTGTGGAGGAGAAGCCGAATTTGCAAAGTTCAAAAATCGTTTTGTTTGGTTAATTTTATGTTTTTTATTATATACTTTAAAACAAACAAGGTATCAGATCAATAAAGCGTATTTAGACTGATTGAGCCCCATGAGGTTCAGAGTATAAGACAAGATTTGATTTTTGTGTTTTTACTTCATTATCTGGTTCTCTAAGTCTGACAGCATTGTGAGACTATTTTAAGAGGATGAGCTCATACCACCTTTCTGGCATCGCCACTCCAACACACCCTCCCAGGGGGATGTCTAGCGCACTAACGGGCTCTGATGGCCAAGCAGGAGCTGCAGAGGGGAGTGGGCCTCTCTCTCTGGGACCATGTGGAGCTCTTAGCTTCGAGAGCGAGTGTTAACGGAAGATTGGTGAATAATTTAGAAACATCATTTCTGCTTGCTGTTAAATATTTAAGCAGCTTCTGATGTAACTGTGGAACATGAATGTAAGTGCGTGTGCGCAGGCATCTTTATATGTCTGTGCACTCAGGCATGGAAGACGGATGCAGCGAGGGTGATGTTATTTAAGGAGAGTCCAAGCCAGCTCATTTTGAAGTAAAAAGAGGTGAAAGATAAAGGTTAGAAGAGGAAAAAGTTGATGAGAGAATAAATGACAGATCTTTAAATTCTTGAATGAAGTTGGTGTTTTGTTTGATGTATTATACATTATTCATTTTGAGAGTTTTCTTTGTTCCAAATACAGCGCCTTACAAAAGTGTTCAAACTTGTGTGTATGTTTCTGATTTTTATAAATCTGAAAAGTGTGGCATGCATTTGTATTTACACTCCAGAGTTAATACCTTGTTGAACCACCTTTTGCTGCAGTTACAGCTGCAGGTCTTCTATGGTATGTGTTTGCCAGCTTTGCCCATGTAGAGACATAAATTTTTCTTTGTTCTTTTTGGTAAATTAGATTCTCGGTTAACTTAGATCTGGACTTTGCCTAGGCCATTCTAACATATGCAAATGCTTTGACCTAAATTGCTAAATGCTGATGTTGTTGCTTCCAGCCTTTAACAGGCTTTATTCAAGGATGCCCCTGTATTTGGCTTCATCCATCCTCTCATCAACTTCTCTCCCTCTGATAAAGAAAAGAATCCCCATAGCATCATGCTACCAACATTGTGTTTTCACAATGGGTGTTCAGACAGTGCTAGTTTATCTCATAGCAATTTGCTCATTGCTTGTCCTGATTTAGGGGTATCAGAGTAAAGGGGCATGAATACAAAAGTGCAATACTTTGTGTTGGTATATCACATAAATCCCAATTTACTCAGGTTTGGGGTTGTAACGTAACAATATGAAGAGAAATTCTAGATGTCTGAATATCTTTAAATTTAAGATCAATCTTGCCTCTCTTGTATTCACTTTCATCCTTTTATTTACGTCCAGCAGCAGTCCAGAGAGCATCCGTTGCTGGTCCTGTCATGTGTTTGTGTGTAAGTGTGTGTGTCAGGGTTAAACTGTTTCAGCAGCCTGTCTCTCATTGTGTCACTCTGTTGTCTTACTCTGCTCTGACTCACTTTAAGACTCGGTCACACACACCAACATGAACTGCCACACAAACCTCTTCACTTCTCTCAACCGGGGTTAAATGATCGCACCCAGATTATTAAACTCGCCCGAGTTCTCTCAACTCTTGTGTGTGTGTGTGTGTGTGTGTGTGTGTGTGTGTGTGTGTGTGTGTGTGTGTGTGTGTGAGTGTGAGTGTGATGATGAGTTGTTGTGGGTTCTTCCCCTGTGAAGGCCTTGTTTACTCAGTGGGGTCCTTTTCACACATTCGGTAGCCCAGCCAGACTGCCTGTTTGTTTTTCCCACATCGTCTCCACTCCCTCGTCTTTGTGGAAATAACTTTCCCCATCACCCCCTTCAACTGAACCCCTTCCCTTAATGTTTCTCGCCCCTCTGTTCCCTTCATCTTTTGCAGGTTTAGTGTTTGTTTGCCAGCTATGCTCAACCCCTTAAATCATGGATAACTTTTTTTTTTTACATGGACAGCCATGAACATGTGCATTTATGTAAAAGTATACATTAGTTTTGTATTTGTTATAGTCTGCAAAACATTGTCAGTTGAACTTATTCTAAAGGAACTGTTCAATCATTGTGCCGATCATTGTTACAATGTTAAAAACAATTATTTCTTAGCATGGGAAGCTCCATAGATGTACAGGTAATCCCAAAATTATTCATAGCTCCGTCAGATTTATGTTTGAATTAGTCTTTTAATTTTAACAACATATTTCTTCTGGGGATGTACAGTGACACCACTGTTAGTACTTTCACCTTGTAGCAAAAATGTTCTGGGTTCAATTTCCAGTCTGGGTTCTTTCTGCAAGGAGTTTTGCATGATCTTGCCAGTTTTGATGGTTTCTTCCCACTGTCCAAAAACAGGACTGTTAAGTTAAATGGTCTCTTTATACTTGCCCTTCGGAGTGTGTGTGTGTATATATATATATATATATATACTCATAGACACACAAGTATATGAATATGTGTTTCAAAGCCGATACTACATTGTTTTATTATCTTTTGAGGGATCAGAAATAGACTTCTTGGATGAAAAAGACATTCATTTTAAATCTAAATCTGTCAGGGGTATTTATAATTTTATGAATACATGCAAAAAGATCTGCCCATGTCTGTATTACAACTCCGACAACTACCCCACGAGTCTGTCCACAGACAACTCCATGTTCAAGTCCACAAACTTGAACATAAGTTATCAATAGCATCAAGAGAAACCAAAACATTTTTTAAGATGACAGTTACCCTCATCTATATCTTAAGCCCATGCTGAAAAAAATGAATCAGGTATCTAAACATATGTATCTATATAGACACATGTATCTAAACAGAGAGCTGGTGGACTGTTTGGTGGCATGGTGTGGAAACAATCATCTTATCTTGAATGTGAACAAAACAGTCATTGTAGATTGTACAATCATTATACAATTTACAATGATTGTAGATTTCAGGAGAAACAGGGTCAGATCAAACCCTATTTCCATCATGGGAGAAGAACTGGAGGTGGTTGAGGAGTATAAATACCTCGGTGTTCATCTAGACAACAGACTGAACTGGAGACTCAACAGTGAAGCATCTACAAGAAAGGACAGAGCAGACTGTACTTCTTGAGGAAGCTAAGATCTTTCAAGGTTTGCAGCAAGATGTTCCATGTCTTCTATAAGTCTGTTGTTGTGAATGCCATCTCCTCTGCCATCATCTGTTGGGGCAGCAGCATCAGAGCCAGGGACCTAAAAAGGCTCAACAACCTGATAAAGAAGGCTGGTTCTGTTCTGGGGACGACTGTGGAACCTCTGGAGATGATTATGCAAAGAAGGATTTTGCATAAAATTAAGAAAATTATGGACAACCCTGACCATCCTCTTCATGAGACTGTCATTGGAAAGCAGAGTCTCTTCAGTCAGAGGCTTCTTCAGACTGGTTGTAAAATGGACCGCTACAGGAGATCTATAGATGGTGATGCCCACAGCCATCACCATCTATAATAACTCCTTGATTAAATGAGTTACATCAACATTTAATTTCCCTTTGGGATAAATTTTGAATTTGAATTGAATTTTGAATTAATTTATGTTATGTTTTTACAGCCGCCTGAATCGGAATAATCTGGCTGTGTTTCCTGAGCTACTTTTCCTGGGAACCACAAAGCTTCACAGACTGTAAGTCATGCTGTTGTTTTTTCTTATGTCTGTCACCCATTTGATTTCCACTGAAAACTCAAAAGTAAGATGCATTTTTTATTGAAACAAAGAACAAAGGATTGCAAATGCTTTAAATGATTTTGTGTATTTCTAACACCAACCTGTTTAAGTTTACTGGGTCTGAGGATTTAAAGATGGTATAAAAAATGTTTTAAAAAAAGTGCTCTTTGTGTCAAAGTGCTGGGGTATCACTTGGATGAAGGTGTTAGGAGAGTGAGATATGAAATTTGCATGGCTCTGTCCATAGCAGCCAGTTCAGTAGCTAATGGAGATTATCACCCCAACAGCTGCTGCCCATAGGGAGAGAGGTGCGTGTTTTGGTCTGTGAGCGGAGAAAGTTAGAATGGCCGACTGAAGAAGGTCTAAGCAGATATTTTAAAAATGTTTTTTTCCTCTCGGGTTACCTTTTTACCACAAAATAGTTTCAGTTGCACATATAAATGCTCTGGTTTGCCTTTGACCTAACAAACCACTGTTTGTTGTCATTGAGCACCTTCCCCAGCCTGTCCCAGTCTGCTCCGTAAACCGAGCTTTGGATTCCCAGTACTGTTGGGCTGGGCCTGCAACGCTGCTGAAACTGTGGGAACTGACTTCCCGTCACGGTCATTTGCGGGTCTCGGGGAGTAATTATGGTTGCATATATTTATATGTGCGGCTGAATATATTTGTCTAAAGCTATACTGAAATGCTGAGCTGATTCACACAGTGTGCGAAAGTTGTTTATGTTCTGCGGCTGCTGCCGTGGTCGGCTGGGCTTGACCTGCTGTGTTTAAGGGTGTGTGTCTGCATGCGCGTCTGTGATTCTGCAAGTGTGTGTGCCTCTCAAGGCCAAGAGCTGGCACTTCGCTCAGCGTGTGGGCTGAGGTAAAAATACAATGTGGATATATTGCGCTACTTAACATGTCAGTTACAAGCATTTTTATGTTAGCTGTCTTGGCATTGATGATATATAAATATTTAATTTCTGCTAGGATATAGTGACTCAAAAAAATGAAAGCAACACAGAAAAAGACAAAAAATAATTTAAAAATGAAACAAATAGCTGAAAAATGACATTTGCACGCCTTTCAGTGAAAGCTAAAAAATATTTTGCTGTGTCTGTTTAACAAAAAAAAACTCTTGCCTGCTGTTGTTTAGACTTTATATACTTCTATTCACTTTTAGAAAACAAAAGAAAACCCTGAGAACCTCTGAAATACAATCTCGTGGGGTTTCATATTGAGGGCTGAAGGTATGTGCTAGCTTGACTGGCTTTCAGTTTTGCAACAGTGCAGCTATAAATGAACACTTGCTGAACCTGCTATTATGAAAATGTTTTCATTTTTTGTGGCTTTGAAATGTGTGTGTATGTGAGTATTTACTGTATGGGTTTAACCTTTGCACAACTCAGTGGTTTAGCCTTCTGAGCGCTGAGTTATACTGCGATGAGGTCAGGTGTGACTTATTTGTTTAGACAAACACATGACTGAGAATGATTCGTGTCTGAATACCTACAGTTGTGAAGGTGTGTGAAATCTGCTGTGAACTAAACTAAATGAGAAATGTTACATATAAGTCTGAAGGTGATGGATTAGTTTTCCACCCCATCACAATCTTAAATTCATACTGAATGAGTTTATTATTGAAATTAGGTTGCTGCTGATGCTGGATTCTGTAACTTAACTCCCACTGATGTTACTTTTGAATTAAAGCTGATTAAATTATAAGATAAAAATGTATTCTTAGAGCCATTTATGTTATATTTAACTTATTACAAAAAATTAGAACATCAATTCATCCAATGATATAATTGCACATGCTTCAGTCAAGGAAGTCCTGAGCAAGGCATTTAAATAGGCTTGATAATGAAGTACATTTTTTTTGTTAATCTAACAAACTTGGGTTTCCCTAACAACATAAATGTTTTCCACCCTTTAAAGCAATGTTTACAGTGAAAGAGAGACTACTTTAGCTCTGCAGCTCCCTGTTTGTCAGTGTAGGGGTAGAACTGTGCAGACTCCACCTGAAACAATAGTCAAAGTGCCAAGTTTATTAAACAACTTTTCTGTGCATTTTGTTCACATACAACTTATTGAAAATGTTATGAGTGAATAATCAACAAGTCATATTAAACATGTAAGCAAACATGCAATGGTTCGCCTAGCATTTTAGCAAACTGTTCCACATCAAAGGATTGTCAGCAGGAGCAAACATAGCTTTTTGGAAGACCACAGTTGTATGTGTCATCAGATATATGTTTTGGAAAAAAATATCAAGTTATGGAAGTTTTAGGTGATACATCAACAGAATGTTATATTAGCTTTCTTAACTTTTTGAACACCATCCTGGACCAGCATATTGAGACAACTGTCAGGCAGACACTACAATTAGGACAAATTATCCGCTCCTGGCAGGAAAAAAAACAGAGACTAGTGCCCTGAACATTATTTATGGGTGAGTTCATTGCAATTAGCGTTACTAATGTAGACCATGTGATACTGGGGAAATGTAATCCGTTATTTAACTGCACTTCAAAATTACTAACTTAACATCCCTATTTAAAAATACACACATAAAATTAGATATAAAAGATAGATAAATAAATAAACATGTAAAATAAATGTGCCAGAGTCAGAAAGTGATTTCCATAACCTTTGAACTAATGTTATTTATTAGGTGTTTGATGACATATGTTAAAATACCACATTACAGTCAAAGTCAGTGAGTTACATGTCCAAGGGTTGATTCATGCCATAAAAATATACATCAATATTAGTATGTCACAGGGGACATTTCTAAGTATCTACGGTGGTGAAACCTTTTTCTCTTGATGTTTGCATTCTCATTGAAGCTGTTTAGTTTTATGGCTATTTGAAGTACAAAATAAAATGAAAACAAATAAATATGATCTGAAAACATTTCAATCAACTTATCCTGGTAAAAAATAAAGATGTTTTTAAAATGTTCTTGTTCATAGTCTTGTTGTAAGTCCTTACAAACACATTAAGAATGAAATCTGAATCCTCCTCATCATACCCATTTCAAACACCTGTGTTCAGACTGCTCCACCTCTTATCTCCCTCATTAGATACTCACATGGATGTCCCCAGCACTCCAGGGCAATGACTCCATTAGAAAGACACATCTGCAGACATCTTGCTCTGGGAGATATCCCCCCACCCAAAATTTCCTCTGTCTGAATGTGACTCAAAGATAGCCATAGCCCCTCTGTTTTTCTCCTCCCACTGTAGCCACACAGTAGCAGTGGTGAGGACCACAGCTGGGACTGTTTGTTCTGAGCGGGAAAAAAAGACAGTGAGAAAGAAAAGCAAGCAATGAGGCACTTTTAGTAGGACATCAAACTGAACCAGTTCATTAGGGGGACTCTGTAAAATAAGATGAGCTTGTAATAGCTTAAAGCTTTGGACATGAACCAAAAATTACACTGAAGAAATCCAACATATGAGCTCTGAGATCAGACAGTACAACCTCAAAGAAACTTTAAAAAAAAAATCAGTAGTTAAAATAACTACTGATTTTAGCTACTTAATTTATTTCATAAAACACAAAATTAAACCAAGTAAATAAAGACAGAAAAGTTCAATACACTTCTACATTTTGCAAAAAAAAAAAAACCCAAAGTAAAGAAATACAAAGAACTGAAATTATTTAGTTATTGATTGCCACTATTGTTAATTTTCCATTTTACAGTATGAGAGGATTAGTTAATTTTATTTTCATAAAGACACAAAACTATTTTTATGCTGTGAAATAAATTGTTCTTGTTCCCTCAGAATAATTTTTTATTATTATTATTTGTAGCAACTAACTAAGCAACACATGTCCTTAAAAAAATAAATTTTAAAAATCAGAGACAAAGATTAGAAAAGTTCACAGCAGAAAATACTTTTTCATAATTTCCTGTTACTTTTCTGATTTAAATGTGTTAATGGTAACTTTCAGTTAACATATTTGCTGCAGAGTAACCAAGTCAATTTGTTGGAGGAGGTTCTCATACAAGAATAGTCATTTAGGTTGTTGTTTAAGCTGTTATGTAACCTGTAGTTGATGATCCAGAGCAGGCAAGTGCAACAGAGCAAGGAAGGTTCAACCTCAAGCTGACCTCATGACACAATGTTAGACAACAAGTGCAAAGTGTTTTTGATTCACAGGAAAAATTTGCTCAATGATTATTTCAGCTTCCTTGGCACATTTCCTTCCAGTATTTCAAAAATATATTAAGTAGACCTTTAACAGGATGTTTATAGTTAAAAAAATGAATCAGAAGCTTTAAAAAAGTAAGAAATGTTAGAACAGGTGTGAATTTTTGGCATTTTTTTGTAGGTTACTTTGTATTTGAGACCTTTCAGTCCCTACAGCTCCACTGCTCGCTCTCTTTTCTGTTTTCTGTTTCTTCTTAGCTGAAATCACTAGTGAGATAAAAGAGGGATTAATGAATGGAATGAGCGATGGAAGGATACAAGAATAAGTCACAGCGTTCACATTAAAAGGTGTGGATATGAACAAGTATGAACTCAGAGAGATGTGTGTGTGTTTACATGAGGATTATGTTTATGTGTGCTGTGGGACAATATGGTCACTTGTGGTTAGCATGTCTTTAGAAATGCTTATTAGGTTCGGATTAATTGCGTTTTTTTTATTCTACTTTAACTGAGCTAATTTAAGAAAGGGAAGCAACATGAAGTGTAACCTGATTGAACAGATTTTCTTCTTGGTTGTGTACGTGAGAAACATTTAAGATGACTTTCTTTCAAGAAGGATAGACAGTCAACCTTTTGAAAATTATTGTTAAAAGGGATATTCAGTTGTTTTCATTTAAATGAGTTTGAGTAAATTAAGTAGATGTCACAGTGTTGCAAAAAATCAAGAGGAATACTTTAAGAAAGATAGGCTTCTTTACAGATTTTAGTAGTGTCCATACTTATTTGTTGACAATTCATGGCCCATTAATGTGAGAATTGACATTAGTGGTATATTTGGATTTAAGGATTATTTATCATGCTGGTCTTTTGTTGGTTATTAACTTACTGAGTTTTTACACTCCCTGCATTTTTAGTTGACCTTATCAGATCTGCATCTCTCTTTGGTTTGTTTGGTTCACACATAAGGCATTTCTTGCCACACTCTGGCATACACAGTTTGGATTAATTTACAGGATTTCCTTCCTGTTGGGTGCATGAACTGTAATAGTGTCATGGTACATGATGCTTTTAAATGTAACATCCAAATGAACCCGAGCACCTAAAGACCGCGACATACTTTTTTCAAAGTGGCGAAATTGGTTCCTCATTGATGTAGACACGTGATGAAAATTGCGTCATTTTGTTCGCAGAAAGCCATACACCTGCCGAACTCGACACTAGGCCCATGTCGAACTATTTCCATAGGGCTCTGTGTGAAGTGTTGTCTGATTGGTCAGAAGTGTGTTGAGGTGTTTTATGCAGAAATGTGCTCGGACCAGAATGTTGATATTTCTCTACAACTTGTCTGCTTCCACGATCTAGTTTTTGTATCTGCAGGAGACATGAATACTTTTGAGGAATGTTTATTTGACACAGTGAGGATTTCTGAACGTTTGTACAATTCTTAAATAAATAACTACAATAATAATAAGACTGGCTAAAGGTTCACAACTCCAGGATGGAAATTGTAACACTGTTTTCCACAGAGGAGGCTGTCTGCACAAAAGTGTGGTGCTCTATTTGTGAATATTTTGTAAAAGCAATATAGAGGATGCAGGGAGGGGAGGGGGAACCCCAGCAGGTAGGCGCGTGACGTATTCTGAAGCGGGAGGGGTGTCCCCCAGGTGGTCTGTGCTGTTGTATGAAAGGTGTGTGTGAATACAAACGGTTCATGACCACGTGACTGCGCGTCAACTGTTGGGCTTCAGATGAAGTATGTCGGGGTCTTAAAGCTGCAGTATGTAACTTAGCACCGCTCCTGACCTAAAACAAGCAATCAGAGCCAGGAGGAAGGTCTTAGCGCTGTCAGTCAACTTCATTTACTTGTTGCTAAATGTGCTCATGGCGGAGAAACAACTTACTGTTACAGGAAAACAGTTTATCTGTTGTCATCGGTGGTCATGCTAGCTAGCCTGAGCATTCACAATAAAGAGCAAGGAGGGGAGGGAGAGGCAGAGGGGGGATAAGCAGCGCCACACAGACGGTGATTAACAGCGCTAAGATCCACCTCCTGGCTGTGATTAATTGTTTCTAGATAGCACTGGGAGAAGGCAGAGGAGCTTGAGTTTTTCAAAATTATCTGTCTCATACATACTGTCACGACATAGTGACAGTTTCAACAAATATGTAGAAAAATATTTTTTATAAAAGTTACATACTGCAATTTTAAAGTTCCCCAGCAGAACATTTCCCAGTACATATCACTCCCTCCATCATCTTGACATCTTCCCCACAATGCACAGTACAGATTATTTCTAACACATTTGCATGCATAATGGAAGTTTTCACTGTTTGTGCTGCAGTAGTTTGGTGGTATACATCAATATGTTTTCATCTGCTTCTATATGTATGTTTATTGTTTAAAAGCCATTTTGGTCTCTATAACCTGATTTTTTGCTTTGATTTAGCATGTCAGTTTCTACAATTTGTGACACATGACAACCAGTCGCATCAACTTTAGCATTTTTAATGTTGTGGCAACTGAAGTATCTAATGGCAACTGAAGTATCAAGAAGGGAAAGTTGTTCTCCTGTGTCCAGTTCACATAACCACAGAACCTCATTAGCTATTTCCCTATAAACTCAAAACAAAGTGGAAAAAAGATTATGTCTGAACTTAAACACAGTTTTAATATACTACTAAATCTGGGTTAGATAATTGCTATCATCTATTGTGTCAACTGAAGCAAGGATCTCACCACTTTGCACCTCTGTACAATATATTGAGTGTTTTTGGAGAACGATTCTGAAACTTGTTGAATAGTTAGTGCACTGGTTTGTATTTAAACTTAGAAGAAAATAGCTGAGCACAAACCCAGGGTTGCCGAAGACTGATGACTTTGAGTTGGGAACACAGGCGCAGAGGTAAACACAACTGCCCAATAGCTTTATGCCATCAAGTGTGAGGAAGTGTGAGGAAGATTCCTATAGTAACAGTGATTATGAATATCATGAGGATGACTAGTTAGATGAATCATTAATAGCAGCAACTCTACCCCCAGGGATACCAAAGGTGAACATTTAGATTTGACTAGCTCTATGTTATTATCTCTGACTCTGTAATCTATGTGAACATGCTAGTGCTACTGGTAGCTAACATCCCTTCATTAAGGCAATAACACATTGGTGCCAGTGCATCACTGTTTTGATTGAAGCTCAGAAAACACTATTTTAAAACCCTCAGTATCTAACCTTGTGGTTGCAGACATCCAGCAGTCTACTTATTGGCTTTCCAACATTATACTACTTTCCATTCTAGCTGTGAGAACCCTGTTGAGGAATGCAGAAGATCCCAAGAACAAGAAGAAAAAAAATTGCTTTTAAAAATACTTAACCTTGTCCAAACTCACCAGAATTTTAATGTGTTTATTTTTTATGCTTTTGTCTATTGTAATTTGTTTTGTTGTAAAAGCAATTACAAAGAACATGAGTTTCTTTTACATTTTAGCTGTTTAGGGAATCCAATGTTGCCTAAACAAAGCAGCAAAAGCAGAAAAGTCAGATAACAATGACTGGTGCTAAATGTAGATCTAAACTTCGCTTTTATTGCAGTTTTCATTTACTTGATTAATTTTGTTTTTCAGCGTTTACGTTTGTCAAATTTTCTTGTCATATTACCTAACATAAAAAAATCTTTAAAGCTGCAATATGTAACTTTTATAAAAAATGGGGTTTTTTTTTTTTGTTTTTTTTTTTTTTTTTACATATTTGTTAAAACTGTCACTATCTTGTCACAGTAGAGTGTGAGACAGATAATCTGTGAAAAAAATCAAGCTCCTCCGCCTCCTCTCAGTGCTAATACAGCTGTTTGCAGAAATTCACCACTCCCGGTCATAAACAACCAATCAGAGCCAGGAAGAAGGTCTTAGCACTGTTAATCACGCTTGTGTACGCGCTGCTCGATGTGCTAATGGTGGAGAAACAACTTACTGTTACAGGAAAACTGTTTCTTACCGTTATCAGTGGCCATGCTAACAAGCCTGATCGTGGCAGGCTCTGCTATTGGAGAAGGAGCTGTAGCGTAGCAGAGAGCAAGGGGGAGGGCATGAGCAGTGCATAGACAAGTATGATTGACAGCACTAAGACCCCCCTCCTGGCTCTGATTGGTTGTTTCTGACAGAGCAGTGTATTTCTGCGGATAACACTGGGAGCACTGGGAGAAGGCAGACTCATACTATACTATCTTGACATAGTGACAGTTTTAACAAGGATGTAAAAACATATTTTTTTAATAAAAGTTACATACTGAAGCTTTAAAGGCAGTACTGTTTGTGTTGTGTTTTTTTTTTGTTTTGTTTTTTTTATGGCCAGGACTTTAACATGTTAATTTTGATTAATTAATTACACAGATTTTAACATGTTAAAAATTTTAAAACAATTAATCTTTTTTTGTTTGTTTGTTTTGTTTTGGGGGTTCTTTTACATGTCACCCCCAGTGGGCCGCTTTTCCTGGCCCAGTGGGGGTTCATTTTTGCTTCAAAAAAACAATGTGATGGCACACTGGAAAAGACTATTGTTGTGTGCAAGTTGTGCAAAAAGGAGTTACCCTATCACCAAAGCTATTGAAGCCTAAAATACCATCTCAATGCAAAACATGTTGCAGAAAGCAAATATATTCCCAACGCTAATGTCAACATCCACAGTTCACATTTCGAAAGAAGTATTTTTTTCAAGAAGTTACAAGAGTTGTCATGGGTTCCTGAAACACTCAAAAGCTGAATGGATATAATAGCACTTTGTGCCAATCTGATGGTTGAATAACATAAATGACAGATTAAAAACAATAACTATCTTTGTGTCTGTTTATTCAATGACTTAGCAGCAAAAGGGGTTTTGGAATTGAAAATGTTGCTTTTTTTGTCGATATATGGTTTTTGATTAAAATGCTATTAATTGCAATTAATTAATTACAGACCCTGCATTTAACTTGATCAAAAATTTTAATTGAGTCCCAACACAAGTTTTTTCTTAAAGAAGGAATGTTGAAAAATTGCAAAGAAAAATAGTTTATGGTATTTGATGTGTGAGCTTAAGAAAGAAAGTAGACTACTTATGAACTGTCTAGGAAAAGTAAACATTTAAAACGTTCATTGACACACATTACATCAGCATTAAACAAGAGTTTGAATGAATGAGTTGATTGAAGAGCATTTTTCATGTGTGTTTGTTGATGTGTGTATAGTACTCTCTAATCCTCTACTAAACGTTTTTCTGATGACGCTTTGCCACAAAGCATTGAGTCTTAACGTAGCTTTGTCTTCTGTGAAAGGTTAACCCCACTCCACACACACACATACACTTTCTCACAGAAACACTCACACACATACTCTGCCAAGTACTACAGCCTCAGCACTGTTGTGGCACGAAAGAGCAGGAAAACTTTAGAGGATGTGGGCCTTTCTATCGTGTCAATAGTTTGTTGGTTGCATAGAGAGGGGAGGAGAAAGGGAAAGGAAGAGAGAGGTCAAAGGTAGAAAGAATGAAATTTTCTCTGAGTAAATAATGTTTTTTAATTAAGATAGAGGTCCTCCAAGCGTTTTTTGTTGCCACAGTGACGATGACCTCTGGGTTTGACGCCGGTCAAAGGTGAAGAATGTTCCAGATGGGAGATCTAAGTAGGGGGTGATTTATACAAGCAAAGAAGTTGCCCTCCCTCTCACCAACAAAAATTGTAAAAAATTAAACTGTTGGTAAGAAAAAATCTGAAGTATGTTGGAAGAATTTTCTCAAGGCTAGGATTAAGTAGTTTTAGCAACATGTTGTGACTTGCATTTTTTATCAGTGAGTAAGGTCATAAATAGAATTACATGGAACTTTTAGTCATACAACTTTGACAAAAATAACAGGAAACAAATAATAATATTGTTAAAGAAAATCTGTGACTTAATTAAAACAAGTAGTGAATAATCTATGAACAAATATGTTTCCAATAATTATAAGATTTGTTGTTCATACAGTTCAAAAAGAGATTTCTACCAGTAAACTTTTATGGTATTTCTTTACTTCTAATGCTAAGCCTTGATTCTTAGGCTTGTTCCGTTCATTTTGAAATTTCTCCACACTTTCCTAATCTTTTAATGACAAGCAGCCACACGTGGTTAAAGCTAGAGATCCTCAGGTGTTTTTTTTTAGCTCGACGGGTTCTGACCAGTGACTGGCTGATCAGAATATCAAAAATCTATTTTTTTCACATAATTAAGCCATATCAGTGCTTCCAGATCTCGCTGACAACGCTATTCGGTGTGAAAGTTGTTACTGTGGAAGCAGTACTCAAAATTAGTTTTTTTAGTCTTAGTATCCATAGACATGCAAGAAGCTATTTAAAAGGAAATCAAATTTTCTTTGGACATATGCTGGCTGTTTATTCAGTCTGCTACAATAGAGAGCTAGACTTTAATGGTTTGGTAATTTTTGTATTTTAACATTTTGTAATTTAAAGTTTTGGTCATTTTTGACTTATTTTGAATCTTTTTAGAGCTAAAAGGATTTAGTTTAAATTACTTGTTTTCCTGTATATTTGTAAATAAAGTCAGTCTGTAACTTGATGTCCATTTGTTTACTCTCTCTTACAGAAAGATGTTGAGGATCATGCAAAGAAGTGAGGTCTGAATTAAAAAACTAAATACACCTTGACAACAATTAAATAAAAACAACACCAACAAGTTCACAAAATTTCTATGATTTAGTCAAAGTTTTGTGATACAATTTATTATTACTATGCCTTTTTAGAACATCAAAACTGAGCTTTAAGATATAATCAGGTTTCAGGGACAAGTACAGATATACAGTAGGTGGTGCTTGAAAAAGTGCTCTTTTGAAATCTTTTATTTTTAACAGTGTGTGCATGGCCCAAAGTTCAGTTTGTTGTATTTTATATTTCGGTGTTGGTAAAAAATTATGATGTGATTATCAGAGTATTTTAATATGTAAATCATATCAGCAGACACCTTGTCAGAGCTTGTAGTTAATATTATTAATCTTAACTCTTTAAGGATAATTTCTGTCATATATCACTCTAGCTACATGCAGAAGTCTAGATAATCCTTCTTATGACTATATTCCATGCTGTTGGTTCATTTTTAAGCTACATAGAGGTTTGTACACATGTACACCGTTGGTTATAGGCAGACTTCACTACTTTATTAGAAAGTAGTTGTAGTTTATTTATAGATAGAATCAGTTACATAAGTTTCTCAAGCATCTTTTGTTCATGTTAGTGAACACATATACACTTGTGTTGCACTCAACAAGTACAGGGCATTATGAAGATTTTATAATACTTTTTCTGGGTATAGTTGATTTAAGCTGTTGAATACTGATTACTCAGGTTTATGAAGATAACTCATGTAGTGTAACCTACCTGGTAAATTGGTCAGGTTACCTTGCTTTGATACAACATAAGGTTATATAGTGCAGAGGATATTTTGTGATAAAAGTGCAGAATAATGGGACCAAAGAGGCTGCTCCTTGAAACCAAGAGGAAGAGAATGGTAATGCTACTTTAAGTTTTAGTTTTCGAAGTGGTCTGTATATTTTTTCAAGATTGTTTATAAATGTGTGGATTTGAAACAGTTATTTATTTCATAGACACCAATGTGGCATTGCTATACTTTGTTTTGTTGTTGCCGATTTCATTGCTTGAGAAACCAACCTGTAGAGCAGGGATCTTCAAATCCAGGTCTCGAGGTCTGGTGTTCTGCAACTTTTAGATGCGTCTCTGCTTCAACACACCTGGATCAAATAATCAGGTCATTAGCAGGACTTTGGAGAACTTGACTGTATACTGAGAAGGTAATTTAGACATTTAATACAGGTGTGTTGGAGCAGGGACACATTTAAAAGTTGCAGTACACTGGACCTCGAGCCCTGGATTTGAAGACCCTTGCTGTAGAGCAACCTGAAGGCCCGCAGGCCAAATCTGGCCTGCCATAGCTATTTATGTGGCCCTCTAGGCTCTAGAGGGCCACAGTCAAGTCAAATCAGTTTTTATTTGTATAGTGCCAAATTACATTAATGCGAAAAGATGTTACATATGATTTATTTTAAGAAGTACTCATCGAATGGCTATTGATTTGAGATAGGTATATATTACACGATGTTCAAGCTGTGCCTGTAATAAATCTCACACTACTGAGGCAGCCGGTGGTTCCATGTGCTGCACAAGGTGCCCTTGATCACCTGCCCCCCAAAATGTCTATGCACGCCACTGTCAGGTTTAGTTTACAACCAATAAACTTAAAAGTTTGCACATTTTGGGCCTCTCTCTTTCTTTGCCTCACTTCAGCTTTTTTGGTATGTTTGTTTTTTCATTGAAAAAACAAGTATAGCTACAGGCACAATGTCTTACGATTCAGCAATATTTCCTTCTCCCTGCGGTTCCTGTTTCAAACAGATATAAAAACTCACAAATATGTGCTCTATTTAGAGAACAACTGTTTTTGCACACACAAACAGGTTTTTTCTACTTCAATAAATGTTTTTATTAGCACTCTTGGATCAGACACATTGTATTTAGTCAAAACAGGAGGGAAAGTAATTTTGTGTTTCTTTTCTTGCTGTTTAACCTCTTGGTCTTCAAATGTTTCCATGTTATACTTTCACAGATTATGAATCACCTTGAGTACGTGCTAATAGTTACAACAGTTTCGAGGTGTCAGTGACTCACCATCATATGAATCACATGACCTCCTATCTGAACTGCTCAAGGCAACTCATTCCTAAGAAGTGATTTGGCAATTCTGATCTGAACACAATGCCGTAATTTACTCTTGAGTTATTTAGTAAGAGCTTTCCGGCTGAAAGCCCCACTGAAGTTGCTTAGAGGGCAACAGAACAACAGATTGTGTTATAGAATAAAATGTAAAGGTTGTGTGTATAAATCTTTTTGTGTGTGTGTTTTTTTGTGATCTTTACAGCTGTGTGCCGTTTTTCATTGTTTTTTGGGGGGTTTTCTTTTGCTAAACTGCATTACATCCTCGACTTTAACTGTGCGGCATAAAACATGACGTGAGTTCTGGGCTGAACACTGCTGGATTTAATAACTTTGGCTTGCTAAATTTAACTCAGTTCACCATGAGACCTGCACTAGAGTAGCCTTATTAGATTAATGGAGAGTTTTGTTAGGATTCAATGCAACAGTAGTTGTAGAAGTTAGAATTTGATTGATTTGTGGCTGATTTCAGATCTCCCATTTTTGTGCAGTAAAATCTGACTAGCATGACGTTTTTTAAAGGTTTTTGAACAACCTAAAATCTGAAAGTGCACAACATCACAACACATTTAAGTAATTTTCATACACAGTCCATTCAAAATATGTAATAGGTTTGTCCAGCTTCATATATGAGAGGAAAAAGCTCAGATTTGTTGTTGAACATGTTAAATTGGTCAATCATTCATTCATTTATCGTAGCTATACTGGAAACGCCAGACTTTCTGTTGTGAATGCTAATGATCTGTATAGGTAGGTGGAGCGACGTCACACTGTGTGTGTCTTAGAGAGTAGTCACTTTAAAGCAGGTCTAAAGTGAAACATGATTTTTCTTTTCAGCAAAATGAAGAACTTGACAATTTAACTTATTTTATTAGTGATTAGCATAGTTGTCTTTTGCTAACTGTAAACAGCTGCTTTTTGTCTTTTGCCAGCAGGTATTGGTCATTTCAACCTTTTGCTATTTTCTGTTTGTTTTGTACCCATCATTTTCTGGTTTGAAAGGGCAAGGCCTTTTTTACTGAGATTGCGTCAATTTCTATCAGTGAGAGGAGACGTGAGAAGATTTCTTTCCTACTTTGATAACTCAAGAATCAAAGGGTGCTGTAAAGAAACTTGGTTTCTTGACATCAATAAAAAAAAATGTCACAGAAAGGGGTCACTTATAGATATTATGGCTTGATTAGGGGTCTTAATCTCTAATATTTTATCTGAAACCATTAGCCAAAATGAAAATCAGTAGCAGAGAAAATGGGAATTTAATATAATATGAAGTTTTCAGATAAAAATATACAATTAAATTATGCTTCAGATTTGAGGATATTTGTGTTAATTTATCTCTGTATTTGATGAAAATTTTACCTTCAAATGAAAACTAAACTTCAATACTAAGTTTTATTTTATTTTTTTTTTTTTTAAACGTGTCCTGTTTGGCAATATGACACTCAGAATTGTTGTCTGAGTGTCAAGGTGAGGCCCAACAGATTTACTTTCACAAGCAGATCATTACAGCCTTCACCATGATGTTCCTCTTGGTGTATATATATGAAACTTTATAAGAAATTGCTTTGGGTTTGTTTCTAATGTAGTGGACACAGAGACGAAAAAGAAAGGAGAAAGGAAAGGGAGAATGGCGGGGAAAAGGTTTAAAGGGAAAGAAGGCGCTAGGAGCAGAGGAGAGAAAGAAGCTTGGAGAAAACATAAGTCAACACCCCCAAAGTCCGCCTCCAGACCTGCAGAAAGAGAAAAAACAAAACAGAGAAACCACCACAACAAACAACATATGCATATATAATAATAACAGCTATAAAATCATTGGAAAAGTTAATACAAAATGTATTTAGTGGCAGCCGCAGCCCAAATGAGTGTACCTAACAAACACCTGCATCTAAACTGCAATCTGTTTATATACTAAGTTTTAATTAAAGAGTAAAATGTATTGTGTAAGGGCACAAAATGGAAGAAACAGAAAAAAATTGTTCTTGAGAAATGGAAATGCAAATTTGTGAGATGACTCAGAGTAACTCCCAGTAAACTAAGTAAACTGGACCATCACTCCATTAAAATCCTAGAGCCCGCAGACGTCTCTGAATCAGAGAGAGCTTGAAAGGTCAAAATGATCAAATACAACAACTTTGTTCTACACTGTTTGGCCTCCCTGATATATGCTGAAATCTTACTCCCTGTTAAGGCTGATATACCCCCAACTTCAATTTAAACCTCTTGCTGATACTGGAAATAGCTAAGTCTCCTTCCTTCAGTGAAAACTTCCACAAGAAGATTGTTGTTACTATCTCAAACTAGGTGCTCAGCTATCATGACCAAAATCAAGTCTTTTAAGATTTGAGTTTGCAAACAGCCAATCACGACTGTTACCAGCTAATTTCTCAGTGGGTCACCTTTGTTTAGAAGTGGAAAATGAACAGACAAATCATTTTTGAAATAAAAGTCTCAAATTGTTCTTTAAAATAAAGGGATTTAAAGCTGCAGTATGTAACTTTTATATGTTTTTTTTATATATATGTCAAAATTATCATTATATCGTGACAATATAACACAAGACAGATAATCTGTTAAAAAAAAAAAAAAAAAAAAAAAAAAAAATCCAGCTCCTCTGCCTTCTCCCAGTGCTCCCAGTACTAACTGCAGAAATACACCACTCAGTCAGAAACAACCAATCAGAGCCAGGAGTAGGGTCTTAACGCTGCCAATCACCCTCATGTATGTGCCACTCACACACTTCCCCTTGTTCTCTGCTACGTTACAGCTGGTTCACCACAACATAGCCTGCCGGTAAGTTGTTACTTCACCATTACCACATTTAGCGGCGTGTACATGAGAGTGATTGACAGCGCTTAGACACTCCTCCTGGCTCTGATTGGTTGTTTTTGGTCATGAGCGGTGCATTTTTTTAGTTTTTTTAATAGTAGTTCAGGCTCAATCCTTTCACAGATTATCTGTCTCATACCATACTGTCACAACATGGTGTCAGTTTTAACAAATATGCAAAAAACATATTTTTGTAAAAGTTACATACTGCAGCTTTAACTACATAATTTCTGAGTGCCTTTATTAATCAAGGTTAACATCACCCTGTTTACAGATGAATAAAATGTGAAAATAATCCAGAAACAATTAACTGGGTAAAATTATCAGCGACTTTACACTGTAAGCACAGGTGAAAGAAAGAGCTTAATTTGATCTTCAGAGTTTGTTTTGCAAAGTAAAACTTTCAGATTCATGTTATATGTAACTCAGCAGATGACATTAAAACCTGAAGCAGTCTATCTAAAGGTTGGCTCGATGCATTCGGCTTTATTAATCACCTGTCACCCAGGGTGTACAAGTCTCAGAGTTCAGAGCAGTGGGGCAAAGGGTCAGGGAGCGTCAGTGTCAACCGATGAGATATCCAGGATAATGGAGCTGCCAGCAGTGATGCCGCTGCTTTGCCTGTCATGTCACACCAAGAGTGAAAGCTACGCCTGGAATAACTTACAGCGAGGGAACAGGGGTGTATACAGACAGAATGAATGAGGGGTATTTAAAGGAAAGATTAGAGACATATTTGCTCTCTTAAATGGTGTGGAAAAAATCGCTATGAAGAATTTACAGATGTGAAGAAAGAAGTGTCTTCTGCATTGTGAGACAGATCTCTGAAAAGGGGAAACAGTGTAGAGTCTAGAGACAGACTGAGGGACAGACCAAGTAAAGAAAGGAGGGGAACGGGACAGTCGTGGAAATGATAGGAGAAAGGTATGTCACTCTTTAATGTAGATGGCAGGTAGCCTAAAGCCTGGAGCCTGCAAGTCTGTTAAAGAAGTGCCCAGGTGTTTTATGTGTGTGAGTGTGAGTAACTTGAGTCTGGATTACTGGCGGAGGGTTACATACCATTCTAAAGCCAGGAAGAGCTTACCTGGAAGCTGGTAGTTACAGTGTGAAATACATGTCTGTGAGAATCTATGTGTGTCTGTGAGGTCTTCTAGATCATCAAAGTATGTCTTCACCTTATGTGTGATTAGGGGTCACCGTGTGTGGCAATACCACCCAATTTTCCCCCTCTTCCTTTTCTATCCTTCTTTTGCTCCCATTCACATTTACTGTTTTATTTAAATAACTTACCCTTAAGTGAACTCTGGTGTTGCATCACTGAGAACATACAAGACCATGGAACCTCCCCTGCTTGTGGCATAACCCTTCAGGGAATTTGCAGGTTGCGTATTGATAGATGAGTTTGCCCGGTCGATGAATTATGGGATGGATTACAGAGGAATCAGGACGATTTATCATGCAGTGCTCCTCTACTCACCCCAATCAAACAAGTAGCCACTCAGCAGTATTGACCCATGCTTGCTAATGGCAGTCATGACTTGATAAGTCAGTAGCTTAAATCTATACATCATCAAAATCTTAACTTGTTTTGAGGCTTGAAGATATAGTTTAGGATTTTTGAAAGTTTCAGTAAGACATAATCAGCATTTAATATCTTACCTGCAGGAGCAAAACCATCTCTTATCCTTTATTTAGGATAAATCCAGATTAGTTTGCCCAGATGAATAAAGCTAATAGCTGGTCTGAGAGGCAGGGGCACCTTCAGAAAGTTTTGTAAGAGTTGGCCTGATGGGGGGGACTATTACTAATCTAGAGGTGGCCTACCAAGGCCAAAAGCAATTACAAAATATCAGAAGTCTGGTTTAAGCGTACTGATATGGTGGAGCTTAAATTTGAGTTCTAATGTAATATAATGAAATAAGAATAATAAAAAAAGCCCATGATAAAAAAAAAAAAATCTTTAAATATAAATTCACTTAGCTTCACAAGAGAGGAAGAGTTTACTTTATGTCAATCACACAGCAGACCTAACATGGCTGACTTTCTTTGCCTCAGGAACCTCCCGTCTAACCCCCCACCCCTAGTCCCAATGCTCCATCTTGGCTCAGAGTCAAGCTGCCTTGTCCAGTTGCACAATAACCCCTCTCTGAGGCAGGCAACTGCATCCCCTTTCTGGCTCCATTAGTGCCACTCTGCTGGCATAGCCGACATTCTCCAGTGGGACCGTCATCGCTGGCCACTCTATTGGCACCCCTGTCACTCTGCAACAACCACAAAAGAAGAGCTCACTGCCCTCCCTCCAGCGCCTCTCATGCTCACTTGGTCTTTTTTTGTGCACCCCCCACCACCACCATTTTCTTCCTCTCCTTGTACATCTCTCGCCCTCCTGCTATTATCTTCCTTTTCTCTTTACAGCACCTTCTCCTAACTCTTTTTCGTTGCCTACCCTCCCTCTTCAGCCCCCTCCCTGGCTCTCTGTCCTCAAAGCCCAACACATTGGTTTTGAGAGGCTTATGCAAGACCCTCATCCATGGTAATGAAGCAGAAGAAACCAGAAGAGGAAACTGGAAGCTGACCAGTGATTGCTCCCAGAGATGTTGCTCACAAGTTTAGAGCCTCTCGCATTATTTCACTAAAAGCTGAGTGTGTTTGAAGTGACCACGGCGACCCAGGCTCATTAAAACGCACTATGTTTGCAGAATGTGAGGACTGGGGCCAGAAACAAACCCACAACACAGCCAGTTCCTTTGAAATAGTTTAAAAACATATGATTATTTTAAAAATAATTAAGACAATTATTTAATATAGCTTTATCTTTCTGGTGCAATGCAGTACCTTGAAGAAGTACTCATTCCCCTCAGCTTTTTCCACATTTTTGTCATGTTGCAACCACAAACTACAATGTATTTTATTGGGACATTATGTGATAGACCAACACAAAGTGGTGCATACTTATAAAGCCAAAGAAAGATTTATGTTTTCTTTACCTTTTTTCATAAATAAAATTCTGAAAATGTGGCATTGTATTCAACCACTTGAGACAATACTTAATAGAACCATGTTTACCTGCAATTACAACAGCAAGTCTTCCGAAGTATCTACCAGCATTGTACTTGTATGTAGCTTCATCTATCTTTCCATCAACTCTGACCATCTTTCCTCCTTAAGAAAATCATCCCCACAGCCTGATAAGCCCACAACCTTGTGTCACAATGTAGATTTCAGGGTAATGTGCATTAGAAGTTTTCATCCATTAAAAGTAGTTTTTGCATGTGGGCCAAAAAGTTAAGATTTGAACTTTTCTGATTTGAGCACCTTTTTCTTTGCATTTGCTTTGTCGCCTGTGTGACTCATGGCAAACTTTGGACTGGATCTCGAATAGTTTTCTGTCAAAAATCAGTTTATCCTGCCATTATTCCATCAAAGCTAGGTTTTGTGGCGCAAAACTCTCCCACCTGAGCTGTGGATCTTTGCAGCTCTCCCAGAGTTACCATTGGTCTCTTGGCTGCTCCGCTGATTGATGCTGTCAGTGCAGATCCACGTCTTGACAGTGTTGTAGTTGTACCATACTTGGATTTTCAGATGACTGATTGAACAATACTCAGTGAGATGTCCAAAACTTGGGATATTGTTTTTGAATCTAATTCTGGTTTAAACTTCTCCACAGACTCGTCCTTGAACGGTATGCTGCGTTCCATGATTTTCATCATGCTCTCACTAAATCCACCAAAAACTCATATTATTTTAAAGCACTTGTACTTACCTACAGTACTACAAATTGCCTGACTCCTGTTTATCTGTCAAACATACTGCTGCATAAAGCTTTTCATCCCAGGTTCAGAATCTGTTGTTTTTTCCTCATTCAAAGGCTTACTCTTAAAAAAAACAGTTGATACCACTTGTTTTATTATTATCATTATTCATTATTTTACTGTGAATCTTGTGATGTGCAAATGTTAAAGGGGTGAAAACACTATTCCAAGAGGCAGTAAATGAATAAAGAATTATGTGAAAATCAGAAAGAAAGGATAAGTGAAAGTGCTGCACTGTAGCCGTGTATAGCTCTGGGCTGGTGATGGATCAGCAGGTTTGTAATCACAGGTTGTTACCCGACCTGTGTGTGTCCCTGTGTGAGCTTGCTGGTCTGTGTGTGTGACTGTGTCTAATGACAGGTTCCAACCCTGATGTGTCATTATCCAATTACAGTTTTCTCTCATCTCTACGGCAACACTGTGCTCCCCGTAATTGGACGGCTGCTCAAGAGAGCCCTGACCTCTCACCAAGTGTCAGGCAAAGGGAAGCACACACTGACAAACACACACACACACACACACACACACACACACACACACACACACACACGCACACACACAGGATGCCGGGAAGGTTGGGTAATTCAGGATAAAACAGATGCTATCTGAAGGAGTGATCAGATAAACTATGCAAAGACAAGTTTGGACTTCATATTACATATTCCTCTTAGCACTTTTCTCCCCCTACTTCATCAGTTTCTCTAGTTTTGCTGTCACTCTTTTTCTTGCTCTCCTGCGAATGTGATGCGTCTAAATGGACTTAAATGGGCCAAGTCAAAGCAGAGCTTTTGCGGTCTGTGGTTCTTCTTGAAGCTCTTTTCTCCTCTGTCTCTTCATATTTTCATAAAAACAAAACACTGGATTTCCCCTCCTGGCCCTCCTAAATATTTCACATGGTTTGAGGGCTTCCCACCCTGTCTCCTCCTTGTTTATATAAGTGAACACATAGATTGCAAAACTCTATGGGGTTAAATTTGATGCCAAGATAAAGACAGATTCTTATCGTTCAGGGAAATTCAATTATTGACTATTGGCACCGTTTTAAATACAAGGGGGGAAACGTGAAGGAGATTATTAGGGTGGAACAAGAGAGTGACTGTGAGCTTGCATGTTTCCTCTCCCATTTTCTTGGATCAGAGGTCCATTATTAGACATCAGAGTGACCTGAATTCTGAATGCTGATTGAAAGAGAAGTCTTAATTCAAGGAAGAAGATTTAAAAACTATATTGGAACAGATTGAAGTTCTTCTTTCAGCTAGACATATTGTCTTTCTGGAACGATGCAGTCAGTGTAACTCACTCGAACCACAGAAACGCTTTGAAAAAAACTTTTGTGTCGGTGCATTTTTCAGATACATCATTTGATATTCTTTCTCATTATCTCCACATTTCAGGCCAATAATGAGCTGAGAAACTGATAACAGTTCATTTTGAGATCTTTGTGAAATGTTTCTTCGTCCTGTGTTTCACTTTTATCATCTTGCTATCTCCAGCAGAAGCAGCCAGATCAGTTCACTTTATAGTTTATTTTTCAAATGTCTGCACAGGGGGAGATTGTGTGTGCTTATTTGGGTTATTTTCCTGTTTGGTTTTGGGAAGACATAGCAATTAGCTTATTATTTTGGGAGGCACCTCCTATAATGTGTTGTTACATACAGAAGGCAGCTGCAAAGAAACACATGAGTAAAGTACTGTACATACAGAGAAGCCACAAGGGCCTGATGTTATGATGTAAGCCAGTTTTACAGCTTCCATAATTACAAACAAGACTCTGGAGAGGTGGGTTACTGTTAGCATAGGTGTGTTTAGTGCACACAAGACTCCTGCCAGAGATGATGCCTTAAGGTCCTGCAATGTAATTCGTGTTTTCCTAGACGTCTCATCAGCTTTTTCAGTCAGGTTTACTGAAATAGCACCATTTACCAAATAAATGTCATCTCAAGGCACTTCATGAGACAGCAGGTCCATTTTCATAGTTAAATAGAATCCAGTTCAAATCAAACCCGTCCATTTTATCATAATGCAATTCAATCCAAATTCTAATACAGTATAGCCAGATTTAGTTGATCATAAAGCCAAATGGTAAAAAGTTATCTAAGGAAGCCCAGCTGATTGCATCAGATAACTGACTTTGCTCATGCAGTTTGGAGAGAAACACAAAGTGCACACAGAGTTATTGGCTTCTTCAGGTGCTGCATCCAGGAAAGAAACAGCAAAACATAGAAGCACTGGGTCAGGAGTGCTTACCAAGTTGAAGGAAAAGACACAACTAGAAACAGAAGTGCTAAACTTGGAGTACCTTCTGAGGGAAAGAAAGAAAAATGTACACACAATGAAGAGAGGAAAGAGAAAAATAAAATCACAATTCCCCCCCCCAAAAAAAAAAAAAAAAAAAACAAAAAACACTACAGTTTGTTTGGGATCTGTATGATAACCATTCATGCCTTTGATGAATTAAAACAATCCTCTACCTGACAGAGGGATCCATACTTAAAATGTATTGGCAAACATTCAATAAATATTTAACCACAAACTGTATTCCTCTTATTAGTTGATTCTTCATTATATAGTCAATATATTAGTATAAGTTTTCCGATGAGGCTCATTTGTTAGATTAAAAATACCTTTTGAAAATACCTTTTTTTATTAGGCCCAAATTTCATCAGTAAAAAGGGTTTTTATTGGTCTGATGTAATATTCTAATCTTAAATGTTGTGTTTTCATCAGCTGTAAGTGGAAAATCATCATAATTAACAGAAATAAAAGCTTGAAAATAGGGGTGCCTACGTACTTTCTAAGGTGTATGTCTTGCAGCAAGAAGGTCCTGGGTTCAAATCTCAGCCTGGGGTCTTTCTGCAAGAAGTTTGCATGTTCTCCCTGTGCATGTGTGGGTTCTCCCTGGGTACTCTGGCTTCCTCTCACAGTCCAAAAACATGGTTGTTAGGTTAATAGGTCTCTCTCAATTCTCATTCGGTGTGAGTGTGTGCATGCATGGTTGCTTGTCCTGTCTGTCTCTGTGTTGCCATGTGATCAACTGGCGACCTCCAGGGTGTTCCCCGCCTCTAGCCCGATGACCGCTGGAGATAGGCCCCAGCCCCCTTGCAAACCTGCATAAGCGTGATGGATAATGAATGGATGGCTTATTTATTTACAACTGAGGAGAAATAAATTACAAACTGTTAATTTTATTCCAAGATGTGAACCAAAAACAAGTTACGTAAACCAAGAACATGTAAAAAAAAAAACAAATTGAAAACTTGAGATTTGGTGTTCAGTTGAACTTAAAATCTTCCTTTACCTTTTTCTTAACCTGACTTTAGGACTAAAGCTGAAAAGTCTGCAGACACTAAAATAAACGCTTTAATATAGATGACAATTGTTAGGTTTTTTTTTTTTTTCATTTCAGTTAAAAATTAGATTTAGTTATATAAATGACACATGAATTTCCTGTGATAAGGTTTTTCCTGTTACCTTTCATTTATTTCAACTTTGTTATTTTTTTAATCAAGCATATACATAGATAATATATAAAACTTGATGAGGACTTATGTAAAACTCAAGATGTCTAGATCAAATACAAGATGCAATCAGCACAGTGGAGTTCCTCGGCAAAACCATTACACTGGGCATCAAATTAGGGGATCATTGCAGATTACTTGAGACCAGTATAGTGTATGTGAGCAGCAGTAACCCTCATTCACCACCTGTGAAATGGAAAGTGGAGGAAAAAACATAATAGTAACGTGATGAGATGGAAGGTAAGGAAAGGAGGATGGGAAAGGAAAGGGTTATTACCCACAACAAATCACAGCTTGGCAACCTGCATGTTCCAACAAAACCTCAGACTGATGATACTGACACACTATATCTGTGTGTGTTCCGCATGCTAGTCCCATGCAGGTTCGCTGAGGGTTTGTAAGTTCAGTGTTTTAAGCTTGACATGCCTCATTTGAACTGAATTTCCATGCTCTTGTGTGTATATGTTACTCTCCAGGTGTGTCATCATCCAGCTGGTAAGAGACAAAAAGAAGAATACTATGAATCTGCATTTTTTTTAGAATGATGGCTCCACTCCCATATCCTGCTTCATTTCCTTTAATCAGCTCTCTGAGGTGATAAAAACCATTGGGCTGGCTTGGCTGGCTTTTATGGAGTTTTTACTTAACTTTCTTTTGTGACTCCTTTTACCTTCAAACTCGGTTTCTTATTTCTTGCAAAGGGTTGCCTATAATTGAGGTAAACTTTTCAAATCTTACAGATTATAACTGATAGCGGCTGTGGATCCTGCAGATTATGAGAAGTACAAACAAAGCACATTAAAGCAAATGCCAATTTAAGTGGCATAATTGATACTTGAGTACTAAATTAGAGGGATTCTATTGTGAAAATTCTTTCAAAGTTTCCAGACATAGTTAAGAAATTGTTTTACCTCACACCATCATCACACTAATATGTATCTGTCCTGAGTTTCAGGAATATATGCTACCTTAAGAAAAAAATTCTTCAGCATTCCCTTCCTACACACTGAACACAAATTTAGAACAGTAGCACACACCATTTTATCACCCACTATGCCAGGGTGCCACCGATTTTTAGACATATTGACAAATTGCACAGCATTAGCATTGCATGCCATATATACCACAGATGTACTTTACTGCTGAAGCATTTACACAACTACTACTCAGATATCACAGAAATTAACTCAAAAATACAATTTTATCTTATGAAACATTTTGCAAGAGCTCTGTCTGCACTGATGAAGTTTTAGTCATCTTGGGACACTTAAAACTGAAAGTGAAACTGATAGCATGACCTTCTTTCTGAACAATTCAGCCTATGCAGTCATAGAGCATTGATTAGGTGGTAAGTCGGTCCTTAAATGTGGAAAATTATGTTACAGTGACGTCTCCAACTGTAATTTACAATGTTCTGACGCTGTTGAATGCTGTGAGTTTCACACCCTTGGTCCCAAAACATATGCACAATTCAGAATGGGAGTGCATCAAAATCAAAACGCATACTTCAAACACATGAGAGGACTTGATGTCCCACAAAATTGCTTCCTTTTATACATCTTAATATGCCAACATTCATGTCAAAATAGGAAACAGCTTGACAGCAGCTTAAATGAAACATCTTTCATTATATTTTTGTTTTAAATTTCCGCTTATTTTTTATCTATGCCTTGAATCCTCATTTTTCTACTTTCTGTTCATCTTCAAACTCTTTTGGAATTGATGGGGTAGAAACAGAGACAGCTGATGCCTGAAGGTGATGAGTGTTGCTCGTCAAGCAGAATGGATGGTCCTAATTGAACAGTGCAGGTGTGTGTGTGTGTGTGTGTGTGTGTGTGTGTGTGTGTGTGTGTGTGTGTGTGTGTGTGTGTAACAGTTCGACATATGGTAGTCATTTCCACAGTAGTAATTATGTTATGGGAGGTTTAAGGTCAAGGTTAAATAGCATGTAAAGATAAAAGAGAGCGCGGGGAGCATTTGAGCATTTTTATCACTGTTTGTTTTCCACAACTACTCATGAATTTCTGGACATGTGGGGGTTTTTTTCACAATTCTGTTTTCTAGTGCATATCATAACTATTGCAGTTTTTCTCAGTCACTTTGTGCATTTTTCAAATTATCCTCAACATTTGAAAAACAGTAAGTGCATTTCTCAAAACAATTCGTACAAACAGCAAAACACCATGGATTACCTGCAAAATTCAGTCTTTCTCAAAGTCTTTAGTTCATCTCTCAAAAGTAAATATCTGTGTCAATGAACATGTCTGTCCCTCTGTATGACAAGTCATTTTTCATTGTGTACAGATAAGAGAGTGGAATTGCTTTGTCATGTTGTCAATATAGCAGTATAGCAGGGATGCTCTGTTGTGAACTATGGCTAAAGTTTTGATGACAAGTATTGTAAGTTGTAATTGTGGAAGATCAATGGCAAGAGACTGGACAAGATTCACATTTATGCTTTTACTGTTTTGTTGATAGACCATGTCATTGTGATACAGAGAGGAAAAGACAGCACTGCAGAGCACAAAGAAAAAAAAACAAAAGTAGAAATGGGGATGTAAGACAATCTCCTTAAGGAAAACTGTACATGCAGTATTGTAGGAATTACAGTGCAGTCTTCCTACACCTGGCAGTCATATACTAAGGAATGAGGAGTAAGGTGAGAGGAACTCCATCAGCATCCTGTTGTGGGTCACAAACCATTGCTTGATGATGATGGATCGATGGAAACTCACATAGGCCCTAATAGCTCTTCTACCTCTTTCTCTGTTTTACCACATCCTCACTCCTCTTCGTGCTTCTCTTCTCTCTGGCTGTTGACCCCGTCCAAATCCTTGTCCTTCCATTGTCAGAAATGTAACATGGTGTCGTGTTCTGGTTATATACACTACATTCTGCCAGTTGATCATGAGATGCACCTTTGAGCTATTTCAGGGAACTGGTTGATCATTGGTTGATCAACCAGTTCAACTTCACACATTTACCTACTTTGGAAAAACTCAGGATTCACCTGGGAGCAATTTACCAATTCAGGACAGACTTGGAAAAAAAAAGTCTAATGGAAATGTATAGAAATATTCTTCACATGTTATGACAACTTGTTCAAGCATTTTGCATGTTAAAAGTTATACAATGAACTTATGCTTAAATGTTGTGGAAGTTGAAACTATTCAACAGAGACCCATATAATACATTTTGATCAACATGACAAGTGCAATTGAAAATGTAGGAAAAAGCAGAGAATTGTACATAATCACTTGCATGAATGTACAAAAGCATTTGTAATATGTTCACAGAAATGAGAAACTGCTTTTTTTGATGTGCACAAGTGACACAATGATTTGAAGATTGAACAAGTAGTTTTGAGAATTTTAATTCTGTTCTGAGAAATGCACCAAAGGGACTGAGAAAAACTAGATTATACCAACAGTGAACTGATATTTGGAACAAATGTTCATATAATATTCTCCTCAAAATACACAGATCCAGACACAAACATAAAAATGACTGAATTAACACTCCACCATTTTTTTCTTTCACACTGTAGAACTATTATTTAAGTGTCACAACTATTGGTATCAGAAAAAAAAACTTTATATAATGTACAATGCAACTAAAGCCTTTTTTCAAATACATATATACATTACTATTAAAATTTCTCAGTGTGTCATGGGACTTGATAATATTTGTCTGCTTCTATCGGTACAAGTGACACTGAGGCTCCTTTCTCTTAGACACTGTTCAAAATGAGAGCAACAAGAGAACATCCCTTTCAAGGAAGAAAGATGTGTGTTGATTTTCATGAGTCAGAAAATGACTTAAAGGAAGGAAGGATGGATGGATGGATGGATGGATGCTATATTTGCTGATGTACTTGTGTATAATAGATGCCAATAAAGTGATAACAGCAGATTTGCATCATAATGGTGCAATTTGCTGTTTAAAAAAAAAGTGTATTTACTTACAAATTCCTGATTTCGTGCTTGTTAGATTTTTGGTCACCTCTTTCATCGATGTTGCTTCTTTTCTCAATCAATTTCTGTACTAAACTTTTAGCAGCTGAATGTCCATTACCAAGGCCTTCAAGTCTCAGCTCACCAAGACAAATTCTGCTGTACGAGCAATCTAAATGTGTGTGGGTGCATGTTTATGGTGATTGATATGCATTAATGATGTGAGGCGAACAGCCATTAAAAGCTTGGAAACTGTACGCAGCTCTGCCTTGAGCTGTGACTATTATTCAGAAAGTTTCCGGTGCTTGCAAAACACAAGGGACTGCAGTGGCAGATGTGAGGGAAAGATGTGTGTGTGAGCTATCAGTAGCAGGTGGTAAGTTTATTTCACCCCAGCCCCCCTCCCCTTACACACACACACACGCCACCACCACCATACACACACTCACAAATTCTGTGCTGAAGCTTCACTTACAGTTGTGTTTACAGGAATACTTAAAGACCTCAAGACGCAATGTCCAGCATAACTTCATATAAGGAGATTTTCCACTTCAGTGATGAAATCACATGAAAAACAGACAGATCTGAGTGCCTGTTTGCATTCATACCATATCAACAGGAAACTGGTCTACTGTAGGCAGGTAGCTCACAACCATTTCCCATGTCTTGAATTCAAATCAGAATAACATCATTTTGCATCTTGATGTTGAAATGAAGCAAATAAAAGCTAACTGCTAATCTGTTTTGGAGTAATGAGCAAATAATGAGGAGTGTTGATACAGTTTAAGTAGCCAGAGTCTCAGGTTTCTAACAGAGTGCTCCAGATGGGCAGATTTGCTCATCTTAACACTAACTGGGGTCTGGCAGTTCACAAAGGACAATATATTTGTTACTGCGGTGGCTTTTTGCAAAAGAAAGGATGAGGGGGTGGAAGAAGGGGAAAATAGAGATCATTATTAAATTCCGTCTTCCTGAGGTCAGTGACGGTGAGGCTTTTAGTGACTGCTGGAAACATTCAGCTCCAACACCCAGGCTAATTGGTTAACGACATCTGATGTCATAACATGCCCTGTTCTCTTAGTGCCAACATCATTCTTCATCTCTGGTACTATGCTCTTTTTATTGTCTCTTTAAACTGACCCATTCTTTCCTTTTAATAATGCACTTCTTAAAACTGTTGTAAATTACAGAGGGCATTAGAATAACAACCATTTCTTTACGGTTTTGGTGTGCATTCCAAAAAAATTGTTTGATTGATTGATTGATTTCATGGTTTCTTTTTTTGCGGGGTTCAATGATTATGTTTGTTAACAAGTTGCACAGAACGCACACTTTCTGTGGTCATGAAGAAGATCCTGGACAATTTTGGCTTAATATTTGGCAACTCTACCTAATGGAAAGAATAGTGTTCATTTAAGGTTTGTTCTATGTCTCCAAGTACAGAATAATTTGTTCATTTACTTAAGGTGAACAAAACACAAAGTTTCTTTCTTTCATACTTCACAATAACTCTAGTTCAGAATGCCTGGGAAGTCTTCATAGGTCCCTCCTACCGCAGCATTTGTGGATGTAGTACCCACGTCCATGCTCAGTTCTAACTAATCACACAAAATATGTCAGACAAAACAAAAAAAAGTTAAAGCAAGCTGCAAAACACCCAAACCAGTCCCAGTGCAGTTTTTCTCTACCAAAACGATATCTTATGATGGTACCATCTGTGATTGCCTTTATTAAATCAAGATTTCATCTGGCATTAAAGCACACAGCCCAACTGAGTAAAATTGGAACTGGTATTTTTATGACCTTTAGCCATTTGGATGATGTGTATGGGTGTGTGTCAGAGGTTTTTGGGCGAATTTGTCACCTGGACGTGCAAAGTTTTTTTAAATTATGAAGTGAGTAGGAACCTCTATCAGTGCCCAAGAGTAGCAGTGGGGATGGTAGCAGGGACCCTCACAGGATAGCAATACCACTAACACTGAGGTAGGTTTGCAGCAAAGCACAGGAGCAGCAGCCTCCAGACCACAGAGGCATGACACCTACTCAAGCATCAAGCAGCAAGACCAACTAGCACCAAGAAAAAGGAAATTTCCCCTGAGCCTCTAACCCACTAAGCAGGCATCTGTTCAGCAGAGAAGGTGGGGATAGCACCATCTTCCCTGGTGAGATACCCCAGGGAGGCCAGAAGCAAAGGCTTCTCACCTGAGCACGGTCCAGTTCCTGCGCAGAGTCGACCCAACATCTCACCTCAGGCCGCCAGCCAGGAGCTCATCAACCTGCAACTTGTCCCATGCCCCCATACAAACAACACTACACCAAGGAGGCCAGACTGGGGAGCCGTCCAATGACATCACCAGTGCCCCCAAGATCATTGCCACACCACCAGTCCCAGCTGATTAACCATTGGTGTAGAGGCAGGGGTCGAAGAGGGCCACACCAAGCCCCTGTGCCAAATTGGGATGGCAGTTGAGGTGTTGGAGACGCCTTTGCCTGATGAAAGTAGTCACTCCAACCCGAAAGCCTTTAATGCATAAAAATTAAGGTTCAGCATGCACAGGCCAAGCAAAGCAATTTTGAGGCAGGTTCTTCTTTCTTGATTGGCTGATTCTGGTTGCTTGTCGTGGATAGTGATATTTGTGTTCCAGCAGCATACATTTTATGATAGGTATGTTCCTTGATGTTCTGCATGAATGTGAGCATTTTTAACTTCTAATTTCTTTATATGTTTCAAGAGTTCTTCATAGCAGCTATCTTATTAAGAGATATTCCACCATATGCAGCAATGAATAAACAAATCTGTTTCTTCCAAAAATTTTAGTTTGTGGAGCTACTCGAAAGATATTTTACAAGAGGCTTTTTATTTGTCAGAATAAATTATAGGTTTCACTTGCAATCAGAGCAGCAGTGTTTTTTTATTTCCCCTGCCTCACTTTAAAATGTCCAAACTGAAGAAAATGCTTAAATTGAGTTTCATAATTAAATGTAAAAACATCTGTCAGGTATACAACAATCCTACAACTGTTTTGTTTTTTTTTTTTTTTGTATTACCATAATTGTTCAGTATTTATTTAAATAAATAAATTCAAATTCAATTCAAGTAAGTGCTGAAAAATATTGATCACATTTTACAAGAATTAATGGATCCATGAAGTTAGAAAGAAAGTAGCTGCACAGTTAAATGTTGGTGGGTTGTAATTAAAACCTCTCCTCGTTCTATATCTTAACAGACCACCATGTCTGACAACCTGACCCTCTGTCTCTCTGTCTGGGTGCATCCAGTTACCGAAGAACCCCAGACCAAAAATAACAACACGTTGTCCGACCTCTCGTTGCTGCTTTCTCATATTGCCCATAAACTTCACAGCTCTCCGTTGTGCCTGATACCGTAACACAATTTCAGAGCGCAAGCCAAGTTGAAAGTGTTCAGCAAAAATCTGTCTCCTACCTCTATCATTTGCTCATCGTAATCGCCAGAAACTCACAAGACACTGGACTGGGCTTTTCCAGAGTTTTGTTCCTGTAAGCAAATGTCTCATTAAAGAAAAATTCTGTGAACTTTGTTGAAAATATTGATGCAAAAAAAAGAATCAGAAGAATTAAAAAAAAAAAAAACAATAAGAATGAAATATTGCTGCAAGGCTCCCCATGCTGGCTTTCTTCCCCCACCCACCCAGATACCCTAATTCCTAACACTGCTTTACACCCCAGGGGAACAACAGCAGTGACCCATATGTGACATGAATCATCAGAGATACATCTGAACCCCTACATTACCCCCCCTACACACACACACACACACACACACGCATAATTCCATGTTTTCCACCCAAAGGAAAAAGCTCTACACGTATTCATCCTGTGGAGCTCATTCATTCAGTTGCACACACACTCACACACATGCAGGGACAAAAGACAGAACAGTGTAATGGACTTAGAGCCGCAGAGCTTCATGTGTGTTATAATCTTGTCATGATACTGTCCTAATCCTTCCGTAATCCACTTCTCCACTGGAAAAATAAAAATGGGATTACTCTTCTTTCTGTCTCCATTACACAAGCATCTTTTCTTGTAGTGTGTGTGCATATGTGTGTGTTGCCCTATGAGGTATTGCAGCATTCCCAGGAATGTCAGCTATCGTCATGCTCAGAGTTTTTTTCCGCTGATCCCAGGGCTCTGGTTTTTCTTCGGCTGGTATGACTGCTTGAGCCTCTGTAAGCTTCTATTAAACGTCTTGTGGGCTCAAACAGCAAATCCCTTCAAAAAAAAAAAAAGAAAAGAAAATGCATAATCAGATTTTACTATGAAGGTTAAAGGCACGTTTACGTTGTAACATGAAATAGTTTTTGTAAAGATTAGGGTTAATCTTCAAATTAACAGAGGTCAATGAAGTGACAGGCAGATGATCCTATTTATGAGTCTCAGTTTGTGTTTAATAACTGTGTGTTTGTATACAAATACTTTCATGCAGTGAAAATAATGTCTTTTCTCTCTTGTGGCTCCATGAGGAAAGCAATAATGGAGAAATTCGTCCAAACACACACATCAGGATGGAGCAGATGGCCACTGTGTGTGTTTGTTTGCGCTCAAATGATCATTTATATGCATAGTGAAAATTAACATACTAACAAGCTGGCTGTGCATATGTGTGCGAGTGTGTCAATCCCTGATTACCACTGTGGTCACACTCTGCTTGTGTGTTCCTTTGTGTGTGTGTGTGTGTGTGTGTGTGTGTGTGTGTGTGTGTGTGTGTGTGAGTGTGTGTGTGTGTGTGTGTGTGTCTGTCTGTCTGTGTGCATGGAGGGGGGGGCATTAGGTTTAAAGAAGAAATCTACTGTCATTTAAATACAGTGGCATCTTTATCAGTTTGTCTGGAAAAAAATGGCAAGGGATCAAAGGGAAGAGGTCAGTGGACACATAATTTAGAAACATGAAGAGAAGGGAAAGAAATGTTCCAATTATGTTGTTTAGTTTGATAGCAGGAGTCAGGGAAAGAAGGGAAGACAGAACAAAAACACGGCAGGATAATTCTTTTAACCAAAATGGTGGGTTTATGCTGTTGTGACAAAGGTTGGGTAGCTCTAATCAAACACTGGGCTAAAATTGTGACCCAGTTTGATGGGTTATAGAGACAAAAAGAATTCATTTTGAATTTTACAGTATGCTGATAAGATTTCAGTGAACCTTACAGGAATCTGTAAAATGTAAAAAAAAAAAAAATTAAAATTAAAAAAAAAAAAAATCAGTGTTTTGACTTTTTTGCCACCTATTGGTGTGATTTCTGTAATTTATTGGTTAAAATTTCTGTTTGTCATCATGATTAATTTTTTTAATGAGGGAAATAATATCAGTTTAAACAAATATAACCTATGCTGGCTTGCTCAAAAAAAGAAAGAAAGTAATGGTTGGAGTCAGTGAGGTTGACAAATGAAAATAAGAAAAAGCAATTTAAGTGCCTGCACACTTATGGAGATGGATGAGAGAGACAGAAGGGAAAAAAATGAGGAAACCGTAGCACATCACTCTGGCAGCATTAAAAGGCTCCTGTGACTTTTATATTCTCACAGTAAAGATGGTCTTAAAAGACACTGAAATGAACATAGCTTTGAGTGTGTGTTGTGTTTTTGTGTATCTGTGTGTTTCAGAATTTTTCACCTTGGAAGGACAATTTTTCCAACAAATATTAAGTTGTGAAGACCAAGTTCTCCTCATGGGGCCCAAAGCCCAGGTCCCATAAGAAGTGCTGTTTTTGGGTTAGGGGTTAGGTTTAGGACAAGGATGTGAGCTTAGCTTAGGCTTAGAACTAGGCATGAACTGGTAATGGTCAGAGTTAGGTGATAGAAATTAATAGAAAATGAATCAAAGTCAATGCAAAGTTCTTGTGAAGATAAAAAAAAAAACATAATGTGTGTGGGTGTGTGTGTGTGTGTGTGTGCAGAGTTGCCCTCAAGCTTCTGGCCACTAATGGACAGCAAAAGTCTTTGTTCCTGTGCAACATGGTTTTTGAGTAATGGTGCACACTCAGAGGAAAACACGCATATTATTCATCATTTGTGAATGAAATGATCATTTGTGCCTGTATTGCTGCACACTGTGACTTTTCCAGCTCAGGTTCGTGCTTCTTTTCTGGTTTGTGTGTATGTGTGCATGTGTGCGTCTTTGTGAAAAAGGTTGTGTTTTTGAGTATTTGCTTCTGGTGAGATATTGCAACTGCTGCAAGTCAGATCCTTGCAGGTCATTGGCTAACTGTTGCCCCGGGAGACGATTCAGCCGGCCATGATTGGCAGCAGATCCTAACTCACTCTGACATCTTGTTAGTGCAATCTGATTGGTCAATTAGTAACATCACTTACTCTAAAGTCCCTGGAGATGAATTAGAAAGAAAAGTTTGGTGATATTAGTTTATTTGCTATAAGATGACTGAAAAAGGTGGATACTGTTTTTCCTGAGTGAGACAGTTCCCCAGGAAAGGACATGTTTGATATTGATATAGAATAGATATATTAAAATATAATATATTATATTAATTGATATTGAGCCAAGAAATCAGTTTTGTATGATTGGGGAAAAAATCCAGAAATGTACTGAAAATAATTAATTCTTGAGTTGATTTAGGTATGGGCTTTGTCTGGGCCATTCTAACATAAATATGCTTTGATCAAAACCGTCCCATCATAACTCTGGCTGGATGTTTAGAGTTGCTGTCCTGCTGGAAGGTGACTCTCTGGCCTAGTTTCAAATCTTTTGCATCCTCTAGATTTTTTTCATCCTGGATTGCATTGTATTTAGCTCCATCCTTTTTCCCACCAACTCTGACCAGTATCCCTGCTGAAGTGAAGCATCCCCAAAGCATGATTCTGCCAGGGCTATGTTTCATCATGGGGAATAATCAGTTTTAGTTTTCCACAACATAGCACCCACATATAAGCCCAAAAAGATCAGACAGAGCAGTGTCTTGTAGAAAACTGAAAACAGGATATTTGGGAAAGGCTTTTCTTTATGCTCCCTTTGCCTGACAGGAAGAAGAGAATATTAAATTCAGCAGAAAAAAAATGCAACGCATAGCCAGAAGTACAAGAGATCAAAAGTTTCCCCTCAAACAATTATTGACAAGCTGTGATACTTTCTTAAATAAAGTTCTCTCTTTTGCTTTTGTTCCTCTTTTTGTTTCTTTGTTTCCCAGATTATGAAATGTTATCTTCTCAACCTCAGGGCAGCTACAAGGATGATTGTCTGATTTGAGCTTTAAACAATTGGAGTATGATCAAATTCATCTGCTGAAAACAAATAAAGCTTGGTGCTTTCCATACCGAAGGTTTTAAAATGAAGCATAAATTGCATAAGTCAAATCAAGTTTATTTGTGTAATACATTTCAGCAACAAGGCAGTTCAAAGTGCTTTACATCATGCAGTCACCAATTATGGAACAAGCAAGAAACATTACATTTTGACAAGTACCATCATCAGAATCATCAAGCAAATACATATCAAATATACTGATCAATGTTCCACTTACTCAAAGGCAATCCTGAATAGGTGGAGCTTTAGCCTTGATTTAAGGGAACTCAGTGTGTCGACTGTTTTGCAGTTTTCTGGAAGTTTTTTTGTTCCAGATTTGTGGTGCATGAAAACTGAATTCTGCTTCTTCATATTTGGTTCTGGTTCTGGGGATGCAGACTAAACTAGAATAGAAGAACTGAGTGATCTGGAAGGTTGATACAATGACAACAGATCTTTAAAAAACATAAAAACAATTCTTTCTTTCAACTTCTACTTCTGTTTGTTGTTTGTTTCCATCTAATCTTGCCTTTTTTCCTGTCAACTCAGAGGAAATGAGCACTACTGTGTTCATGTCGTGCCGTGCTGCTTATAATAAAGTTTTGTTTATGCGTAGACCAGCCATCAACAGCTAAATGAACTTGTTTAGCTCAAAAGATGGCTGGGTAAGACTGTGTCAACACACTGATTACTAAAGTTATGTTATCACAGCAGCAGGACGCCTGCACAGCCTGTTGCTGTTAGAGGCATCTCATGCTGTGTGTGAGTTAATAAACTTATGTGTCCTTTGACTGAATGCAATACAGCTGCCAGAGCTGTGTGATGATGGCATTACAGGAGGCATTTTGATTTGTCAGGGCAATGGGCTCAAACCAAATGCCTCACAGTATGATCAGGAAAACCATAGCAAACATGGAAAGATTCCCCTTTGCCCTGAGGTTATGTATTGATTTATTTTTACTGTCCAGTCTTTGGAGAAATAGAGAAACTGCAAACAGGAAGGTGTTAACATAGGTAACATAGGCTCCTACGAATACATGCAAACTGGAATGAGGATGTTTGGTATGTGGCTTCTGTGTCAGGTGAAGCCAAGAAGATTTGACACCTCGTCAGAAAGTCTGGGAAACCAGGCAAGAGATATCACTATGTGACACCGTGCTTTTTTTAGAGACTGGGGAATGGGAGAGGGGTCCAAATGGACCATCTCTGTTCCTCTGGCCCCCCCTCCACCACTGTGTTAGGCTCTGTATAGCATGTGGTTTATAGGTGCTTTTGAATTGAGGTTAAGACCTGAGAATGACCAGAGTGAATTCTTATTCATTAGGAGTTTATTGATTAAAAACACAAATGGAAAACATTGTTATATTGTGCCCTAAATACTTTGAATATCCTATTATTTTTAGATATAAAAGCAAGTAAAGTCCTACCATCAAAGAGACACAGGCATGGAGAATCTAAAAAATTAAATCTTTTGAAAAAGAAGAGCTGCTAAATGTGAGGGACACAAATATTGTCTATTTTCATAACACTGAGAAATAATTATCCTTCAGACACTGGACATTCATGGACAACTTATTCTGGATATTTAGGGTTGGTATTTCTTTGTCTTCAGTCAAAATAGGTTTAAAATTTGAGTGTTTTGGTCCTGCCAACATTTAATCTAAAAGAAACATTGAAAGTAAGGATTTAATAGCTATCTGGTTAACCCCAACCACCTTTAAACTACATGTAGACATAAAAAACTTTTAAGTTATTTAGACGGAAACCGATATCATATTTTCTATGTTTATTCAACGAAAACATTCTTGGGGGTGAAGATTACTTGATTTCCCAACACAGGAAAGCTGTATCTAATGGAACTTCTGAAGGCACAGAGTCTGTGTAAGAGGCAATACTTTGTCCCTTTGTCCTCAAATTCTATCTCGTTTATTTAAAATTATTAACAGCAAAATCTTTTGCCTCCTCTGTGTTCATAACATATGATTCTTCCATTGCTGAAACATATCTCTCCCATCTGCCAAACCTTGTTATGGACTGACTAGTTGTGGATATTTTAGGTGTTTTATAATGGAATATAACATAACCATATGTTGTCCAGTTTAGACTGAGAATAAAGGAAAACCCCAGTGAAAACATGCACAAAAAACGGCTCAGCTATTATCAGGAGGGTTTTATTGCTACAATGCCAATAAAGTTTTTTGCCATGGATTATTGAGAAGGCTATAAATAATTTTACTTATTTTTTAAAATGTGAACAAAAACAGATAAATGTATATGTTTTTAAATTAATACTCATTTTACAATTATTTGTTGTCTTTTGAGAGATGCCTGTCTCATATCCAGGCAAAAACAAACTTCTTGATAAAATAAAAACAATTATATATCTAAATCTGCCAGGGGTATTAATAATTTTTGGCTTAACTGTACCTATATACAGTTTAATTTTAATTATGATGATAAATTATTTTGTCTCTGCAAGATAAATGGGGTTAAGAAAATAAAAATGTCACACAGTGTTTGGCACAACAGTTTTTTTATGTGTGTTTTATAGTGCCTGTTGCCATGTGTGGTTGTGTATGCGGCGGCCGTGCACACTCTGCTCAGCATGAGCATGTGAATGGGGCTGAATAGGGCTCTACAGGAATGCCGGCCCATCTAAAGAAGATGAATGTGCTGATATGACAGTGATACATGGAGATGTTTACAGTAAAACCAGGAAAGGAAGAAAGAAATCTGACCCCAACAGTATTAAAAGAAAGAAGGGAAAAGAAAGAGGGAGCCAGCCAATAGGATGTTTTTGCTCAACTCCGATGAGCATAGAAAAAACTGGCAGAGTTTACAAAAACTGAAAAAGGACGGTTCATCCATCTCTCTGTCTTTAAAGAGATGCTGCTCTCTGTCTGCACTGTGTGATATCAGCAGAGGGATTGTCATGTGAACTGACATGGTTGGCTCACGTTTGCTGCTTGTTCAAACAGCCAACATGCACCCACCCCCAAGCACACACACACTCAAAGATGTATGGGCATATTAAGCTGGCTCGTCCCATCCCATTACTGCAAACAGTTCCTACAATGTCTGTGAATTACACCACACCAATGTTGCCCAATACAGAGAAAAGCTCAGTCTATTCACTGAGCACACACACATACAGGGAAAGCGTGAAACTGGAGTAAACACAGACTAAAGAGAAATAAGGTCATTTCCTTTCAGTGGCATTATGGCCTCTTTTAGATTTTCCTGTCTTATAACAGGGCTACTGTGGACTGTGAGAGCCATACCAGTAACTTTAGATTTGTGGAATTAATCTTCCAGCAGAAAACCACTGTGTGCAGTTTTTATACTGCAAAGAATATGGTATATAGTGTGACACTGGCTCGCTGTACGAGACTTAGCGCTGGTGCTGTTGATTCGCTGCAACTTTGTGGGAAAGTTGACTGTGAGTGGGATAAACCCTTATTGCCTGCTCCTGAGAGTGTGTGTGTATGTGTGTGTTAAAGTGTATGTGTGTGAGCTGATGGATGAACTTGCAGTCTGGTAAGCAGGGACATTCCCCTCTCTGTTCTCACTCTGTGCCATGGAAACCAGACAGGAGGGCTATGGTGGCCCACAGGAGCCAAATGAGGCGGCAATAATGCAGCGCTTAACCCCACATTGAAAAATGACTTTATTCTCTCGTCAATAGAGCAGTTCCTAACGCCCCGCCACGCTTATGCATGCATGTACACAGGCGCAAACACCAACGTGTACACACTCTCGTGTATAAGTAATTGAAATGTGCTGTGGGAGTTTCCCCATGGCTGAGGTGTGATACAGTTGATGATTATGCATTTCTGACGCACATTTCCACACACAGAAGCTCAGTCTTGGTTACATACACAGTATGTTTCTTGTTTGTTTAGTTTAATTTGTTAAAATGGACATTTGTGTATACTCCTGTGCTTTTTTGCAGTCAGACAGAGTGTTTGGATGACTTGTATGAAATGTGAGAAACATTTACTTTTCTTAAATGTCCTCTCCTCTCTCCACCCTGTCTCATATCTATGAATACAATTAAAACCAGATGTTTAAATGATATATATATTATTCATTTCTTTATCTATTTATTATTTTGTTATATATATATATATATATATATATATATATATATATATATATATATATATATATATATATATATATATATATATATATATATATATAAAAAGAGACACATAACCTTATTCCATCACCGTCTGACCATAATTTAGACAAAACCTTTCTTGTTTTTGGTCATTTAGGATTACAGTTTTTTTTTTTCTTATTTCATAAGAGCCAAAGAAATGACAAAGGCACAATTTGGTAGAGCTTGTATGATGATACCATAGCTTTTTTAAGCACCTGATAGGGTAATTTACAACATCTGAGTTAAAAGTAGGCACACCTGTGATTTTATTATTAAAACACTTAAAAGAAACTGGTGAACCATCCTGGGAAAAATCAAAGGAAATCTCAAAAAAAATATCGGGAGGAGAATTGTCGCTCTCCACAAGTCTGGTTCATCCTTGAACAAAATTTCCAGATTCCTGAAGGTGCTGTGTTCACCTGTTCAAAGAGATGGGCTAAACAGTACAGGACCAGCCATTATACTATCCTCAAGGGAGATAGGTTCTGTGTCCCAGAGATGAAGATGAGATTAAGTTGTTTTACAGAGAAATGTTTGCTTCAGCCCCAGAACAAAAGCAAACGACCTGTGAAGTGCTAGCTGGAGCTAATAATAGAATGCCGCTTTCCATATGGACTGAAAAGCCACTCAGAGAGAAAAAAGCCATTTTTCCAAAAACAACATAAAAACAGAGATCATAGTTTCCAAATGCAAACATGAAGAAATCATTTTATTTTTGAAGACGTGCTATGGTCCGAGAAAGCTAAAAATGGAAGGTTTGACCAGTATGACCATTTGGAGGAAAACAGGGTAAGCTTGGAAGCTTGAAAACCTCATCCCAACGGTGAAGTAAGGAGGTGGCAGCATTATGCTGTGTTGGTGTTTTACTGCAGAAGAGACCGGTGCACCATAGATGGTATCAAGAGAAAGAGCATTATAGGTAAATATTGAAGCAATATTTCAAGGTATCAGTCAGGAAGGTAAAGCTTGGATGCAAATGGTTCTTGCAAAAGACGATGACCCCTAGCATAAAACCACATTAGTTACAAAGTGGTTTAAGTGGCTATCACAAAGCCCTGAAAAGTCCCATAGAAAATTTGTGGTCAGAGCTGAAAAGCTGTTATGAACAAAGTGACCTACAAACCTGACTCAGTGACAGGTTCTGTCTGGAGGAATAGGCCAAAATTTCAGCAAAATTTGGTGACAAATTTCATTTGTGTCTGATGTCAAATCAAATTTAAAAGAAATACCAGTGTCATATTTCACAAAAGCAAACTCTTTCAATCAGGGCTTTGTTCTATTCATGTGAATGCACACAGCACAGTAGTGACCATGTGGGACAATAAAAGATTACTATTTCTGAACTACATTTAGAATAAGAAAAATGACCAGGCCAAAGATCAGGTAAATGTTGATCTTAACCCAAACTTTCATTGATGTTTCCAGCAAATATATCATATGAATTCAAGCCAAAATTATGTTTTTTTAACTTTAAATGGGCCTTTAAATTTATTTTGTTTTATCTTTGCTTGTGTTGTTTTTTCATTCTCCATATGACAACCTAAAAATAAAAATAAATGCAATATTACTAAGACTGCAAACTTGAAACAGAAAGCATCCCATATTGAAAATCATATCTCAGGACTAAGGATTCTACTCAATTATAAGCAAGTACAGGGGCTTGCAAGAGGATTCATACTCCTTGAACCTTTTAATATTTTGTCAACTCACAGCCACAATCTCAAACATATTTTTATTGTGGTCAGTTACTTTTTATGAATTGCATATGGTTGAAATTTAATTTATCAGGGCTTATCAGAGTGTAGAAGGTTTAATAAAAAAATGCAGATTTTTTTCAGATTTTTACTTGTATTACGTTACTTTGTTGTATTTCCTTCCACTTTATGATTATGCACTACTTTATGCTGGTCTACCAGAAATAATCCCAATAAATGCTATCAAGTGTTTGTGGTTGTTATGTAACAAAATGCGAAAAAGTTGAAATTTACTTTTGCAAGGCACTGTGAGTTTTTAAAGATACTGATCCAATTCATCTGTTTCTATGACAAACATCTCCAATGCTTTTCAGAATGCTCCCTTGCTCTGTTTCCAGAGGCTCTGTGTTCACTTAGCACACATATTGTATGCCTCTATCCATTAGCGTGTCTATGTGTGTGTGATGAGATAAAAAGGCAGAGCGAGAGACATTTAAGGTGTACTGTAATGTCATCATAAGTTGTGCCCTGAGGGAAGCTAAGAGCTTTTAGAGAGAGACAGCAAAAGACACTGATGACAGAATGGTAGCCAGGCGTGACTGACAGACAGGCAAGAAAATGAAGTGAATAGAAGAAGAGAAAGAAAGAAAAGGGAGACTGCAGACAGAAAAAAATGGCATAAAGAAGAAAATACCCTTTCATTTCTTTGTAGTCAACACTGAGTGGCAAATCTCCCTCCGTCATTGCTGTGTGTTTATGTGTAATTAGTAGTGTCTCAAAGGCACCAGTAGTATCTCTAAATTAACCTTAAGAGTGAGTGTTTTCATTTAAAAAATGTTTTAGAAAAGTCACACAATAATATGTGTGTCAAGTTTGCCTTCAGGCTTGTAGATTAAGGCTTCAGGGTTTATGTGTCCATTGGTGTTTTGTGACTGTGTATACTTGCCTCAGGGTACATTTCTTTATGCTGTCTGCTGTAAGGGCTCAAAGTAAAAAGCCTGCTAAAATTATAGCCTAAAGATATAAATGTTTGTATACACCAGAGATGGAGGGAAAGTGGAAGCCGTTAGAGATGTACAAAGAAAAATAGAAGGGCTTAGACTCAGTAAGTTAAAAAAAAAAGTCTAACAAAGCTGCTGCTGACAAATCTAAGACCTTTTTGAGTTGGAACAAATTCTGAAATGATTTGAAAAGTTGTTACATCCAGCAACAAAATCACTTGGTAACAATGCAATTAAAAAAGCCTCTTTGCTCTACATGCTTATTTATTATTATTAGAGGTGACATTACACCATATGTAAGAGATTGAAGGAAGTAGAGCCAAATAGTTATTTTTACTATTTTAGTCAAATTAAGTTAAGAACATACTATAGTGATATTTTTATTTTACTTTTATAACCACTCCACTTGCAAGTTAACAGCATTGTTGCAGATGGCATCACTAACTGTTCTAGCAGCCTCTTTCTGTATGTTCCAGGTTGCAAAAATGGCCTACCTTTCATCACAGCCTTTATCAGTTTCCCAAAATATAAAAAGATCCCATACAACCGATGACAGACAGTGGTCTGTCATGGGTTACCAAAAAAGGTAACTAAAGCAACTTCATGTTGTCAATCAGCCCTTCCTGTTGCTGCTGATGCTCCTTGTCTCACCAAACAGAGAATAGCATTACAGTTAGGAGTGCAAACAAACAGGGCCAGAGTGAGACTCATTTTCAGCCCTGTTCTGTAAAGTGTATTCAGTGTATTTTCCTAAAATATTTCCAATTCAGTGGAAGTAAGGGCTGCAAGTAAATTAATGTTCACAGATATCGGATCCTTATAATTAAAGATTTAAAAAATCATTTCACTGTTCTCTGCAAGTTTGTTATTCACAATATGACATAACTTTCAAATGAACCTATTAAATTTGTTTTCTCTGCACAAGAGAATTTAAAGAAATATGCCCAGCTCTACATCAAAAATATATGCCTGAGCAGTGGACTAATCTTTGGGACAATGTTGATTACTGTATCACTGGCTCTGCTTCTGGCACTAAATCACATTTTAAAAATGGTTATAATTCTCAGTACAAATCTCCCATTTTTACAAAGTCATCTGATCAAGTCAGGTCAGTTATGTTGAGCAGTCAGCTAGCATCTCAGAGCACCTTTCCTTTAAAGCCGTTCTATATCATACTCTTCATTATATTCATTCTAATAATATTCACTCAGTTAATAATCCTACCTGTCCACTCTGGACTTGTGGGCTCATGGCTGCTACTTGGTGCTGTATCTTTCTTCTGACTGTGGGGCTACAAGACAATTATTCCTAGTTATATGACATTGCATCATAAAAATATTTGAACTATGCAACGTTATGTTATATGTCACAATACCTCATAATTCAGTGACTTGATTGAACCGTGGTTTGCCTTACCCCTTTCATCGTCCTCATTTGACGTTACTAAACACAAACTCATTTTTGTGAAAAAGTTGCCAGGTTTTGCACATTTTGCTTTGTCTGTTTCCAGAGCTTCCCCATTTATGTTTAGCTTTCTCCGCACCACTCTTGCTATTTCTACTTTCCATCTTTTAAACACCTCTATGTCTACGTCTACGAAAACAAAACAAACAAATTAAAATAAATAAAAACATGAGCTGCCAGTGGAGGTGGACACTGTTTGGGGACAGCAGTTATGGCAGGCCATTTTACATAAAATTGGCTTCACACTTATATCGATCACAGATAATCAGACAAAACCAATTTTATGTTGAAATGGCCTTACCATACAGTGATAGCAGCTTACTTGATTAACCCATCAGTGCCATGACTGCAGATCGGTCAATAAAAGGGAGGGTTGGGGACAGACCCTTCCAGCCCAAACCTCAGATCAGCCCACGTGTAAATGTCCCAGACTTTCTAATCAGCCAGTCCGGGTCTGCTAATAGAACTAACAGCACTAATCACTAACGAAGTTATTTACAAAAAATAATAGTAATTCAACTTATGAAAGATTTTGCTTTCTACTCATTTGATAATTGGTGTCTCCAGACAGTTTGTTTATGTTATGCCCTTAATAGACCAAGACATTTTTTAATGTATAAAATTCCTGGTATACTGTTTCCTGTCTTGTCATATATAACGTCATACTGAAAAACATGTGTAATGAGGATCTAAATATGCAGAAATTAAGGTGATTTTGTGGAACATAAAGTTCTGTCACATCTTTGAAGCATGTGAGTCACTTTTGATGCATTCCTGTTCTGAATAGTGGATGTTTATTGGGATCAAGGTTGTAGAATTCGTAGCCTTTTGCTGCACCATGATAAGTTTTGTCACTTTTGCTAATCGACTTGTATGGAGGGCTGGTGGAAAAGGAGTTGTTTGTTTTTAAATGGAAATGAAATATAAATGTTCATTTAGTGCTCCCAAGTGGTCAAACAAATATTAGTTTCAAACAGAAAATACCTCAAGCTGTCAAGTGTTAGTTTTGGTTTCAAACATCCAGCAGGCTGATGTAAGTGAATCTTCATCAGGCCAGAAAGTATAGCATAGTATAATATTAAGTAATGGTGTTAGCGGGTCATTGCTGCTGCCTCTGTGTTGCAGTTTTGTCAAATCTGTAGCATTGGCACCCATGTAGTTTATACATCGCGTGTAAGACCTGTGGCGCTCATGTCTTACAACAATTTTTACAACATATAGAAAAATTTCCTGGCAACATTGCTTATGTAATGACCAAGTTGGCCAAATTATTCACGCTACAGGGGTTAATGTTTTTTTTTTCTAGTGCTGGCTTGTCATTTTGCAGTGTAACAAAAAGTAGATAGTATGTTAGGGTTTCTGGGACAATGATATGTGTGCCTCAGGTGTATAATTCAGGCTTCATGTGTCCATTTGTGTTTGTGATTTTGTTTAGTAACTTTTAGCTGTCTCGTCTAAGGCCACAAACTGTAAGAAATAAAAAACTAAAGTTATACATGTTTGTATAAAGCAGAGACGGGGAAAACAAAAAGAAAGAAAGAGATGTACAAATCAAAAAGAAGAAGAGTTGAACGGTAGAGAAACAATGTTTCAAGAGGAATGTAGTGGATGCAGTGGAAAAGTCATTATTAAAGATGAGGAATTATTTTCCTTGAAAGTGAATTGTTGCCATTGTATTGTTTAGTATAATGCATTTTCTCCTTTATCTATTTAAGATGTAATAAGGAAGAAGACAGGGCATAAACGGAAACATTAAGGTATGTAAATAAAAGATTTTGCGGAAGGATGTGTCTAAGCGCATGTGTGAGAGTAAGTCCAAACACCGAGGGTGAAGTAAAAGTTAGAAGTTAAAGGACTGATGCAGTGTCTTGTTAACCTGCATACCTGGCAACAATAGCTCAGTAGGACTCCTTCAATCCCCAGCCTGTCTCAAGTGCTGCCTGTCAGTGTTTAGAGTGCTTTCTTTCTACTCAGGCAGCCTGCTCGAGCGCCTTCTGTATGGCCTCACCAGGGCCTCCTTAGATCCCTGTGGTTAAAAAAAACTAAAAAGTTTTCACAACACCAACATCTCCAGTCCTCTATTCCCAAGACAACTATGACTGGAAAAATGACTAAAACCAGTGTGGTTAAAGTTGCAGCATTTTCCTTGAAAGTACTCAATGCTAGCATGCAATTCTTGTCAATTTTTGTACAAGTGATCATTAGGTGCTTTTTTCAAAAGCATTGTTCTGCACTTCCTGTAAACTACCTGCCAATCAAACACTGAAGTAGCGTTCATGAATTCTTTGCATTGTTTGGTCAAATACTGTCTAGGCCATCCAACCTTTGGTGAAGTTGAACTGTTTTACGAAGTATTAAAACACTCCTGCATGTTTGTTTCCTCAGGGTTATTCTATGTGAACCACCTTTGCTGTTAAAACATTGAACCTGTTTTTTAATCAAACAGCAATGTGTGATGTAAAACATGTTACTAGTGTGCATAAATAGCTGTCAAGCGACCAGCCACATCTTTGTCATTTTTAATGTCTACTAACAATAAACATTCAAAACAAAATTTAATTTCTCTTATTTGGACGGTATTGACAAATGCTTCCTCCAGATGTAAGAGATCCAAAGCAAGTGGTAAGGGGAGCAATACCTGTTATATCTCCTGACACCCAAGCAGCAAAGAAACTTACCAAAAATCAGTGCAACCCCTCAGTCAGCAATGTCTCTTTTCTGACATAGTTCAGTCTCCATAGTAACCAGCTGCCATACTGGCCACTACTTTTATTGCTGCTTTCTCGTCTAACTTAGAAATTTACCATAGCATCCGAATGTAGGTTTCAAAGTAGACCCACCAGTTTGTGATATGAGGGATGTTAGTTGCTGGTCCTAAAGTATGTCCGACAAAATTAGGGACTCCCCTATTGAGACAATCAGCAACCAAAACATAGCAGTCTCTTTTAGCCCTTTTCACTAGCGCCTCTACAGCACAGCTCAACTTGGTTCAAGTCTGTTCAGCACGGTTTGAGTGGTTTTCCATTATACTTCAGGAATAGCTCTAATGGGTGGGTTCATCATAAAGTTGGTTGGCCCCAGAGTCCAAAAATTGACACCACACTCCTTACCAGCTGGTGGCAGTAATGCTCCATTAAGCTATTTGCCAGCCACCATTAAACATAGTAGAAGAAGAAGATCCCAAAAAGATATGCAACACAACAATGGAGGACATGGCAACAGTCGCTGCAGCAAGTTATTGCAAATGGCAATTCGGGTTACTGTAAGAGAGTACCTCTTGTGATGCAATTAGTGACTCCGCCCCCTAACGAGTCAGTAACTGACAGTCTTCTGACGTGTTTTCAGGCCAACATGATATACCAGGAACCACAGCAAAGTACGTTCTGAAAAAGAGACTGGTTTCACAAATTCTTGCTAGGTGCTAGTGGAAAAAGACCATTACGCAGTTGTATACCTGCAGATATGAATAACAAATTATCTCATCCAAGGGATGGACATTAGCATAACAAAGCACTGATGTAGTTGTTTCCTGTTGGTCACTTCTAAGCAATGCTCATCTAAAAGATCTCTGTTTCCAAGCGCGCCACGCCACGTTATAACTTGGTAAGCTTGGCAAGCAACGCCACTCTTCAGCAGTTGGCCATACTGCTTTCTTACAGCAATCCTTCCACAACCCTTCACACATCATTGAACACTATCCTCATCTCCATGAAGAATCTAAAAGAGGGTCTCTAATGTAGAACACTGGGAGAAAAATAGATGTATTTTACTGGAGCAAGGGAGGCATCTGCAGATATGCACAAGATCATTTTCTATAAAAAGGCCAGTAAATATAATAACTGTAATATGCTCCATTTTTAACACTTTTGTGGTTTTGGAGGGCCCTAATAACTCTTCAAGATAAATAAACAAATGTTAATTCAAGACAACAGATATAGATTTCCTTTTTCCATTTTTTTATATTTTTTTTTTATTTTTTGTACTTAGTGAACAGTGAAATAAGTTCTGAGTAGTTGATTTTATGTTAAAAAAAGTAGAGTATGACTATCACAAGTAATAAAAATGTTTTTTCCTAAAGTTTTCTTATACCTTCTTCAAGTTGCAAGTCCAAACACAGTAAATGCCTACAATGCAAAATGACATTCAATGACCAAAGACCATTTACCTCTCAGACAACTATAATTTAGTTTAGTTATGTTAATATTTACATGTATAGAACTGCCTTCCTTCAACTTGTTTTGGCAATATCAGTATACTAAATTGTGGTAGGATATATAAATCCAGCTTGTGAAAAAAAGACAGCTTAGTAGAAACCACAGTTGTTCTTTTAAGCTGTATCGTGTTTGTGTGTGTACCTTTTGTGCTACTTCACTGCTGCTGCTAATGTGGTGGACTTAAAAAACGCATGCATGCCCTTTTTGGTATTCAGTGCGACCACATGTGGGAATCACAGGGGCATATAGTGGGACTTGCACTCACTTTCTACAAACCAACTCAAGCAGGCAAGCAAAAAAAAGGAAACTATGATATTGTCAAAATTAGTATTTTGTTCGGGCTGTATTTCGATTTAACTTTAAAAAGTGTAACTAAAAATGTTGTCTATAAGTAACTCAACATTACTTTAAGTTTTTCAAAAGAAGTATTGCAGATTTATTTCCATATGCACTGAACTTAATTTTATATCATAGCCCTTTTGAGAAAGCAACATTTTTCTCTTATATAAACAAAACTCCTGATATGTAATAGGGTCATAGGATTTTATATGACAATTAAATCCCTCTGCTTAGAAAGAACAGCATCATGTATGGGGGGTAGACTTCAGGAAAACATATAGAAAAGGGAAATGTAAGTGGGGAAACAGGATCAATACCCATCTTGGCTGTTTCCTGTTTGAACTGTTACCTTCTGGTAGGCATTATAGAGCCATCAAATCTAGGACTTCTAGATTCTCTTAGAGCTTTTTTCCATTTGCCATATCTGTGGTAAATAACCACTGATTCTATTTACCTTGGCATTTTATCTTGAATGAGTATATTTCAGTTGGTGTGAGTTTTTATTATTTATGTGATTTTAATTTCTTCCATGTCTTACTTCGTAGCATTGAGTTGCATTTCTAATCTCATTGTACTATTTCAGTGCAGTGACAATAAAGACTTTCAACTTTCAGCTTTAATGAAAGAAGGCAGGAAGCAGACAAAGAAAAAAGAATTGAGTATAAGGTTCAAGTGAAGATGGAGGAAAGACAGCTGTAAAGTAGAAAAAGAAAATATGTGTAGAAAGGTGGGAAAACAAATGGCAAAACAGTAAATAAGGAAATAGGATCAGAAAATTGTGTTCAAATGATTGCAGGAAGTGGATAGAGTGAACCAAGGAAGGCTAAAAAGAAGGTGAAGGACTACAGACTGGAAGACAATTGGAGGGGGTACAAGGAGAAAGAAAAAGAATTAGAAAAAGGAACAGGCAATTCTTGTTCCAAAAAAACAAAAGGAAGGAAAGGAGAAAGCAAAGGGAAAAAAAGAAAAAGTATTAAGTGTGTGTATGTATGCGCTTGTGTGTAGGCAGGGGTGAGAGGTCTATGTCTGTCTACAGCAGGATTAAGCTTCACCCTTATAACAGCCTCATTACATCAGTCTACTTCTTCCATTACAAACACACAAGCTGAATGCGGTTACTGGTGCACACTTGTATTCTCACACACTTGTGAATACACACACACACACACACACACACACACATGTTTATGCATTTAAAAGCAGTCGTCGTGTCAGTTGGTCTCCAAGAGGTCAGGGCCAGAGTTTAGTGCTCCGAAATGTTAATCAGTTTATGTGTATGCAAGTGGATTGGTGTATATATTTACATGTGTGTATGTGTTTGCGGGGATGTGTGGGTGGACGTGTGTCACAGCTGTTCAATGCATCACCAACTAATATAACACTCCTGTTGCACCCACAAACACCAATACACACACACACTCTTAGAGAGAGCCTGGGAATCTAATTTAGTTAACAGCGGTAGCTTTCAAAAGGTGCACTGATGTGTCCAGTTTTTTCAGTGTGTTTTCCTTAAGCCCTCACTTGCATGTGTCCGCTATATACGGGACAGAACCCTCATCCTGGTTGTTGTAGCACGGTGGGTCATATTTCAAACCAAACTGCTCATGTTGTGCTGTGGTCAGTAAATGGAACAGTGGCATCAGTCAAGTCTGACTCCAGCCGCAGCCTGAGAACTAAAGTGTCTCAGCTTGTTCCGTGGAAATTTGATGTACAGATCCGAACTAGCCCCAGCTGGCCCAAATGTGCCTGATCAGAATCTCCTTGAGAGCCAAGTTGCCCTAGGCATAGCTAGATGCTCAAAAATATCTTCTTTTTACTTTTTCATGAAGCACTTTTAGAAGATAAAGGTCAATGTAAAATAATTATCTGTGAAGTAAGAGAAATAACTAAATTTGGTCTAATTGAAATTGTGATACTGATTTAAACAGCTAAGAGGTAAAAGTGAAGAAACATGTTCATGGATTCATTCATTTATGACATCAACCTTTGTAAAGCTCTTCCTTACTATGTGTTATGTGTTTGCCAAAGCAATCAGTATACACCACACTCCACAATTACTGACACCCCTCGTGTATAAAAGCCCAAAACAAAATCCTTTTCCTTTTTTTTCTCTTTCTTTCTTTCTTTTCTTTTTTTTTTTTGCAGTTACCTAGTCTTGGAAAATGAAGACTGATTACATTTACTTAGTAGGGGAAAATCCAAGTCTAGAAATTGTTTTCTTCACTTTTAAAAGTACATTTAGATTTGATTAGTGTTTTGAAGTTTTTAATTATTAATACAACGCTTCACTGTTTCCCAGGGGTATAACACTGACATGACACAGAAGCTCATTTCTCTTCAGAACCACTCTCCAAAATGGGAAAGACAAGAGCACTACCTTCAAGTAAGGCAGATGTGTGTTGAGCTTCATAAGTCAGGAAATGGCTACAAGAAATTAGCTGCTTGCTTAGACTTTCCCATGTCTCTAATGAAAGCAATAGTTACTATTTAAATAATCAATAATTTAACAACTGACAAACCTGGACAAGGAGCAAAACTTAGCTGGCAAACAAGCACAATCATGATGATAAGGGAGGTAAAAAAATAATCTCATACATTTATTATTACGGATATTAAAGAGCGGCATCGTGGGGTCAAAACATATCATAAACAGACATTTTTAAGACATTTTGCACATCTTTTGTAGGGGTACTGATAATTGCTGAGGGCATTATACGGTTAGGCTCAAAATTATTTGTACCTCTCACTGCTTTGTATTTGAAGTAATCTTTTCATTGAACCAACAAGTTTTTTCTGACTGGAAGTAGGATTAACATTTGCAGTGGCCCTGCTAGAGGTGCAACTTGAATCTTATGGAGAATCTGTGGAGGGATCTAAAGATTAAGATGATGGTGAGGAGGCCTTCTAAACTACGAGACTTGGAGCTGATCATCATCATTCCCTTACCTTTTGGGAAACACCAGAATCATCAAAAACAATCCCCTTGGTGAAACAGTAAATGTGTTATACCTAATTTTATGCAATCAAAATCAAATTCATGAGTAAGTTCATCTGAAGAATAAAAATTTGACAACATTCTTTGTCTTGCTGTTTGGATTTTACCAAACAGTACAAATAAATGACTGTCCAAATGTGTTTAAATTTAAAAATCCAAAAAAGCAAAAGCAAAATGGGTTTATTATAGATTAACTTAAATCATCAAACAATTTTAAAACTATTTAAAGTATGCAACTTTTGGATAGTGAAATAATAACCTTTTTTTCATTTAAAAAGTTGGCACCAAAACTAATAGAAGCTGTCAAAAAGATGTAATATTATGCCTGAAATGTTTCAGAGCTTTGAAGTGCACAACTAAAGTAGCTCCAAATTGTATCTAATCACCCGATTTAAATAAGACTACTGACAGTGAGTACCACAGATTATTACAGTCACGTCCACCAATGTATACTAGATGTAAACATGGTTCTTTGTTTTAACAGAACCAGGAGGTTCCTAGCAGGAAAGTGGAGCATAATCATAACTGACGAGTGTATTAGATCCACTGAAGACAAAAATGTTGTGAATGCCATGTAACTAGTTAGTGTTTGCCTAATCCATTCCAAACGCAGTCCATGTGTTGAATTATTCTGATCGTTTGTGACATTTCTTTGTGGAAGCATTTGTATTTTTATGTGTGCATGGATGTGTGTTGCCTGGCTGCAGTCCAGGCGACTTAATTGCCAACACTGTTTGCTTTCATGGCCAGTCTTTCCATTCCACTGCTCAAAGGAATGCAGTGCACACGCACACAGCAATGTTCCTTATTCCAAAGCATACATTGTTTAGGTTAAAATCATGCTCAAAAATGTAAAAATCTTTGTATTCTGTGTTTTTTTTCTATTTTGTCTCATATTTCTTGTACAAAGTGATTCCACCTTTATTCTTTCTTCTTTTGATTGTCACCCACTTCCCTCTACATCTTCTTTTTGTTAATCCCAGAGACATTATTTTTTTGACTCATGCAATAAACATAAAATGTTTTTGGCCACAGGATCTTTGCCAATAACCGCCACATTTTAGCAACGGGGTGTGTGTGTACTGAGCGGACAGTGGACAGATGGTGCATGACAGCTGGTCCAGAGTGACAAGTGTGTGTGACCCAAGCCTCGGTCGTGGTGAAAGAAAGAAAGACAACATTGACGGAGAGAAACTATTTGAAGAGGAATATCTCAGCGAGCCAGCAATTGCCAGGAGCTGGCAAATAGGAAGTTTGGGGGGAAATGAAGTGGGGAGGTGGGAGGCATCTTGAATAGATTTGGATCTAAGCAGAAAAGGAGGAGGTGGAGTAGTGATAAAAGAAAAGAACTATGTCTTTCTGCCAGCTTGTTCTTTTTTTAAATTTGAAAAAGCTCTTGGATTTCTTTCTGATTGCCACAAATGTTGTTCTTGCATCTTTTTGTCCTTGCTCTCTGGCATCCTCCCCTTCTTCTGCTCTGTGCCTCTGGTCTAAAAGTGTTGTGCAGGTGTTGGGTCAAACGCTGTAAACTGCAGCAGCCTTGTCACCCCCACACAGCCGAGCGGCTGACGGATGAATCCCTAATTTCCCTAAACAGCCTAGAGTAGACGATTGACAAGAGGTTCATTTTCACACAGACTCTAAGTGAGAGGCCTCAGGGGAGGAAACACTTTCCGTTTCTAACGTACACACAGTAAACAAAGATAATGACACACCGGTGATAGTGCCTGAAGGGAGAAACAGAATCTACTTCAGCTCCTTGTATGATTTAAAATTGTAGTGATCGACAACAACCAAATGCTACATAGAGTAGTTTTGGGAAACAAACTTACTGATGAGGTTCAAGTTATTTGCTTAAATCAAATCAAGAGAAAGATCTCAGACAAGAATATTACACAGCAAAGATCTGATTGGAAAAATGTTTGTAACTCAGAAGGTCTGAAACATAAAAAAAATAGAATAATAAAATAAATAAAGCAAAAATATGAGTGTTTTGGATATTGTCAGAAGGAGCAGCTTTAGTAAGCTCTGCAGAAATCTAGGCCTTGCAAAGGTATGTATGTATTTTACTGAGATTGTATGTGACAAACCAACATAAAGTAGTGCATGATTGTGAAGTGGAAGGACAGGGGCGACTTGGTTTTAACACTTGCTTTTCTCATAAAACTCTGAAACTTGCAAAGTGCATTTGCATTTACCCTGCTGTCGTCCAATACAACTAAATAACATCAAGTTCAACTAACTGCCTACAGAAGTCACCTAATTAGTAAAGGGTCCATCTGTTTATAATTTAATATTTCATTATGAATCCAGTTGTAGAGTGAAGGCCTCAGAGATTTGTTAGAGAACTTTGAAAAACAAACAGAATTGAAGCTGCAAGCAGCATCGGGTGGCCCTCACAGCTCAGCACTGCTCCGGCCTTGCGATGACCGCAGGAGCTCTGACACTGCCACTCCATCATCGTCGTCAACACTCTCACACCATTCCCGTACGCATCCACTAAGTGGAGCATTTGGCGAATCCCCCAAATTGCCTGCAGTTAACATCAGTATGAGTAAAGTGTCACGTCTTCAAAGTTTTGCTGAAATCTGACATTCCAAACAGGAGTTATTATCACTTCCTGTTTCATGATGAAGGATTGGCAAAGACTTCCTGTGGGCTTTGGAACACACCAGGTGTAGTTTACAACTAAAGAAGCATATGGTCTTAACAGAGACTGAAGTTCAATCCGTCAATGACTGATGAGGTGGAGGACCCCAAAGCAGGCAGGTGACAGGCAGAACCAGGAGAAGAGTAATTTAATATAAAACAAAATACGAGGTTACATAGACGGATGGAAAAAGGCATCACAGAGACACCAAGGGAACCAAGAACAACTGGTAACAACAACAAAATCCAGTTTGGAGCTCTAAGACTGGGATAAAAATTACTGGACGGAGAAAACCGTGTGCCTAATTAACAGAAGAATTAGCAGCTGTGATTGCAACAGAAACTGAAGGCACAAAGGGAGAAAAGACTTTAAATACTAGGATATAAATAGTAAACCAAGGACAGTAACTGAAGAAAATGACTATATTGAAGAACAAGAATAAACAGAAACAGAGAAACACAGAGGATATTAAAAGTCTTATGTAAGGTAGTGTAAAATGCCTGTTAATATACACACATTTTCCTGTGATGTAAAAAATTTCAACAATGATAAATTATTCCAGTGCTTTTTCCATCCCTAATGTGACTTGTATTCTATATTTTTTCTGTTGAAAAACAAAAAAATCTGTTAAGCTTATCATATGTAAACTAGAAAATTTCAGAAGAAATTTAAAAGGGGCCTGCCAAAGTGTGCATGTCAACATACCGTCTTCACTTCTGAACACAGCACGGACGTATCTACAAACTGAGTGTTGAATGGCGTTTGTAGGCGAAACCATGATGACACAGTAAATCCTCAAAAAAAGTGTTTTTTTAGGATGTCCTCAGGACCTCACTCCATTGACTTTGTATGGGGTAGTTTTTCGCTAATTACGTTGCCATGGTAACTTGAAACGAAAAGCTGAGTAATAGCACACATCTTGAGAACGAGCCGGAATTTTTGATCTATATATTGTGGGGGTGCAGCTACGGTTCGGGCCGCATTAACGGAGAAAGCAGTTTCGAGATGGAGTAATAGGTGCCTCCCATGCATTGCTATGGCAGGCCCCAATAAGCTAAAATAACCTGATTGTAATGTACATACCCTTGAACAAATACTTTGTTGAAGCATTTTGTTTTTTTAATTTTATTTCAGCATCAGCCTTTTTGAGTTCAAGCTTGCCATCAATTACAGATAATCTGATTAACCAGAAATAAATTTCAGCTCTCCTTACATTGGCTTATTTGTATCCCCCAATTAAAGCCAGAGAGAGGTTACAAAGATCATATTAGGTGACATATTTGTTTAGAGATGTTCACACTTAAGCATCCAGGTATTGCATCCAGGTATTTTTTTCCCCTACTTTTCCCATCTAACAGATTTTTATATTTTTTGGTTGAACTGTAGAGGTTACAGATCACGTTAAAGGTGGAAAAAGTTGAATAATTTACCATTGTTTAAATTTTTATATCACAGAAACTTGGCATTTAAACAGGAGTGGCTTAAACAGGCATGACTAAAACATAACCAGAAAATTGACAAAGTTCAAGTCCATCACAAAGAATGACCGTAAATGACATAATGCTTTTGCTTTTGCCCGTTCCCTTAGCTCCGAACTCCTCTGCATTTTGGAAAGTGCTGCCATTTACTTATTTATTGTCGTGGGATCACTCCAAAATGCAGATGAAATGTCACTTTAAGACCTGTTGCTGCTGTACCTACCCAGTTGTTAATGTGACTGCAGAAGCTCAGACTTGTTTAAAGTGATGCATAAATGTCATCAGTACCAACTGAGGAACATTGCTACATTGCTGTTGAATATTTTTTACAGAGAAACTCCTTCAGAGGCATTCAACAGCTGTTAGATTTAATGGCTAGCAGTGCATGTCTCAAACGGCCTTACTTTGCTCCTCAGTCCTGATTTCTCGCCCTGACCACAGACCATCAGCTCAGCTTTCAATCACACAAAAAATATGCATTAAGCAAATAGTTTTAACAGCACGTATTAAACTCATACAATGTATGGAAGGAATGGGGTTTCACATGTGCATTCCTTACACATTTGTTTCTTTAAATTTACACGCTTGACCTTGTCCAACCAGACAGCAGTTCAGGAAGTAAAATAGATCGTAAGCAGATAGTAAGTTATGATTGATGCATTCAGAAAAGTGACGCTATGATTGAGCGATCAGCAGAACAATGGAGAAATTGATGTAAAAAGCAAATTATATGAGGAAAAAGCTGAGTGGAGGCTATGGCTGGAAATCACAAAGGACAATTAGATGCCAGATTGACATATTATCTGGTGGTGAGTTTTTTCTGGTTTTTTTTTTTTTGTTTTTTTTTTTTTTTTTGTTTTTTTTTTTTAGATGTTTTTAGGACTAAAATGGTATTCAGACAGAGAAGAAGGGGGAAGACTGCTTTCCACTTTAGACTATTGGGTCACAGGGTTTGTGGCAGATCAGGTCAAAGATGTGGTTAAAATAAAAAGTCTGTTTTGGCAAATGATATCCAGGCTTACGCACTCAAACACACAAATACATTAATCCACACAAATTGCCCCAGTCACACATTTAGGCCCTGTCATTTTCTATTAATCTTTTCTATTTATTATTACATTGCAACATGAGAAGCAAACAGGAAAAGGATATGATGTCAGCCTCCATGAGTTTGTGGTGACGGAGTGGTCTGGCACCATGTCCAGTGGTGGTCATTTTAGCTGTGGTGTGTGTCTACATTTTATGTGTTTTTTGGACGCTCTTCTAGACAAAGACTGCAATAAATTTAGTTGTAGTGCTGAGCTGGTTTAAAAATTTGCACACAGACATCCGTGCACAGAAACACACAACCTAAATGTCATAGTCACTGTGTAGGTGTTATAGCGGGGGTTATTGACTCGTAGAGACAGAGACAGCAGAGAGCCGCAAGTGAACACACGGCTATCGGAATACGATTAATACTGTCTGGCTGATGGATTAGACTCATTACCCAGGGAGCAGGGTGAAAAGAGGGCGGTAGAGAAAGGAGAGGATATAGGAGAGAAAAAAATAATAGGTAAGACAAAAAACAAGCAATAGTGAGAATAAAAGATAAGACTCTGAGGGAAAGCAGGAAAGAGGTTAAATGTACTTGAGAGGAGTCACTGGTGGGTTAGAAGTAATCTGAGATGAAATTCTTCCATTCATTTGCTTTATGCTGCAAAATGAACTCTGCCTTAGCACATTGGGGAATCTGTAGGGAATCTGACACACTGAGCCCCAACTGTTACTTGGATAAGTAATCATTTTCAATGAGTAACTGAACATCACAGGTGCACAGTTTATCTGAATTTTCTGTTGAGGCAGCATTAAATCTAAGGACCATCATCAGATGGTCCCAATTACCAAGTGCTGCTTAAATGTCCTCATATGCAATTACTGTATTACTGCAAACCCCTGTCAGTTTTCCCTCTGTGTGGTGTGTATGTGGCTTTTTACAGCAGATGTATTTCTCACTTATATATAATTATGTGTGTAAACATTTCTGATGATGTCATAGCCTCAGGTCGCTGACTAATCTGTTCCTGGGCTTGAGAGCAGTGTAGCGAGCCTGGCTTTTATACATGTACACATAGAAAAAGTGTCAAATATGTTTCATTTCAGCTGTGTTATGTTACCAGAGTAGCACGGGCCGGTAATGTTATCAAGGTTTTAATAAGTACAGCTTTAAGACCATAACATTTTTCTTTCAAACATCTTGAGTTTAAGATCCCATAGAAGGTGCTGTGGTGATTTAAGTATGCTTTGGCTGTTTGGAGCATAGAGCAACTCAGTGCTGTCCCTCCGCCACATATAGCCTTGCACTGCAAGTTAGCTGATTGCCTGAAGGCAACAATTTTTTTCTTATGCTTACAGAAAAGACCAGTTCTATTGTTTGTAACTATTTTTGGTCTTGAAAAACACAGACAATACCAGTCAAGGTAGGGAACTAAAAGAATGCTTTTTAGTAAGATAAGATTTAGTAAGATAATTTGGTTTTAAAGTTACAATTGGGACAGTTGGCATGTGTTTAACAGTTTACAGTTTCTTATTTCTGTGAACACATTGCAAATGCTTTTGTACATCCATGCAAGTGATTATGTACAATTTTCTGCTTTTTTCTTCAAATTCAATTGCTTATGTCATGTTGATCACAATGTATTATATGGGTCTCTTTTGATTAGTTTCAACCTCCACAACATTTAAGCATAAGTTCATTGTATAACTTTTAACATGCAAAATGCTTGAACAAGTTGTCATAACATGTGAAGAATATTTCTATACATTTCCATTAGACTTTTTTTCTAAATCTGTCCTGAATTGGTAAATTGCTCCCAGGTGAATCTTGAGTTTCTCCAAAGTAGGTAAATGTGTGAAGCATTAGATCAACCAATGATCAACCAGTTTTCTGAAATAGCTCAAAGGTGCATCTCATGAACCATCAACCAGCAGGTATATAATGTATATAGCCAGATCAAAACACAAAGTTACATTTCTGAAGATGGAAGGACAAGGATTTAGATGGGTCAACCGCCAGAGAGAAGATGAAGAGGAGTTAGGACGCAAACCAGAGGAAGAGGCAGAAGAGGCCAAGGACATCGGCCAGTTTCCATCACTCCAACATCATAAGGATATGGTTTGCGACCCACAACAAGATGCTGATGGAGTTCCTCTCATCCGCTCTTCATTCCTTAAACCCACTGAGAAATTTTTCTCAGCATGGAGATAGAAAGTATATGAAGACTGCACTGTAATTCCTAAAGCACTGCATGTATTGTTTTCCTTCAGGAGATTGCCATATGTTTCCATTTCTACTTTAGTTTTTTCTGCTCTGCAGTGCTGTCTTTTCCTTCTGTAAACAAATTATAGGAAAAGTGCAAATGTGAATCTTGTCCAGTCTCTTGCCATCGATCCCCCACAAATACAATTTACAATACTTGTCATGAAAACTTTAGCCATAGTTTACAACAGAACATCCTTCAAAAATACACAACATAACAAAGCAATTTGACTGTGTTATCCGTACACAATGAAACAAGGACTTGTTATTCTGAGGCACTGACATGTTCATTTACACAGATATTTACTTTTGAGATGAACTAAGGATTTTGAGAAAGTGACTGACTTTTGCTGGCTGGCTGGATGGATGGATGGATGGATGGATGGATGGATGGACTAACTGACTTTTGCAGGTAATCTATGGTGTTTTGATATTCGTACAAATTGTTTTGAGAAATACAGTTATCAAGGATGATTTGAGAAACGCACCAAAGCGACTAAAAAAAACTGCAAATACAAGCCATGATATCATATGAAAGAACTTTAAAAATTTTTGAAATATTTGGGTTAACAATGTGATACTTGAAAAGTTGATTTTGTTACTCAAAGTTATCGTACAGTAAGAACCCCATACAAACCCATCCTATTATCAGGTAATTCTTTAAGGTCTGAGATAAAGAAAAAGTAACTTATGCTTAAAGAAAAGATAAAGAAAAAGTAACTTATGGTTTGCATTGAGGACAGTTGACACATTGAGAAACATCGTACTGCCCAAAGTAACACAAATGTAATATTTCCAATGAGTGTGTCTCCAACAGAATGACAGCATGCTTGTTTTTTACACAGTTTTCAGCCCATCATTCAACAGTGGGGGAATTTGCATTGTGATGACTAGTCCTAAAATTGCACTCTCAAAATTTAAATTCTGGACTGTACCTTACTTAACACATTCATCGCTATATTTGTTTGCCAGAATATATATATATATATATATATTTAAAAAAAAAAAAAATCAATCATAAGATCATAAACAGTCCTATGGTTTTAAAGCTTTGTCTTATTTGAGTTTTAAGCTGATGCTTTTCTAACTTCCTGCAGCAGCTAGCTGTGCTAGAGTGATAATGCTAGCTGTTTATACTGTATAAGCAAGAGCAAGTGAAAATTTGATTTTAGTTTCTGTTGAAGTCAAGGGTAAATTTGAATTTTTCTAAATATGATCAGTTATGGTTCTTTTAGTTGTTGTAAACATATCTTATTATGAGTTTGCAGAAAATGGGGAAAACCTAGTTTAACCTAGTCTATACCAGCTGTACTCAGGAACTGTGTCTCCTGACAGAAACACTGGCACACACTCTGTTAGGATGACGTTTCATACCTTTACACAAATGGCAGAATTGGCCCTCACCAAACGGTAAGAGTCACTGCATAGTCTAAAGTTGGTTCATTTTCACAAACATACACATGATTGAAATCAAGAAAGACACTGAATTGCTTTAAATCAAGGCTAAAAATCCACCTGTTTAGAGCTGCTTTTGAACCATAATAACTGGCACATTGACCAACATATTTGACATGTATTGATGTTTTTAATGATGGCACTTGATAAAATGTAATGTTTGTTACTCCTTTCACAACCAGTGACTGTTTGATGTGTTTATGACGTTTTTTTTAATCCGCCTGAGGAGTTGCAATGTGTCGTGTCTTGCGATGCTCCTGGTCAGTTCTTAGCTGTGCAACAGCATGGAAGATAGTACATTTCAGTAACTGTTAAGGTCTCGTTGTTGTTTAGAAATTATCCCAGCAAACTTATAATAACCTGTTAAGGTGACTGTATTTTATCAGTGATAATCTTTTTAAAGGCAGTCGACAGATGTCATATTGCTGTGAAGTTGTAGAAAAGTGAAGAAAGCTTCAGATACTAGAAGGGTAACAGCTAGACTCTACATATTTTAGCAGATTTTAGCAATTTACAACTTCTGCAGCAAGTCTTCATATCCATGGAATCCTGCCCATTATTAGCGGACATCAATCGTTTTGACGTCCACAAAATACAATGGTGAAGTCTGTTGCTCTTTTCTCAGCTGCACAACATCCTTGTTATTATGAAAAGTCACATTCATGCTGCAAAAAGCAGCATGAATGTGCTGCTTTTTGCACAAACAGGCAATTTAAATTTACTTTCCTCTGTTTAATCAAAGATTAAAAAATTATTTCTTCAAAACACGAACTCTTAAGAAAACTACACACACACACACACAAACTTATCTTTCATGTTGCATTTGGCCACCAGACGCTCATACGCTCAGGGGACATCCACTCTGTCAAGCCAAAATGTCCCCTAGGTGTCCACCCTGGTCCGGTTTCCATAGCAACCGTGTTACCTGGCATTTAAAGTATGTGTGTGAGGCGTGATGTTGAATACGGGAAACAGACAATGAGATGGGGGTGAGAGGCAGAGGGAGACTGCAGATCTGTCATTCACAAGCAAAGTCAATATTTGTTTAGAAGAGAGCGGCCGAAGTAAACGCTTGAGAAGAGGAGGGTGTAGGTGCCTAGAGGGAGCAAGTCAGGATAACAAAAATACAAAAACAATTAAGTTGTATTTTTATCATGATGGCGAATCCTCCAAGCAATAACCTCATAGGACCTGAGTGCACTTATGCTTAATCCGTAGAAGTCATGCTTCGCCATCACACAATTACACAGTTATATTCCCTGACATTCCCAGGTGCCGGTCCCAGCCCTATGTGTTTAGTCCTCTGCATTGTCTTCAGGAAACCTCTTTTCCTCTCTCTTCTTTCTTTGGGAGTCTTTCTCCTTCTAATTGCTTACAGAAGTGTGATCTTTGGGGGTCCACTAATGGCACTGCAGCCTGAATTAGCTGCAGGATTCACACACAAACAAGCTCACTGTCACACTATCATCCCACTCTTCTTCCTGTCACTCTATCTGCTCACTTCTTTAACATCCACCTCATCTTCTACCTTCCATTTTCCTCACTCTGACCACCTGTTCCTCACTCTCCTTTCCCTTTTCCCATTTTCCCTTTCCGCTTCTTCCAGCTTTATCTTCGCCCATTCACACATTTGTATACTTAATAGGATTAAGTTCTCCGAAAGGGATTTAAACAAGATGATTAATTTACTGCTGTGCCAGCTCGTACCCAGCCACACATGCACTTCTACTTCCACAGGAGCCCGCAGTTTGGCGGACCTGGGAAGAATCTCGTGGCAGTAATTCCCATACAAAAGAGATTCAGAAACTGTACAACAGTGAGCAACAGTGTGTGTCTGAGTTTGTGTGTGTGTGTCCGGAGTGAGAGTGAAAGAACAGGGTGGAGGGACGAGGGGTGCATGTGTGAGAATTGAGTGCAGCTCTTTCATGGCCAGGTCTTCTTAGACACGAAGGGTGTCAAAAGCCCCTCTTACTCTAAAAAGGACTCTTTAGAAAATCAGCACTAAGCTCTTAACACTGGAGACCTGACTCTATCAGGCACACACATACACACACACACACACACACACACACACACACATTTTTGGCCACCAGAGGTGAGAAAAACACAGAAAGAGGAGGGTGGGAGGACATGGAAAACTTAACCACACAAGTTTAAAATCCCAAAATAGCCTTTTGTTGACTATTTTAAAGGCACATTTCTTCATGAAAGTCCATAAATAAAAGCCAACTGCATTTAGCAGTGCAGGAACACCTGGTCAGAGTGGACACGATGAGTGTGCGTAATCAGTTTAACTTCACTCTGAGTTTTCCTTTGATCAACTGTTCCTCTTTTCACCTCTGCTGAGTAAACTCTGACTTTCAGTAATGTTTTTTGTCAGGCAAGAAAAAGTGAAAACTGCTGTTATACTGGATCCGATCACTTTAATTCAAAGTGGTTTTTACTCTCATGGAATACATTGTAAAATTATTCACACTCCTTGACCTTGTCCAAATTTTTTGTTACATTACGAATACAAACTTACATGTATTTTTTCTAGCTATGTGATAAGCCAGCACAGAGTAGTTGTTATTGTGAAGAGCAAGGAAAAGGATCTTGGCTCGTATTCACAGGCATTTTCAGAGACGTGTCATAGCGCTCCCATCTTAGCTTAAAATTGTCACGTCAGGAGCTCTCTTTAGGTCTAAGATGTTTTGTGAATAACTTTTGTCTTACTGAGGTAAAATTCTGGGAAAATCTAAGAATTCCAGAAATTCTAAAAAATTCTCCTAAAATGACGTCAATAGGAGCTACTTTTAGTCTCAGGATTCTTTGTGAATACAGGCCTGGCTTTGACAAGTTTTTAGAAACAAATATCTGAAACCTTTGGGACGCATTTGTGATTAGCCCCCCTATCTAAAACCCCAAAATAAAATCCAGTTGGTTTCCTATGTCTTTACTCTTAATGGGTTGTTCTATTGCTAGTCAAGGTCTCAAATTAACTACCTTCTAGTAAAACTAGAGAGAACTGTTTTTTTTAGCCTCGCCAGGGCTATATGTTCAGATAAGGGACAAAATATTTGTCCAAAACTGGACAGAAATATAGTCATTGACATTGAGTGTTGTCCATGATCAGTGTGTGCCGCTGCATGCCTGAATGTGCATCTACAAACCTGTTGTCCCTCCTCCCATAGGGAGCATGGGCTGTCAGCTGTCACTGGATTTCATGTAAACACGTGTTTTGGTGTTTCTGAATGAGGACTTGTGTGCATCTCCGCTTTGAAAGTGTTTTTAACTTAGCAGGCTGATGTAGTTCTTGTGTGGCCTTAATACCTTTAGCCCCTTTCAAACACACACTCATACATTCTGGGGCTCAGCTGGAGCCTCTTTTAATGAATCTAACCTCCCACTGAAGGCACAGAAGCAGAGGTGAGGGGTTAAATCTTGGGGAAGTCCAAAAACAAACCTATTCTGGGAGAAAAGAAGGGAGATGTTGATGAAAAGGAAGAGGTTAAAGGAGAGGAAGTTAAAGAAGAAAAGAGGAAGACAGCAGTGGATTGAACTTTTAACAAGATAAAACAGAATCAGGTGTCTTGGAGATAGAAAATCCTCCCCTAAGTCCATGAGAAGTCAATTTCCTAGTTGGGGTGAAACCTGGTATTCACTATCCAACTGTGGTGGTCTCAGTGATGAAAGGGTGGCCTTCTGCAGTTCATCAGGAAGTGAATACTACTTATGGTTCAGAGAATTTTTGAACCTGAAATTTTCTTTATTTTATTCTTAGCACAAAATTGCCACTTCAAATAAAGTTTGTAGTAGCAGGTGGAGACAGGAGGAGGCAGGGGGATGATACCTGCAGTGCTGCTTAAGTGACTGCAAAGTTAGGAATCTGAGGAATGTGGATGGGCATTAGCTGGTAGCCGATTACCATTGTTAGAGGCCACAGACGAGGTCAAGAGCCGGAAGGGTCAATGGTGAAAGGTTAGGTTGTCTGTCAGGGGATGGCTGAATAATATCAAAGAAACACACAATTAAGATCTCATTCAAAATGTCTAAATGTAATCTTTGCAAAAATTGTGTAACTTGATTTGTCTTGTACTTTGTAGTAACATTTTGTAATACACTGCAGTTCCCTGAGTGAACCTCAATCCCATACTCCTGTTTTCCTTCAGTGACCAAGAACATCTCTCATGTGGCTACTTGAAATATGGTATTGGCAGTATTATGCTGGGGGAAATTTTCCCCCCCAACAGGGACAAGGATGCTAGTTAGTTTTTATGGGAAGATGGATGAAATAAATACAGGGCAATCCTGAAAGGAAACCTGTTTGATGTTGGAAAAGACATTAAAAAATTAAAAAGTATGGGGCCACGGTTGATCAGCAACCCTAAGCATAAGCTGTTAAAATAGCTCAGTCAAAGTCTAGATCTCAATCCAAATGAGAATATGTAGCAGCTCTTAAAATTATGTTATCAAAAACTTAATGGTTTCAATCTTACTGATGTCGAGCAATTTTGCAAAAAAGAATTGGTACAAATCTCTAAGATGATTGATTGTACAAATGTTTGATTCAGGGCACTGAATGCAGTACAGTTGTTTTAGTCAGCAGCACACCTGTTTTGGGGTGCAAGTGTGTGTGGGGGGTGTTCTGAGTCATGCAGGCTGCAGCTTAGTTAAAGTGGCTGAAAATTAAATCTCTGTAAACCCTAACGCTCCTGGTTACACATGCTCACTTCCATCACTTACTCCTTAAAAGCAGGGGAGGGAAATGGTGGCAAAGATTAGTGATCAGAGAAGAAGCAAGAAACTATGAGGGATGCGGAGGTCAGCAGTGCCCCCTACAGGTTGGATTTAAAGCCTCCTCTACCTGCCTCTCATTGTTAAAAGTGCACAGTTGAGTAGCAGCTGGCTATAGAGACATGGACACTGTGAGATAAACAGAGACAGATGACTGTAGTTTATGGAGTGAGGGGTCTCTGCAGAACGACCTCAATTTTGCCAATGATCTGTCTGGCTCTGAAGTTCCCCTGCTGCATTTTGGTGATTACATCAAGTACTTGTGCTTCAAAGCAAGTGGCTCTGTGACAGCTTTACTTAGCTGCCTGCCAAATCATTTCACTGAATCCCCCTTCCTCTCCTGTCTTTGTCTTTGTCCAGTGACCTGAGCGAAAACCAGATCCAGGGGATTCCAAGAAAAGCATTCAGGGGAGCTGTGGAAATCAAGAACCTGTAAGTGCTACTCCACCACCATCATACTGTCTGTGCATACATCTGTCCACATCTGTAACTTGCTCCTCACCATGTCTGCTAATGTGCACAGCGCTCACTCGGCCGTGCATCAATATTTCATTGTGTTAAATGTCATGTGCCTCCTGCTTGCCGTATTGACTGGCACCCGCTGCTTGTCAGCAGCTGTGTTAGTGTGTGTATGTGTGTGTGTGCGTGTATGTGTGGGTGTGTTGCCTTGCTGGCATTTTGCTGTTTTCTGTCTTTGTTTTGCCACACTTATAGTCATGATCATTATTTTTTTTTCAGTCATTGCACAGCAGTACTTCTATAAATATTGATTCATCCACCAATTCACTACTTCCTGTTTTTTTAATCACCCAATCAGATAATTTTTTTGAAATGCCATGCAATTATTGTAAAAGGACAGGGAATTATGTATGTGCGTCAGAATACCGGTGACAGCACATGATTTACAGGTCCTGTGTCTTAATTAAATTGTTTCAGCAAAGCTTTTGTGAGCAAAGAGAAGGGGGTGGGGGGTAAAGTCTACAATAGACAAACTAAATGTCATATTGAAGAGAGCAAGAAGCATGAATGGGTGCAAAGACAACTTCATTAGAACCAGCAAGAGCCCAGTAGACAGGAGGAGAGAGAAAGTCTGTTTTTTTATACTTGTAGACTTCACTGTTGCTAAGACATCTGATCATCTCCCATTTGGACTTTTTGTCTTATTCGTCTTTGTGTATTTGCAGACAGCTGGACTACAACCACATTAGTTGCATTGAAGATGGAGCTTTCAGAGCATTACGTGACCTGGAAGTGCTGTGAGTACCTGTTCATTCAGTGACCCTACTTTCTTACTTTTTGTTCTTTCTATTTGTTCCCCGTTACCTTACAAAAAGGGGCAGAGGTTTTGGTGAATAAGCAGCACTAAAGACACTGAGATATGGAACAACTAATGTTCTCATTGACCTTTTAAACATTGCAGAACCTCTGCAGCCCCTGGAAAGAACAATTTCCTATTGTTTCAGCTGTGGCATTAATGCTCCCTCAGGTTTGAAGAAGTTAGCCTTTTTTGTGAGTTTCAAGGCAAAAGGTTGCAACATTTAGAAGAACCAGATCTGGTTTCCTAAATGTTTTCTATTTCTTCAACAATTACAAGGTAACTGCTGTCTGCGTTGCATCACTGACCTTTTTCCTGTATCTTGTCTCTTACTCTCAACTGCCTTCCGCTTTTAAAGTCTTATTATATGTGACACAAAGGGTGAAACTGAGTGAAAATGCAGCCATTGTTTAAAGAAAAACTTTGACAGACATTCAGAAAGCCTAGAGAGACCACTTTGAAAGATTGCATGAAATTCCAGCTGTTTGAAAGCAGCAGATCAAGGAATAAGACCTGAGTTAACATGTAGTGTCCACTGATCTATGTTTGACTTAATTACTTAATTTTCTCAAATTAAATTTGGCAGAGGTGAAAGTGTTGGATATAGAGGTTGGGCTGATTTTTCAAGATCTGACGAGTTCCTGGACTGGCACCTCAACAAAGGGCTTTGAAAACATTAACATGAAAAATTGTTATGTTGTGAGAATTTGCCGTTTCACTGTATTTTTAGATTGCATGTGCATGAGCATATTGTGTATTCTGCTCTTGTCTCTTTAGCACTCTGAACAATAACAACATCAGCCGCCTGTCTGTGGCCAGTTTTAACCACATGCCGAAGCTCAGGACCTTGTAAGTGCCCAGCTTACTATCAGATCACCATCCAGAAGGAGGAGATTTCTCTCATCTGTGCTCATTTATATTTTTTTGAAATGTTTTTTGTGCCCCTGTCTCCCCCTGTCATATCTTTTATTTCTCCTCCCTCTATCTGTTCATCCCCTGTGATCATCAAACACATCCCATCGCATCCCCTTCCCGCTGCTCCTCTCCTCCTTTCTGCCTCACCTCTGTCCAGCCGCCTTCACTCCAACAACTTGCAGTGCGACTGCCATGTAGCCTGGTTATCCGAGTGGCTACGACAGCGCCCCCGCCTGGGCCTTTACACACAGTGCATGGCCCCTCCTCACTTGCGGGGGCACAATGTGGCTGAGGTGCAGAAGAAGGAGTTTGTGTGCACAGGTAGGTTGACCTTACCGTTTTGGTGTCTCCTTCTTTGTCTTCTTTCTCTTCTTACCCTTTTACATCAGAAAACCTTTTGTTTCGTCTTGTTTGCTTCTTCTCACTGTGTTTTTGATCATGCCTATCCAGATGCAGAAGAAGGTAAGTCTTCTGTTTTGCATGGCTTTACTTAAAAACCGTGATTAAAAATGACATCACAGAAAGACAAGGTCACATATAGAGACACTATGTTTCCTTCACTTTTTAGACTTGCAGCAATTTTTCCTCACTGACTTCTTTGTTTTTCTGCATATTTTGCCTTTTGGGATTTACATGAAGCATAATTACCTACTATCCAACACTGGCTCCTTGTCTCTGTGTAGGTCATCAGTCGTCATCATCTTCCTCCTGCAGTGTGTTACAGTGTCCAGAGTCCTGCACCTGCAGTAACAACATTGTGGACTGCAGAGGAAAGGGTCTGACAGAAATACCCACCAACCTGCCTGAAACCATTACTGAGATGTAAGACATACAGATAAAAGTGCACACACATCTGCTTCACTCCACACACTGCACTCATTCAGACACACAGGGCGCAGTGATATTCTCCTGCTCTTTCATTGTTCGTCCCTCAATATCCCTTCTTTGTGTTCTACCACCTTTTTGTTTCACTGCTGCTGTTTGTCTTTGTGGGGGGAATAAAAGCACACATGTGTGAAATGAGAAAGCCTGGTCATGCAGTGCATTCCTGCTTCGGGAAACAGCAAGAGGAAAGAAAGAAGCTGGAAAAAGATTAATCCAAGACAAACTATCGTACTACCTGAGAATAAGAGAGAGTGAACATGAAGAGCATGCACATTTCAACTTAGAACCAAAACAAATGTTTTAAAGTTTACTCTCTGTTTTGTTAGGTTGAAGTAATTAAAGCTGCTTGAAAAGTAATGTGAACTGTCATAGAGTGAAATCTGATATTAAAAACTTAAGAACAAAATCATTAACATCTGCAAATCATTGTTTGATGAAATACAAATTTTGTGTTGGTGCTTTTTTTGGAAATCAACACAGCAGAGAAAGAGAGTTTAATTAATATTAAGGAATTATTTGCCATAGAAAACTGTAAATCACATTTGGTCAGTAGAGAACAGCAAGTTAGAACTATATTGCCTTCAGGAGAGGGTTTCATAGTTGAATGACCTCAGTTTTTTTTTTTGTTTTGTTTTGTTTTTTTTTCAATTTCATCCTCTTTTTGTCCTTTTATTCACACTTTGGCTTGTTTATAATCTACTGATGGAGAGTCAGACTGGCACTGGATAAAACACAGACCAGATAGTCAAATGTGTGAGTCCGCTTGTGTGTTTGGTTCACTGCGAACATGTTAAAGAGGGCAAAAGATCAGAAACATGTGACCGATGGTGGCTACAGTCATCAAAGCGCCTTATCTGGAAAAGTTCCCCTCAGGCAGAGCCCCCGGGAATGAGCAGCAGTCTGCAATACAGCACAGATAAGTGTGTGATAGGGGAATGTTAATGTCTCTTCTCAATGGTCTGTGTGTGTGTTTGGTTCCAGACGACTGGAGCAGAACGCCATCAAGGTGATCCCAGCTGGGGCCTTTTCTCCTTATAAGAAGCTGCGCAGAATGTAAGTAGATCAAAAGAGCTGTTTATGCTGCACCCTGCCAACCATAAACCAAAACTTTATGTTGCTGCTGCATCTGTGGTTTGTTTTGATCTTTTTTCATTCTGTTCTTCTGATTCTGATTTTCAATTTCTTTTTCATGTTTTTATTTATCATTTTTACAGAGATTTGAGTAACAACCAGATCTCAGAATTAGCTTCAGATGCCTTCCAGGGTCTGCGCTCCCTTAACTCTTTGTAAGTATTCTAATTTATGTTTACATTAAACAATCAGAAAACCATAAGTCAAAAAGAGTATACAAAAATGAAGTCTCAAAGGTGTGTTTGCATGACGTGGTCACAATAAAATAAGGAAGAAAAATTAGCACTCAAGCAAAAAAACAAAAAAAGATTTTGAACAAGACACTCCTTTAGCCAAATACTCTAAACCCAGTACATAGAAAGAATATAAAGAAAACACAAAGCATGAAAAGACCACGGCTGCTATAAAACGGGCAAGATTTAACCCCGAGTCTGTTCTTCTATTTGGAGGATGTGAATTTATTTCAGTAAAGTTCAGCTCTGTAAAATTTTAGCAAGACTTATACTGTTCTACTCTGACAAATAGCAGTAAGGGATATCCTGATCAGGATTTTTGGTTTGTGGACCCGATCAATTTTGTCCTTACTTGGGTTTCTGCAGGTCAGCCCAGGTATGGGGCTCCAACCTATAGGGGTTAGCTATAGGTTAACAAATCTACTGCAATCTTCTAACACCTAAAACACTCATAACATTATCATTTTTCTAAACAGATGCAGTTTTCAGACCTGTTCACATATATGTAACTTTTATTTAACCAGGAAATAACTCATTGAGATTAAAAATCTGTTTAACAAGAGTGCCCTGGGCTATAACAAGCAGCGAAACAAAAATAAGAACAGGACAATTTCAACCTTTAAAACATTTTAAATATGACACTTGACTCTAATAAAACAAATCACATAAAACATTTACAGCCAGAGGTTTCTGTCTTCTTGTCATTCAAGAAACCTTTAAAACTGTTCAGTGAGACCATCTGTTTAAACATGAGCACTGATGGGGTTTTTGGGGTGGGTGGGTCGGGGTTAATGGTGCAAACACCAGCTACACGGCTCACTGGTTAACATATTCAATGCAGCTAACATAAAATCACAGAAAGTACGCCAAAAACAGGAAAGTTAGGTTTAATGAAGTGCTCTGATCCTGATTATTTTAAAACATCTTGATTGGGACTGTGGTCCGATTCTTTGGATCATATTGGGACATCCCTAATGATTGCAGAAGTTAGACATTTTAAACTGGGTGTTTTGTAAAACACAACATATAGGAATGTTTTTTTTCCCATGATATGGCTTGGTGGGTTAGACTTAGAGCTTTGCAGCTATATTTCATTGTACATCTGATTTTAAATGATCTTATTTTCTATCTGTTTAAAGTTCATTTCAGTCAACCTCAGTTGTTTTTAAATATGCTGATATTGTAAGAGTTGAGCATCATTGTAATTAAGAAAGACTGTCGTTTATCCATTACCTGCCCCTATATTGCTCTGGTATATTGGGTCTGATATATTGGGTACATGGGGTACTCTGGTATATTGGGTTTAAATAGCAATGTTACAATTTCAAGCATATTTTTTTTTGTTGTTGTTCTGCATGAAATCGTGGCGAGTTCTGTTTTGTTTTAATCTCTATTTCAGGAAATGTGTATCCTTGTACCTCCTTGTTTCTGCTGAAGCTGCTAAAGGACAAACACAATCTTTATCTTGAAAAGGTCTTTTAGGTGTGTGTGACATTTTTTATAAGCAGAAATGTTAATTGTTCTATAGCCTGTAGTATGCTATTCTTCCTCTAGATTTCACTTAACACTGGACATTTAAAGACACATTTTCTTTGGAAAAATATGTCCTTTACACGTTTGAATATGAAATCAAAAAGCCATGTTGCACTTACTTACTAGCTATTTTCATTGAACAGAATAAACAATATACATATTTGTTGCACATTGTTGATAGCCACAGGAAATGTGTTGCTGAGGGGCGCTATGTGGTGGAGACATAGAGCAGAAACCAAATATATGGAGGCCATTGGTCCTCGTCACAGCCATCCAGGGTTTGATTCAGACCCTGGATCCTTTGCTGCATCTCTTCTCCCTTCTGTCTCTGCCTGTTTCCTTTCTTATCTACTAGTGCCAGAAAAACCTTTATATTAAAAAAGTGTTGTTGAGTCTTTCTGTAAAGTGAGTCTCCAGTTGAGCTGCCTCCTTTTCTATGATGTTTTAAAGGAGCTAAAGACAATCTTCTGAGAGATGTGACGTTATTTCATGATAGAGTTACATAAAAGTGATGACTGGCCAAAGTCAATAATTCATAAATGCTGAACAGCTGAATAAGAGCTCCTGCCACCTCATCAAACATTCACCTGAGACAGAATGGGACACACCTTTTCATTCTGACACATTACATGTTAAAGCTCTGAGTGTTTGTTATGTATTAGTAGATGGATGGAAAAGATGTGAATGATCCATAAGTTGTGTCTGTGAATGGATGGACAAAAAGTGTGCGCTAATGTGTCTGTGAGAAGCAGGCCTCTCAGAAAACTCCACTCAGCTCAATGAAACATGGGCCAACCTGTAACACATTTGTCTAGACTGCCAACAACACCTAACTCAGCGTAGAGATGACTGATAACTTATTGGTTTTTGTTGAGGAAAGCTGTGGCAGTGGCAGCCATGAGCTGTTGGAGTTTCTGCTCTAATGGTTTTAAACTATTCTGGTAAAATATCTTTCACTGTCCGTGAAGTCAAACTGGAAGCTATGGTTTTAAACAAAGTCATACGCAGAAAGCGAGATGATAACTTGTTATACAGTTGGGTCGAGAGTGTTGACACAAAACCAGGCACAGGTTCAGTGTTTTTTCACACTGCTTTAGCAATCTTATTTGATTACTCTTAAAACTTCAGGGTTTTGCTTAAACTGCAAAACTCTTTGAAAGTGCTTGTAGACTGATATTTTTGTGTGAAAGGATTTATTCAGCATCTAAAAAAAAAATCTTAATCCACGTTATGTAAAATTTTCATTTGATCCTGAGTGTAAATTTCCACCACAGTAGGAGGAATGGATAGATGGATGGTTGCAAGTTAATACCTGAATAAATAAAGGTCAAACAAACAACTTAATTTCATAACCAGTTGTATAGAATCCAGTTTTAATTCCTATACAATATAATCAGAGTATAATTGGAATATTTTTCCTTGCATATAACCCTTTTTGCTTGTTTGTCATTCTAACCTGAAATTTTTTCTGTAATACTCTATTTTGTATATATTACTCATATTTTCCATAACTAATTGCAAACTGCAGTGACTATTTTCACATGCATCTTAAAATAAATGTCCACAGTAAGACAAGAATCCAACCTTTAACTTTGGCACTGTCAGATTTTAATGGAATCAGCGGTTTTTGTTTGGTAACAAAATATTACATCAAAAGTCAGCTTTGCACTTAAAAATCATCATCGTCATTCAGAATGTTTTGTTTGTTCGGAATATGTCCAATAATCCTGAGGACATTTTTTTTTTTTCGCAAAAAGAAAAAAAAAAAGCTTTAATGGAAAACACTTGGTATTTTAACTGAGCTGGTTGGGAAATGCTTTGACCATCTCAATAGATTACTCTAAGTTTTGATATGAAGAATAATACAGGATTCTAGTCATATCTAATTAACAGTGTGTTTGTTCTCCGCAGGGTCCTATATGGGAACAAAATCACAGAGATTTCCAAGGGACTGTTAGAAGGACTGTTTTCACTGCAGCTCTTGTGAGTACACACACACATACGCACTGTTAGATTGAGCTTTATGGTTACATCTGCAGCTCATTGATATTCAGCTGAAAAATGCTTACCTCAAACACTGCCACCTGAGAAGAGACATCTTGACTAAAAGCCATCATCAGTGACCTGCAAGATCTGAATGATTTGTGCTGGAATAATAACAAGATAAGGCTTCTTTTATATTTTTCTTTCTTCATCATTTTGTCACTTTTTTGTTTTCAGGTTGCTAAATGCTAATAAGATAGCATGTCTGCGGGTGGATGCATTTCAGGACCTTCACAACCTCAATCTGCTCTCTTTGTATGACAACAAACTCCAGACGATTGCAAAGGGGACGTTCTCCTCACTAAGAGCAATACAAACACTGTATGTATTCTTACATAAACACACAAATTCCATGCTGTGAATATATATTTGTCCTCTTAAGGATTTCTTTGTTATTTTTCTGTGACACAAAATTGTTTCAAATCATCAAAAAAAAAAATTATGTCAGACAAGGAAAACCTGAGTTAATCCAACATACAGTTTTCAAATGACAATAACATTTAGATGGGGTAAACAAACAGCAATTACTTTTTCACACAAGGTGTGAAAAAGTAATTGCATAAACCTAATAACTAGTTGTGCTACCCTTGCCAGCAACAATGTTGGAGGGCTTTTGAGCATGCACATCCTGTTTAAAGTCACAGCATTACAATCAGATTTAAGTCTGGACACTCACACAGCCGCTCCAAAACCTTCATTTTCGAGCCACTCAGAGGTGGACATGCTGTTTTATTTCTGATTATTGTCCTGTTGTGTAAACCAAGTCTCCACATTCTCCTTCTATGCTAGCAAGTAAGAGACTAAGCTGTCCAGCTTCCACTCTCAGACACTAACACTGCTGGGGGTGTTACGTTTTTACATATGGCTGGTTTGGATATTTTTTTTCCTTTATTGTGTAAAAACTTCCTTTGAAAAACCTTTCATTTTCTATGTCATTTTCTTGACAGAAATTTGTTTGATCTGAAACATATAAATATGACAAAAACATAAAGACAGAAGAATTCTATAAGTATACAAATATATATTTTTTAAAGCAATAACCACAAAATAAAGCCTTGATAAATCAAAATGTGTAAAGTTTGTTGGAGGGAAACTTCTGAACTGAATAAATAGTGTTAAAGAAAATCATTTAAGCTTTATTGTTATCACTGTTTTCTAAACCATAACAGACAACTTTAACACCATGTTGTTTCTTAGATCATTGATTCTTAGATACTTATTACCCAGTTTCTCCTCACTGTCTATCTCATACCACAGGAGGGTATAACTCACAAGGTTTCTTGCTTCTTGTAACACCATCAAACACTGACATCACCCTGATTTATGTAATAAATACACTTTCTGATTTTTGCACAATAAAGTGGCATTTAAGCCAGTTATTACTGTCCTTTTTATCTGTTTCTAATTTTTGATAGATGCACTGTCCGTGGTGCTGAAGTAGCATACAGTTTTAAAGTTATACCTTTTGTCAGTCTGTTGTTTTTGTGATTTTGTCCTATAATATGTACTTAAACTGGTACAATCTGAACTTTACATTAAATGGTGAAAGTATAAACTGATATAAAAAGAAGAATGAATCTTGTTTCTAAATGACTTCCCTCTAAGATTTTTCGTTAGGTATTGCTGTCCTTCCAGCTCATTAAAAAACAAAATGAAAGAATAGGTATTTTGTCTGAATTGGGATTTATGTGGAACTCGCATAAGTAGTCGCTTGGCACTTTTTAGATCATACTTTTAATCCATGAGCAACATGTATTTTCTCAATTAGCACTGGAACAACCACAGACACAGAGCCTTTCCATAAGTTATTAGATGCTGGGGAAATAGCTGACACACATTTTGTTCATTTTGCTCAAGCAAACGCTATGGGTTCTCGGCCACACACTTTCTGTTTCCCTGCTGTAAGCTCTGAAAACATGTGCAGCCCTATGATTTCTGTAGATTGAATTTCATAATATAAATGACCGAATCATATGTAAGGAGTTTTTGTGGTTGCAGGATTATTGTAGAACTGCAATTTGAAATTGATTAAACTGTCTTCTTTACTATGGGCAGCAGTCATAGAAATCTCAGTAATGCAGGATTTAACCAAGTGTGACATTTTACAATCTGAAGCATCTTAAAAGTAGTAAATGTCAAAGTTCAACTAAATGACCTATTAAAAGTTGGCTTTTGAACCAGACCCCAAAAGTTGTTGATATTAGGTGTACCCAGTACAAGTCTGATTCAAAAGGTATGCAGTGTTAATATCCACAGCATACTGTGAAACAGCCTTAATCATTTTACTGAGTTCCTTTGCAGTCTGGAAAATCTGAAACTTAATTTGACTTCAATACTTTCCTGGTCTGGATAAATGAGGAAAAAGAAAATAAGAGTTTGAAAAACTAATTTCCATATTTATTTCCTATTCAATTTTTTGAATGTTGTGTCTTGCCTTCTTTCCATTCTTTCCTTCCTTTTTTGCGTCCTTCCTTTCAATCCTTGTATCCTTCCTTCTTTCTTTCATTTGTTGTGTCCTACCTTTCTTCCGTCTGTCCCTTCTTCCTTCCTTGTATCCTGCCTCAATTCTTTAATTTACCCCATTTTTCTCTTCCTTCCCTTGTTTTTTTGTGTTCTACCTACATTCCTTCTTTGTGTCCTACTTTCTTTCTTTGTGTCCTTCCACCCAGTGCACACACTGTTCACATATCTGCAATAAACTCATAGTGAGTGTTTGTATTCTATGTTTTAAATGGCTGTGAAAGACTAAGAAGACTTAGAGGGTGTGTTTGGAAACGTCAAAATTTTAAGATTTGGGTTTTTTCAGAATGCCTTGTTCTCTCAGTAACACTGAGTTCTGTCTATTGCAGTTAGTTGTACAATGATTATACATATCTACTTCATACCACCCCCACCTTAAAGTACCAGAAGCATTACTTTAACCTCCTTTTGGGCTTGTTGCACTTCACTCAGTAAATCACTGAAGAAAATCTACACTATATATATACACAGTATTGTATGTATTTCATTGTTTCAATATCTTATTTTTGTATGTTTTGTGTTCCCATGTCTGTCTGTGTGGTGAATCAGTCATTTAGCTCAAAACCCATTTATCTGTGACTGCCATCTGAAGTGGCTGGCTGACTACCTCCAGGACAATCCCATTGAGACGAGCGGTGCCCGCTGCACCAGCCCTCGGCGACTCGCCAACAAGCGCATCGGGCAAATCAAGAGCAAGAAGTTCCGCTGCTCAGGTACAAATCACTGGCACAGCACAAATTTAATGCCCATATAAGGAATATGCACGCTTACGTGTGCCCTGAGGCTGTTTCTTTCTGATAATCCAAAGATGGACTCCCAGACCCTAGGACATCAAAAAAAAAAAAAAAAAAATTGAAGACCAGTAGTCATTCCCCCTGTTTTCACTCTGTGTATTCCTTTTGGGTTTTTCCCTCAGCCTCTCTCTACTAACCACAAATTTCCTGACTTGAGTATTTTCTGGGCTCTTTACAGTACTTCTACATGCACAAAGAGACAACTGTATACCATGAACCTTCTATTCTAGTCTGACTTTTTACTCTTTTGCTGATTTTTATTTCCCCACTCTCTGTCTCTCCATTAGCTAGAGAACAGTATTTCATCCCAGGTATTGTACATCGAGCATGTGTGCTTGGGTTTTGCATTTTCTTCACTAAACACTCACCCAGAGCAGTTGCCTTGACTGACACCGTTTAAATCCAAATCCTCTCATCGACTTTTCATTGTGAAGTTTACTTATTAAGCACCGTGTCTAACTACACAGAGTAATTACACTCTTATACTTGCACTGGCTATATGTTCATTACCATAACCTTGATAAAGGGGTGATTAGCTAATTGTCTGATGGCCTGTTAAAGTTTAAAATTAAGTTTTATGTACTCTGACTTTTTACAGTGCTTGGCAAATGTATTGACACCCCTAAACATCTTCATAACTTTTCATATTACAACCACAAACTTGATTGTATTTATTGGAATTCCATGTGATAGACCAACACAGAGTGATGCATAGTTGTGAAATGGAAGGTGTGTTAAAAGGTTGGCATGCATTTCCAGCTGTTTTGTAAGACGTTACTCCTAAAAAAAAAAAAAAAGTCCAGTCCATCCAACTGCCTTGAGAAGCCCCATAATTAGTGAATACTGTTGGTCCCTTTGTAATTTTATCTCAGTATTAAAACAGCTCTGCATTGTTCTGGGGAGCATCCTAAGTCCTGTTTACAGTTTGTCATGAACCATCTAGGGGACACAGCAAACATATGGAAGAAGGTGCTCTGGTTTGTTGAGTCCAAAATTGAATTTTTGGGGTTGGAAAGAAAACACAAGATGAATGACGCTAGATATAGGACAGTCATAGGAGAAATCTTTTTAGAGTCTGCAAAAGACTTGAGACTGTGGCGAAGGTTCACCTTCCTTCAGAACAGCAACCCTAAAGATAAAGCAAAAACTACAATAAAGGGACTTAGATCAAATCATTTTAAAGAATTGGAATGGCCTAGTCAAAGTACAGACCTAATTCCAAAGAATTCCCAGCTCAGCTCAAAAAGTCCTGTTCACAGATGCTCTCCATCCAGTCTAACTGAGCCTGAGCTATTCTGCAAAGAAGAAAGGGCAACAAATTTTGTCTCCAGATGCTCAAAACTGGTAGACATATGCCAAAAGACTTGTAGCTGTAACTGCATAAAAAGCTCATCATGTGGCTGAAAATAAATGCATGCCACACTTTACAGATTCTTATATGTGAAAGATTACGTTTTCTTTCCACTGTTCAGTTATGCACTATTTTGTGTTTGTCTGTCACAGAAACTCCTAATAAAATACATGGAAGGTTGTGTTTTTAACATGACAAAATGTAAAAAAAAAAAGCTAAAGAAGTGATTGATACTTTTAAAAAGCACTGTAAGCCATAGTCAGTATTATTCCTTCTCTCTTTTGTTTTTGTTTTCTACAAGTCTAACGACAACTGATGTGTTTGAGTGTGTCTGTGAGCATATGTGTATGTTTCTCCCACTGCAGAACATCAAAAGGTCATACAGTCACCATGCTCAGAGGGGTGTTGGGAAATATGCAAATTTGACTTGCATATGAGATCAGTAGCAGGGCTAAAGGCGGTCATTACCACAGCCGTACACTGAAGCAGCAGGGTGTGTGTGGAGTAAGGCAGTCTGTGTGTGTATGTGCGCGCACGTTTACTGCAGTCATTAACGCCAAAGCTCACCAGGAGGACAGAGGTTTCAAAGCCCAGATACCACATAGGGGGCAACACTGAATAATTTAACATGTAAGACTGTAAAGTTGAATAAACATGCTCCGTTCTTTGGTGTAACCTTGATATTGCAGCTCAGATCAATGCGTCTAATATCCTCGAGTTTAATTTGTAACATGTTCACGGCTTACAGGTGCTCTGCACTCAAAGTGGCTGAAGTTTAATGTTCACACAGTTGGCTCCTTCTTGAGGTTATGTGTACTTTCAATGTCACAGTCTCACAGGAAAGGGCTTAAACATGTTTGGCTTCATAAAATCAGGAAAGATGTGTGCAGCCTGCATGACTCTCACCATTCACAACTCATTACATTACTTTACATGAATCACTGCCTGGGAGACAGAACCAGCACAATACCCAGATGGGTTTTTCTCTCTACACCATTTTCCATCACTTCTCTCATTCCTCTAATATAACAAATGAGTCAAATCCCTTCTTCTTTTTCCTACTGCCTTTCTAACACACTCAGGAGTACACCATGTCAGCTGTAAGTAAGAAACACACACAAACACGTACAGCAGTCCATCAAAGTCCAAATCCCTCACCTCTTCTCTCCAGAGCTAACCTCCAACCTTTGACCTTTCTGTGACTCCTGGCTGATTACAGGAATAAAAATGAGATTATATTTCCATGTCTACATGTTGGCACATTAGATAGTTTCATTTATTTTTTTATTTTTTTATTTTTTTGTCTCTGTACCTGTGTGATAGTATCAATGAGTATGTGTAGTACCCAGAAGTCAGGGTTCTCTTGTATTGCTGCTTTAACTCTCCTCCCACTCCTCTTTAATAGCTGCTTTGTTCCTGTTCCTATTGTTCCTGAAATTTAGGCATTTTCAGATGTTTTAGTCTAACACCCTCTCTGCTTTTTATTTAAGATCACTTTCCTGTGTTTTCGTTCTCTCTCATCTTGTTTTAATGTTTCATCTGAAGTTTTCTGCTAGAAAATTATACTGAACTTAATTTTTCTCCCTTGAATTTAGTTCCTTTCTAGTGTCTGTTATATTATAAACAATTCTACCCTTTTGTCTTTTTTTGCTTCCTTTTTCTTTTTGTCTTATTTCCTCCCTCTGTGCTATCATCCTGCTTAGCTGTCCTTATTTTACTCTCTCATTTTTTTTATTTTATCCCTCATTTTGTTGCCCTTTACTCTTGTCTCTTTCCTAAGTACAGTGCATTGCAAAAGCATTAATAACCAGTGAACTTTTTCACATTTTGTCCATCCATTATCAAGCACGCTTATCCTGGCATGGTCATGAGGGGGGCTGGTGCCTATCTCCAGCATTCACCGGGCGAAAGGCGGGGGACACCCTGAACAGGTCGGCAGTCCATTTATACATTAAAGTTTGTCATCATAAACAACAAACTTTAATGTATTTTACTGGGATCCATTTAATAGTCCAAGACAAAGTAGTACATAATTGTGAAGTGCAAAAAAAAAAAAGAATCAATGGTCCTCAGGGTTTTTTGGGGGTTTTTTTATGAATAAAACTTTGAAAAGTGGAGCATATGTATTTGGCACCCCTGGATAAATACTTTGTAGAAGCACTTTGCACAATCACAGCTCCAAGAAACTTCAATACTTTGCACATCCAAAGACTGAAATTTTTCCCATTCTGATTCACAAAAGAGATCAAGTTCAGTCCAGTCAGATGAAAAGCATCTGCAAACATCCTTTTGAAGGTTTTCCACAGATTCTTTGTTGGATTTAGGTCTGGACTTTGACTGGGCTATTCTAACACACGGATGTGCTTTAAGCTAAATCAGTGGACTTAAGCTCCAGCCCTCGATGGCCAGTGTCCTGGCCATCAGGAGAACTTTGTTGAACTTTATTGCTTATTGAGTAGCCAGATCAGGCTCTTGATTCAGGTGTGTTGTACCAAAGACTCATTTAAAAGACGGACGACACTGGCCTTTGAGGATTGATTGTATGACTCCTGATCTAAACCATTATATTTCAGCTCTGTGGTGTTCAGGAGGGGCTTTGTCCTTTTGTAAAATGAACCTGTGCCCCAGTCTCAAGTCTTTTGCAGCCTATCATAGATTTTTTGTCCAGCATTGCTGTGTATTTAGCTCCATCCATCTCCTTATCAGCACTAATAATGTCCCTGTTCCTGCTGAGGAAAACCATCCCCACAGCACAATGCCATCACCATGTGTCACCGTGGAATAAATGTGTTCAGGGTGACTTTTAAAGTTACTTTATATCCCCCACATTGGATTTTGCATGTAGGCCAAAAATTTGCCCTCATCAACTAGATGTTTCCGGTGTCTTGTTCATGGCATGGTGAAAACTGCAGACAGGACTTCTAGTGGCCTTCTTTCAACAAGGTTTTTCTTGTTGTCACTCTTCTGTAAAGTCCAGGTTTCTGTAGTGCTCCTCCAGAGTTACTGTGCACATCTTGGCTGCTGATTAATACTCTCCTTTCCTGGCCTGTCAGTTCATGTGGACGGCCACATCTTGGTAGATTTGTGGTCTTGCCTTTATCAGGTGATGGACTGAACAGTGCTCTGTAATATGTTCAAATCTTGGGATACTTCTTAATCACCTTATTCTGATTAAAGTTTCATAACTTTCTCCTTGACCTGTCTGGTGTGTTTCTTGGTCTTCATGATGGTGTTTGTTCACTAATATACTCTGACAAACCTTTGAGACCTTCACAGAACAGTACAACAGGTATTAATACTTTTGCAAGGCACTGCATTTCCCGGGCTCCTTCCACTTTTATAAAATCCTTCTTCCATCCATCTCCGTTCCTCCTTCCTGTATTTAAAATTTTTGGAAATCCATGTAGAAAACCCCCTCTTCTTTCCTGTGTGATCCTCTTTCCTGCTAATCTGCTCCTTCCTCTCCCTGTTCCTCTGTCCCCTATGTTCCAGTGGAGGAGCAGTCAGTCGGCAGGTTGTTCCTTTGTGCTTGATCTAACCATGTGGCTGCCAGGTTCCTAAAGGGGAACATGGTTCTGTCAAGCACCATGGAACGGCGCTGCAAATCCCTGCAGCATGGTCGAGACTCAAGAGAAACCAAACTCCTGTCGCTGCCCGCCTGTGTGTTTGTGCATGTGGTGTTTTTTTGGGAGGGGGCGAGTACGTTCTGTATTTTGTATAAGCATTTTCCTCTGTGATCTCATTTTTAATGCTGTTTAGTCTGGACTGTGGTTTCTAACCCTAATAGTCAGATTTTGGCCTGACAGGACAGAAAAGCTCCAAACTCTTTGTTCCGTTGTGGGTGCATGTGTGTTTCAGTCCTTATTTTCATAGATTGTGTATCCTTATATGTGCAATATGGCTCCATTTTTTTTCAGTGATTCACATGGATTTTTTGCATCTACAGATGCTAAAATGTTGCATATGATCACAATTTCCTACATTTTTTTTTTTCCATATTTAGCTTATTAGGACAGTTTCTCCTATGAACAAAAGCAGCACAGCTCTTTCTGTGACATTTTAAAATTCTTCCTTTGAACCACACCCTGAACTTTGGATATGCACGGAGTCTTTGATGGAAACCATGTCAGGGTTTGTTTCCCCACACAGTAACAGTGTTCTTTAACATCTTGGCTGTGATTGTAACCAGGTAATGAGGATTACCGTAGCAAGCTCGGAGGTGACTGCTTCGCTGACCTGGCCTGCCCTGAGAAGTGCCGCTGTGAGGGCACGACGGTCGACTGCTCTAACCAGAAACTTACCAAAATCCCTGATCACATTCCTCAGTACACCACCGAGCTGTAAGTCACCCTTTGTTTCTTGACTTCAGTGTGATTTATGAAAGAAACCTCATGTCAGTTTCTATCCCCTCCTATTTGCCTTTTACTCATTATTTTCAATTCTCCCTTACACTTCATGTGCTTCCAGGCGTCTGAACAACAATGAGTTCACGGTGCTTGAGGCGACGGGGATATTCAAAAAGTTGCCTCAGCTGAAGAAGATGTGAGTCAGAAATTGATGTCATAATGTCAAGTTCAGGTCAAACTGAGAAAACTACAACTATAAAAGCGTCTTCTTCTCATTTTATTCTTGCTGCGTCACCTTTATCTCTATTCTTTACTACCCGCTGCAGTAATCTGAGTAATAATCGTATCAGTGACATCGAGGAGGGGACTTTTGAAGGAGCTTCAGGGGTCAACGAGTTGATTCTGACCTCCAACAGACTGGAGAACATACACCACCGCATGCTGAAGGGACTCAGTGGCCTCCGCACACTGTGGGTACAAACACACATACAAACACCCACACACAGACTGCAACCACAAAATTTAGTGTGTTTTATTGGATTTTTCTTGTGATAGGCCAACACAAGGTATTGTGCAATTCTGAAGTGGAATAGAAATCATAGATGTTGTGGACTTATATTCAGCATCCTTTACTCAAACACCCAAAAATGACAACCATTGGCATTTATTTGCATTTCAACGTTTCCTAACTGTTACATAGCAGCCTGCTGTGTGTAAATTAACCTCAGCATAAATCTAACTGCTCTGTGAAACCCTCAGAGGTTTGTTTGGGAACATTAGCGGATCAGCAATATTATGAACAATAAAGAACACAGCAGACAGAACACGGATAAGGTTGTGGAGAAGCTTAAATCAGGGTTAGATTATAAAACAATATCTCAAGCCTTGAACATTTCACTGAGCCCTTTGCAATTGTTGATTCAGAAATGGAAAAAGTGTGACACAACTGCAAAGCTGCCAAAAAACGACCATTATTTAAAGAAGCCACCAGGAGCCCCATGGTAACTCTTGGAAGAGCTGCAGAGAACTTGTGAACAATCTGGACAGTATGGTTGAGCTGCAAGAAGAAACCCACTTTTGAAAGAAGACCATAGCAAGTACTGTTTACAATTTGCAACAAGCCAAGTTGGAAACATTTATGGATTTTTTATACTTTCACCAGGAGGTCCAACTAATATTCAGAAGCTTTCCACACACTGGTATTATCTGCCCAAATGTGTAGTTTAAAAAAAAAAAAAAAAAAAATCTTGCATTTAATGTATTTTATGCAAATGTATTTGTGTGAATAGTATGCTGAGGAGTAACAGGATCAGCTGTGTGAGTAACAGCAGCTTCGTGGGGTTGAGTTCTGTGAGACTCCTTTCACTCTACGACAACCAGATCACCTCCATGAACCCTGGAGCCTTCGACACACTGCATTCTCTCTCTACACTGTGGGTATACGTGACAGTATGACTCTCTCAGCCTTCTGCTCAGTAACATCAATTCAGAGGATATATTTGCATTTATTTTCCAGTAACCTCTTGGCCAATCCCTTCAACTGTAACTGCCACCTGGCCTGGCTTGGTGATTGGCTGAGAAGGAAACGTATCGTCACTGGGAATCCTCGCTGCCAGAACCCTTATTTCCTAAAGGAGATTCCCATCCAGGATGTGGCTGTTCAGGACTTTGCCTGTGAAGATGGTGAGTTGGAGCAAATGCAGTTACCTGTTCTTCATTATTAGTGTTCCTGCCATCTCTCTGATCATTTTCCTCAATGCATCCAACAGGCAACAATGAAAACAGCTGCTCTCCTGTTCTGAGGTGTCCAGCTGAGTGTTCTTGTCTGGACACTGTGGTGCGCTGCAGCAACAAAGGTCTCACCACACTACCTAAAGGCCTCCCAAAAGAGACCACTGAACTGTGAGTTACAAAAAGTTCAATCCATCCATTGTCTAGACCAGCTTGTCCTTTACAGTCACGGGGCTGAAACCTTTAAATTTGCAAAGGTCTATACTAATTTTCAGTTTTATATCAAATGCATCCAAAAAGTTTGGACAGAGACCAAAAGAGACAGAAAACAAGGTGCAACAAAAAGCCAACAATGAGTTAGCTATAAGTTATGAATCACATAACTTAGCAAGTAATAGATTAATTCCCACAATCTATCTGAAAATGAATACAGTGAAAGAGAAAACATATATTTATTCTTATCCAGTTTTATATTACAATGACCATTACCTAATCATTGAACAATGATTAGCTATTTGGTAACATTAGATCAGAAGTAAACAGGAAAGGGTTGAACAGCTATTGCTTTGTTTATCAGGTGTTGCTCATATTTAGTAACTGTTTTCTTGATAAATGATAACAAATACGAAGCTATTTAATGCAATTTCAGGAGTACTTTTTAATTCTCTAATGAATAGTAACAAAGTAGGTCCTCACTCATTTGCTTGTTCCAAATTTTGTGATCCTTATTGTAAAAATACCGAAAGATAAACTGCTTTTGGGTGCACTAATGTGCAAAAAGGGTTGAATCCTACACCAATGTTGCCATAGTTTTCTTCAAGGGGAACTACTGATTAGAGCTCCACATGAAACGATGAGCAGAAAAAACACACTGGTTTGTAGAGGAGCAACCAGACATACAGTCATGATTGCCAGTGCAGTCATGGAAAAATCACGATTCAATACTTTGTAGAACTTTTTGTTTTCTGTATGACTTTACCAGTCTCTCACAAGATTGTGATGATCATTTGGCCAACTCTTCTTTAGATCATTGCTTCAGTTTAGTTGATCAGGTTGACTGAAACCTGAGTGAAACCAGACTTTGACAAGCCCATTGCATCACCCTGATTCTTTTCTCCCCCGTTTTAAAGCTGTGGCTTCTGTGTTTGAGATCATTGTCATGTTGATGACTCAGTTTTGGCTGAGGTTTTCTGTTAGAAAGAGGTCCTCTCAAACAACAGTAGAGAACTTTGATATACAGTATTAATGGTCGACTGCATTAGTATAATGTGCCCTCGTACTGTGGCAGCACAGCAGGCCCATGCCATTGGCTCTCCCACACCATACTTGACATGTGCATGGTGTTTGGATTGTTATTCTGTGCATTATGACCAAACATCTCAACTTTACTCCGTTATCCAAAGGGCATTGCTTCACAAGCCTTTAAGCATTGCACAATTTGATCTTGGAGTCGATCCTTCTAGAACGAAAGACTTCTGGGAACACTGGAAGACAGAACTTAATGATTTTCACTTGGGAATATTTCTCAATAAAGAATGATGGACTTTGAATTGTTTAGAAGTGGATTTAAAACCTTTGTTGTTACCCGCAGTTGCTTCTTTAAGGTCATTGCTGATGTCTGTCATTATTCGTATAATACACCTTTGCATGTGCCATATAAACTCCTGCTTTTATAGAGGAGGTCACACTAATAATGATCAGTTCATCAAACATGCTTGATTAGCAAAACCAGGCTGAAACTTTCCCTTTTAAACCCTATTCAAGTTGCATGGGGCTACTTAGGGGACAGCCATGAAAGCCTTCTTTTTCCGATGACCTTATTACAGAGGAGTTTATTTGTAAGTCTCAAGTAAATCCACTCATTTACTCCTAAAGAAAAGTCTGTGGTAACTCAAAATTTAAAAACCAGGCACCAGAGTTAGTGGTAATTTTTAATATTTATCACATTCCTTTGTAAGAAACATTGCCCTCCAAGTATTGACCAACATTTCAATATCACAGCTTATATATTACGACAGGATCTGTAGTCATACAGTGAAAGATATAGAATTTCACTTATGCTTTATTATGAGTGTGCGATACAAAAAAAAGGTGTGAGGCTCCAGTGGGAACATTACAATTCAGTGTTTATTATGGCTGTATCAGTAATGACTGCTCACACTGTTGGAAATAAGGAATTTCCCCCATGGCTGTTATGTATTTTTATCCTTGTTTGGGTTTTCACTTTCAACCTTCCTTTTTAATTTTCCATATTTATCTTTTATCTACTCCAATTTTATATCTAAATCCCCTCCATGTGTTTTTTCTTTTCTTTGTGTCCACAGATATTTGGACGGAAACCACTTCACTCAGGTTCCAGTGGAGCTCTCGAATTACAAACACTTAACACTCATGTAAGTTGACTAACATTAACTCAATGAACATGAAGCCATTAATCCACAAAACAATCTATCGCAAACACAGATAAAGGACCGTGACTTGGCTGATATTTCCTGCACTTTTAAAGATCAACACTAACAGATTGCTGCTGTGTGAGATTTGTGTTGAATCATATTGGTTTGGCCCCAATGAGGGTGTAACTGTCAGAACAAATGAAAACAAATGATGATTATCTTCTGTTTACAATCTGTGTGCTGTGTAGATTCATTTTCGCACGTGTGCCTCTGTGTGTGTGTTTTATGCAGCTGTTGTTTCCTTTTCAGTGATTTGAGTAACAACCAGATCAGCACGTTGTCCAACCACAGCCTCAGTAACATGTCCGAGCTGCTTACACTGTGAGTCTGGCTTCACATCTGTCCCTTTGTAATAGGGGTGCAAGTGTGTGTGGATTTAGCATGAAAGACTTTGTGTGTGCATATTGGTTATTCCTAAATGCTTAGGAAAATTTGAGTTTCACATGAAACTGCGACATAAATCTAATCATCACCTGCCTGAAGAAGTTGAAAATGCATTTACAACAAAATAAGATTCATTAAAAAAGTTGATGAAATAATTTTATCTATCAAGAGGTTGTTTTTGCAGTTAGAAAGTTGAATGTTATTTACAGGAAACTTAAACTGCGTTCCAATAAGTTAATGTTACTATCGCAGTTAAATGAAATCAAATTGCATCGTAAAAGCTGACTGGAGCCCCACCGTTATGGTGGTAAGAAACGTAGCTGAAACTTTACCAAAAACAACAGCAAACAACATTGTATCTGTTTACAAGCAGAGGTAATTAAAACTGTTAGGGTTACTGTTAGTGAAAAAACAACAGGAAAAACAAAAATCATACATTAACCTTGTTTTTCTGCTTATGTAGCTACCAACAAGCTTTATCACTGCAGCACAGCTACCAGCTGCTGCAGGGACTTTTAAAGGAGCTTAAAATTCCTAGAAGCCATTAATTTAAAAGTAAGTAAAAGGTTAATGCAATAGTTCATGACCCTTTCATTGATTTTTGCCTTTTGGTAGACATCTAGGAATACATTTATTGTAATGTATTTGTTCAGAAGCCATCGATATCATTTTTGTTGGATATTGGTTGAATGCTGCCAATTGATTGTCCTGATACCAATGGTTCCATGAGCAAGAAGTCATATGCTAGCTGAAATACTGGTAACATGTTGTTGAGATACACAACTGGTAACATGTTGTTGAGATTTAAGAATAAAGTGTCAAAAATGTATTTTGTAGCACTTTATTTAAAAATTCACCTACAGCCCTCTCCCTCAGAAACAGTGCTTTTCCCTGCAACCACTTCAACTAGTATGGTGGTGGTGGACCTAATTGCTGGCAGGAGACAGGCGGAATTATGTTTAAGTGGATATTCTATAATGAAAGGTGGACAAAAAAACTTGAGATGACATGAGGAGGGAATTCCAGCAAAGAGGAAAATTGGCAAGATGGGCAACAACAACTTTCAACAAGGAGCTGATAGTTGGTTAGCAACAGGCTGCAGCTAAGGAGGAAAGCAGGAAGCAAGAGTAAACAGGAAATTAGCTGAATACAAACTAACTGAAGAAAGCACTTAAGAATCACTTAAATGCCAAACTCAGAAACAAGACTTAACACTAAATATACTAAAACATAAGAATGAACAGAACTACAAAATAACTATAAACTAAAAAACTGAGGTGACTAACTCAATCAAAGTCCCACAGATCTTGACTCCTAGGCAAAAAACATCACCAAAAGACAAGAACTTTTCTGTATGAATGGAAGACATGTATGTGTGATTACAATTAGGCTGATTTGTTGAACTCTGCTTCCATGTGTTTGCTGCATTGTCTGCCAAGATTTGTTCAATATACACCAGTAAAGCATAACATTATGACTGCTAAAAGGTGAAGTGAACCTTTCTTCACCATGGTGCCTGTTAGTGGTTGGGATCATTTAGGCAGCAAGTGAACATTTGTCCTCAAATGTAATGTGTTAGAAGCAGAAAAAATGGTAGACACATGGATTTCAGTCAGTTTTGATGGAGAGATCACTGGTCTAAATATCTTCTAAACTGCACCTCATGTTTTGTGCTCCTCGTCTGTTTATCAAACACAGCCTGAAGAAAGAACAGTGCTGAACTAGCAACAGGGCTATGGTATCATTGATACATGAGAGGAACGAAGGTTGACCAGTGTGTTCCACTTTAACAGATGAGCTACTACAGCTCAAATTGCCAAAGAAGTTCAGCCAGGTTATGCTGGGAAAGTGTCAATGAATTTTAGTCTGAGTATGGGGCTGCAGACCAGTCAGAGAGCCAATGCTGAAGCCTGTCCATTGCTGACAGCACCAACAGTGGGAACATGAGCACTAGAACTGGACCAAGGTGACCTGGTCTGATGAATCATGTTTTTCTATCATGTGTGCAATGTTGCTGATCAGGTACATCGCACGAGGATGCACTACGGGAAATAGGCAAGCTATGGAGTGATGCTTTGGCAATGTTCTGGGAAAACCTGGGGTTCAGCCATCATTATGAATGTTACTTTGACAAATACCACCTACCTAAGCATTGTTGCTGACCATATACATGCATTCAAGGTATTCCATAATGACTACCGTCTATTTTGGCTGGATAAAGCTCCCTGCCACAAATAAAAAATGGTTCAGGAATGGTTTAAGGAGCACAATGAGGTGAAGTGTTGACTTGATCCCCAAATTCCACTCCAGTTGAGCATTTGTGAGATGTGCTGAACAAGCAAGTCGTTCCATGCACCTCTGAACTTACAGAACGTAAAGGTTCTGCTGTTAACATGGTGGTGCCAGATAGCACAGCACACCTTCAGGGGTGAAGTAAATTTGTTGATGGATCAGAGCTGTTTTGGTAGCAAAAAGGGGACCAACATGCTCTTAGGCAAGTGATCATAATGTTATGCCTGATTGCTGCATAAACTCTGTAAGTCTTGCAGCAACTTAGCATATCCCGATAAAGCTGCTGTGTTTACTTCTGTGTGTAAAGCATCCTGAGTTACAACCGTCTACGGTGCATACCAGTGAGGGCGTTTGATGGGCTCAAGTCTCTGCGTTTGCTGTAAGTATCTGCATATGTTTGTAACACTGAAAAAACACAGACTGTTAATCCAGACAGGTAGTAAATATTTATTAAAGGCTTTCAACATCTGGATGTCTACATTTCTGTGACATTTTTCCTCTCTGAACCTAAATCACTTGCTATCTTAGATCTCTTCATGGTAATGACATATCCCTGATTCCAGAGGGAGCCTTTAAAGACCTGTCTTCACTGTCTCATCTGTGAGTATCATACACATATACAACCTGTTCAGTGAGGTCTAGGTTCGATGAAACATAGCTCAGCAACAAATTAATTCATTCCTGTTTTGTTAGATTTAGATTCTGATTCCAGATAAGTCTGATTCCAGTAATAAAATCAGCACATTGCCAATAAAACCTAAACAATAATTTAATGTTACTTATTCAGCATTCTACAACAACTGGGAAAAAACTGATACTGACATTTGTGCTCTCAATTGCTGAAAATTAAAAAATGAAGTTTGCTTCAAGTAAAGTAATACAAACCCCGTTGTTTTGTTGTTGTGGGGTTTTTTTTAATACATGTTCATTCAACAGTTTTAGATCTAAGATAAAACACCATCAAATACTTCCTAGTTATTTCTGTTAGCCCATTTCCATGGCTTGTTAGTTTTTGAGAATTTCAACCGTTGTCAAATTTTTAACTGTTTTTTTTTTTTTAAATATATAAAAGCTTTGAGATGCAGCCTAGTTAGTTTAGAAATTTACAATAATATCCCTCTTCTCCCAAGTGATCTTAAATGAGTAGTACAGCAGAATTGCTCTGATCATCCTCTTATTTTGCAGTTGCTGTTTCAGATTCCTGATGTTTTCAGTTTTATTTAAGGAAACAAACTACAATTTTAGAGATTATAACACACTCTTGAGTTACATTCATCGTTGCACAATCTTACTGATCGCACATTGATTGTGATGAATATTGCTCTCAACCTTGCTTGCACCCATGACACAGGGCTCTGGGTGCCAACCCTTTGTACTGCGACTGCCACTTGCAGTGGCTGTCCGACTGGGTCAAGAGCGGCTACAAGGAGCCTGGCATCGCCCGCTGTGCTGGGCCTGGTGACATGACAGACAAATTGCTCCTCACCACACCTTCCAAGAAGTTTACCTGCACAGGTAAATGCATATGCACATGCTACCATGTTACAGGAACAAACTCATACTTACCACTACAAAATATTTCATATACCACCTCTTTCCTTGTAGAATACAAAAAACAACTGGAAGCACGTGTTTAAGCTTAAAACAGCCGGTTTGTGTTGTCCCGGGAAACTGACCTGAAACTGACAGGAAATTTCCCTGAATAGAGTACAAGCTGCCAAATAAAAACTGAAGTTCAATGACAAAAACAATACATTGATCTGAAACAAACATGTTATAGAACGACATAAAAATGTCTGTTTTAATATTTGCTTTACACAATTTAAAAAGATAAACAAAGATACTTGAAAAGCAAGAAGCTAATGGCGTCCCTGGATAAAAGGTTTTGTTAAATGTAAGAATATATATTTATGTCAAATAAATGTTTGTCTTTCCATATCTTTCTCCCTGTTGCAAAGACATAGTATGTGATAGACAAATCATAATCAGCTTAATCAATATTAATCAATATCTAGACAGCTTTTCAGTCAGGTTTCAGTTAGCATTGATCACTGAAATATCCACATTTGAGAAACCAAAAATTGTAATATTAGTCAAAGAAACACTGAGTAACTATAAAGCAATTATCAAATGATGATTTCATTTTTTTAAGGGTAAAAAAGCAAATATTTGCTATCATTTGCTGCCACAAATGGTAACATTAGGACTTTTTAGGTTTGAGGGGTGAATATTTTTCACATAGGGTCTGGTTGGTTTGGGAAGCTTTGTTTTGCTATAATAGATGAAATCATTAAAAAAAAAAAAAAAAAAAAAAAAAAAAAAAAAAGTTTTTTTTATTTGCACTGGTTAACTCTGTGTGTATTCAGATATCTTTTATGATAATTGTATATTTGATATTAAAAAAATCTTTCTTTGTTGTATATCTGAATTGTTATTAGACAGATGATTTTAAATTCATCCTCATTTTGGGGATCAGATTGAACTCTTGAACTTTTAAAATCTGAGTTTAGGGTATACAACAGACAAGCTTGAGTTGGTTCCTCCTAAGTTTAGAAGCTATGCTCTGACTAAGAGTAAGAAAAAGAACTTTAAAAAGTCCAGCAGGTAAATTATGTAAACAGTTTGCATTTGCAAATTAAAATTTCGAAAAACTAACACTGTGGCATGAGTACATTGTGCAGTTTGTATTCATGGTGGCATTTCATTTAAAACTAAAACAGTGATATAAACATTTTAGTCTTAGAAGGTTTGTGTGAATTTTGAATGTTTAAAATAGCTCAGAAGCTTTATGCTTGATTGTTGACAAAGTTTAAGGGTTTTTTTGTTTTTTACAAAAAAAAGCGCTGCTACTGAGTGTTGACCTTAACCATTCAGCCTAAAGATTTCACATTAACTTTGAATACATAACTGAAACCTATTTTTGACCTAATCTGACTGACGCACTGTAGAAGTCCCTGGGCCTTGTGGTTTTCTAGTGCCAGGTAAAGTAGTCAATCATACCACAGTAATTTCCCTCCAAACCCTGGTTCCTGAGTTTGAGATTGTCCCAGCCCAGTTTTCCTCTACCTTAAAGCCCTACCCAAACTAAACCACTTTGTTTCCATCTTAACCCTGATGTTGACCCTACCACTGTGTCCTATAGCTGTTGAATGCTGATATTCTGTCATTGGAGTTGGGGATATGTGTCATCTGTTTCAAAAATGGTCCTGCACAGAAAATGCCAACTTTCTTGTTTTATATTCTTTATTCCAAAAGCTATTCACTCACCTCTTCAAATCATTGAATTCAGGGGTTCCACTAACTTTATTGGCCACATGTGTATAAAACCCAACTAGACATGCAGGCTGCTTTAACAAGCATCCATGAAGGAATGGGTCATTCTTAGGAGTTCGATGAATTCCAGCATAGCACTCCAGTAGGATTCCACCTGTGCAATATACCCAGTCAGGAAATTTCCTTGCTACTGAATATATTACATTCAACACTTAGTGGTATTGCAACACACTAAAGGTATTTGTAAATGGTGTGCAAAGTTTTAAAAACAGCCAATAGCTACAGACCTTCAAACTTCAGGTGATCTACAGATTAACACAAGAATAGTGCCGAGAGAGCTTCATGTAAGCAGCTTCACATCACCAAGTGCAATACAAAACATTGGATGCAGTGGTTTAAGGCATTCCGCCACTGCACTCTAGAGCTGATGAGACGCTGTTCTCTGGAGTAATGAATCAATCCTATCTGTCCCTCAATCCAATGGATGGGTCCTGGTTAGTGTTAAGTTTGGCTTGAGGGGGAATTATGGTGTGGGACTACTCTTCGTGATTTGGTCTCAGCCCCTGATTTCCAGACAACAGAACATTTAATGCTTCACCATACAAAGACAATTTGGACTATTTCATGCTCCCAACTTTGTAGCAATGATTTGGGAGTTATCCCTTACTGTTCCAATGTGACTGTTTATCAGTGCACAAAGCAACAACCATTAAGACATGGGTGAGCAAGTTTAGTCTGAAAGAACTTGACTGATAAACGAAAGTGGAAACTGCAAGGTAGATTTTCTTGTCCAACATCAGTATCTGACCTCACTAAAGAGATTCTGGAAAAATGGGTAAAATATTCCCACAACCACACTCTTAAATCTTTTGGAAAACCTATCTAGAAGAGCTAAAACTGTTGTAGCTTCACGGTGTGTATCGACATCTTATCAAACCCTATGAACATACATCTCGTGTGTGAAAGCAGATGAGTGAATACTTTTGGCAATATAGTGTATGTCTAGAAGAAATCTGCTTCTAGCTACTATATCATGTTTTCCTTTACAATGCTGGGTTTGAAGATATTTTTGTTTTCACTTTCACTAATTAATTTGTGCTTTATATGCAAAACTATTCAGAAAGCAGCTTCTGTTGCATCATGTTTAGTATTCAGATCATACTGGCATTAAACATGCATAGAGGGAAGAGTGATAAACCTTCATTTTATCTGTGCAAGGCCATAAAAATATCCAGCGATGAAAGTGTGTGTAGAGCTTTGTATTCCCACCTACTCTGCATGCCTAGATATTAAATGTTGTTGTTAATAAAGTTTTTTATGTATATGTGTTGTTTGTGTGGGTTGGTGCCTCACACAGGCCCAGTGGATTTGAGTATCCAGGCCAAGTGTGATCCGTGTCTGTCCAGTCCCTGCAAAAATGATGGTACATGCTCTGGTGACCCAGTGCACTACTACCGCTGCACTTGCCCTTATGGATTTAAGGTACTCACATTTTGGAACTTCAAAGGTTTACATATGTATTACACTTGTACAGTATATTGTACAGAAACAGAATCATTTTTCCTAAAGTAAACAACGATACAGTACGTAAAGATTTTTGAAAGAAGCAAGATAACAACATTGTATTCTTAACTCTTTAAATTCAAGGTCTGATATTCTTTGAGGGCTCTGATTTAATCATTGTGCATGTCTGTAGGGACAAAACTGTGAGGAACCTATTCATGCCTGCATCAGTAACCCCTGCCAGAACAGTGGAACTTGCCATCTGAAGGAAGGAGATGGAAGCCACTTTTGGTGAGATACATTCAAAATTCATTTTTTCAGATTTTTAAAGTTTTTTTGGAGCTATATTTATTCTTACTTAATTTTAAATTTGAGCTGAAGTAATTTTGAGCTGAGTTGGTAGCACAGCAAGTAAGTCCTGGATTTTAATCCCGGCAGGAGCCTGTCTGCATAGCTTGCATGTCCTCTCCATGCTAACATGGGTCCTTCAGTTTCTTCCTTCCAACTGCCCAAAGACATTTATGTTAGTTTAGTTATTCTCTCTAAATTGGCCTCAGGTGTGACTGTGTGTAGGCATGGTTGTGTGTCTCTGTGATTGCCAAGCAACCAGGTGTACCTGCCTTTCGCCCACTGGGTGCTGGAAATAGCTACCAGTGGCTAAATTGGCTAAAGTTTAAATTGGGACATAACATGGATGATTAAAAATTTCAAGAGTAACTGCTCATTCAACAAACATGAAATCATCATTTCTCAAAGACAGTTAATTCAGTGCTTGCAACAGAAGAGCATTATGTTGATTTATATGAATATTAACTGCCAGATGTATTTTTAAAACACTAGGTGTAATGACAGAAAAATGTAAATCCTTCACCAAATTAATATAAAGGCCAATGCCTTTATATTATATTATTATATATATATTATATTGCCCTTGCCACAGGATGAACATAGTCTCTTTCCTTAAAGAAGTCTTGGAGTTAAACCTGTGTAGAAATATTGGAAATCAAAAACTGACACCTTTTTTTATCAGTTGGAATTACAGACAGATCTAGCGACGTAAAATCAAAAATCTGTTTTCATCACTTTATTCATATGTCTATTGGCTACAGAACTAGTTGATCCTCACAGCTGGCTGATAATGTTTATCTTATGGTGTCTGACAAAGTTCAGTGCAATACAAAACTATTTCCCCTTTGCACAAAACTAACTGAACTGAACGAAGACCCATTAAAACTTAAAATGTCATTCACTAGGGTGTCATGGCCAAAATGATAGCAGCTCAAGACAATTTTACACATTTAAAAACATTAATTGTCTCTTAAATACAAGCTAAACTAAAACAAGTCCAATGAGATGTTCAGCAGTGTAATCAATCAACACATTCAGATGTTTGACTTTAAACAGTCATTTAACTAATGGTTAACATTAGTTAAAACTCACTCAGTTTAATGAATTCATTCAAATGTAGCTAATTCTATGGATGATTTTATGCATGAGGGGAAGGACATTTGAATGTTTTTTTTTTTCCAAACTCAGTACAAGCCCTTGACACCTTCAGTAGGAACAGTGAACTAATATGGGAAGCTCTTGCACTTTTTTGGAGAATGTTGGACATTAAATATAAAGATCTAGAAGGCTTTAAATGAGAATGTGTCAATGGTTTGATCTTCACACCAACAAAGCAGAGCATCCAATGCTAGAATACAACTTAAATGATCAGTCACTTTTGGGATTTGTGATGAATCTCAAAGCTGCAGTAGAAATAAACTTTACTGTCCCTCAGTGGAGAAATTCAGGTGTACCAGAAGTACCCTGCAGCACCTTGACAGGCAAGTTGAAGCATGTATATTCATGCAAAAAACAAAAACTGTTATAATAGTTCAACTGTTTAAACACAAATATGGATATTTATTTGATATAAAAGAACAGGTGTTTATCAAACTCATTCAAAGACACAGCAGGTGATCCTCAATCATCGTCACTCCACCAGTAATATGAGCTGGTAATGAATTTACAGAGCTAAATGTCTCCGGGAGACTCATTCTGTTATTTCTAAGTACCTTCAAAAGCTGAGGCCACTAAGGCCCAATGAAGAGGCTGTGATCTGATCATCAAGTGATAAAGTGCCAACAGGAGGCAAGCTAGCAAAAACAGATATTAACACAAATAATTAGACAAACCATAAAATCTTCTCCATCTTCTCCTTTTGTCCCCTCTTTGTCTTTTCTGCTAGTATCGCTTGTCAGTTCCTCTTATACATTTCTATCTTTATGTGATTTTTTATGGTAATTTGAGTATATTCATTCTGAAGTGCTATCGCTGGCTATAATGAGATATCATCCAACAGAGCGTGTAATGCATAAAGAGCTCCTGATTAAGCCCATAATATTGCACTCTGTGTGTGTCTGTGTGTGTGACTGTCTAAGCTGTGAGGTAGTTACTGAGCTGAAACACATCACCATTTGGGACACAGATCTTTGAAGTGAAGGTGGCTGTATATGTATTACATTAGATCAGGTGTGACAAGTGAGTTAGATGATCTGGTCAGATGACACCAAAATGAAAAGTTTCTAACCCGTGCACAAGACGTATAGTCGTGTAGTTGAACACATCTCAATGGTGAAACATGGTAGCGACAGTCTCATGGGTTGCTTCAGTACTGACAGGGAATCTGGTTGGAGTTGATGGGGACTGAATACAAATGCACTGGACTTTTTTATTTTGTGAAAAAGGTGGAAAACCATCTATCGTTTTCCTTTCACTTCAGTTATATTCTACTTTGTGTTTGTCTTTCCCATAAAAGACAAGTAAAGCACATCAAATCTTATGGTTGTAGTCTGACAAAATTAAGTTTAAATTGCATGAATAATTTGCACAACACTGTGTGTTTATGTATAATCTTTATGTTGCTGTGTATGCAGCTATCTTTATACTCAAGCGATTGTATGACTTCATGCGTAACTTCAGGTGTGTGTGTCCGGAGGGCTTCGAAGGTGATACATGTGAGATCAACATCGACGACTGTGAGGATAACGACTGTGAGAACAACTCCACCTGCGTAGATGGAATCAACAACTACACCTGCATGTGTTCACCAGAATACACAGGTAACACAGTGTTTTTAAAGAGCTGCAAACTGGGAGGGTCGCCAGGTGGGCAGCTTGTTTTCACCCTCTCTCCATCAACTTATTGATCTCAAACAAAAACACTGGAGATATTTTTAGACTGTGCAACAGTCTCATAAAATTGATGGATTCTATTTTCTAAATTATAAAAACTTTTGTTTTCTTTAAATAGATTCTCTGCTTTAAGTTAATATTAAGCTAGTAGTGCATGTGGCTCAAATGTAAGTCACTCATTGAAAATACATTTTAAAACCAACATTTCCAAACCTTATTTATTCATTGCCAGTTTGAAGTTTCCACATACCCATCAAGGGCATCGATGTCTTTTAAATCCTGGGCTTTTAGTGATGCATTTTCAAAGGCGGAATTATTGTAAGACATACAATTTTGATTTAAATTTGTGTGTGTGTGTGTGTGTGTGTGTGTGTGTGTGTGTGTGTGTTGTCCAAACAAAGTCAAAATTAAACATATTACTTCAAATATATAGAGAGATTGTTACCAGTATTTGGTGAAGTAGCCATTGGCAAGATGGACCTCAGTCAGATGTGTTTTGTAGTCATCTGCAAGTTTCTAGTATTATTCTAGGTGGAGATTTGACCACTGTTCTTGGCAGAAAATATAGAAGCTGTTTAAATGGGTTAATTTAAAAAAAGAAGCACCTTCTCCAAAATAGACTGAAATTAACAGTTGCCCACATGGACAAGTCAAATTTTGTCAAGAGAAAAGTTTTAAAGTCTGACCAAATAAAACTTAGTTATATGGACAAAACTACACAAAAATGTTTGAAGGATTCAAGGTGAAACTTTTTACACCTAAAAACACTGTGCAAACACTCAAGCATGGTGGTGGTAGCATTATGCTGAGGTACTGTTTTGCTAGTGGATGACTAAGTGGATGGGATAATTAAGAAGGAGGACTACCCTGAATAACTTCATGTTCACCTCAAATCATCAGCTATTAAATTTGAAACTTGGGCACAATTGGGTGTTTAGCAGGACAGTGGTTCCATGTCAGGAAACCAACCAATGTAAATCAGTCTAGATGTCTAGATCAGGGGTGCTCACACTTTTTCGGCATGCGAGCTACTTATAAAACAACCAAGTCAAAATGATCTACCTACCCACTACAAAAATGCAAAACATATAACTGTTTTCAAATTTATTAAAGATTATTTGTATGTACAATGTATGTTGATGTACCTTGCATAACTGAATAAGCCAATATTGCACAACACACATAATAAATAATTCTGAAGATAATATCTCTGCCTTATTTTTAAAGTCTCGGAACAATGAGTCAGCTGCTTCAACCAATGCTTCTTTTACCATCTCTCCATCTTGGAAGGACTTGTTGTTTTTAACGAGGACGTGATTCACCCGGAACGACGCTTCGGTGGCGGCTTTTGCTTTTGAAGTTTGTTGAGTGAAAAATGACTGCTGTCTGGGATTTTAAAACTGGGATTTTAGTTCCTCCACCTTTCTCTTTCTCAGTTGGCTTTTCGGTGGGAAGTCGATGTCGTATTTTCCATGAACAGTCCGAAAATGCCGCTCCAAATTTCCCTTCTTTGTTATTGCGACGGTAGACTGGCAGATGAGGCAAACGCACTTCGAAAATTCTTACTTGGTCCAGCTTTCTCACTCATTTTGATCACCATATGTTTTAGCAAGGGCTTAAAATCTGAGGTAATTCGCTAACTAGCTTGTAATTTTTGCTGCGCTAGCGCCGTCATTTACGCATGAGCGGTGACCTAAAGGTCAAAATTCAGTTGTCATCTGATTGGTTGCCCTGTATGTCAATTAAGTAACGGGATGTTTGATAGGCTGACAAATGTTTTGTTGTTGTTTTTTTAACGTCACGCTGCGATCGCGATCTACGTAATGAGCACCCCTGCTCTAGATAGTCTGCCGAGAACAGTGGTCAAATATCCAGTCAGAATTACTCAAAGTTATTCCAGAACCTCTGATATTTCTCTGCAACTTGTGGAGGGGCATTCGAACAAATATTTATGGGAAAATATGTGCTTGTTTCATCCTATATGGATAATTTTCACCCTAAGAAGATTAGACAAAGTTTACAGCAAATTCAAACTTGTGTACCCAGTTATTGCTTTTTAAAATCAGTGAAATTATATATCTATATTCAGCCCACCCCAATAAAGAACTTTAAAAAAAAAAAAAAAAAATCAATAAAAGCCCCAAAATAATGTGAAAGCTATACCAAGGTTATGTAAACCTCTGGTTGTAGATGTCCTTATTTTATTTCTGGTCTGTTGCGACATGTTCGTCTGCTTTTGCAATGCGCTGATCATCTCTGACTGCTAACCTTTGTGGCGCTGTTCTCTCTCTGTCTTTGGATGTTTGTTTGCTGTCTTCTCTCTCCTGTCTTGCTTTACTTTTTTTCATCTGTCATCTTTTTTTGTGGTTGCAGCTGCTACCAATGAGGTGGAGAGAGGTTAGTCTGTTCTTTTCTGTGTCCTTCCTGTCCCTCTCTCCTTCCTTACTTCCTTGATACCATCCCTAACTTCAATCATACCCTGTGCTTTATGTGCACAACCCATAGAAATGTGACCCACAGCAGAACAGATTGCTCAATGTGTGTAAAGTTGCCTCTTGGAAGCAGTAAAGCAGAGAGCCTCTGCTAGCTGATTTTACATATGGTTAGAGTTGAGAGTGTAGGTGATATTCATCAGAAATGTAAGCACCTAATTTAAAGACCTAAATCAGCAATATGGTTCTCAGTCTCACAGGATTTTTTTATTAAGCTCACAGGTGGTACTCCCCTCTGCTCCCCACAAAAACCTCAATAATTTTAAAAACGGCAACAGACTGAAGGTCCTGTATTTGATCATTTTCAGCTATGGATCTAAAGATATTGTGAAAGATTTGTATATGCACATGAGTGGCAGAATTAAGTCAGAACACTGACTTTGTTCTGATGTGTTCATTTTTGTGCTTATGAGATCTTTTTTAGGGCTGAAATGTAGAAACTTGTATCACAATTGGTTGGTTGCGGGTTTTTTGTCTGTTTAATCTTTTTAGTGTTTGATATTTAAGACTGACAAAAAGACAAGTTTGATGAAAGCTCTGTTGGTCTGTAAAATGAATATCTAGTCAGACTTACAGGCACAAGGAAAACGAACTTATGATATAAATATAAACCTATAAATGTATTTACTTACTTTGTCCTGTTACAACCACAAAGTTTAAAGTTTTTAAACTTTTACTGCATATGACCAACAGAAAGTAGAGCATAATTGTGATTTTTGTAACAATTTTTTCTCTTTTTTTTTCTCTTCCATAAATGCCAGATTAGTGAAGTGCAACATAACATTTGTCCTGTCGACAGATTCTCCCACCTGAGAATCAAAAGATTCTCAGGTGGGAGAATCCTTCGTCATGTTCATGCGTTTCCTTCGAAGTTAATATAGGCCTCTTGGCTTTTCTGATTAATGCTCTTCTTGCCCCACCTGTCAATTAAGATGGACTGACATGTCTTTTAGGCTCAGCGGTTCTGCAATACTAATTATATCTTAAGGGGTATTCAAGCTATTAGCTGTTGTTTTATAACCCTATAACTACTCCAAAACTTTAATCCTGACATTCCTTCTGTTTTGCAATTATGTGCCTTTTTGTGTTTGTCTTTCTCATAAAGTCCTAATAAAACACATTAAAGTTTGTGGTTGTAACATGACAAAATGGGAAAAAGTTCAAAGGGTATTTTTGGGAGACACTGTACTCTGATCATCTACAACAAATCAAACTGCAAACAACTGAACCGAAGAACACTGATTATTACCATGCATGTATTCAGTCCTGGGATTTGAGTGGTTGTTACTCTGACGGAGACAAGTAGGAAAATATCCAAATTGTTGATGTAACATCCTGACATTTAGATCAAAGTCTGACCAAGAATCTGCAGAAAAGACCTGTTTCACATTTCCACACTATCTCAGTGGACCCGAGGGGATCTTGTCAATGCCTCTCCCAAATTAAAGGATGTTCTGAGCAGTGCATATTCAAATGAAAAGAAAATACAGTCAACATTTATATATAGTATACCCAGTATTTACTTCACAGTTTTTCACTTCACACTTTTATTTCGAAATAATATTCACTTTTTCTAAATTTTAGTGGTATCACAGTATTTTCTGAACACTTCAGAAGCATAAAGACACATACACATGCATAGACTCTCACAGTTTCCTATGGAGCTGTGTAATTATTCCCTGAGTGGACCTTCTGCTGCCAGGAGTATTGGATTATTCCCTGGTGCCTCATCAGGGATTCACTTGACTTCTAATGATCAGGACACACTCCGGAATATCATCTGGATATGACATTTTCAGCAATGAGATCATTTATCAGACCACTGTGTTGGTCTTGGCCACAAGAGAGTCATCCATCATTGAAGCACACACCCAAATAACACACATACACACACACAAGTGAGGCATCCACTTGCTGTATCTAATGCTGATGCAGAGAATGCAGTAAACAATCATAGTACATCAACTTGTACAATAAGGATGTCCTTCATGATATGGTTTGACTGTAGCATTAACACTGTATAAAATTAACCTTGCTCATGTTATTTGTGTATGTGTGTGTTTTTAGGGGAGTTGTGTGAGGAGAAACTGGACTTCTGCGCCCCAGAGCTGAACCCGTGTCAGCACGACTCAAAGTGCATTCTGACCCCTCAGGGATACAAGTGAGTGGATCGTACACCCACTCATGCACATAGGCAGAGTTAGTGTTCTGTGCTGCAGCTTTTAAACACTTACACTGTGAACTAAATGACTTGTTAGTTTTTCCCTGCAGAGATAAGCATTGCTTGTGTGTGTGTGGACAGACCTAGAAGACTGAAAGCTAAAGTATAGTTTGTGCATTGTTTGTAGTATTGGCTGTGAAATAATTTGACAGGAATATTTTCACATGTTTTAGGTGTGAATGCACTCCAGGCTTTGTAGGTGAGCACTGTGAGCTGGACTATGATGACTGTGAAGAGAACAAGTGTCAGAACGGAGGTCATTGCATTGATGCCGTGAATGGATACACCTGCATCTGTGCAGAGGGATATAGGTAAGGAACACATCTCAACAAGAACTAACAATGCAAATTATCTTAACTACCATTAACTGTAACATAAGCTATGATGCATATCATATTGATTTTTGTCAGCTCCTTTACTTGGATGTCTCTAAACCTTTACCCAACAGTGTGGGGGCTTTTTTTTGTTTGTTTTGTTTTTTATTGGCCTGCTGAATCTCTGTCTCTTGCATTATTTGTGCCCTGGGCATGTTCTTTCTTTTGCACCCACCTATAGCCTTGTCCCACTTTTTAGACTTTTCGAAAATACTAAGAACAAAAAATGATCCTATATTTGCAAGCCTTGTGAGCCCATGCAGGCCTACAATTACCTTGCTTGGCCGTAACAGAAGCAGGCTGACTTCTCACCACTTCATTTTTTTGTGCTTTGTGAAAAGGAGCTACTGTTTACACAAAAACTGAGAGCATATTTTCAAGCACTGGTCCTAAGTGTAATGTACGTGTCAACATGCATGTTGCAGTGGGTTGTTCTGCGAGTTCACTCCCCCAATGGTCCTCCCTCGAACCAGTCCCTGTGACAACCACGACTGCCTAAATGGAGCTCAGTGCGTTGTTTTGGGAACAGACCCCCGCTGCCAGTGTCTCCATGGCTACGAGGGCGAGCATTGTGAAACGCTCGTGAGTGTAAACTTTGTCAATCGGGAGTCCTACTTGCAGCTTCCCTCCAACCTCCTCTCACCACAGACCAACATCAGCCTCCAGGTAGACTCCACTCTTTTTATTTCATTCTTTTCTTTACATTTATAGATTTTTACTGTTGCTCCAAACACAAGACATCCATGGATGTTTTTTCTTAGGCAGAAAAACACATCTACAACTAGATTTTTATTGAGCGAAAAATCTTAATCAAATTTAGTCTTAGCAAACACATTAAAGGTCAGGACAAGAATAGAGCTTGTCATGGTAATTAGTTTTAGTAGAATGGCTTAGAGATTAAGTAGAATAGAATAGAATAGAATAGAAATAACCTTTTTTGTCCCTCAGTGGGAAAACTCTACAATAAGCAACAGTGTGACTTTAAAGTTATATTCAGCAGCTTTGTGTAGCGTTATGAGGTTTTCCAGATTGTTTTACTTCTCCTCTTAAAAGTAAGCAAACACTAATGACAGAGCTGATGAGTGCAGCGATGTATTTTGTGAAAGAGAAATAATTTTTCAAAAAAGATAAATACTAGTGTAGAATTTAGAGTCTGTTTTCACAGGTCTTAGTTGTTTGATTCATCAGTTTTGAGGTTTTTTTTTTAACTTTTTGGCTTTAGAAAATACTGAGTGAAAAATGAACCAATTTATTACTTTAACCTAAAAAAAAATCTTTAAATACACAGTTTCTTAACACTGCCTTTTGTATAACCAGATTCATACAGTGCCTTGCAAAAGTATTCATACTCTTTTAACATATTTAGATTTTGTCACATTACAACCACAAACTTTCAAGTTTTTCTTTGGAATTTTATCTGATAGAAAAATACACAGTAGTTTATATTTGTGAAGTGTAAAAAGACTACACAGATTCCAGATTTTTTGACAGGAAATTCTGAAAAGTATGGTGTGCATTACTCTTTTTACAAAAACAAATTTAATGCAACTAATTTCCTTACTTTAGGGATAAAGTTGTGGATAAGTTTAAAACAGGGTTAGGTTATGAGATAGTATCCCAAGCTTTGAACGTTTTACAGAGCACAGTTCAAGCCATCATCCAAAGGTGGAGAGGGCATGTCTTAGCTGCAAACCTTCCAAGACATCGCTGTTCACCTAAACTAGTAGGCTGGGTGACGAGTGCCTTAATCAGAGAAGCAGCAAAGAGGCTCATGGTAAATGCAAAAAAGCTGCAGAAATCCACAGCTCAGGTGGGAAAATCTATTAGTTGTGCACTCATCAAAGATGGCCTTTATGGAAGAGTGGAAAGGAGAAAGCTATTGTCTAAAAACACCCTTTGGAACATCTGTGCACAGTTTGCCATGCAGAAGAAGTTGTTTTGGTCTATATGCAAAATTAACAGTGAACATCAGCCTGAACACACTGTCCTCAGTGTAAGAAATGGTGTTGTTAGCATCAAGCTATGTAGATTGTTTTCTTCAGCAGGAGAAGGGAAGATTGTCAAAGATGATGGGAAATTACAGATAAAAACGTCCAATAAAATAAACCAGTTTGTGGTTGTGATATATCTAAACATGGAAAACCTTAAGGGGTGTGAATATCTTCGCAATGCACTGTAATTAATAATAATAATCATGTCTAATTTCAGGAAATCATATAAAGCCTTTATGTTTTGCAGCTGCAAGTAAGATCAGTGACAGCCATATCAACCTGTGTTTACAGATTGCTACTGACGAGGACAGCGGCGTGCTGTTGTACAAGGGTGACAATGATCACATCGCTATGGAGCTGTACAGGGGACGTCTCAGGGTCAGCTACGACACTGGATCCTACCCGCCTTCTGCGATTTACAGGTTTTTGCTCAAAGACATGTCTAACAGCCCATTCAGAGATACTTTAACATGAAAGATGTTGCCTCAGTTTTGCCGTCTTCTCTCACTTTCGTAGCGTGGAGACGGTGAATGATGGTAGTTTCCATTCCGTGGAGTTAGTAGCAGCTGACCAGACTTTGTCGCTGTCCATTGATGGCGGACCACCCAAATCCATTAGCTCCATCAGCAAACAGTCCACACTCAACATAGATTCTCCACTTTACCTGGGAGGTAAGTGGAGTGTTCATGCCTTCATTACAATTCAGCCGGATTACTGTAACTCTGTCTATGTTGGTGTTAGCTAGTCAACCTTGTTGTGTCTTCAGCTGGTGCCAAATCCTCCTGTTTGGCTTTTACCCAGAGTATGAAGAAGAACCATATTATTGCTGTTTTATCCTCACTGCAGTGGCTGCCTGTCCATTTTTTTTTCAAATTCCTACAATAGTATTTCCCCATACTACTCCTCTGAGCTACTGCATCTTCACTACCCCTTTGAGTTGCTCAGATTAGCTGGCAACTAGTTGCTGGATGTGCAGAGGAGGATACATCAGAAGTCTGGGGGTTTTGAGCTTTTCCCATCAAAACTCTCAGTATATGGAATACATTGCTAAACTAAATTTGAAAGTCCACTTTCTAGGCATTTTTAGATCTGCTCTTAAGTTCCACCATTTCCTGTGGCTATTCTTTGTACAGGAATGCCAGAGCAGGCATCAGCTGCTGGAGGCCTTTCTGCACTGCAGCTTAGCTCAGGTGGCCGTAATGGCACCAGTTTCCACGGATGCCTCCGTAACCTCTACATCAACGGAAAGCTCCAGGATTTGGGAGCCGGGCGTAACCAAGGCTCTCCGGGTCCAGGGAATTCGCGGCGCAACAGACAGTGGCTGGGAAATGGGGTTGAACCAGGCTGCCAGCCATGCCAGAGAGGTGCTTGTGTCCAAGGTGACTGCCATCCAACGGGTCACCAAGGTTTTACCTGTACCTGCCATCCCGGGTGGACAGGGGTCCTGTGTGACCAGCAAGTTAGCAATCCCTGTGATGGAAATAAGTGAGTGTGATTTAGGTTCTGCAGCATATTGAAAGTAAACTGGCATAATGTATGTATTCTCAATTTTATCCCCTGTACTGTCCCTCCCTCCTCCAACATACAGGTGTATTCATGGTACCTGCATTCCAATCAACTCCTACTCCTACTCCTGTGTTTGCCAGCCTGGTTTTGTTGGTGTCCTCTGTGATGTACAGGACCTGGATACAGCTAACTCCTGCAGCCTGTCTCGTTGCAAACATGGCAGATGTCGAGTGTCAGGCCTGGGTAAAGCATACTGCGAGTGCAACAGTGGGTACACAGGGGAGGCATGTGACAGAGGTCAGTAAAATTACGTTGATAGTAAACAGCATGACTGATATATGAATGAATATCTCTGACTATATACCAATATCTGTGTAAATGGTAACCAGAGATTGTTTTGGAAACAACACCCTAATGTTGCTCAACAATTTTATTGTAAGGCATTTCTTTTAACTAAACTTCTTCAGATCCTGTCTTTAAAAAATCTCTTAATTTGTTTCTAACACTGTCTCTTGTTTCTGTACTAACGTTTCTAACCCTTCCACTTTTTTAACTTAGCATCTCCTGAGCTTCCTCTTAATCCCACGCAGGGAGTCACTCAGGTGAGATGACCTGATAACATACAATAATCGTGTCATCTTGAATTCCTTGGCTTTCTCAGGTTTCCAATGCAATGCAAGACCAATGTACTAAGCCTGCTCAACTTTTTAGTACACTCATCAAAGATATTTTGTACACTATCCACCACATTTTGGCACCTCTGGTAAAGATGTGTCAAAAATATCATTCTTAGTTACAGTAGCATAATCAGAAACTAAAGCTTTTAGCAAATATAACTTTTCATTTAGTTGGAGTGCGAACGTTTTTTTCCTTTTGTAATTGTTGACGAGGGTACAAAGCTGCCATGAAACACAAAGGCCCACATCTTTTCAAAATGGGAAAGACGAGAAAATGCAACAACAAAATATTTTATTTTTCTACATAATGTTTGAAGATCATTCATGATTGAAAATGTTTAATTCACCAGTGTGAATTAAACATTTGTGTATTATAAGTCTAAAGCGTCACTTATATACCTAAAACTATTTTATAGACATAAAAATGAATTTTGTTTAATTTTCTTTTTCTATTCCATTTTTACAATTCTTTATATCAAACCCTTTTTTAACAATACACACAATATTGCCAAAAATATTTACTTTTCCCTCCATGGTTCTCATATAAAATCAAGCATCTAGGATGACTGCTTGTACAACCATTTGTGAAAGAATAGATATATAAATATCTAAAAGAATGGTATAATAAATGGTATAATAAATGCATAGCACTAGTGCAAGTCATGAAATTTCCTTGCCACCAAACATTCACTGTTTAGCTGTTAGAAATATCCTTTATTCACCCGCATAGGGGAAATTCAGGTTAGTGGTCTATAACAATATAGATATTAGGTGATCTCTGCACACACTTTAAGTTCCCATATGACTGAGCACCAGCATCATAAAGCAAGCTCCATAAAGATATGGATGAGTGAGCTTCTTGTGGACAAACTTAACTGGCCACCACAGCTTCCTGACCTCAGCCCAATAAGAGCAGTTAAAGGATAGACTACAAGCCAGAGCTTCTCATCCTACATCAGTGTTTGACTTCACAAATGCTGTCCTGGAAGAGTAATCAATCATTCCCATAAAACACGCTAAAACTTGAAGAAAGGCCTTTCCAGAAGATTTAAAGGTGTTACGGCTGCAATAGGTGGGCCAACTCCATATTTATAGCCTTTGTATTAAGAATAGGATGTGCATGTGTCAGGTACAAATTAAGCATATCAATACTTTTGACAGTATAGTGTGTATGGACAATGTTTTGACCAAATTTTACTTTCATTTTACAACACGTGCTGTCCGCTTTACTATTCTGGCTTTTTCAACATCGCTTAAACCTTTTGCATCCTCCATCTATCATATAGATGCATCTTTTGCACTCTGTCTTGACTCTACTTGACATCTTTGACCTGTTACTTTGTCGCATGACACACCATATGAACTGTTGGGTTAAAATGAGTTCTCTACTGATTTCACTCTACTCTTACAAAAATAAAATGAGTAGGTATGCTTCCTTAGAAAACTGTGGGTTTTTAATGCCCCATTTTGTTGCAGAGGTGGCCTGCCGAGGGGAACGGGTCAGAGATGTCTACCAGAGACAGCAAGGCTACGCGGCGTGCCAAACCCAGGAGAAGGTCTCCCGTCTAGAGTGTCGAGGCAGCTGCCCTGGGGGAGCAGAAGGACAGGGCACCTGCTGCACCCCCCTCCGTAGCAAACGCAGGAAATACACCTTCCAGTGCACTGATGGGTCTTCTTTTGTCCAGGAAGTGGAAAAGGTTGTCAAGTGCGGCTGTACAAAGTGTTCTTCATAAAACAAAAGAGAAGTGTTTTTTTTTGTTTTTTTTTGTTTTTTGACAGAGCTCCTGCCATCCTTACCTGATCGCTCATCTGTTCGTGTTCCCTATGAGGAAACTCTCCACACCCCAGGAGTATTATTGCCCAGCACCCTGATTTTTTAACCCCCCCCCCAAAAAAAAAAAGTAAAAGAAAAAAAAGAAAAAGAAAAACACAAGAGAAACAACAACAAAAATAGCTATTTTTCCTGTCAGTGCTGGACTGATGACCGATGCTTCCTTGGGGGGGGGATTGAATTGTATTGTAAAGTACAAAAGCAGACTTATTTTTATTATGAAGCGGGGGAAAAGACAAAAAAAGAAAGACTTTGTTCTTCATCTACTTCTTTTTGTTGGTTGTGATAGCTCCAGTGGTGTGCCACACTGTTTCTATTCCCTGGAGAACCAGCTGCTCACCAACAGCTCACCACTTTACAGTAGACGTCCTGCGCCCGTCTCTGAGTTGTGCATCTTTTGGAGTAACTGTAATTGGTAGTACTACAGACTCACCACTAGGAGGAGCTGTCTTAAAGCACGGCACAGTGTGGGCAGCGATAACCCCCCACATACACACAAACATAACTCAGAAACCACCACAGGCTCCTTCGGCAGATGTGCTGAATCCTTTGTGACTGTGTGCATGGTCGTACACACAGCTGCGCTCAATCTCCTGGTTCTTTTTACAGCTACTGAACAACACGTACACCTGCAGAAAAAAACTGGTTAACTACACAACTCTCTGTTTGTGTACCCCCACCCCCTGAGTCATGAATGACAAGTATTTATTGTATCATAAATACCTGTACTTATTCACTAGATTCCCCATGTATCAGCCTGAGTCTTTTAATATATATTAATTTATATTTGTCCTTATTTTTGTATTAAAAAGACATACTCTGTCAGGCTAGCTGAACTAACAAAATGGTGTCCTTTATTTTTGGTGTAAGAAAAGTTTTGTTTTGTTTTTGATCACTGAAATTTTTGTGCTTGCCAGAGACCTTAGTTACATTTTAATCTGCAAATGTGACGTGAAGACATTGTATATTTTTGTCGCGTTTCCTGAGAGTTTGTACTGTGCCATTACCAGAAGGTTCTTTATATTAGAGTATAAATGTATAGATTTCCCTACCTATGTACTCCACACACAGACTTTGTGAGTAGCATTGACCCTAGCGGATGCATAGAGAAATCTTTTTACCTTTTTAACAAATTTAAAAAATACTGTGACTTTTTTCTAAATGAAACTACTTTGTTAGCCCCTTTGGTCTCAGATGTTAACATGTTGCTGCTAAGTTTTTTGTACCGTAGACTTGGATCCTGATCTGTATGTTATATAGAGCTTCCTGCTCCTTCCTGTTTGGGGCTGCCTAACAGATGAATATGACCCCTCCTTCCTCAATCACCACCTCTACACATGTGCATTGTGCTTTATATTCTCCTTCTCTTTCTCCATCCCGAGACTAATGTCAGTTTCCTGACTGATGTTTGTTTATTAAACACAATATTTACCTCACACTTCACATCTTTTCCCTTTTTGTTGCAAAGGTCTCCATGAGAGATCATCCCTGCGACTCACCGAAGACAATTATTACAAATTAGACCCCTGATAGGATTTGTTATATTTGATTTTATTCTCGCTGTAATTCTTTTCATCACCTGTTAAATATTTTCTTTTGTAACATTAAACATTTACCCTGTTTGCCTGTTCTTAATCGCAAAACTCTGAACAACTGTTGAACTTTCTACATTTTATCGTATTACAGCCACAATCTTTAAATGTATTTCACTGTTATTTTATATGATGGATAAACACAAGTAGTACATAACTAGGAAATGAAAGGAAAGTCTTTTGGGCTATGTCTTTCAGGTTGGGCCCATTATTCTTTGCAAATTAGCTCAATCTCCATCAGATTGGAAGGAGAGCATTTGTGAATATCAATCATCGTTAAAGTTTCTCGATTGAATTTAGATCTTTGACGTTTTAGTACTTGAATATGAATTGACTGTCACAATATAATGCTGCCTCTACTACGATTTATGTCAAGAGTTTGTATGTTCAGGGTAGTGGGGAGTTAGTTTTGCCACCACAGTAGAGTTTTCTAGGAAAAAAATAATCTTTTACTTGTTTGCTGAGTCGCCTACATGTATGTGGCAATTGTCAATGGGATACCTTCTGTCTTTCTTTCAGCAGAAACTTTCTTCTTCCCGGTCTTGCATAAATGCCATCTCTGTTTAATGCATGACACATAATGTCTGTCTTTTTACCATAAAGTTTAGATCTATGGAGGAAGCTTCTAATAGTTATCCTGGAAGCAGATTCTCACACATGAGCTGTCAATATCTGCATCTCATGCTGAGTTACCATAGGCCTCTTGGCTGTTCCTCAGATTAATGTTCTTGCACCACTGTTAGTTTAGATAGTTGGCCATGTGTTGGTAGATTTTCAGTTGAGCCTTACTCTTTCCATTTTTAGATGGAGAGAATCACTTCGCTGTACTGTGCTACTTTGTGTTTTGGTAGTTTTATAAATTCTCATAAAAAATGGATTTTAAGATTTTTTCCAAAGATGCCCATGTCCAGTCCATGATAAATACCATCTTGCAGCTTTTAGATGTGTCCCTTCTCCAACACACCTGAATCAAATGAACTGCTCATTACCAGGCCTCCACTCAGAAAAGTGACTGCTGGTGAGGAAATTCAGCTTTTGATTCAGGTATGTTGGAGAATGGATCTAAAAGTTGCAGGAGGGTAGCTTCCAAGGACCAGACTTGGGTACCTCTGGATTAAGAAATATTAAAAAATTTTCAAGATAAAGTAGCATATATATTTACACTCACTGGCCACTTTATTAGGTACTCTTTTTTTAGTTCCATGTTGGACCACCTTTTACTTTCAGAACTACCCTAACAAATTGTTAGAGTAGTATTGGAAGTATCAGAACTGGTGGAACAAATCAGAACAATCAAAAAAAAAAAAAGAAAAAGAATATTTGCAAGTACAAATACTTGCAAACATTTAGGAATGGGTTACTTGGCTATTCAGATACCAGCATAACTGAGGGAGAAACGGAAGTCTTCCTTTTTAGTGAAGTGTGGATATTCTGTGTGATTCTTTGTACCAAATGAATTGATTCCACTAACGTAGTGTCTGCCCTCAATATATTAGTTTCAGAGTATTACTTTAGCAGATCTGAAATCCAGCTTTGAAGAATGAAATGTAGATTGATTTCAATGCATTTACTTGAAGTGTAAACATAGCTGTTTGGGAGCCATCATCTAAAGCATCCCTAGTAAGATGTGTAAAAAGTCTTTAAATTAATCCATCTTGTTATCGCAGTAGCATAATCTGACACAGAACATTAGTAGAAAAATCCAGCCATCGTTTTTGCTTTTTTTTTTTTACTTGCTTGGCATACATGTGCATGTTTATTTCACTAAAGTCCTCTCTTTTTTTTTGTGTCTTTTAGCACAAAAATGAACAACTCAGAGAAACATGTATTTGTTTTTCTGCTGAAGGGTCCTTGTAATCTTTTAAATACACTCAGACATTTTTGAAAAGGGATATAAAACATTTTATTTAGAAATATAGCACAAATATTTCAGAAATAACAAAAGGTCATTGGTCCTAGCTCGACTCAGCGTAGTGGGAGACCTAGAAGAATCTAACTACTTCTAATGAAAGGTACTTTGTGTCTCTGCTATGTGAATCTGTTAATTTCTTATCATCATGAATGCTGTCTTTATGAAGGAAAATTAAGGTTTTTAGCTTATGCACTGATTCACGTTTTGTTTTTTAGTATCTCTGGGCTCAGTCTTTAACTGCAGTATTATAATTTGTAATCACTTATGAGTTCCTAATACTCTGTTTTTTCCCTAATTTTCTCACTGCTACTTGTTTAAATTGGCCCAAACTTCCAGTTAGATTTAAGTATACAGTAGTATAGTGCCATCTGCTGGTGTGTATGCTAACATATTTATAGAATAGAAGTATGCAGTTTTCTTAACACTTCATAAAACCTGACATTTCAATTTTCAACATACATAGTAATGTTATTGTTTCAGATGGCTTAACTAAGTAGAAAATCAATGTCGCAAGCCATAGCAAAACCCTGTCTTGTTTCTAGAACATTTAGCATTGTGAGAATTGACATTTATAGACTTGTTTTATGGATGGACAGATGGTTTTAGAAATGCACCCATTCATGGCTTTAATTCAGTACATTAGATATAATTGTCTGTAAGTCTTTCAAGCTGCATTTATGTTGTGTCATCAGATCAGAAGTAGTTTTGAGCCACCAGCAGAGGTCAACAAAGACGAGGAGGTTTCACTAAAGACAGACAAATAAAATGCACCAAGAATTTGTAAGTGAAGCATGCTTAAGATATTTTAAAAACCAAACTCTCAAATTCACTAAAGATATATTCGGAAACAGGTTTTATTTTTGTTATTTATCTTTTGAAAAGCAATCTGAGTATTCTTATAATTAGCGGAGCAGTTGTCAAGAACTCACATCTTTAAAGTTAATCAAAGAATGCTTTAAAATAAGATGAAATAATGAACAACAAAAAGACATAAACGACCAAAATAAGACAAAAAACAGCCTCAAAAAGATGTCAGTTTACCACAAGTTCAAAAGAAACCACTGGAGAATCTTCAAAATTAATAACTAAAATATGGCACAATGTAAGAGCAGATACAGGACAACCAAAACAAGTCACAAAATAACCACTCTGAATGGCTATAAAAAGATGCAGAATCAAAATCATATCAAAATGCATGCAAAGTTTTCATCAAACAGATGTAAGATAACCATGATGGGCAAAAAATAGCATTAAGAGGATGAAAAATAACCATTTGGCTGTAAAATCAGATGATGTTAAAAAAAAGAACTATAGAGAGGGGCATTTTGTCATCAAGTGAGCTGAAATAATCAGAAGCATGTGTTTTTTGCATCTGGATGGGTCATTGTGACATTGCTTCCCAAATCCCTCTTTACAACGTGTGGTACGGCCTCTCACTTGTCTGCAAGCTTTTTTTGTTTTCTAATTCCCCAATACGTACAAGTTATGCACTCACCACCCATACTTTCTTGTGACTTGGCTTTGAAGTAAGTAGAAGTAGGACACTCTGCTGCTCAAGAGGTGCTTCTGTGGGACCACCCATCTCCATGCAGCTTCACAGTACTGGTACCCTGCTGATCTGGGCCACTGAGTACTGCTTTCATGGTCAGGGCATACCAATGCTTCATCATTGATCAGTTTAGGTAAAGTCTTATGGTCTGTTAGTAAAGCTTGTTGATGAGAGAATACACAGTTTGACTCAAGTGATTATCATATGTGTAAAGTAATTATCAGTAGCTTTGTGCTGTCTTAACACTGGTTTCTTAATTGCTACAGCTATCATTGCTTGACCTGTTCTTTTCAGTTTTATCAATTGCATTTTTCCCCCCTCTATCTTGCTGTCAATTGTGGATTTTGTACAATTCAGTGACTATTAACCTAGTATTATGATATAAGAATGCCATAATAGTTTGGGGATTTTCATAATGCCTTTATACTTTTTCCAAATTTGAAAGATTATATCAGAAACAATTGCAACCAATTTTTAAATAATAAAGATGTGCATACAACCTGTACAATATTTGGTTAAAGATCCCTTATCAACTTGCAACTCTAGCATAATTCTGGCTGGATATTTCAGTCTATTCAGGATGATCAGAAAAGTTTATTTAAACTGGTTGGTTTCCTGGGACCGACCTTCCTTTTATAGTAGGTTTGAGGTCAGGCTCATTTCAGAAATGTAATAACCTGCTTTGTTCATCTTAAAACCAGTTTTACCATGTGTTTTGGATAACTGGGCCATTAAACTGTGCCAAACTTTCAACCATTTGTCATAGGAATGCAAACTGGTTAGAATTAAGGAGCAATTCAGGAACAACCACAGGCAAGATAATCACAAACTGAGAGCTGCTGTACACCAGCATCACAGCACATCCAAACAAGTCTGACATGAGTCAAGTCATGCTACCTATTCTGATCAGAAGGAGGGTCAAATATTCACACTAGATTACACCAGAATCCAACCAATCAAGGCAGAATCAAAGGTAGCTGTTAATCTGCAACTTGCTAAGAGGCATTCATCGAAATATTTGTGGGATGTTTATGTTTGTGCCTGTATATGTGCCTGTGTGAATTCGAGAAGATTCACATAAATTCAAACTTCTGCAGCCAGTTCTTGTTTCTAAAATTCAATCAAATTTGTTTAATGAAGATTTCACACCAAATAAGAATATTTAAAATACTGATTAAAAGCCCAACAACAATTTCTTTCATCATCATGTTAATTGGATGTAAACTACTGAAAAGTTGATTTGACACCAAAAACACTGAGAATCAAAATATTTGGTGTGATATGTCTGGGGGGGGGGTAAAAACCATTAGACCACCTGTCCAGATGCCAGACCTGATGATCTGCTAGTGGTCATTGATCATGAAACAGGAAGTGTTTTTTTTCTGTTATTAGACTTTGTTCCCTGTTTGACAGAATGTCACTGTCCAAATGTCAGGGTTAGTGACTGTGATGGTAAATTTTGGGCTCGCACATTTATTCATGCTGTGTGTTCTGTGCTGTTTCATTAATAGTATACTACACACATCTTTTGAAGTGCTTTTGTACATGGTTCTTGTTCTTCTTTATAGCTCAGATCTGTTTTGTTCAACTTGAGTGAATGAAAGTCTGACAGCCGCTGCCACTTCCCACTTGAATGCACTATCCATGGTTCACAAACTCTGCTTTTTCCCTCCGAGTGTGCTCCTATGTGTGGTCTATTTTTAGTAGGGTAGAAGGACACTGTTAGAGTGGGATGGCAGGCTTTCTGATGCCTCGCACTAATAATTCAGCTTACTCAGGCAGTAGTAGGAATGAGAACCGACAGCCAGCGGCACCCAACTGGACCATGTAGAAACCATAATCTTCAAACCAATAAAGTGTTTTATACTCCTGATTCTTTTATATATTTCCAGCTCTTTGTAGATACAAAGAAATCCACTAAAAGTACATTTGACTGTGTCCTTTATTGAGTGAACTGAAAATCTTAACAGAGGTTTTATTACCATAGTCACAATCAGGCCATAATAACTCCACTAGCACTATTTGGATTATGATCCATATAAGGGATTGGTGTAAAGTTAACGTTGTGCAATCTGTAGGAAATGGGATGTATGTAATTGACTTTAAATCTGTCTCTATGATTGCACTGAATAGACAATTTATGCATATAAAATATTTTACTACTTTTTTTATTTTGTAAAGTGCTTTGAAATGACATTTGTTATAAATGGACACCTCATAAATAAATGTATTATGAACTGAACTGAATAAAAAGAAAAAAAAACATCTCAAATCTCTGAATGCAATATTGGACTTAGCCCATAAATGCCATGCTAAGCAGACAAATTCATCAGAACAACTCGTAACTTTTACCTTTTTACATAAACAAGAAAAGTAAAAACTGATGTAATAATCTAAGTTTTTGGCAAAAAAAAAAAATAATCACAGCCAAAAAGCCTAGAGATCTTGAAATTATAAAACATAATAAATAAATCACAATCTGTTGTTTATTGTATGTCAAAGTGTTAATACAGCAAGAGTCTTTGGAGCCACACCTTTGTAAATTGGAAAGACATTCCCATGAATGGATGGTAAAGTGTGGTCTGGCAACACAGGCTGCTTCCCTATGTTTTGCAAAACCACTGCGTGGCTCGCTGATTCAGAGTATTCTGGTGACACAAATGTTTGGAGAAAGGGAGTTTTGGTGGCATGCTCTTGTCACCAGAGTAAGGATGCTGGTCAGAAGCGAAGCAAAAATTACAATACCACCGCAAAGTGCTTTTAAATCTGTAAGGTGCCGGTCCTGTTAGACGTTGAAGATACGGTCTCTCAGATAACATTTCTCTTGACCTACTCATCATCACTGGAAAAAAAAATACATCATATAAATACTATAAAATCATGCTTGCGCTGAGAGTTAGTTGTCACTACTCTCTCTGTATTGTGTAAAGAACACGTCTGTTCTGCAACCTTTGCTTGTGTTCTCAGCTGTCTGGTAACTGCTCTATTTCTTTAGTTATTTTGTTAGGTTTGCTTTTTGTATTTTTTACTTTAGACTTTACTATCTTACTAATTACTAATTTAACAAGCTATTGTGAGCTGCAAGCCTGAACATTGAAAAGTGAACATGAGGACATCCAGTCATATCGAAAATTAGAATGCGTTCCACTGGGGCTCCTTTGTTAGCTTTATAATACCTTAACAACCTTTAAGGAGGTGATAAACATATTTTTCACTAACCCCACATCTCTGCAATAAAAATGTATTTTTAATGGTCTGATATACTATTGTAATCTTAAATGTGGCATTTGCTTTAGTAGTAAGTATAAACTCGTCATAATTAACAGAAATATAGAATTGAAAACAACAGTGTGTAATTAATCTATCTGGTGGGTTTCACTTAATGAATTGAGTCACTGAAATAAATTAACTTTTCATTAATCTTCTAATTTATTGAATATGATTATATACCTTTCAAGTTTGTTTAGTACTTTTTTAAAATTTTATTAGTCAAATATTTAATTCTACCACTCAACATTCCCTGATTATTCCTATCAGCACTTTTAGGACCTTTGCTGATCAGGTTTATGGGTCATTTGTGATGCTCTGTGGGTCTTTCTGTTTTTTTTGGTCACTCTCGTTTTGTATCTTGGTTATTTTGGGTTGTGATTATTTGCTGGTATTGTCTCGCTGGTGTTCCATATTTAGTTAATCCTTCAGTTTTACAATTCAAGATTCTTACTTGTGTTCTGTCCATTTGTATTATATGTAATAGATTCTGATTTGTGATTGTTTCTTTCAGTAGATGATGCTTTGTTTAGTTTCTGCTGTGTATTTATTCTGTTTCAGTCATCTTCCTTCATGTCTTCAGTTCATATCCCCACTCAGCTGCAGTTCATTCTGTTAAACAGACTCACCTACTTCCCAGGCTACTGATTACATTCTGCAGTATTTCAAGACCATTTTCTTCACTCTTTGCTGAATCCCCTGATACAAAACAAAATTCACACTCATAATCCAAAATAGTTTTATGGTTGTAGGGTGTTCTTTTCTTAAAAAAAAACGTTGTACACCATTGACGGCTGGGATATAGAAAACCCCATTCCCCTGACTGTGAACTACAGGTGATATAGGTACATAAAAATGAATACACGGCTCTTGGAAACGCATAAGAATATCTCATGTATTTACAAGTAAAAAGCATGACACCTGCACAATTATTTTTAAAATATATTTCTACATAATCTAGTTTCTTCTTCAATTAAAACATATGAGAGCTTTAGTTTTTGTCTTTACAGATTTGCCAGTTAGGTCTCATTTAGATTATTTTTTTTCTCATGTCAGATCAGTTAATTACACAAATAAATTAACCATTTCCTCTCCCTGAAACACATGAGAGCTCTAACAAATCTCTGATTGCCTACATGAAAACATATTGCTTACAGGAGCTTCTTAAGCCAGGTTTAGTAAGTTCTTTATAGGAAGAAATACACTTTAATAAGTAGTGTCTTTAGCTAGGTTGTAATAATAGAAATCTGCAACTTGTGTCATTGTTTTAGGCCATTCTTAATTATTCTTTCCATTTTCATTTGCTCATTACTATTTTCATTGCAACACAAGATGCATCCTCCCTGTAAGGATGTTTTCTCCATGTAACCTACATTCAACATCTGCACACTTTTAAAATGTATTTGACCCTTTTTTTTTTCCCAACTAATCCTCTTTGGTACGGTAACCATTCTTACACACATGCATGCCTGCAGGCTGAAGGATGTAGGTTACAAGCCCATTACAGGGTGAAAGCCACATGAATGGGCCGTGCTCGCCCTGTAGGAACATTAGCACACAGTTTTTTTTCTCACTCTTCTATTACACAGAACAAAAAATACTAATCCCCAGTGCCTGGCAGAAATAACTCTCTTTATAAAAAACGGATCTAAGAACTCACAACTTATTGCTGCTGCAACATTTGAAACAGGAACAAAAGCAAAAAAAAAAAAAAAAAAAAAAAAAAAAAAAAAAAAAAAAAAAAAAAAAAAAAAAAAAAGTTAAATCCTGATGAAATCGTGATGGTGGCTGCCACATGGTCCCAACACTCATTTCTGTTGCTTGGTTTAGTCATTGTCTTCTTGGATACTAACACATTATAGAGAAATAAAACCTACCCAGCAGTGACCCAAAATGGATCACTGCTGGTCATGAAATCATGAAAAGTGTTTCATGACAATCACAAAATAGCCAAGTCTTATTTTGAAGGAACAAAAGAATTATGTTTTGATAACACTGGTTTATGAGAAATTTAGAATCCACTCTTATAACAATAAAGCCTGTGTAAAAATCACTCTGTGAGCTTTGTTTTAAAAGATCCAAAGAATTGCTATTTAATGTCCGTTTAAGTAATATCACTAATGTGAAACCTCCTGTCGAAATGATGACCGATGAAATATTGCGGCTTTTATTTTGAAGGGTATTTTTAAACTTGTTTTTAAAGTCCAAAGTAGTTGCTCTGTTGGTTGTTGGTTTAGGCCCATTAGGTATCTGTAACCCACTCTGGTATTACACCAACTTATAGTCCAATTACCTTCTTTTCAAAGAGCACCTGTTAAATTTATTTTTGACCCCCCCCCCCATAAAACAAATACTGTTTTCATATTTGGTTCAAGCCCATTATGATTTTGGATCCCTCCATTGTCTATACCCACTTCTCCTTGCAGGGTCATGGGGAATCTTAGATCCTCCTATAACATTAACTTTAAGAGAGAAAGACTCCTATTTTCTTTTCCAATTCTAACCATTTCCTGTTGGGGCACACTTAGCAAATGCAGTCCCTGTTGCCGTGGTGATTTCCACTTTTTCTATGTAGCAGAATCCCAAGGTCGACAGGTTCTGTGACTATCAATTTTCAAGTCTTGCCACAGATTCTCCAGTGGATTTACAGTAGGTCTGGACTTGACTAGGCCATTCAAACACATGGAAATGCTTTGATCTAAACCTTTTCATTGAAGCTTAGTTTTTTGCATTCTCTAGCAAATCTTATTCCTTGATTGCCTTGTATTTACCTCAAGGTCATCTTCCAATCAACTCTGACTAGCTTCCCTGTCCTGACTGAAAGAAAAGCTTACTGACATCCTGATGCCACTTTTGTGTTTTGCTGTAGGGATGTGTTTTCAGGGTGTGTGCCGTGTTAGTTTCCCACTACACATAGCAGTTTGCATGTAGATCAAAACCTCCATTTTGGGTCTCATCTGAACAAGACAACCTTCTCCACAATGTTTGCCATGTCCTATACATTGCTCCTAAACTCCTAATGGATTTCTAGCAGCTGTTTGTCTTCCCAGATCTTCTTGTGACTTTCTTTCAACAATAGTTTTTGCTCTTGTCACTGTCCAAGGCCAGATTTGTTATCAGGACAACTAAGAGTATTCATCTTTAAAGTCTCCACTATTACTTTCTGCCTTATTTGAACTATAGCACCATCCTTCATATTTAACCAGAGCAGAGAGGTCTAACAAGGAAGCTGGACCTCTGTTAATTAGTAGACTGTTGATCTGTAGGCAGCATATGAGAGCTCCACTCTGTGGCTCCACTTTCCTGTGGTAGCCTCTCAGTGGAATCACTGCTTGTGTTTTTGAGTGTTGTCAGCGTAAAAGCTTCTATGTTCTCACTGGTCTGGACATCTTTCACAGAAACAACCTTAAGGTACAAATTATTCATGCTGGTTTCTTTCAGGGTATAGAAGGGGGGTAAATAGAGTGCACAGTGCATCTACCAAACAGCTCAACAGATGGGTGCCCATGTGATTCACTTATATAATCCCATTTCTACAGATTCAGAAAAAGAAATGACCTGTAATGTGTCCTCCTGCATGAGTGGGAAGGGAATGCAAAGGCAGATTTTAATTCACCGGTGAATACAAGCGACTAAAAAGTTCATGAGTAAATGGCATCAAAGGGTTTCAGTGTTTTGCTGGAAAAACTAAATGGATTGAATTTGTTTAGCACTTTTCTAGTCATCATGACCGCTCAAAGCTGTTAACATTAGAGCCACATTCAGTTATTCCCACTCACAGATATTCATACACCAACATGCAGACCAGCAGAGGCTGAGTGCCTTGCCCTGGGGTACATCTACATATGAAAGCTGGAATCAGTCCCACAACTTTTTGATTGCAAGACAACGATTCTGAGCCACAGTCTTCCTGAGGCGTAAGCACGGAGGACTTTTATGGTTTAAAAACTCAGTGTAATTACAAGCAAATTAACAACATGTAAGTATATCTAAATAAATGAACTTGCACAGAAATGCAATATTTGATTTTTTATCCATATATTTGACCCTAATGTTTTTTATAAACTTTCTCCAAATTCATACAAACTTGGATGCTTGAGAGCATAATCGTTTATAGTCAGTGGTCTACACTTCTATGGCATCTTTCAACCTTATTTTGTGTTTTAAGCACTTTACAATGCGTTTCTCACTTATTTAATAATACATTTATGCAGCAATTATTACAGTACACATTACACTCTCAAGGTATTTACGTTTTCCTCTCTGAATATAGTGCCTTGCATAGTGCCCTGCAAATTAAAAAATATTCATACTACTTGAACATTTTTGCATTTAATCAAAATAACTTATTGAAATTATGTATCACAGACCAACAAAAACTAGTGCATAACCATGAAGTGCAGGGAAAATTACACATATTTCAAACATTTCTCTTTATGACTGTCTGGGCTCTGTGGCATGCACTGTGATAGACCTAGATCAAATCAAGAAGCCTTCAGAGTCAGCATAATATTAAAATAGAGTCCACCTGTCTTTACCTTAATATTAGCATAAATCCAGCTGTTCTGTGAAGGTTTCAGAGGTTTCTTAGAGAACATCACAGAACAGCGTCATGAAGAACAGGGAACACATCAGACAGGCCAGGGAAAAGGTTCTGAAGATGATTAAAGCACAGTTGAGTAATATTCCAGGATTTGAACCACTAATAGGGGCAATATTTAGTCCAACTTCCAACAATGACATGAGATTGGAATTTTATAGAAAAGAGCTAATAAGAAACCAGTTTTAAAAAAAAAAAAAAAAAAAAAAAAAAAAAAAACCAGGAAATTCTGCGTGAGTTTGCCACAAGCCATGAAGGAGATAACAGCAAGCTGCTCTGGTCAGCTGAGAGCAAAACTGAACCTTTTGGCCTACATACAAAAAGCTGTGCATGGTGGAAAAATAACTCCACAGATCACCCTGAATTAGGTTTCCATGCTCCAGGCAGCATCGTGATGAGCGGATGCTTTTCACGAGCAGGGACAGGGAAGGTGGTCAGAGTTGATTAGTAGTGCAATCCTGGAAGAAAACCTACTAGAGGCTGCAAAAGACTTAAGACTAGGTTGGGAGTATCAATCTAAGTGTACTTTTGTTTACAGTTTCTCCTCCATATGCCCAGCAAATTACTTGAATTTGCTCACAGAGTTCATGCCACCAAAATTCCCAGTATCTCACACCCCTACTTGAGACTGGCACACAGCACTACTTCCTGTTCATATAAAATCACAACAAAATACATTTGTGCTTGAAATGTCACAAATTGGATGTTCAAGATATATCAGTCTTTTTGCACAGCAGTTTATCAGAGGCAGTGTGAGGTTTAGAGTCTTGCCAAAGGATCGAGTTCTTTAGGAGAGGGGAACAACAGCTAGATAATCACTTCACCCGCTAATCCATTGCCACCCACACCAATGTGATGAGAGAGGATATAGACAAAATCAACTAAAACCTTAAATTAGTATTTGCACTTTTATCAGATTGCTTTATGACCTTAGGGAAGAGCTGGGGGGATTTCAGTCCTCAGAGGCCATTGTTCTATATGTTTTAGATGTGTCCCCCTGTTTCCACCTGAATTATTTCTTGGCATTCTACAGAAAGCTGACAAAAGTTCTTTTCATTTCTGTGTTCAAGGCAGTCAAATACCTTAAAACATGAATGATATAGACTAGAATTACCAACCCTTATTTAAAGGGAAAGTGGTTTTAGCAATATAGTAGTTTATAAAACTGCTAGGTCATAGTTTTACTGTTCATACCAAAAATGCGTGAAGAAAAAATACACACATTACCTTAAAAAAAAGACCAAAACATCGGAAGTCATCAAGAATCAATATACTCTCCAGTGTAACAAGTGTCCAGAATTTAAACATGTCCATAGTTTAAAAATGGAAATTTTAAGATGTCAGGTGGTATTTCCAAGCTAAACAAGGGTGAGCAAAGAACCTTAAAGACAGTTTTTCCCCAAAAATTTTATTCTTAAATTTAATCAAATGAATGTGACACCTGATGGAGAAACCTGGTGGAAGCATGATATGTCTTTAATGGGCACAATCTTCTTTCTCTACCATTACTCTTCCGGGCTGAGGAAGAAAATTAAAATGGACAGTATTACCAGTTTTTGAGCAGTGATACTGGAAAAAGTCAGGGACAAAGAAGAACATGAGCTTTGGGACAATGATCCAGCATGTACATCCAGTCCTTTCTGACCACCAAACCACACTAAAATCCTTCTGAAAACTTAGTCCAAATAAGATATTCACAGAACAAAATGGCCTTGGCCTATTATGAACATCTGATGTTATTTGTGTTTCATGTACAATTTATTTGAAGAACAGGATTTGGATCCATTGATAGAAAGTCAATGCATTTGCTGATGGTTTGTTTTTTGTCTAAAGCTTTAAATAAAGAGATGAGTTGTGAAAATATTTTCATTGCAGTAGCACTGTGCAATCATTCATATGGTGTACCAAAAGTGCCACAGTGTAATAATGATTAACTGATAAAGTTAATATCTTTACGTCATAAGGTAAATAAAGTGGAATGAATGCAATTTGCAAAAAATACATTATTCCATAATTATTTAAATGTATTATTTATTTAATGAATAATAGAATAATTAAATGTGAAATCCACCATTCAGAATCTGAAGTAATTATCTGTTAAAATCATATGTCTTTATTTATTCATTATTCATTTAATTGTTTCAAGGTTACTGTGCTGAAATACTTAGTGAAACCATTAGGATAGCCATTGAGGACTAACTATCTGATTGGTTAACTTGCACAGCAAACAAACCTAAAACAAACCTTTCACATAGTTGTTTGTTATAAACACCAAATCACAACCCCCCAGAACAATCCAAAACTAATTTTAATAGCTTTTTGTAAATATATTTTTCTTATGACGTATTGTAACAACTATTTATTAATTAATCCTTTTGCGAATGTAGGTCATAGCTCTTCAAAAGGTTTATTTGTTTGTTTTTACATGTGATGGATGATATATTTGCCCAAAAACTACTTTTTTTTGTTCTAAGTGTTTCTGTAAACTCTGCCACCTACTGGTCAACCACGATAAGTTCAGGGAAAAAAAACATCGCTGGCAGTCTGAGATATTGACTTTATCATCTGTCCCTTAAATTGGACATCATCCATCACTGGTTATATCCAACCTAAAAGTTCGAAAATTAATGTGCCATTTTCTTCTTTAAAAAAGTCAAACCAGTAATTAATTCTGCATTCATATATATTGCATTGTTACCAGCAGTTTTTATAACCAAAACATTTTCTGATGCTAAGGAGGCTGAGGATTATCCACCTGTGAGAAAACTGGAAGCTCAAAAAAGAACTTGTTCCAATGTGGAGGCTTTGTTTTAGTATTCCTTTTTCATACTGAATATTTTTGTTTAAGTTTGTATTTCACTGAGTTCAGAGATTGCTCTCATTCGCTGTAGGGCCACAGAAAATATGTTTGCAATGAAGGATGAATGGGACAGCATGTGGACTGAGGTTAATTTCTTATTTCATCGTAGTGAACAATGTTAATGGAAAAATGTGGCCACACTGGATTGTCAGCAATTTTTCTTAAATTAAAAATGTCAAAACTTGATTCGGAACAAAAAATCCTGCACAACTCATGCACAAAAGCGTTAGGCTAACTGTCCACGTATTTGTTTTACAGCTCTAATTAGTTAAGGAAACATTTTTAAAGAACCATTAAATTAGGCCTAACTATTTTGGTTACTTATTGAATTGTGACACTTTGGCACCCCCATACTTTTAGGCTATCAAGGTGAAAAATAAATCTCATTTTCCTTTGCTTAAAGAACTTGTTTGATAGTCAAAATCCATTTAACAATGACTTAAAAAGGCTACAAGAAAAACGGGGTGGCTAGAGATTTTAAGTTTATCTGGGTATCTGTGTCAGCCGGTCTTTGTCATATCTTTCCTCCGTGTCCATTCCCTGCTGCACCGTGGCCCCTCCGTGATAAAACACGGCCACCGTGGTGTTCCCGCTGTCCTGACTCCCCCGTGTGTTTGTGGACAAGCTCAGCTTCGCCTTCAGGGTGCTGTCCCGCCTCTGCTGCCCGGCCTCGTTGTTTGCCAACATGGTCTCCACCGCTGTGCTGACCGCCGACAGAAAGCCTCCTCCGCGGCAGCGCAACAGGCGAAGGAAGGCGTCTCTGAAGTCCGCGTTGAACGCATAAATAACCGGGTTTAAAGAGGAGTTACTCCACCCGATCCACACGAAGACATCGAAGGTTTTCTCGCTGACACAGCAGGGGGCCGCGGTGGGCTTCCGGAGCCCCTGGTCCGGGGCAGAAGGGCAGAGCGCAGTTTAGGATGAAGAAGGGCAGCCAGCAGCAGACGAAAACACCCATTATGATGCTCAATGTCTCAGCACTTTGGTTTCTTTTCTGATGGAGACTTTGAGCTCCGGTGCGACTGATTGGGGCACTGGGAATCAGGGTGAATGCTGATGCGGGACTGGTAGGAGCTGGTACCGATTTCTGTGCACATGTGCGGGAACAGCTCAGGCACGTGCGACCGGCAGCTCTGGGCGTGCTCCGCCGCGCGCTCTAAGGAAGATATCACCCGGATCTGCGTCTGGGCAATCCGGTAGATCCGGGTGTACGTAACGATCATGATCACAACGGGGATGTAGAAGCTGATAAGGGAGGAAGAGATTGCGTACGTGCGGCTCAGACTTGAGTCACAGCTCCCCTCGGTGCTCTCCACGCGTGGGATCACGCGCCCGTCGGGGTCACTGATTTCCGCCCGATGCCAGTCCAGCTGCACTGGAACAAAGGAGATCACCATAGACACTGTCCAAGTCACACCGATCATAACGAAGGCCACCCTCTTGTTCATGCTTTCGCTCGTAACAAAACGGGCTGGAGATTGCCCAGTATCGGTCCACGCTAATGACGCACAGGTTGAGGATGGAGGCCGTGGAGCACATGATGTCGCAGGCCAGCCATGTCTTACAGAAGCCGCCGAACGGCCAGAAGCCGGCCACTTCGGCCGCGGCTTTCCACGGCATTACCAGTACCGCGACCAGGAGATCCGACAGAGCCCAGTGACACGATGAAGATGTTGGTCACTTTGGCGCGCAGGTGGCGGTATCTATAGACGGCCGCGCACACGGTCATGTTGCCCAAAAGCGTCCAGATGATGAGCAGCACCAGGACGCATCCAGTAAGAGCTCTGTGCGCCGGTGGGTCCTCCCGGCTGCCCGATCCAACCAGCGCCAAGCCGGTGGTGTTATTCATTGTCCAGAGCCAACCAGGACCGCATGGCAAATAGGACTGTTGGCTAAATTAACAGGTTTAAAGTCCCACGCAGTTTACAGTGAGAATGGGCGCAGCATGCTGAGATCAGACTAATCTGTGCCGGCTGCTGTTGTGAGCGCACAGCAGATCTACAGGGGGACAGCCAAGCACAACCAGCTGACTGGCCAAACACAGCTCTGAGAAGCGCTGGGCAGAGAGAAGGTGGTCACATGAGAAAGGCGAGAATCAGTGAGCTATTTCAGTATTGAAAGAAATAACTGCTATACGTGTTTTCCCTCTCATTTTCAAACGAAAACTTCTCTTCTTGCTCCTGATTCATGAAAAAGATGGCAAAGACTCTGTTAGGAGAGCATAAAGCAGAGGTGAAGTAAAACATTTTGACAAAATTGGTGGCCTAAATTGTGTTGTTAATTTAATTAATAAAAAACAGAAAATACTGCACAGTTTATTCATTCCTTGATAATTCCGGCAGTCCTACACTGTAAACCAGATCTTTGGAGGGTACTAAATATTAGATATTCTAATAACTTATTTTGGTATCACAACCTAAGTAGACATTTTATTAGTAGGCTATTTACCTGAAATTGCTTGTTCAAGACAAGACAGAACAGTTAGGAACAAACAAATTTATTTGTATATAAAATTACACTTTATATACAAATTATGTTTATACATAAAATGTACGCATTTATTAAAATGTGTTCATTTTTGGTAGGTTACGTTTTAAAATTAGATTTGAACTGAATCAACTCATTTAGTATTTTTCAGTCGTTTAGCTGCCAAACCTAATTTTTATCTATCTATCTATCTATCTATCTATCTATCTATCTATATATATATATATATATATATATATATATATATATATACTATATATATATATATATCTATATATATATATATATATATATATATTATTGTGTGTGTTGGTGTATGAGTTGTTCATTCAGTCTGCCCACATTTCTGTATTAAAAATGTTTGTTTGTTTTTTTTTATTGTTCAGATGGAATTTTCCAATCATAAATGTATTTTCATTAGCTGTGAGGGAAATTCATTATTGGTAACAGAAAGCTTGAAAACATTAGTCTGTGTGTAATTAGTCTATATAATGCGTTTCAGTTTGTGAAATGAGTTATTGAAATAAATTAACTTTTCAATAATATTCTCATTTATTGGATATGACTGTATATTATCTATAAAGCTATTGTTTTATTTGTCCGTAATCTCTGAAATTAAAATTGATATAACCATTTATGTAAAAATCTTCAGGTTGAACAGGATGACTTCAATAACCCTGTAGAAACAAATCATTTTACTTTAGAAACATTTAATATGATAAAATGTAAATAATAAAGTACATATTATTTGGGATTAACAGTGATGACAGGGTATCTATCTTTTCTCCAAAGCACTATGATGATGTTTCACTATGGATCTTAGTAATTCAGTAAATGACAAAATTAGAAATTATTGTTTTAAAAAGGAAGAGGTAACAATATAAATTTAGGTTAAATTGAACATCTTTACAAGCTGTTGCAAGGAAAACGCTCAAAATGTGTAATTTTTCCTTCATTTTCTTGTTTGTCTAATATGCTGCACAGAGAGAGCAAACACATACTCCACAGCTTTTATTACTTTAGACAATATTACTCACCCTCTAAGTATCACACTTCCAATCTGAACCCACACCATTAGCAACACAACTGTACTTAAAGACAAATTTCCAGACATTAAAACCTTTCTGGGGATCTAGTGCAGATTAAAGCTGACTTCACTGTTCCTATAATAAACAGGTGGCAATGTCCACAGTTTGTGTAAAAAAAAAAAAAAAAAAAAAAAAAACACAGAATCAGCCTGGGAGAGATGTGTGTTCTTTAAATAATAGCAACAGGGTTTGGTTTGAGTACAGATTTAAATGATGGACACAGGGAGTACAGCACATGGCAGAGGGTGGGGAGCTCATAATCAGATTATCTCCATCATTCTGGGAGTTTGTGCATTTGCTGATTTAGGACACACACAGGAATCACATCCATTTGTTGCAGTGAAATTGTTTTCACGTGGGTCATCTTTTTTTCTACCTCTGGGCAAATTGTTCCGTCAAATACTGGAAGTTTATCTTGTAAAGTTTTCACATCCCTTAAAGTTCTTGTGCTTCAGTTTTTTTTCCTCATCTAACACACTTCAATGTATTTTATTAGAATTTTATTTGGGAGACCCAGAAAAATGAGGCATTGCATTCAACATTTATTCTGATACCCCAAAATAAATTGAGTGCACCCAAAGGAAAAAAACACCATACATGTTGTGGAAACGTGCACATCACCCTTATCTCATCATCCCTATGGTGAAACATGGTGGTGGCACTATCAAGATGTGGGGATTTTTTCTTTAGCAAAGACAGAGAAGCTGGTTAGAGTATATTGGAAGAAAAATATATGGCGATCTTTAAAGAAAACATGTTTAAGGCCACAATGGATTGGTTTAGATCACAATAAAATTATGTGTTAGATTGGCCTCGTCAAAGTCAAGAATCCGATCTGAGAATCTGTAGCAACACAATAGAAGATTGATGATCACAAACACCAGCCATCCAATCTGACTGAGCTTGAGCTATGTTGCAAAGAAGAAAGGCAAAAAAAATATTTCACTTCAGTCTCTTGAGCTGCAAAAAGTCTGGCAGCTGATTTTCACAGGCTCCATGTGTTTTACCATCACAGCAAACAGCACATGCAATAAGTACATTACCATAGTTCTAAGCTGTTATTGTATGCAGCACGGAGTTCCGACTTTCTCCAGAGCTATGTTCAGACCCAGCAGTCCCATCTCCTGCACATATCCGACCACACTTGGCACTCTGCGAGGGGTCTCTGCAAAGCTCTTCTCAAGCATTTCTGTACACTTTTGGCCACACAGCCTCTTTAGCGAGATTTCTTTGTCACAGTTTTCCCTTTCCTTCAGCAGGTTCTCATCCAGGAGTTTTTTCAAGCGTTCTTCACATTCTTTCTGCTGCTCGATCTTGATCTTCAGGAACTTCAGCTCCCGTTTGAAGGCCTCGGTTCTCCGTTTATCCACCCTCAGTTGATCCATCTGCAGGTTCAGTTCCCTCTGACTCTCCTCCCGCTCCCGTCTGAGAACGTCCTGCATTTGCCTCTTCCTTTCCTCCTCCTTCCTGGTCAGCTCCTCCAGCTTCTGGCAGAGGTTGTCCAGCTCTCCCTCCAGAGCGTCTCTCGCCATCTCCTCTCTCTGTCTGAGGGCCTGCTCCATTTGGATGTGCTGAAGCTCCCTCTCCCTCTCCTTCCTTTCATTTTCTGCTCTGTCCTTCTGGATCTTCTCCTTCATGGATCGTCTCATCTTCTTCTCCCTCTCAACCTGCTCCTCCAACATTTTGGTTACTTTATCAAGCCTCTCCTGAATATCTTCTCTCTTCTTCTTCTCCATGTCTGTCAGTCTTGCGACCTCTTGTGACTTCTTCTTCTCAATCTCCTGCCTCAAGGCCTTCTCCCGATCTTTTGCCAGTTTCTCCTCCTTCTCTTTCTCCAGCTCCAGTTTTGTCCTCAGTTCTTCCATCTCCTTCTTGCTTTTCTGCTGAACCATCTCCAGCTCTTTTTCATACCACTCCTTCAGGTCGTTCTCCTGCTTCTGCTTCTCCAGCTCATTCTTTTCAGTGAGCAGTTTCCTCTCTTCTTCTAGCTGATGAGCCAGATCTTCTTCTGCTTTCTGAAGCATTCTGCTGTTGTAGCAGCTCTCTCCATTGTTCTGCATCATGCCATCCACCAAAGCGATCAGCTCACTAACCTGCTCTTTGTGGTTAAGGTTCTGGTTATTGAAGACACAGTACCTGCCCCCACATCCAGCCACCAGCTCAGCCAGGTCCCTAGACTGGTCTATCAGGCAATGCTTCACAGATGTCCCCTCCTCCAGACGGTCTCCGTGGGTGAAAACCACCACGGAGAAGCTCAAAGCATGTGGCCCCATTGCCTCCTTGATATGTCGGACTGACTCCTTCTCCTCCTGAGTGAACCTTCCAATCGGAATAACAATCAGGAAAGCATGTGGTCCGGGGAAAAGGAGGCTAACACTCTTCCTCAGCTCCTGCTGCACCTCCTGCAGAGTCTGATGAGTGTCCAGCACACCAGGAGTGTCAAGAATCAGCAGCTGTCTCCCACGAAACTCTCCACTTGCCCTGTGGCAGCGCTGGCTGATCAAGGGACTTGCTGAGCTTTAGGTCCAAGACCTTCCGACCAAGATGGAGTTGGCGGTGGAGCTTTTACCACTTCCTGTCCTCCCTAGTAAAACCATTCTGATGGTTGTGGAGGAAGGAGTTGACTTCTTGCCTGGTGAGACAAAAAGAGCAGAGTTCAATAGAACCTTCAGATTAAGAAAATGAGAAAGAAAATATGTCTTACCAGCAAGTGCTGATGGAAGACTGCTTAGCGAGATATGCCATGTTGTTCCTGATCATTTTCATCAACACACTGAGGACAGGAAAATCCTCCACAGCCATTTAGGTGCTGTCACTGTGGGTGTGTGTTAACCTTATGTCATGTGAAAGCCACTATGAACTCTGTCCATCATCTTCATCAGCTTTTTAAAAATCTGTCTGGAGAACATGTGGTTCAATAGTCTGTCTCCAAAACACCCAACACAGCAGGTTTCTGAGAATTCACAAAACAGCAAGAAGTCACAGTCCAGCAAAGTTCTGATCAATATATAAATACAGGGTTTGGTTTTTGTGTGTTTGTATGTTGGGGTGAGTCTGATCAAAGTCCAATTGATATTAGCGTGGTTTGATCGATGGATTGCTTTATCAAAAAAGTAAGCTGATTGCTCATCTGAGAAGGAAACACTGAAATCAATACACCTTCTTTTCCCCACTGATATTAGGAGGATCTCCCAGAATCAGCACTGTTGTGCAATCCTCGAACATAGATTAAACTGGTAATTGTATATGGTAAAAACAGATACAACACTGACACAACTTCCTACCACAAAATAGCAATGACAAAAGAAAGAACAAACAATTTTAAACCATAAAATACTGGAAAAGACTAATGTACAGATCTTACATAGTGACAAATTAAGATTAAATGGAAAAAGCAAGTGCAGCGTTCTTGGGAAATTGTAACTAATATTTAAAAGAGAGAAGAATGAATGAGCTGATTACTAGGGTGGAGCAACTAGAGTTAGTTGCAGATGATTACTGTCACTTGCAGCAGAAAACAAGAATAAAAGCAACCACAGGAAGTACAGCATTGGGGATCAGGCAATTAATTAAAGTCCTGGAGCACAACTTTTAGCTCATGATATTAGGTAGTGACTGGTGACAAAAAGATATTTTTCCAATGAGAGTTCTGTAAATGAGAACTTTTGCAGTGAGTTTTTCTGCAAAACTGAAATGAAGGCGAGTTCACTGGGGAATACAGGTGACAATGGTGAGTGCTAAATGGAGCCACAGTCAAAAAGTGATGATAAATAATATTCAGCTTGTGTGGGAGAGTTTTTGAAGTACAATTGAGATCATCACCAATGTTGAAAACTGGAAGGTCTCAAGTCTTTTGCAGCATCTAATACCTTGTCTTCCAGGATTGCACTATATCGAGCGCCACCCATTTTCCCATTAAGTTCAGTTGACATTTAGCCCAAAGATTTATATTTTGATCTCATCAGACCAGAGCATGTTCCCTAACACAGCTAAAGACAAACTGCAAATGGGGCAATGGCTTTCTCCTTGCCACTCTTCAATAAGTGTCAAGGAGATTTGTGAAGTGCATTACTAACAGTTTGCCTTTCAACAGATTTTCCCCACCAGAGCTGTGATAAATGCAGCTCCTCCAGAGACAACATGAGCATCTTGCCTGCTTTTCTGATTAAGGCTCTTTCTGCTGTCATTTCATACTCTCCTTTTCCTTTTTGGATGACAGATTGAACAGTTTCCTGTGAGACGTTCAAAGCTGAGGATATTGTTTTGCAACCTAACCACATATTATCCCTAACTTGTCTGCTTTGTTGATAGGTCTTCACTAATGCTCTCTAACAAACCTCTGAGGCCTTCACGGAACAGCTACACTTATATTGAGATCAAATTCCTCACTTAAATGACTTCAGAAGGTGGATTATATTTGGGGAAATTAGAGTAAAAGCCATCTGAATATCAATGGATGTCATGCTTTTAACTTTTTTTATTTGATGAATACTATTTATTACTATTTATTACTGTTACTATTTCCTCCCACTTCACAATTTTGTGCTACCTAGTGTTGGTCTGTCACAGAAAACGTTGGTAAAATACACTAAAGTTTGCAGCTGGTTTAAGAAGTATGGATATTATTGTACAAAGCCAGATTATTCTGGTGGCCTTGCTTACAAACTCCACTAGATGGAGACAAAGCTTTTTAAAATGGTGATCACTTACGGTTTGTTATGATGCTTAGTGGTTAGACAGCTGGTTGTTAAATCCAGTCATTCATTTAATAGGTAGAAAAGAGAACTTTGACATTTTCATCTGTAATGATCAATTTATGTTCTCATCTATGCTTAAACTTCTAGGGGAGAAAATGATCTTTTAAAACATGACATGAAGAGAGACCTTTGGTGACTCCAGGAAGGTGCATGTTCATTCAGTCTGAAACGAGGACACCTATTTATAGGACTAATAATGAGCTCCAGCTTGCGCCTAAAATATTAAATTTGTATTCCTCTGACATTAGAAATGATTGTGCTTGCTGGCTGTAATATGCTTTTTCATTACACAAGATGATTCTGTCTGATGTTGGGTTATTGTTATTCTCTCTTATTATGTTCTGTTTTTGTTTCTCTCATTTATTGTTGAAGTTAAGTTCAAAAGATACAAATTATAAGTTACTTGTGGGGTCTGGTCATCATATTTGTAGCAGAAACTTGAACAGTTAGGTACAGAGCCATGTAAGGCTCTGGTTAGGTATAGAGTCCAACAAGTGTTTGAAAATATATTCATTCCTTTATTTGCTCATAAAGTCTACATTTAGCGGTTTTAATTTTGATGAGATTTTATTTCTGTCCATGAAGTCTTCCTCCCTCAACAGACTAATAAATTCATGTTTGACTCTTGCATGGTCGAGTTTCCTGGAGAATAATGTTTAAATAAATTTACTTCTATCAGCATGTGTATATTCCATGAACACGTAACCGAATCCTTTATTAGGATTGTAGCACGCCTGCCATTTATAGGCTGTTGCTGGAATTAGACAATCCACAGAATAAAGTGAACAGGCTTCTTTTTTAATTTTATATTGAGTCTGTAGAGTTTTATGTGATTACTGTTTTCCAATTTTATGCCTCCTCTTCCCGGAGAACACTCCTTACAGCCTGCTAAAAGCCTGGTAATTATGCCCTTGAGGTTATCAGCCTAGTTTTTAATTTCTTCATAATGACATCACCCTGGCTATGAATTCAGACTATGTCATTCTATTTCTTCTAGATTCACCAGATGCATTCAAAACTGGATCATATAATATCCTAATCTCCTGTTTAGATCCTTGTGATGGTATAGACATTTCACTGGAGTGAAAGCTTTTTGTATTTTTAGGTCACACAACGTTCCCGCAGGGCTCAGAACTGAGCCTCTCAATAGTATACTCACTTCTGTTAAAATCCCAGGTTGTGATGTAAAAGACTAAGACCTTGGTCAATCATTTGAAACTGAATAAAATATTTTGATTTATTTTCAGCATTCACACCTACAGTCATTCAGATTTAATCTAATTCACCTTTTTTTTCTTTTTTTGTAATTGTTTTCAAAGATGAATGAAATTTGACCCAAAACCTTCAGGAATCTGATATAAAGTCAAAGAAGAAGATGGAATTTATTTTTCTTGCATCACAATGACTTGGTATACTTCAGAATCCACGTAATAAGAACTTTATCAGAAAGTCTTTATCAGAAGAAAATTTAAAAACTGAAAAGCTTAGCCAGAGTCCAGAACTAAATCTGACAAAAAACTAAGTTGGAACTTTCTGAAAAGGGCTGTAGACCAGAGTAGTCCTCAAAATCTGATACATATGGAAAACCTTTGTTAGGTAGAACAAGTAAATATCACCAAGCCAAGTGAAATTTAACCATTTCAACATCATACACATGGAAAAAAGTTTGAAATTATGTATTATGGTCTAATTTTTTTAAAATACCAACAAATCTTATGTTTACCAGGGGTTTGTCCACTTTTAAAAACCTCTGCAGTTGGCCCTCAGATATTATCTTTGCATCTGCTGCTTGATTTCTAATCCAACAAAAACAAAATCAAGATTGCTATAAATCTCAGTGGAGATGATAATCAGCTGCATGTACCCCTAAAATGGAAAGATGAATGTCTCACAGATGTGAAAGAATTATCTTAAAAACATCAGATTTTAGGGGGCAACAAACCTTCTACATTTTAATAAAAAGAAGACAGAGGAGATTGTTTAGGTTCTTGATGTCACCAGTGGGGTTTTTTCCTGTGGGCATGGGTTTGAATGCCAAGAGAACTAGTGAAACAACTTTTTGTAGAATAATATCAGACCTTTATTTTTGACTGAACTATTTAGAAGAGTTTATCCAATAGTAAAATGTGTGTGCACTGGGAGGTAGATTTGAATATAGAGCTGTAACTCAGACAGAACTCAGTGAAAACACATAATTTCTTTCTGAGTATTTAAAAATTCATAACAAGCAATAAATATTCACACCACTGCTTTGTTCAGGCTTTTACTAAAAATTAAACAAAATGGCTCAGTGGCTCTCCACCATTTTTGATCATGCACACAGCTCATACAGTGTTAGCTGAGTAATGTTGGAAATGATCCCACTGGTGCTTGTACAATTGACAGATCAAAGTTGGAAACAACATCTGATTGCTTAATGTCAGAAACATAATGCCTATAGCTGGATGTCTGACTGTTACTTCATCAATAATGCAGAGTCCATGCATGTTCGAGGCAAGAGCTAGGATTGTCTTACTGCTCCAGTGCGTCATGACACATGCAAGCACACCTCACTTTAACTACCCAAGAGGGCTAGAGGAGCTTTTAGGTGAAGTGGTTGAATCTGTGTGCAGCAACATGATGAGAGGTCAAATTAATCGTTACAACCACACTCATATACACACGCACGCTGTCTCTTTGAGAACAATACAGTTTTATCAGATGTTGACGTTGTTGAAAGTAGTAACACTGAGGACCAGTAATGCTGGAGGATTGTTGTTGATAAGGACTCTGTCAAGATGCCTTGGCAATGATGAGGATGCTCATGAGAAAGACCATGACAAAGAAGATCCACATGAAGAATCTATCCATCACCTTGGCGACTTTTTTCCACTCTGCTACCTTTGCACAGGTGGCTCTCTGCTCTCGGAAGCAGTTGGCAATGTATTGGATGTTTTTCACCACCTTGAAAAAAAAACACAGATGAGTTAAACCAAACACTAGAAGAAGAGTAATGAAATCCTTAAATATAAAAAGTGGAGACAGAGGGCTGTGTCACCTGCTTATGCTGGAGGCAGGGACAGCAGCAGGGGCAAGATGGTAGCTGAATTTTCTCTGAAGTGCAGAGATTTTGCTCCTTAAACCCTCCATTCAGGTGCTGAAGGTTTCGGAGATGTGGAGGAGCCTGGTAGTCCAGTTCGTCCCGTTTGATGTGGTGGTAGTGTTGTGTGGGCTCTTGTTTCATTTCGCCTCTCTCCAACGAGGAAGCACGATTGTTGTGGTTGTTGTAATAGTGATATCTACCGTTGACGTTCGTATAGCTTTTGTAGTGCTTATTGTGATGAGTCACAGCTTGGCCATTGTTGTACTTGTACGGGTCACTGTCATGATGGTAGAGGCCATTATGGTAGCTGTCATCATAGTAACAACCCTTATCACCCATAGGTTCCTCTGGGTACAGCGGGGTCCTCTCACTCTCGGGTGTTGTGCAGTTCTCCCCCACTTCATAGACGAAAAAGATTTTTGACATGTAGTCGATGATTAGCACCTTCGCCCACTGAGGAACGGGTTTGGCTTCTGCACCACAGAAATGGATGTTCATGATGAAGATGGTGAGGGACGTGGAAGCTGTGATCATAGTCATGGTGGCAATGTAGTACTTCCCTGCAGGACAGGACAGAGACAATGACACATTTAGGGAGCATAATATTGCAGTACAGCCACAAGTTAAAGACTATGGTTGCACATTAATCGTAAATCTCTTTAAATCAATATTTCCGTCAAACACAGAGGATTAAAAAACTCCCTAAACAACCAAGACTAAAAATATTACATTAGTTTAAACAGTTTCAGTAAAATTTAAGCATTACTGTCAATATTTGAGAGAATAACAACAAGTAATAGAAAACTCCAAAGTACACGTTAGAGAACTGCAGCAAAGAAGTCACCAAGTCTCCATAACTATCATTAGAATCTATCTAGATGTCAGTGGAGTCTCTGGGAGGCCTGCCAGGAAAAACAATTTTCTACGATAACAAACATTGTGTTGCTTGCTAAGCCTGCAAGGCACTTCAGGTGGCAACAGTTTAAGAAGTACGGTGAAGGACGTGTCAGGCTGTGGGCTTCTACCTCTTCAAAAAGCCTTGGAACCCTGATCAGAGTGCAAGGATATATATATATATATATGTGTGTGTGTGTGTGTGTGTGTGTGTGTGTGTTTTAGATTAATGCAATAATCCATATCTAAAGTGCAGCCGCTAAAACGCAATGGCCTCTGAAAAAAAGAAGAATTCATATCTTTTTATGCCAGGCTTTTTGATGCATATAAATCCATAAACTGATTTCAAATGACTTTATAAAGCAAACTGACAAACTTGGGGTCTGGGATCCTATTATGAAACTACAACAAATGCTTGAAGTCTTAAGAAAAACACACAGAGAAGCACCCAACAGAAAAATGAATCCTAAACAACTGAGGAATAGGAAACTTTTTTCTTTGGTTTTAGTCTAATTTTAAAATGGTAAAAACTTTACCATGGGTAGTTGAATTCCCAAATGAACAACATCTTGACCTAAAGACAGACAAAAATGGAGAAAAACTGGTTCAGACCTATGTAGGGCATGCTTTCAGCAGGAGGCATGCTCTCAGCCACCAGCAGCTGAAACACGGTGAGCGCCAGCAGCACCGTAACCCCCAGGGACACCTTCTCTCCCGAGTCGGCTGGCAAGTAGAATCCCAGAGGAGCCAGGAACGAGATGAGGAAGCAGGGCAGGAGCAGGTTGAATATGTAGAAGGAGGAGCGGCGCTTAAGGAGCAGGGTGTAGGTGATTTCTGTGTACGGGTCCGAGCAGCATCCATACATCATGACATTCCTGACCGCGGGCATGCCATGACACTCCCACTCCACATTCTCCACAAAGTCAGACAGGTCGCCGCTGTCCATACCCAAACTGATGTCCACCTGCATGGAGAAAACCCAAACTTCATGAATCTCATGTGATTTTTTTTTTTAGTGTACTCCCAGAACAGGACAATGTCAGTTTAATGGTAATAATGTCTCAAGATTGCATTTTTGCTGTCTGATCTGAAAGAATTTTCTTTCTTTAATGTCCTCCACTTTTTGAGTTCACATGTCTTCCTGCATCCACATACCTGGTTCCCATTGTAGGTCCAGGAGCCAAACGTAAGATTGCATGACTGCCAGTCAAAGGGGAAGTAGGAGACGTCCACCACACATGTGCTCTTTGTGATGGCCGGAGAGTCCCACACAATCTCTCCATTATAACGCAGCTTCACATTAGTGCTGGGCGACTCTGAGGACTCCTCATCTGCTCTACATTATTAGAATGAAGAAAAGAGACACATTTATGGATGAGTTTTCTTATTTCAGACACTTTTTAATGTCTGTCTCATCTTTTTTCCTTCATATTACGTACTTGTTGTAAAGAACAATGTCAGGTTTCCAAACCAGATCACTGGGGATGTTTATCATCTCTAAGTCGTCATAGTCCTCCTTGTCCCACTTCAGGTAGGCATCGTGCCAAACCTGCCTTATCCACAGGTAGGTGGTGAGCACCTGGTTCCTTTCATCCTATAACACATGCATTTCCATAAAAACGAAAGGGCAATTTAAAACATTCAATCCAAAAAGGTAAACACAACTGAGACAATAAACCATATCCTAATCTGATTTACTAAATGTTTTCTAACAGACTATATGAAGAAGCTACATTTTTTTTTTGAATAAGTGTAAATAATACAGGAAAAAAGAGAGATGAAAGTCAATTTACTATCCTGCAGACACAACCAGTTCTATATTTAGTACGTTACTGTCTCTGCATTGTTCAAAAAGGTAAGTGTATGAAGAAACTTTGGATGCACCCATGCCATTAAAAACATTAATGAAGTTTCTCTTGAGAGATGTTACCAACTTTAAAGTTTCAGAGATATAACAGCACTGGAGGTCAGATTAAAAACAAATTAAAACCTAATATTATACTGACAAACTGCAGACCACTATACCCTATCTTTTACGGCTGGAACACTATATTTATGGAAATCCTGTACAGATGTTCAAGTCTTATTTAACCAATAGGAGATTAACCAACATACACATATTTTTAGCAGCAGCAACTTTTAAATGTTGAGTTTCCTCAAGGTTGTATCTTAGGGCCTGTCTTATTTTCAAATGTTCCTTTCAGGGTCAATTTTTAGGTTATGTAAAATTTCTCTCCAATGCTTTGCAGATGGAATGCAGATTTATTGCCTCATTAATATACAAACTAACAACTCTTAGGAAGCGTGAATGAATTTACTTGCAGCCCAAGTGCTAAAATGTTTCTATGACAATGACATTTCTATGATATACTAATAGAAAAGTGGATTTTTATTTGTGAAAAAGAAAATGATAATGTATCCTTTTCTTTCCATACAGAAACACTTCTTAAGCTAATCCAAAAAATGTTGAAATATTTTATTATTCTTAAAAGCTCTCTTAAGTCGTGTTGAGCTGTGACAAACTTTTGGATATATTATGCAATTTACCAAAGTGTTTTAGAGTCTCTAAGCAGTCAGACAAAAACCTTGTATCTTCCAAAATAGAAATGAAAAACAAAAGATAAAAACTCTTAATTCTAAATGTAAATTCATTCTTTTTGGTCAAATTAATATGGTGTTACCTTTATGAATAAAACCACAGGCAGATGTGAAAAGTGTGAAAGGAGTTGATTTGCACAAGAGAATAAATATATTCACTAGACAGCAGTTATATGCTACAGGAAGAAGTATCTTTATTTGCATCATTAGATGTAGCTCTTTCTAATCAATTTAAAGTGAAAATTGCATTATCCCAAAATATGTTTCAAGGTAATTCTACTTTTCCCTCTTTTTTGTCATGTTTATGAACATTTGTACATTCATAAGCAATCTGATGTTCAGTGACTTGCCTAAGGACATGAGGCAGATGGAAACTGTAATCAAACTTGCAATCTTCCAGTTACTAAAGTCTACAACTACTCCTTCTACTGAGTCACAGTTCTTTCTCAAAAAAAATTGAGAAAATCCTGAAAGCTGTATAATCCAACTCAAATTCTAAAATTTCACTTTTGGACTTATACCTGTGGTTTCCTGTTTGTTGATGACATCTTCTTGAATGTTCTCTCAACTCACCATGTCTTTGATCTGTGACAGCGTGATCTGAAGGGAGACATTGAGGGCCTTGTCTGTGTCCTCCACAGGTCTCAGAGCATTGGAGTAGTCCTCCATCAGGTCATTCAGAAGTTTGCGGGCATAATGACCCTGAGCGCCATGGGACACTGAGGGAACAAGAAGAGGCAGAACACACAAAAAGACATTAGAGAGGTCCTTTCATTTTTGAAACCAGGACAACAACAAAGGAGAAAAACAAGGCAATCAATAACACAAATCGTTCTGTAAAACTAACCTTGCACCAAAAGGCTTATCCAAACCATCACTGCTGTCCTCCTCATTTTTTTTGCTCCTCTCTAGCAATGTGATCAATTATTTAGCACAGCGGTCACCAAGACCTGCTGGGTCCAGACCCAGAGCGTCACTCAATTTGGATCTCGGTTCTGTACCAGTGAGGCAGAGCCAGACAAGACCACAGAACACTCCTAAAGTCTAACATCCTGTCAAAGCCTCTGTATGCTTCGCTGGCTGTTAGTCGCAGATCGCATCTTTCTCTCTATGTGTAATTGCTGCTGTGGAACAGGACCTGGGACATCACACACACTCACACACACTTACACACATATCACACACACATACTTCGATATCACATTGCACAATGTCTCCAGGTGAAATGTGATGCCTGATGTCTTCTTCCACTTGTGTACATGACCACAAGCTGTACGACACATACACAGAGTCAGACTGCGTTACAGAGTTAACGACATATGTCATGTCATTCAACATTCAAAATGAACAAACACACCCTCACTCACATATATCTCCAAGGATATTTTCTCAATCAGTTCTCCATGTGTAAATTTGAATCATTGGAATAAGACTGTTTGCTGGTTGTTGAGCAGTGATAGGAGGGTTTTTAACTTCCTTCTGTCTACAGATTATGAACAAAGGAAAAGTTTACTGATTCTATTTGACATCTTGCAAATATAGTATATGTAAAAATCATTAAAAGCTGTGTAGATTTAAAAAGTTGCTTAGTTGGACACATTTGTGCTTTTTGTCTTTGGTTTTCATTTGTTTGTTTCTGAAAAAAAATTAAAAGGGATTAAATAAAGTTTGACACAGGTTAAATTCACCATATGAATTTTAATTCTTTTCAAAAGTAAGTGCAAAATGAAGGTGCTGAAAAATACGTCTACAATTTGTAAATGTGGCTTTTTAGAAATATGACCAAATTTGAGCAACAAGATAAATATTTGTAAGCTGAACAAAGAGAAAAATCAAGAGATGAAACAAATGAGGGTTTGTGCATTTTCTATCTAAATCTAAATCTATCCTGCCTGCTTAGTTTGTGGCTCATTTTGAGTGTGAAAACCTGTTTATACTGCTGCATGTATAGGCCTGTTTCATCCTCAGCATTTAAAAAAGCTATCTTCAGACAATAAATAGTAAAATGAGTGTGGTTTGAGAGACACTTTGTTTTGTTGTTTCTTAAACTGAATAGTTACAGAAGTGCTGCTGATTTGGAGCTTTTGTTTAAATTTCAGGGAACTAAAGTCATAACATAATATTCTATATGAAGCCAGTCGCTTTTGTTTTTTCTTTCAAATTTAAAAGTCTAAAAAGAAAAGTTAACTATTTGTTATAGTTTTTTTTTTTTTTTTCCATTTTGCAGTACAAATGGTAGAAAATATGCACATAGCCTGGTTGTGACACGACTGCTAAGATAGCTGACTTTACAGATCCTCTACAATTAATATGCTGCCGCTGTACAACCTCATAGCTTTTTTTTTTACACGAAATCTAATAAGAGCTCAGTTGATTCGAGAGAATAAAAGCAAAGAAGTCCAAACCAGTACAAAATACTGGCAAATGCTGCTGGCATAGTGCTCAGATTCTGCAAAGAAACTGCACATTGTGATGTTACTGTGTCACTCAGTTTCTGTGGTACTGAACTCACACAGGACAGGTGTTTCCTGTGTGCATCTAAGAGAGTCTGTGCATGTGTGAATGTGTGTGTGTGTGTGTGTGTGTGTGTGTGTGTGTTTGTAAGGGAACAGAAGTCAGAGCATCAGCCAGTGGCAAAAAATTAATTTCTGCAAATCATAACTTTCTTTTCTTATTTGTTTGTTTTGTGATCAGTAAGAGCTTTTTACAGTTGTGTGTGTGTGTGTGTGTGTGTGTATGTGTGTGTTTCTGTGTCATAAAAAAAGATCTGTTAAGAAAAAGACTCTTAAGTGAGGGTTGGAATACATGCTTCTGTGCTGATCGATGAAAAGCGTGATACAACAAACACAACAAGAAGAAGTGCTTTGAGTTTTTGCACAACAGCAAGAGAACGAGAACTTGTCTGGGTGCTGCTAGCCATGTGACTGTGTGCACACACAAGCACAGTGAAAAGTATTTTAGGTAAACATTTCTTTTAGCAAGCTGAATTTGATAAAGAAAAGAAGGATTAATTAAACATTTGTTGCCAGGCTGTTCACAGTTTTTTTTTTCACTTTCTTTTTTTTACATGGAGAAATTCAGGTGTAATTAATTCTGCCCTACTAAGACAACATAGTGAGGCACTTAAAGAAGATTGCTCTATTCAAGCTCTATGTAAACAAAAATTTTAATCTTGACAAAAAAAATCAGAGTAAACTGAGCTCTAAATGCTATTAATGCAACAAAGTTCAAATGAAAGTGGCAGAAAAGCTTACATAAACACCTTCATTCACACTGTGTCCTTTTGAATAATGAAGGTCTCACATTATCATCGTCAGCACTTTTAGACAAGAGCAAACAGGGCTGTGACAAATTTATCTATCAGCAACATAATTATGACCAGCTTTTTTCATTTGATGTTTTTGGTAATCAATGCTATCAAAGAAACAAAGTGAGAACCAAATATTAAGATTCAATTTGACATTACTGCTGATAACACTTCAGTGGTTAAGGCTGAAACATGTCGTCAAGTTCTAATTGTCATCTAAGCAATTTTATGAAAAATCTAATCAGATTAGGGGTTTTTTTCTCAGTGTTTAACAGTAGAGTATGCATCTCAGGAATGATATCCATCCTCTTCCTTAAAGCAATGCTCTACTGTTACTGGTCAGCTTACTAGAGTCAGAGTTTGACAGGACAGTTTTATTTAGTATTGTCCTAATGTTTACGAGAAAGCAAAGGTTTTTGCCTGCTACAGAAACAGTTGCATACATGTGACGTAAATGTCTTCATCTGAGGGTGTGCGAAATGCCTCTCCACAGATGACTGTGTACTCAGCAATTTCTTGTGATAATGTACATGTGTTTTTTCAGTTTTATTCCAGGGTATACCCTCCTTAAATGAAGGCTACATGATTCTATGAGGGTTGAAGTTGCCTACACAGTAAAAACTGCTGAGTTATTTCTTCATCCCCAATACTGGGTGTTTGCAGTTGGGACCCAGAAGAAGAAGAAGAAGAAGAAGAAGAAGAAGAAGAAGAAGCTGAGGAGTTTTAATAAAAAACTTGGGTCACAAAATGTGAAAGAGGCTAGAAGGGGCTTTACATAACAACTCGAACTTCGCTGAACCTCTTCCACAGGAGGAAATAACAAATGGTAAGATGGTAAAATGATGCTGTATAATAATATTGACATCAGTGGGTAAGATTATTGACTTTAGTTTGCACCAGAGAACAAGTGTTGTCACTTAAGCTAACATTAGCTTTTTACCTGATAAATAGCACAAGCTAGTGCTAGCCATTTTTAACATTCACATTTCTAACAAAGTCAATAAAGATAGAATATATTTTATTTTATACCATGTATTATTTTTAGTCAGAATTTTACGATCCAAATTCAAATTTTTTTTCAGCTAAGTCTTATTTGACATAATGAGGCTATGTTTATGTTTTCATCACTCATTCTAGGCTAAATGATAGCATAGTTGTTACCATAATAGAATATAATAGAAAAGAAATGTCCTTTATTGTCCCACAGTGGGATATATATATATATATATATATATATATATATATATATATATATATATATATATATATATATATATATATATATATATATATATATATAGTGGGATACACTAATGTTTTCCTCAAGACAAGGCTTCACTTGTTTAGTTCGCCCTATAGTTCAGTTGAGCTTTCACATCTGCCCTAACAAAGCAGACTATCTGATTAAAACAGCCCTTTTAAAGTGGTCTGAACAGCTTTGGTGCAAAAATGCCATGAGGGAAACTTTTCCTGCCTTAAAACTATATGACAGTCAGTCAGGCTGATTAGAAACTGTAAAAACAGGAAGCAAGTCAGCTGATTAAAAGTCCAGAAAAATTCTGAGGTAAATCCATTGAAACCTGGGGTAGCTGTGGATCAGTCATTTGACAAATGGGATGGTTGTGAGTTCAATTCCAACTTCCACATGATACATGTCAAAGTATCTAAAACTGAAACTCAAGTTGCCTAAGAATGTTGTATATTAGTGTATTGATTGTATGCTTAAATAATTTAATATGATTTTTGTGTAAGTGCTTTGAATTGTCAGTAAAATAAGAAAAATAAATGATTGTAGTCCTTTTCATTCTATCTTGGACTGACTGGCTACTCTAAATTGCCTATAGCTGTGAATGAACAGTTGTTCCTGTCTCCCTCTGTTACCTTGTGATGGTAGGTTGTACCCAGCCTCTCTCCTATTGACTGTTGAAGACTGCCAACAGGCCCCCACATCCCAAGATAAAGCAAGTATAGAAAACAGATGGATGAATTATTCATTTTCACCCAAATATCCCTTGTTTACTAAACCAGGCCTCTGATTATTTTTATTCTGGGTCAAACCCATACACTCTGTTGTTCTAAATCAGTCCAAAGTGGGTCCATTTTGGATTCAGGACTGGGATAGCAAAAAAAAAATCAAAAAAAACCTTAGCTGGGTGTGTGAGTCTATGTCATCAAAAGGCATGTTAAATCATTAAGTGGGCACAAAGCACACAATGTTACATAGTGTTGCAGATACATTTTGGAAAAGCCTGGTTAGGTGTTTAAGGTTGCTTAAATAAAATGCCAGTTTTAGGATTGAAAAGTTCCTATGTTCTGTTTTAAAATGTTTTTGATATATTCAAATGATGCAGTACAAGAAAAATTAGAAGCCTAGAAACTGTAATTTATGCTATTCAGCATATGCCCAGTTATTACACCAGATTGATTTAGACATAAAACAAGAAAATCTGTTCAAAAACAAAAAAAAAAACAAAAAAACTCCCACTTTTTACTTTGTAAGTGGTTAAAAGTCTGTTTGATTGTTAAAACAAAAAAAGAAATATATTGGTTGTGAGTAAAGGACCAATCAAGACAACCCACAGAGCTAACAGATTGAGTCTTGTTGCCATAGTAACCTGGGATTTCAAACAGGTCTGGCTAACTTTCTCTAAATTAACAGCACCGTGAGGTCCTGCAGTCCTGCAGCAGTTTATGAAAGGCAAGTATTATCAAAGTTATTTGCTGAATCTGTGTTGTGGCTGCTGCTCTGTCAAAATGTCAGATCTGATGAAGAAAAGACCTACTTACCAGCCCTTCACATAGATCCCCTGAGGCCCTTCAGATGTCAGCACATCAACTACCGCTAACCGTAAAGTGGCTCGACACACACAGTTCGGTATACTGCCTGTGTGTAAGTGTGTGAGTGTGAGTGTGTGTTTGTGTGAGAAAAAGACACTAAGACAGAGAGATAAAGGGATGAGGCATTGCGGTAGCTGTGGCAGAGAGCATAATGAGACATAAAAGATGTGACCACAGCAGTGAGCCAAACACACTGAACTTTTAAAGTGGAGCACTTTTCTTTTCTTATTCAAAATTAATTGAGGCAGAAATAATCATGGAGCCATAATGACTGTTTTATTAATAATATTGTGGATTGTAAATAAAATAGTGAAAGAATTTCACATGTAATTTAGTAAACTATCCTCACAGTGTAGAAATACATTTGTTAGTTTAAACCTCCTTCTCTGTTCAGGTGGTCCAATTTTTGTGAATGTTGCATGTGGGCGACAGTTGAAGCACATGTATGCATACATGCAGAATCAATTAAGAGAATAAATGCGTGTGAAAACACAAAAATGCAGAAGCTGAGAGTTGCTCTGAGTGTTTTGTGTATAGTAATGTTTGTGAATGTGCATGTGTGGACTGGGATGTGGTTAGGTATTTTTTAAGCATATCCTTGAAAAGTCTTTATGGTGCCTCTCATCCTCAGAGGCTCTGAACACCACATGAAGACGGAGAGGCACACAGAGAAAGAGCGGGAGAAAACATGAGGGGGAAGGAATGGTTTCTCTGAGTCTTTTTTCCTGGCCGACTCTGCTTTTTATGAGTGTGTTTTATTCTAAAACTCAAAACTTTTAGTACAAATTCACTTTCTCACACCTTACATATGTTTTACACACCACACATTTAAACCTTTGATCCATTTTTATACATCATATACATATATACATCCTACCTTTGGTAGAACACCAATACTATCATTTTTTTGACCCAGCTTGATTTGGGCTGCATAGCTAAACCTGACAAGATAAAACTCATCTGTAATTTAAACGTCCACGCTTTACATCTCTGCTTCTTATCTTGACTCTATGTGTGTTTGACCAACTGAAGCTGTCTTACACCTTAACGCTAATCTGCCGATTAATAAGGATTGAGGATGAATGAATATTTCAAGATATGGAGATAAAAAAAAATATATAATTTTATTGCTTTACCACTAAACTGTAAACTATCTAGAATTAACAAAACATGGCATGAATATAATGTTTGCCACAAGTTTAAATCCCCTTTTGAGCAATGTTTCACTAAACTATAGTTACTTTTTTAGAAGCAAGTTAAAAACATGATAGGATTTTCTGTTTAATAAAGGCTGATAGGCCTCTAAATATCTATCAGCACTATAAAAACATCAGTTCTCCAACCCTCGTTCAGAACAACACAGGTTTTATTTAAAGATTATAAAATACCTTAAGAGCCCACAATAAAACGTATGCATATCATGTTCTAATGTTAAAGATGTACACCACAACTAAATTCATATCATGAAAAATGTTGGTGTAAGAAAATACTGAACCAAGTGTTTACATGCAGGATATAAATTTAACATCTTACAGTGTTTGATTTCTCAAGGGTTTATTCAGGATCACTACGTGCGACAGATAATCAGCGTGGATATCATTAAAACATGTTTAAATTCATTCCAAGAACATCCAACAAAACCAAGCAAAACAGAGAGACTTCACAGAAAACCCAAAAAAATATTATTTTCATTTCATTCTTGTACATCTGAATCATTCATACCTCACCAGGTACGTCAATTCAATCATTCACTCAAACTGCAGAGACACAAAGTCTACAAACAAAAACTGAAAAATTGTGTTCATTGAGGCTGAGTTTTGTATTACTTGTTTCATGAAGAAATTTGACAATAGAGAAAAAATCAAATATATCACAAATCTTGTCTTCATGTCTTTTCATGTTTTTCCAAAATAACTCTAAACGGATCAATATTTCTAAAAAGATTAACCTTTAATTTCTTTTACTTTATTCTTTATCTGTTTTAGAACTTTTATAAATGCTTTAAAACATATTTGAGTTACAGCTAAGCCCAAAATTATTCACACCTTTGGCAGATTTAGATTTTAAATTATTTTCCTTCAACCAAGAAGTTTGTCTATGACAGGCATCTCTCAAAAGATAATTTAAAAAAATGTAAAAGGAGTATTAATTCAAAAAATATACATTTACCTATTTCAACATTTTATTAAAAATTGTATGCTGAAATTGGTTTGTATCATTTTCAAAAATAAATTAATGAATATTTATTGGCATTGGAGAAATAATATCCTTTTTATAACTGCTAACCAGCTTTTTGGATGACTCCTCTGGTATTTTGATTAATTATTTTTGAGGATGAGCTCCAGATCTTTGAGGCTGAAGGGCCTCTTTGCTATCACCCTAATCTTTAGCTCCCCCCACAGATTCTCGGGACAAGTCAGGACTCTGGCTGGGCCGCTTCAAACTGCAAGCATTGCTTCCATTCAGAAGAAACATGTTTGGGACAGAAAAGAAATTACTTTAAACTTAAACTTGCTGGGGGTTTGAATAATTTTGGCCTTATGGGCATATTTATGAAAAACATTTTATTTTTAAGTCATTCAAAATAAAATTTCCCTGGAAACAAAAGTACAAAAGGTTAATTTTGCTTTTTTAGCTGAAATGATTTTCCAACACAATTTAAATGATTTCTGACCAAACAAAACACACTCTGTTGCTCACACAATGCCAACCTAACGGTTAGGGACCCTTAATTTGATTAAAGCTAATTTAGAAACATCTGTAATCAACAGTATTCAGGCTTCATGAAACCATATCCAAAATATGTTGTTGCATTATTGTCTTATCTTTAAAATTTCAACAAAAAAAGTTCACTTGCTAAAGTAAATCCTAGACTGAGATCTTAATAACATTTTCCCTTTAAATTAGAAAAAAGTTCTGTTTGACATATTACAAGAACAAACATTTATAACTTGATCCCTGAAGAAATGTGTCCACCTATATATACTGGTATCTCCATTACTGACGTCATTTTTTTTTTTTTTTAGAGTGTTCTCAGTTTAAATATGTTTGATTTTTTGGGGGGTATTAGTGAAGATCAACCTAGTATGACAGGAAGCCATGTTTGCGTCCTTACATCTCTTCATGGCTGATTGAGTTTGAACAGCATATCTGAAAAACACTCAAATGGCAGCAAGATCAAAGTCAAAGGTCAAAACACTTTGCACTGGTTCATGCTGAACATGCGCCTCCTTTCCCGTTTCTTGTGTTTGTTAAAAACTGTCCTCACAGCATACTCAAACACCTGCTGCACGCCGCGGTTACTCAAGGAGGAGCACTCCAGGTAGCCCTTAGCATGCACCTCATGAGCCACACGTCTCCCCTCCGCTGGCGAGATGCAGCTGCCCCGATGAACCCCAACCTCCCTCAGGTCTGTCTGAGTGGCCACAACCAGTACTGGCACCCTGGGCAGGTTCTCTCGGACCTCTGCGATCCACTTACGCTGGATGCTGGCAAGGGAGTTGGGGTTAGCCACTGAATAGCACATGAGGACAACATCGGCCTGCTGGTACGATCTTGGCCGGATCTGCTTGAAGTTGTCGTTGCCCGCCGTGTCCCACAGTCCAAGGCTGATCTGGACCCCATCCATGTACACCTCAACACCTGTGTTTTCAAACACGGTGGGCTTGTACGAATCTGGAAACGTCTCTGAGGTGAAGCGGACCAGCAGGGCCGTCTTGCCGACCGCGCAGTCCCCAACCAGAACACATTTCACCGACAGTTCAGTCAGGCCGTTCATGGTTGCCGTTGATTAGCAAAGTCCTTAGGCACTTTTGGGTTCTTCAAACAAAAGTCAAGGCTTTTCTGTCAGTTTAGCAGGTTACGAGGTCCTCAAGTGTGGGCTGTGCTTTTGTACGCACCTGGCAGTTTTCATCACAGGCAATGCTCAGACATGTACTGATGACACTCCATTACTAGAATTGCTCTCTTGCAGTGACAATTCAGTGAACTGAACTGATCAATGTTGCCTCGAAGGTCTCATATGCAAGAGTGTGAAGAGTCAGCACCTTCCCAGCAGATGCTTTACGCAACCTCTCAGTACTTTAGGCCATCGTCTTGACTCGTCTCATTTCCGCTCGGTCTCAGCAGCACAGTGGTCAGCTCTGGGGATTTCTCTTTGGTCCTCTCATGGGCCAGTCTGCCAGTGTCGATGTTTGTCAGAATAGGGCAGTTTCCTGGGAACAGAGGAGATGTTAGCAACACGAAGAATCGCAAGGTATTCACAATAGTTAGAAAGTTGAATGTTTAGTGATCGCTTGACCGTTTTGCGAGTTTCTCATAACATAAAAACATTTGTAAACACCCAATCTACATGAATGTGTGAGCAGCACTGCTTCAAAATGAGATGATCTGTGACAACATAAGGGATTTTAATACGGAAGTAAAGATATGTATGCTTGGGTGTGACCCAGAATCCACAGCTTGATCCTGAAAACGTACACAGGTGCTTATCTTCTGAACCTCATCATCGAGCTTACGTGTGTTTCACTGTCTACACTTATTCTATTATGTTTCTTTTACACAAACCTCCCCCACCCCCATTGTTCATTCTGCTGTCTACAACACATCAGTCTAAGGTATGGACAGAAATCACTGGCCTACAGGTTGATCATTTATAGTATTACTAAAATGTATATTTCTTTTAATTGCTTACGATTTCCAAGCTGCTTCTAACTGATTGGGGCATTTATGTAAAGCAGTAGAAAGAATAACCTCAAAACCACCTTCCATGTCATCGAGATGGAAAGATTTGCCATCGCGCAGATGGGACACATTAATCAGTGGGTTTTCCACATTTCAGCCCAATGATCTCACATTTGAGAACCTACGTTTCATACTATTAGGATTATACCAACTAATTTACATTTTTAGTATAAAATTCTTTTCTTCATTAAATCATCAAACTGAACAAGTTTCATTTTCAGATTTAAAAATAAAAACACAGCAAACTCTTTGCCATAAAAGCATCAAGAACATATTGTTGCATTGAGACGAAATATGAAAGAAAGACAGTGATCAAAAAAAGCAACAAGAGAAAAGTGGATGTTTGGGCCTACCTTGTCAATCACCCCAATCTTTAACGGGCGGATGTCGGCTGCTGGCTGTGAGACGTCACCGTGTTGAAAAGACCAACTTTAAGTTCCAAAAAGTGCTTCTTTTATTACTGAGCTACAACAAGTTGAACCTCACAGCGACACAAGAAAAAAAAGTGGCAGATAATTAGGCCATCACAGATATAAAATACTGAAGCAGCCTCTAAAAGACAGTCAGTAAAAGGTAGAGGAGGGAAGTCAGAAAGTGCGAGAAAAGGCAAAGTAAAACACATCCGCTTGTTGAAGTGTGGAGGTGTGACAGATCTACAGCTCGCCTCCCCCACAGCAGCTGGGTTTCATACAATAAGGCTGCTTTTTTAATCTCTCCTCACAGTTTGGATCTTTTTGGGTGTGCTTCTGACAGCTGGTAAACACTAAGAAGTTTAGACACAAAAACAGCAGTGCAAGTGGAGCAAACATCACACCACTGATTAGCTGAACTGAGACATATTTTTATAAATATCTCTTTTTGTCTACATGTTGTCAAATTGTAGACAAACAGATTTCTTGTAATGTATTTCTTGTAATGTAATGAAGATATTACTTGGAGCTGTCAATACACCCTCTTGGTAACAGCTGGTGGTTTGGCCTTCTGCCCAGGGTGTCATAGCCCATGGGATATGAGAGCAGTGGTTGGAGCTTAAACTTGATGTCTGATCAGCAGCTTATAATTAGCAACTAAATTCTGTTTTTAAGGAATCTGGAAAGCATTTGTCTGTCTCTTGTTCAATATCTTGTATTTTTAGACTGGCTATATCTCAACTGATTATTTCGACAGTGAACATAGATCTTGAAACGCAGTCTGAAATTTATTATGCCATTATATTTACAAAAAGAGTTTAAAAAAGCGAATTTTCAAAACTTTCTTGGCATGAGATGAGAATGAAAAGAACTGTATACAGATAAGACCAAAATGATTCATACCTCTGGCAGATAAAATTTTTGTTTAAAGTAATCTTTTAATACCAACATGTTTCCTCTGACTTATTACAATAGATAAATAATCAAAGAACCAGTGAAAACGTGCAAACGTCACCTAACTATAATAAGAATTTAATTGCTGTAATGTCAATAAAGATTTTTCCACTGACTATTGAAGGTATAAATAACTTTTGACATCTTGATTTTTTCATTAAAATGTAAATAAAACAGATACTCATTTTCAAAATTGATTTACATTCATTTGATCATATCCTGAGAGATATCTGTCTTCTTTGCTATCAGAAACAAGCTTCTTGGTTGAAAGATAATTGAAGAATAATTTTGGGTTTAACTGTATCATCAGGTGAAACCAGGATTGAGTTACTCTCTAGAGATTTCAAATGTTTATTTGTGAAGGGTTTTCTAAGTCATCTAAAAAACACTAGCTCCTCTATTCATCCATTCATTAAGTTCTATGGTTCTTAAACTGTGATACAAGTACCGCTGTTGGTACTTGGACAGAATTCAGTTGTACTAAGAAGAAATTTTGGTATCATTTGCAAGGTAAATAAGAGCAAATGTATCATATTATAGAGCTACTAAGCACTCCCAATACAAAGTGAAGCAGATGACAGTGAACCCAAAACATCCAACTCTATGCAACATTCACCTCCATAATTGGCACCTTAAACTGCAAATGACCTCTAACCCAGGCCAGAAAAATTTGTTAACTGATGTTCTCAGTGACCAGGTGAACTGTTATTAGCAACACAAGGTAACAACAATGTATTTTCCAAATGCTGCACTTTCAAACACAGTAGCAACATGTTTCCTAAAGATGGTTGCATAATACTTTGTCCAAAAAAAGACTGAATCTAACACAAAAAAATGGTACTTGTTTTAAAAGGTTTAACATCATATGATCAAATAATAGATCAGTTTTTGACAGATCAATGGTTTTAGTTTTTTCATGTCCCTGCTAAGTTATACAATAGAAAAGATTTTTTGCAGAATAAACTTTGTTGGGGTGTGGGGGTGTGTCTTTGGTTGTGTGTGGGGCAGCAAAAGCATCAGCTCACCCACAGAGCAATTAATGCTAGAACAGTCAGTGTTTTGTAAAGCACAAACATATATTCATGTTTTTATCTCATCAATTTTATTTGCCAGAGATTTCCACCTCACTATGCTCTTTCTTTTAGCCTGGTTGTTTTTCTAGAACCCCAGGGCAAAACTTTGATTAGAAAGCAATAGAAAAGAACAAATTTTCATCTAAAAAAAATTAAAATGGTGTTGAAAAGTTAAAGGTGAAACTACATCTGCATGTAGACATCTTGTCAAAGCAGGTTATGGCTAAATGATACCCTAAACAGAACGTAATTTGAGGCTGACAGCTAAATGTGCTGCTATGCTTGAAAAACACAAGTCCCTTTAAAATCACAACAGTAATTTTGTCAAGATGAACTCAAAAAATAGCACAATAGAATGAAAATAAGAAAGGAAATCTAAATTTCTTCCATGTTCTTTGGGTGAATTAATTCAGGCAATTTTTTGGGTTTGGTAGTGCATTTTTTTCAGCTGTTGACACAGTTTTGAGTAAGTTGTCCTAAATTCTGTTAAGTTAAAGAGAAAATGGATAAATGAGTAAATCAAATGACATTTTATAATTAGCTACATTGTTTCCTAAAAATAAATCCAGACTTTACTACCTGATCCATTTAGAACCAGTTACAGTGTGCATGAAATGTGACCCCAGCCAAGACACAAGTAGGAGAATGATTAAACTAGGCTTAAATAATGACTGTTAACATAACTTTAAACTATGGTTTTACTTAGTGGGCTATATGTATAGATGTTTATTTTGTTTTGTGGGGGCCTTAAGTCTGCTTATAGTTCAGGCAGGCCCTGCAACACCCTAATGCCTAAATAGGGTTCAGAATAAACTTGGGCAAGACATGTGTACTGAAAAAGTCAAACTTTCTATGTATATTTGAAGGCTGAATAAAGACACAAACCGACAAATTAAACAGCTATAACAGCCATCTTCATGAACAGCTAGTGTTTGAAAGGGACAATGTGCCCTCCATTTCTCACGGATTTAATCTGTTGGGGCAACACTTTCTGAATAAAATAAAATACAACCTAATAAAATGTCTTAATTTTTCCAGTATGTAAACAAATTTAAAAAAAAATCTAGGTTAAAAGATAAGTTGAGGTCTTGTGTTGTATCTACAATGAAACTACCTTATTTTCCTTTTTAGATAGGGATCCTCACTGAGTCACATTTTACAGCTGTTGAGTAGCCTACTTTAAAAATGATCTGATTTTCCAGAGGAAAAAGTGAGTGAAGAAAAATGAAAAACAAGTTTGAGTTACTGATTTCAGGCCACTTCTGTGTTTCCATCTGAGTGTTAGTGGTCAAACTGTGTCTGTTAGTGCAAGTGGTGAATTTTGACAGTGGAAGAAGCCGTGAACTATAGAAAAAAAAAACCCTGCCTTGTCAAATTATATACTGTAAATGATATTCAATCCTTTAATACTTGATAATAAACAGTCTGTCTTTCCAGTAAGATAGACTTGCACCTAAATAGCACCTAAATAGATGTAGCTATGTGTAAAAGAGCCAGTCAAGGGTCAACACTGGACTGAAAATGCACTTCAGGGTGCCCTTTTCCCTCTCTTTAACATTGTGATTTAGTCTCAGTTATATGTTTCAAAGTGGGAGACACATTGTAGCACAAGGACACTGTGAAATTGTCACTAAATAAAAATAAATAAATAAATAAATAAATAAAAAAAACCAGATTTCCAAAAACTGCCAAATGTGTTACTTTACTGGTTAGTGTAAAAGGGGTGAATTACTGCCATCTACTGGACTGATGAGATTTTTCACAAAGACTTTGCAAAAATAGGTCTGCGGTATTTTTATTAAAGCGGTAGGTCAAGTCTTCAAGTTAATATCAACACTTTTCTTTAAAGTGTTTATGAAAAGTAACAGTGGAAATGACAAGTTCAAGGTAAAGTCAAAGGAAAGTAGTACAGGCTATAATGTCTTACAAGCTTCTTGTTTGCAGCACACAACCTGTAAAAATCCTTTCAAACATTTCTTTCAGAGATGTTCCTGTGACATTGAAACTCTACAAAAGGGAAATATTATTCTACTATTGTGTTGAATTCCTATATGAGGTGAGGTGTCTTTGCTATCCGTAGTTTTTTTGACATCCCTCTCTCACGGTCCTAAGAAACAAACAAACAAAAAAAAAAAAAGCCATTCAAGAGCCACAATCGTCACTGCAGCCCTGTGTTGTTGCTGTCATGCCACAAAAATATGTTTTATATATAGATATGTTTCGGGGGGTTTCAATTTTATTTTTATTTACACACTAGCAGTCATCTTTAGTGACCATGCCCAGAAAGGGTACTATTGTAATATAATACTTCTAATACAGTTGCCCAAAAACTGGAATGACATATTCAACTCTTGTGAGAATGTGTTTATTATGGACAGATAAAGTGTTTCATTAAATTCTGTAATAATCTGGGCTTTAACAATATTAAAGAAGAAACTACATTTCAATCTATGCTCTTGTGTTTAAGGTAAAATAAACATGACGTATTCAAGTGTTAAGCATAAAAGTTGTTTTTATGTCCATTGTTATGTATTATTATAAACCCCATCTATTTTGGTTTATGATAGTTCATGGTCCAGTAAAGTCAAAGACAGTAATTCTGAGTTTCAATACACAATTTAACACATACTTTGGTAGACTGAAGATTGTTTTGTTGCAGTTTTTAACACATCGTGAGGGGAATCATATTTTTCCCCCTACTATATGCTGTTTGCAGAATACTGAAATTATTTTAAATATTTAAATGCATTTTTAAAATTATTACATACCTCAACGTGGAATTTCAACATGTCCTTTGCAAATTGAAAGGTCAGCTTTGAGCCAAGTTAAAAATCTAAAAAAAAAAAAATAAAAAGATCTAAAATAATTTTTTATAGGGACTTTGTGACCCCAAAATGCCAGTCTTTGCTGAAGATCTCCAACTGTGAGCTTTTGGAGGTGGTTTTTTTTTTTTTTCTTAACCACCCCGCATACTCTACACAGTTATTATGGATCCTCATCCAGCCTAGTTTGTCACAGTTCCAGTTCCTTTAAACCTTTTAATTTTTGCTCTAACTTTTTAGCAAGTAAGTTAGAGCTACAATTTTCTTGTAGCCTTTTTCCATCCAAACCCATTGACATTTTCTCTTGTTGTTCCCATTTTAAAGAGTGGCTAAAGAAAATGGGCCTCTGTTTCATGTTATATTTTTAACCCAGTGCATGTTCTCTTGTCATTTGCATTTTGAAGAATGAACAAATTGGCTGTTATGTTATATTTATACCCAAGGGATACATAAATTCCATGATTATTAATAAAAAGAATAATTTAAAAAACACACATGAATAAAAAATGCTTTAGAAATATTTCTTAGTTGTTAGGGGTACCAAAAGCTGTTTCATGGGTGAATTTGTAAGATTATTTATTGACTTTAGACCGCCCCCCACAAGAAAACAATAAGTAATTTATTACATTTAGTTTAAGTGAATTATTAGAAGTACCAACACCTTTGGCACTGATAATTTTGCAGAAAAAAATAGATAATTCTTAAAGGCTAGATTTTTCGTCCACTTATTTGTGCAAGGTACTGTAGTAAAAGATTATGCATCTTTATAAGGGGTACCAATAACTGTGGAGGTTTCTGCTGTTAAAAAATGTGTAATGGAAAACCTCTAAAACAAGACTACAATCAAACACATCCACAAATGAAGACACAAACAAGTAAATGTAAAATAGATTTATTTCACAAATAGCATGCTCTGTAAGATTGTATAGACAAAATGGCTAAAAAATACATTCTTTAGAATTAGTGTGTTTACAGTATTATATACAAACACTAAAGTGGACAGCTTTTAGAAAAATAAGAAGGCAATTTAACCCTATAAAACTAATTTAGCATCCTCTGGAAGACAGCCGGTGCAGCATTTGGCAAAATACATTTTAAAAGCTACCAGGAATGAGCTGAAAACGACCAACACAATGGGTCACCTGAGTTTGAGTATTAGGGTGTTAGCAGCTAATCTTTCTTACAAAAGAGACGGGTTATAAAAATATTCTGTTAAGGAGGCAGGTGCTGAGCAGAAAGCAGGGCAGCTGCCTTCAGAAGCCACAGCAGAGATTGCTCAATCTGTTTCGTAGTGCCGGGTCACCCTTCTGATCCCCTATGATCATTTGTGCAGTTTAAAACACAAGTGGTGCCTGTAAAACTATAATCAAGATAAAAGCTCCATCTTCTTTAAAATCCTTGACTTTTTAACTTTTTTTTTGACAGTTTAAGGCATTAACTGTGTCTCAAAAATGTGTTATATCAAGACTGCAAGGGAAGCCTCCTCTGTGCACAAAGCATCCTAACTTAAAGATAGGCAAAACATGAATAGTAGAGCTCAAACACGACTCCAAGGAGTCTGAAAACTTCAAAATCTGATCATCTAAAACATAAAGGAGGTAAAAATACACCATAAAAAAAATTTGATAAAATGCTTTCAACCATTTTACTGGTAAAAAATAACTTATTTCTGTTTAACACCAATAGAGTTCCTTCATGTAAGGTGACAAGGATTAAAACTATTTTCAGTATATGTAACCTTTCCATTTTCAACAGCTGCAGGACTGATAAAGAGGAGTATTTGTATCAAAGAAACACCAATATTGACTGAGTTTTTACACACTATACAAACAGTTGTACTGAAAAACGAGAGCAAGAGATGAAGACAGTTCTGGTTCGCAGCAGCAGAAACAGGGTCTTTTCACTTCAAAGAGACCAACACGAGGCCTGGCTTTGGCTCAGTGAACCTGACAGATATACACACGGGAGAAACTATGGGTGAAGACAAATGTGTCTCTTCCTTTTGCGTGATTGTGTGTGTGTATACGTGGCGTGTGAGTGTATGCATACCTGTAGTGCTTGTTGGTGAGGTAGTCTATGACAGCGGGCCGGATGCGGGCCACTCCCCCCTGGCTGTGGTTCCCTCTTCCTGTGATGACAGAGAGCTGAGGTTGACACAGACCCTGCTCGCACTCTGTTCACAAAAAGGCCAAAGAGAAACAAAACACACAAAATATGGTGAACAGGAGCACGTTTGCACCACAGTGCAGTCATAACTGAAGCAGGGACTATTACAGGAATTAATGCTAAGATTTAATGACTGAAAATCTTTTTTTAAAACTGTGCTTTATGTAAACCATTCAAACTCTCCTCATGCTTTTTTGCCATGTAACTACTTTGGCAATGATACGGTTTCAAATATTAACTTTTCTATGATCAAGTTTTTCATATGTCTTTCACTATTTTTCTTAAATCACAATTCAGGTTTTCAAACTTTTTTTTTTTTTTTTTTAATCAAATTCTGCTTTTCCTACTTGAAGCCGATGACATCTCACCCTACTTCTCACCTGAGCTCCTTTGTTTCAAATTTTTTTCTACTTTAAAAATATATCAAGAAATTGTATGTCAAGCTACAAAATCTGTCCTCCTTCAGATATGGTGACTGTTTCCAAGACATCTACAGCTGCGTTTCCATTGACCATAAAATTGCATAAATTGGAATTACGAAAATAAATTTGCTTAATGAAAACATGCACATTTTGAAAAAAAAAAAAAAAACTCAAGTTTTTTGATAAAAAGTTTTTCAGCTATATCGAAATTTGTATGTTTCACAAAACTGCAATGGAAACACTTGGCATCGCGCCAGTTTGTAAACAGCAGCAACGCGCTTATGTGCAGGCACTGGCCACCTTGGACAATGCACTGCTGGCTCCACCAGAGGTCTCACAGCATCGCACAGTTCATCAAAAGTTGAGTTTGTCATTTGAATCCATAGCTCTTCTGTAAAATCGCCCACTACAATTTCCCAAAAGCACTGCATACATAGGCCCAAGTATAAGGAGCTTATCGCTCCAACGGCTGAATATGACGCCGAAGTCTCCTCTGATGGCTGATGATGAGCACTACTGTAGTGGAAACGCAGCTTATCATGGATCATTATTTTTAACTCACTGCGGTGTGCACAATGTTAAAACTATGACAAAAATGAATCATGGATCCACATGTTTGTGTTTCTTAAACTCTTAACTACAACACAGTCAAGAAAGTTAAAATAGTTTTTGAGGCTTTAATTCATTTTAACACTAAATTTAAAAAAATGTCATCAGGTCAACTGCATTCACCATTTCAGCTTCTGCTATTGTTTATACTCAGTGGTTTATTCTTGAACTGATTTCTGCCATTTCTGTTTTCCTACATTTTCAGCTAATATTCAGCCTTCCATGCTCAGTGTTGACTGTGCTTTTTCAACAACACATCAGATTTAAACTTCTTTTTGTAAATTTCCAGTAAAATTTAAAGTATTTCAATGTTCTTGTCATTTTTTTTTTTTTTTTTTTTTTACTATTAAACACTGTGGATTACTCCTGCACTTCAGCTTTTACCGCAAATTCAGCTCCTTCGTTTAGCTTTTAGCAGTGACACTGCATTTTTGTAGGTAATCTGTCTAGTTCTAGATGGCAGAGAAAAACCCGGTACTTGAATCAGATCGACAACAGCGCATGACTGAAAGGAAGCTGTACAAAATGTTTCCTTTACCTGCAGTTTTTTCCTCCAGCACCTGAGCCAGATGTTCTAAAGCCTCATTCACATGCAGTCCATGGAGGTCCAGGATGTTTCTGGGCAGCAGTGATGAGTTGACTCTTTCAAATATCTGCACCGCTGCTCTGTGATTCGCCTCACGCATCCGCTGGCCGTGCAAGTGCCCCTAAAACAAATGTAGATTAAAAACAGAAAATAAATAAAGATGTCACTCTCAGGGGGGTAAGTTAGTGATTACCACCATTTTAATTTGTGACAGGCTAAAAAATTAACATGAAACAGAAAAACTGCAGAAGAAGATGGAGTTGAAGAGGTAGGGTCTGTATTTTAGCCGGATGATCAGTTAAGCTGATATTTGACTTTTCCCTCCTCCCTTTTGAACAACAAAGGGAAAAAAACTTGTAATACATACAGTTAAAATACAGACATTTGTAAGTCCTATATAATGTACATATATAGGCATGTTCTAAACTAAAATAATTTGGTTGGTTTCTATTTTTTTATTATTATTATTATTATTATTATTATTATTATTTTCTGACGGAATAATTTGGTTATTTGTATACCATCATTGTAAATTTTTTGTTTATTTCTATTCTAACTTTTCTAAATAAATCTGTCTATCACTAGCTGCCTTTTTTAAAATATATATTAAAAATATTTTTAAAAATTTCACATTCTGTCACATTACAACCACTAACTTAAGCTGTAAAATTATTTGGGCTTTCCAAAATATATTTTATATGATATGACAGAGCAACACAAAGTAGTGAATAGTTGTGATAAATTCTTACCATTTTATCCAAATAAAAATTTAAAAAGAGTACCCCTTTATTCAGCTCACCCTAAATAAAATCCAGTGCAACCAGCTGCGTTTAGAAGTAACACAATTACTAACTTTTGAAACTGGAGCAAAACTTCACCTTCCAGCAGGACTTCAACCCTGAACATACAACCAGAACTACAATGCATATATTTAGTTTTAAAAACAAAAAAACCAAAACACAGCTATGTGTCAGAATGGCCCAGTCAAAGTCCAAGTCTAAATTCATTTAAGAAACTGTAACAAGACTCGGGAAACTGGTTTCACAACTAATTTGACTGAGTTTGCAAAGAAGAATGGACAAAAATTTAGAAATGTGCAAAGCTGGTAGAGACATAGCCCAAATAGTTGTAGCTGTCTGAAAAGGAAACTCAAACTTTTTAGATTTTTATGTGGGAAAACGTTTTAAAAACCATGTTGTTTTCTTTCCACTTCCCTTTTATCCAAAAATCTATGTAGCTCTATCACTTAAAATCCCAGTGAAATACAATGAGGGTTGTGGCTGCAGTGCGACAAACTGTGGAAAAGCTTGAAAAGTATCAAAACTGTTGCAAGTTACTGTTCACGAATCCATTCTCGGCCTCCTGTTTTCACCTGCTGTGCATAAAACGAGGCCACTTCTTTGCGACCCTGCCTGAAAGCTTCTGCAGCCTTTGCAAAGTTCTCAAGCTGTCGCCTCCTCTGAAGATTGGCCTCAGCCCTGAAGTCTTCATACTCTGGGTCATCTGTATCCTGATAGTTGGGTACAGCAGGCTCCAGTGGCTTCTGCTTCTGTACAGATGGAGCACAAACAGCGGAGAGCTGCGTTCACATACTTTTATTTTCTATCAATAATAAAGCCTTTTTTGTGATAAGTTAAAGAATGCAGAGACTTAAAGCACTTTATAATTAAAAATTAACTTAACATGGCAAATTTACAAAAATAAATACATAAATAAATAAATAATTTAAAATCAGACCGAATACTATAAATATATTTGTAACATTTTAACAAAAATTAAAAATGCCAAACCAGAACTTTTTTTTAAAAAAGTAAAAGATGCACATAAAAAGCTTTTTAACAGAGGGAGTTCGTACGTTTTCCCTCTCCTTGCTCGCTGCTCTGTGTTGGTCCGACCGAGGAGCTTCCGGTGCAACAACCGTCTTCACAGGTTCCTCCTCGTTCAGGAGAGAGCGTAGAAACAGCTCGGTCTGGGTCAGGCTGTAACTGTGCAAAGGAATGAACAAAAAAAAAAAAAAAATGACTTCACATCATTACAGAACAGTAGCCTGATGGAGTACTGGAAATGTTGTTTTTCTTCTATGCTATAAAAAGGCTCAGGGATTTTAGTTTTTATTCTCTTTGATTTAAATGTGAAGCCCTGCATAAAAACAAATTGCAAAGAAAATAAGAAGTAAAAACAGCTGCATAATGACGTTGGATTTTTAAAAGAGAAAAAGCTAACTACTTACATGATCTTACCATTGCACAAGAGCCTTACAGTTTGTCTTATATGACTACAAAATTGTGTAAGTGGATTACAGTCTTTTCATACTTGTGATCTCTGAAGATGTCCTGCAGAAAATGTTTGTCGATTGTGGGGAAAAGTTCGTAAAGTTGCTTCTCTTTCAACAACGTGGCTCCATCCCGGCGGTGGAGGTCAACACGGCTCTGTCTGGTCTGAAAGAAAGGCCGCCAGAAAGATTTAATTGAAACGAGAAGGAACAACCGCAGCGTCACATGATACAAAAGCCTTTGTAGTGGAGTGATACCTTCTGCATGTTCTCCTGTAGAGCTTGTTCCTCTTTGATGATATCTCTAAGAGAGACGTGTGGACGGGACACATTCCAGTGGTCCATAACCGGGATCCGAGCGCTGGCATCTGGTTGGCCGGCCAGTGACATGTCGCCATTTTTGCTCGTCAGGAAACTACCTGGCTGGGTCTGCTCTTGTGGACCACGTTTGGTTACTTGGGAATCCCCCCTCCGTCCTGAACATTTAAAAATCCACATTTAAGAGTCATAAAAAAGAAAAAAACCTGTACTCAGCCTGCAAAGTACTTGAAGGTACATTTCTTTGTGTTTAGTTTGTTGCTTCTAAATAATTACATCTATATTTGTGCTCTGCTACTTACTTTCCTCCAGCAGGTGGAAAGATAGAGCTGCTTGTCTTTGCCTTTCCTGAAAAATAAAGTACATTTATGAAAGGCAGACAGACAGAGGGAGATCTCGACAGAAGTGCTGGTAGTTTTTCTGCAGGATTTAAACTAACCTGAATGGTTTCTTTCCACTTTTGATGGAGAAGTTTAGCCAGATTGAGGTCCATCTGCACAGCAAAGTCATCTGCTGAACACGTTCCTAGGTGTTAGGAACCAAAGAAAACAGACATCCGGTGGGACACAGTGGGGTTTAATGTGGCAGAGATACAGAATGCTGCACATAATTGTGAAGCAGAAGTATGCTTGGCTTTCAAAACTATACAATTAAAAATATGACAATTGTGGGCATTTGCATTCATCTCCCCTTGAATCAATACTTGGAAAGACCACCTTTCACTGCAGTGACTGCTGTAAATTTACAGCTTTAACTGATATTTTTGTCATTCATTCATCAAATAGCTAATGCTCAGTCAGACTGGATGGAGAATGTCTGTGAAATTTCAAAAATTCTCACAAGTATTTAGGTCTGGACTTTGACAGGGCCATTCTAACACATGAAAATGATTTCCTCTAAACCATTGAACTGTAGCGCTGACTGTTTGCCAGGGCTGTTGTGCTTGATGGGAGGCTAACCTCCACCAGTCTCAAGCCTTTGGCAGCAACTAGGCTTCCCTGTATATTCCCTGTCACTCCATCTATAGTTCTATAGTTCCATCAACTCCGATCGGCTTCCGTGTCCCTGTTGAAGAAAAGCATTTGCACAGAATGATGCTGCCACCACCACGTTTCATTTTAGGGATGCTGTGTTCAAGGTAGGGCTGGATGATATGAGGAAAACATTTGAGATACTATTGCTGAATATTGTGACGACATCAGCTACAAACAGCCCATATGGCGCTTTTCTGTCTTTTCAATCCATTTCCTGAGGTTTATCTCAGCCACTAAAACTATATGTCTGGTGTGACAGTTAGAAGCCATTCAAATGGCCAGCTTTAGTACTGGTGTGCAGAGTGTGAATGCATAGCACTTGAAATACGATAACACATTGCATCAAAGCGATCCTTTGATACTACAATGACGACTGCAATTCGAATTATTGTGCCGTTCTAGTTGCAGGTGACGCGCTGCGTCAGTTTTCCGCCACACGTGTTTTGCATGTAGGCCTGAAGTTCAGTCTTGGTCTCATGTGACCAGAGCACCTTCTTCCACATGTTTAAACCATCTCTTTCTTCTTGCCACTCTTCAATGAGGGTCAAATTTGTGGAGTGTTTTAACAGTAGCTGTCCTGCCAATAGATTCTCCTACCTGAGCTGTGGATCTCTGCAGTTCCTACAGAGTTAATATGAGCCTTCTGGGTGTTTATCAGAGTAAAAGGGGCTGAATACAAATGCACACCACATTTTTCATATTTTTATTAGCAAAATATTTCAAGGGATGTGAATCCTTTTGCAAGCCACTGCATACGTTGCAGCTACTCTTATCCTAAGCTTTAGGTGATTATTTCAGTTTCAAATATTCCAGCATAAAACTAAGCACAGCGAGCAGCCTGTATGTAAATTACCTGGGTCTACTCCGACAGGACCAAACAGCTCTGTTAACTGTAGCGCCAGCTCCGTGGACAGTTTTAGCTCCACAGTTTGAATGTCCAGATGTTGGCTTTGTCTCTCTGCTTTCCTCTGACTTTGATCTCTTTCCATCTCTTCCAGCTCAGCCTGCAGGAGCCGATTGATCTCGTCCATGCTCGCGATATCGTCGGTAGTTTCAGTTTCAAATTCTATGACATCTAAGGTCCCGCCCCAGGCGCCGTCTTCGAAATCAGCTTCTGAGACCAAGTGGTTGGTGTTGGAGCTGTGCTCTGGTTCCTCTACTGCTTCAGGAGGGTGGGGTTCTGTCTGAGGAGGTTGTTTTAAGCCAGAAGCTGGTTCTGATTGCTCCTTGACAATGACTGGAGTTGATTCCCCTCCAGACAACATGTCGGGGTTTTTGTTGCCTTCATTTGACTCCCTATCTGTCCTATGAGTCGACTCCTGGGCCGCTTCTTTAGCCCCAGTTTGTTCTCCTTTAGGCTCACACTCCTTAACTGGTTCCAAACATTTACCAGCATCTGAAACCTGACCCGAAGCTTCAGTTTGGTGGGATGACTGGATCTGGCCCTCCTCACAATCTTCGTCCCTGAAGAACCTCTCTCCAGAGTCCAGCAGGAGGTTGGTGGTCCATTCTAAGTCCTGACTGCACTTGTCGTACAGATCCTCCAACGTATCGAAACTAACGAGTTTAAAATGCCGACTGAGAATGCGCAAGCTCTCCAGCCGGTTCTGAGTCACCCCGAGTTCTTTCTCCTCCAGCTGAGTGCCCCTCTCATGCACCACCCGGTAGGGTACCTCCATGTGGCTCACTGAGTGCACAGCTGCTGCCGCAGAGGACAGCTCCGGCACGAAACGACAAGAGTTTCCTTCCAAGACCCGGATGTCGCTGGAGGGTCCGCTGGCAACAACGGCTGCACCATCGGAGCCGTGGTGACGGTTGAGACGCCAGAGAAGAGCAAAGTCCCGAGGTTCCGTCTGAGTGAAGCAACTTGTTCCTACTGAAGCGAGAGGGGCTGATAGCTCAAGGTGGGACTGGGAAAGCAGATTCAAATCCAGTTTCGTATCAGAACTGATCATTTTGGCATCTGAGTTTGTGCTTTTTTTGTTGTCCGTGTTTTCAGCTGTAGTGTTCGGACAGTCTGAATCATTCATGGAAGAGTTGTGAGAGAAGGTGAGGGCCAGCTTGCACTGCTTACCGGATCGCCGACCCTGTCGCTGCTTTTTCTCCTGACTGCTCCCACAACTTTCTGATTCTACATATAACTCAGACGCTGGACTATCAGGGGCCTCATTAACATGTTTTGCATTAGACTCGGCTGCTACGGGCCTGAGATTTTCTTTCACATCTGAGTCTTTGTTTCCAGCTTCATCACTGCATGCATCTGTTGATTTCATTAGTTCTTTGCCAGCCTCTGAAACATCAGTGATCCCCTCAGTGCTGGTACTCGCTCGGTTTTCACTCTCGACTTCTTCACAACCATCTGTGCTGGACTGTGACTCGTTTACCTTCCAGTCCTGGACGCAGTCAGGTAAGCCAGCTTTGCTCCTGTTTTGCTGCCTCTCTTCGGTGTTTATGGTCTTAACTTCTTCCGCCATGACACCTGCTTCATCCTCTTTCTCAAATTCTTGCACAGAGCTGGGAGAGAGTGAGCAGGATGAACTCATCTGTTCTGTGACCACACCAGTCTGAATAAGGTCAAGAAGCTTCTGAAACTCGGTTATATCAGGGCCTGATGTTCCAGTCTTTGTTTTTTCATCGTCACCCATTTCCTTTACTTGCATCCCTCTACGCCTCTCTCCTCTCTTCACCGGTCGCTGCTGAAGAGACCCTTCAGAAGGCCAGTCTCCAACAAAATGAAGCGTCCCAGAGTTCTCCTTCTCTTCCCTATTCCCCACAGTCTCCTCCTCTGCTTGCCCATCCGTTGTTTTGTCCTTGTCAGACGGGTTGGTATCTTTAACCAGGTCCGCAGCCTCTGCCTGGTCAAAACCAGACCTTGACCTGCTTGACCTTTCCCTCCTCACTCTTTGTGCAATAGACTCAGAGAAAGCCACAGGAACATCATCCCCACAGTGGTCTTCATTCATCACAGATTCCACAATACAATCTGGGATTCTCCCTTCCTCTTTGTGGAGGTTCTGCTCTAACTGGGTGTTCAGTTCAGAATCCATTTGACCCGAGTAAATATCCTCCACATCAGAAGCGTCTGGCCTGCTGGTTTGTTTTCCAAGCAGCTGGAGATCGAGCGACTCGGTGGATTCATAAGAAGCGTCGCCATGCATTCCAACCTCTTCGGAGACACTGATAGACGACACGTCAGGGAGAGAGGAATACAGCTGAGGGTGGGAACTTTTACATCCCTCGTTCAATCTGGATCGATCGACGAGGTCTGGACAAGGTGTGTCCGCAGAGACGGGCCTATAGAAAAACAAACAAAACAGATGCGATGGGGTGTTTTTAAATGTATGAACACAAATGCACATTCACATAAGTGTTCAAAAATGAGACTTCCACTTACCTGCTTAAAAGAAATATAGTTATAAGTTTTCTTACTTTTAAACTTTTCCACATTTTGATTCCAATCTATTTTATTGGGATTTTATGTAATAAATTATTTCACAGTAATTTGTGGAAAAAAAGCTGCGTGCATTTGTATTGCACCCTTTTTACTCCGGTGCTCCTAAATAAACGTGTAACCAATTATCCTTATACATCACCTAATCATTAAATAGAGTCCATCTGTCTGTAATTTAATCTCAGCATAAATCCATAGAGGCCTCAGGGGTGTGTTGGAGAAAATTAGTGAACAAACAGCATCATCAAGCATCAAGACCAAGGAACGCAGCTGACAGGTCAGACAAAAGATAAGGAGAAGTTTTAAAGCAGGATTTGTTTATAAAAAAATTACCCCAAGCTTTGAACGTCTCACGGAGCCCTGTTCAGTCCATCATATGAAAATGGAGAGAGGGTGTCACAAGTATAAGCCTGGCTAGACATGACTGTCCCCTTAAACCAACAGCCTGGACAAGGAGAGCGTTAACCAAAGCAGCAGCCAAGAGGCCCGTGGTGACCCTGGAGGAGCTTCAGAGAGACACAGCTCAGGTGGGAGAATTTGATGACAGGAAAAATATTTGCCCTGCATTTCAGGCTGAACTTTATGGAAGAGTTTAAAGAATAAAACCTAATGCTGAAATAAAGCCATAAGAAATCTTGTCTGCAGTTTGCCACCAGCCATATAGGAGGACGCGGCAAGCATGTGGGAGACCAAAATGTCATTTCTGGCCTTCATGCAAAGTGTTAGGTGTGATGGCAAACTAATTCTACACTTCACCTTGAACACACCATCCCTACTGTGAAACATGGTGGGGAGGCTTTTTATCACCAGGGATGGAGAAGCTTTGCCAACGATGATGGGAGGATGGAGCTGAATATGGGTTGATCCTGGAAGACTGGGGCAGAGGTTCACCTTCCAGCAAGAGATAAAACCAGAACTAAAATGTTTATTTCAAAGCCTGACCATGTGTTAAAATGGCCCAGTCAAAGTCTGCACCAAAATCCAAGCAAGAAACTTCGGCAAGACTCGAAAAACTGGTATTCATAGACGCTCCCTCATCTAATATGACTAAACTCAGTTTATTTTGAAAAGGAATGGGCAAAAATTTTAGTGTCCAGATGTGCAAAGCTGGTAGAGAAATACCCCAAAATACTCACAGGTGTTATTGCTTTGAATTGGGGAGAAGAGGGGTTGGGATCAATTAAAAAAAAACAAAAAAAAACAAGTAAATAAAACTAAAACTCCCTTTCACGCTACAATCATATGCTACATTAAATTGGTTTGTCACATGAAATTAATTGGAGTTTGTGGTTATAATGTGACAGAATGTGAAACAGTTCAATGGGGTATGAATACTTTCTCAAAGGCAAAGAGCAAAGTGATTTTTCTACGGTAGATCTAAGTCAAAATACTTCTTCCTTATTCTGGGGAAACAACAATTAACTAACGAGTAACTAACTCTTGTTCCAATCCACAATTAAAGAATATAGCTTCAACTTAACATTACTTTCAAGCCAAACAGAGGAATATTTTGAATAAACACTCACGGTGAGCGGCAGTTCTCCTGAAAAAGAGCCTGTTTAAACTCAGGCATGTGGGAGCCCATTATGGACTGGACAGTGACAAAGCGCTCGTATCCATTCAGCATGCGACGAATTGTTTCAACAGGTACGTTATGGGCAGTACGCCTGAAAATTAACACACGCAGAAAGCAAAGCTGAAGAAAATTACCCTTGGCTGCATCATTGCTCACAATAAACAAAATGACAGCTGTTCAATCGTCTCTTACCTCTCCAGCTCTCTGGGCTTGGTCTTCCACCAAGTATCCGGCTCTCTGAACAGCACCTTATAGCCATGTTTCAGGGCCTAGAGCAGACAGCACACTAGTGATTTTCTGCAGTTTACAATACAGTTTTAAATAGTCCATTATTTACAAGCATTTGTTTCAATAATAAACCCTCCAACCCTATGTAACCGCTTTGTCACAGAGTTTTTATGAACTTCTTCATAAGTTAACTGACCTGAACCACGTAGGGTTTCATCTCCCATCCCTGCATGTTGGTGTTATCGATGATGATAGGGTTGATGCCTCGCTCAAAAGCCTCCCTTGCTGTAGGACACAATTTCCATTGGCAAAACAGGAAAAACAGACACTGGGGTCAAAAAAACCCCGCTCATATTCAAGCAAAACCTACCTCAATTAGAGAAGAAAATTATCAATAGAAACAAAGACAGTTGTGCTTCATATTAGTGTGCAAGTGAATGTTAACCTCGTTTATTGTTCCACTCGTGGGCTTCCCCCAGGGCCATGGGGTCAAACTGGTACCTTCCATCATCGTTGAAATAGTCATCAGTGCTAAGCACGACTCCGCCTGGGTTCTGCTCCAGCAAGGCTCTGCAAAGAGGCACGTAAACATGGCTTACACACGATGCAACATTCAAGCGATTGCTGCAGCAGAAATTCTCCAGTCCAATCCTCCTCAGGCTGAGGGGACTAAAGCTGCTCATATGTATTCAGACCATTGCAAGTAAAAAGAGATTTAAAAAATAAACACTTGTTTTGCTTGTAAAAGTGCGTCTTTCTATGTTTTTTTTTTGTTTGTTTGTTTGTTTGTTTGTTTTTTTACAAAATCCCAAGAGCCACAACTGTAGGGACCCCCTGCTGTCAATACTTTGAATATTCCCCTTTTTATTATCTCTTAGTCCACTTTTGTACATTTTGCAAGATTGGAGTTCACCATTAGAGGGATGTTTGGCCATAATCTCTGTCTTGAGTTCAGCCCACAGGTGTTCAAAAGGGCTTTGGTATGCGGACTGAGATGGCCTGGAGGACTCAAATAATTTTGTGTCTAAAGATTCATTTCCTTGCAGATTTGGCCATATGTTTTGAATAATTTTCCTACTTAATGACCATTCATTTGTAAGATTCTGGAAGGTCCCACCATCATTTTTTTCTGAAATGTCCCATAGTAGTAGGCATGAAGTGCCTTTCCACATATTCATCTTTTGTTTTAGACCAAACTCAACTGGAATGTGTGTTACTGAAAAGATCAATCTTAGTCACAGCTGACTAAAGCACGTGGGTTCAGAAAAAGTCTGAGTTTAGCAAAATTCACATGTTTACATCTGTATAGGTAGGACAAGTAAGGTTTTTCCTGGTACGTCTCAGATATTTACTCAAATTAAGTGATTTGAGATTAATTAAGGGATTTTCAAAACTTTTCTGATTGAGATTAAGCTACTGCAATAAAATATGATGCCATTTAAAGGTTTTTAAACATCTTTATCAGGGGTAGCAGCTGTTGTAGATGATCCTGGTAAGAGTGGTTAATCTAAAGTTGAAGCAATTGTTCCTTTGATGTTGTAGAAAATGAATCCTTGAGACAGAGATGAACAGAGCATTTTCCTTTGTTATGTGCATAACGTTTGAATTCGGATAATGATGAGAGTACAGTACAATGGTCAGTGAATACAAGCAATGGAACCTACTTTATGCCATCTGTCCATAGACCAGATGTGAACCTCATTATGTTACAATCTCCTGAAGAGATAACACACATACTCCTGGAAAGATGGCTTTGGAAGACAGCTGCATTGCTCTAAAAAACTCTGTGTGTGTGTTAACTACATGTTGCATGGGTAATGTACTGATTGGAATAAACTGGATGAATTTATCATATCCTGTATGAGTTGTGTACTGGGTGTCTGCCCTAAAGTCTATTTGGCCTGGGCTAAAACAACCAGGGCTGACAATCAAGTGCGGACTTTTTAAAAATGTCAAGAAAGTTGAGCGATACACGATGAGGTTTGTGTAACGAAATCTAACAGTGTATCACATTTAATCTAAAAAAAGAAAAAGAAAGGTTACGGTAAACATCTTCTTATATAAGACCTAATACAACCTTACATACCTAAGAAGATATACAAGGTGAGGTCTTTGAACGCTTGAGTCAGTCAAACCCTGGATTGTCTCACTGCATTGTTCTGCCTGTCAGTTACGGCTGGCTGAATAAATGTCCCCAGTTGAACTCTGATGGTTCTAGAAGATTGTTTTCTTTTTGTCACCGGTTTTTCTACTGAGGTTTCTGAAGAACTGGTTTTAAAATTTGTTCTGGAAAGCCAGAACAACAGAGGTGAAAAAAAAATTAGATTTATGTCCCTAGATAACAAGAAACTCTTTAACCTCTTTAACGTAAAAGGTTTTGTAGGTAAATAGAAATAAATCTGTTCTAGAAAAACAAAACAAACTCTCATCTGAAAAAATAAGCAAGAAATAATGTTATAATGCAAGAATGTATTTTCTTGGTGAACAGCTCAAGAAGCAAGACAATAAGCTGTTATAATTTTAGTTAATTACTCTGATCTCTTAGTGCCCAGTCAATAGCAATTATTCAAAAACCATACACACCCACATTTACAACTAAGGTGTCCACAGTCAGAATATAAAAGCATGTTTACCGTGCCAGGGTTGACTTCCCAGAACCTGGAGCACCACGAAGCAGCACAAGCACCTTTCCTTGCAATTCCAACCTGCTGTAGAGGGCAGGAGCCTGTGGGGCAGCCGGCAGGGCCCAAGACTTAGGGATAGCAGCAAGAGGTTTGAGAGGTGATTGACTGATGAGACCTGTATTTAGCCAGGGGGAGGCATGCCTGGAAGGGCTGAGCCAACAGGAGGGTGCCTGTGCCACAGGGGTGATAAAGGCTGGCCTCTGGTTTCCATGGACCTGGGGACAAAATGCTGGTGCAGCCAAGTTCCAGGATGATGGCCCATTGCCGTGTGGACTGCTGTTCAATAAACTCACTTTGGATCTTGCTCCTGTGACTACTGAATCCAAGTACATGGGTGGGGTCCATTCTGGATTAGTCTTGGGTGGTTCCTGCTTTTTATACACCTGGAAAGCAGAGGGACGCCCAGAAGCTGCTAGGTCCAAAGGGGGTTTGGACTTGTCTGTGGAACTTTCTGTTGTCAGGTGTGTAAAATCCAGCACATCTTTCTGTGTTTCAAGGACTTCATCTCCCCATGTGCTGAGCTGGTTCAGGGGAGAGGAAGCTCCAGGCAGATCCTCCACCAAGCCACCTGACAGGGACGACTGGGTGCTAAAGCGCTCTTTGGATGCAGCTTCCATGCTGCTCTGAAGCAGCTCTGGGAGTACCTGCTGAGGAACAGGTGGAGGAGGGAATAAAGGCAGACATGACGACGTGCCGCCAGGCGGCTCATCCTTTACGTCTCGCTGCTCGGTTAGCGTCTCCAACTCTCGATCAATGAGCAGGTCCAGGTCCTCCGTCAGCAGGTTCGTGGACGGAGGAGAAGAGGGGTGATGTGCCGTCATGAAGGGATGTCCGTCGGGATTCGGTTGGGAAAAGTGATGCGGGCTGAGCAAGGCTGCAGCAGTGCGCTCGAAGCCAGAGACAGGAGGTTGTGGGGTCACGACTTCAGCTGCATCAGAAAGCTCCAGCAGAGAGTCCATTGCATGTTCAACTAAGGCCGACACAGATGCAAATATTAGTGAAGGAGTAAACTTTGACTGTCGTTGCTAAATAACACAAACAATTAAACCTGGCCTCTTATTCCTAACTCTACCAAATTTATTTTGAAACACTATACACCAGACACGAATGCTACTCAGATGAGTATGCTAGAGAATAACCTTATCGCTGCAGTTTATTTAAACCAGTTGCCTTTCTAAATATTTCTTCCTAGTGCTACTGATTAAATAAAAACTGACATGAACATTACATTTGGTCCTACAACCAATTTAAGGATTCATTGTTGGGTCATTTGTTAACTATAAAATAAGTTGTGTTAAATGCAGAAATGCATAGGGAAATTTGCTAGTGACCTTGGCCCTGATCAGTGACTGGCTGGTCAGAAATTCAATTATCTGATCTTCCAATCAGTGAATGTATCATATTAACCTCAACCACATCAGCTCTCTTTGGTCCTGAAGTTATTACAGCATTAAGAAGACTCAATGCCCTATTTTTTGTATCAGTAAGGAAATGGATTTTAACACACTTCTTATCATCACTGTTATGATTGCAATAAATATCACAAAAATACTGTGGTATACGTCCATATTGCCTTTACCTAGAGCGATGTCACGTTTGCTCCAAATATATATGTAACCAATGAACACTCACTACCGAAAGGCTTGAAAGCAATAGTTCAAGCTTTTCTTATAGCTCTTAAAAGGTTAATATCGATAACAACAGATTAAAGTATTATAACAACTAGAAATCTGTCACACAATTCTGATGGCTTTGTCGCGAATTAAATGAACAATCCACAACGACCAAGAACGGACAATGTTGAACTCTGTGTTGCTGTGATAGCTGGCAGGCGATTGCCTGAAGATCCCAAACGTAAATTATGCCGAAGGCCCCATATAACCTTGGATCTGCACTGGCCCCACCGGTAAATTCTGCTTAAAAGACTAAATATTGTTTTGGTGGACTTTCAAGTAAACAAATATGATGCGTCATTCATATTCCTGTGACGCGTTAGTATTTATATAGCTACCAGTGGCAACAGGTGGAAGAGGGAGCATGGGTTTATTGAACTCACTGCAGCTGGTCTGTCAGTTATTACGTTACTGGTCAGGTATTATCAAGCCAAAGGCCCAGTAAATAATGTGTATTTGTGCGCTTCAACCTACTACTACTACTGCTACTTCACAGCCAACAAGCTAACCAGCTAAGTGGTTAGCCTAGTTACAACCTGGACCAGCAGGTCGGACGGCGAAGGTTCCGTGTGTTTTTGGTACCTTTAAAGTCGCACTCAGAGAGCACGATGTGTATAACCTCTGGGTCCAAATGTGAAAACATTTCCTGCATTCTTTTAAGGATGTTGTCCTTTTCGGCGCTGCTGTGATGGAAGTCATATCTCTGAGGTGGTTGGTAACCCGCGGGTCGTCCTCCCTCGGGTGGCCCATTAGGCTGCCTGGCTGGGCTCTGGCCATTTTTCTTTTTCCGAGGCATATCGTAGCCAAGCTACAGCCACCGACTGCTCTCATTGGCCGCTAACAGAGGTAACGAGAGACCGGGAGTCACGGGAGAGAGGCTCGAAGGTGAAAACATACTACTATCATATCCACTGGAGTGCAGGAATTCAAGGTTTTGGTCCCCAACAGCACTCCAAGTGGTGGAAATAGCTACGTCGAAAATGGCAACTTCTTGGCTACAGCATCCCTCCAAGCCGTGGAAATAGTGACTTCAAAATAAAAGCTGGACTTCTCCTGTTTTTTTCTTGTCAATGTCGCTCAGCATGTAGTAGTGTCCAAAAAAACGCGAAAAACATTCTTTCAAAACTACAAGGAGCACTTTCAAAACAAAGAACACATTATTGTAAAATGTTATTACCACAACATAATTTGCATTCCATAACTTTAAAACTGGGGCACAAACGCACAGTTAAAAGTAAATGTTCATTCAAACATGACAAATCGTGTCACTTGACGCGTTCCTTAGCAATCAGCCGGGAGACATCCCGGAGAAGTTGAAAACAAGACTCAAGTGTTTAACCCCTCTTTAAAATAGTTTTAACTAACGAAATAGCTTAGCAGTTTATTTATTGTAACGAATACTGAAGTATATACATCGGCACATTGCGGTTTTTTAGGTTGTGTTTATTTTGGTTTGCAGATTTAGTTGATTTGTGTCATTTATGCCCATTATTACTGTTAAAGTTAACAATATAACATATTTAAGTGATTCATCAAAATTAGTTGAGCATAAAGTTCAGTGTATCTTCTATACTTGCATGATTTTCCAATGCAAACATGCCACTTAGGATATGGTTTGAGCGCTGGCATATCGTTTCTACTTTCATCTAAGCCGTTTAATTTTATGACGACCCGTCAGAACTGAGTTTATTAAGTAAAAGAACAATAATGTGATATAAATCACCAACGATCAACTCATGGCTAATACACAGCATATAGTTATTGATTGTCTTGATCATCTGCGACATTTTTTTAGCCCCCATTCAACTTTGTTTGCACTTTACAACGCCGATGTCGCCGGTGGATATGACCTGCGCATCCGGGGTACGAAAATGACGCGCATCCTTAGTATTAAAAATGGCTGTCACCAGTGGATGTCGCTGTTTTCACAAAACATAATTTTACGCCACTTGACTCATTAGTTTTACTACCAATACTGGCAAGAGTAATTTACCAGGAAGTTGTAATTACCCTTCACATCGTGATTGAAATACATTACTTTTCACCTTGCAATTTCATACAAACAGAAAAAACACACGTCAAAAAAGAAACAAGACACGCGATTATGGCGCCTGTTATTTGTTTCCGACTCCCGCCATCGGAGCTGTAGTACTGCTTTGAGACCGTGCGGGGGCGCTCTGCACCCAGTCTTTGCACATTGAACGGACAGAGAGCTTTGTGCCGAAAACTAAACCTCTGAGTCAGACTAATGAATTAAAACGGCCCGATTGGAAGGTAAATACTAAGGAGAGGCGCTTGCTGCGTATTCTGGGTGCTGGGTCTTAGCTTTTTGTCTAAATATAGATTAATTTTGGAATAGTTGGGCTTTTCAGAGTCATCCGTTGGGGCAAGTTGTTGGTGATTGAGGAGGCTCAGGGGCGACGGTAGCAGCAGCAGCAGCCCTGTCTGTAAACTAGCGGCTGTAAGGACCGATGCTTGGAAGTTGAAAAAGATTGTAACAAGTAAAATTGTTGTATTTTTAAACTTCTCAAAGTAGTTACTTTAGTTGTAAATCTCAGGACCAATCACGAACATTGGTGTTTTGAAGAAAGATAAAGGGATACTTGACTTCCTCTGTGATTGTCTGTGGACGTATATATGATGGGTACCTGGATAGTTTGAGGCCTAGGCTAGCAGAGTAGGCTAACCAGTTAGCGCGGCTAACATCACTTCCTTCCCGCAAAATGCTAACTACTGTTGTGTGGCAGTGGATATACACCGACTGTCTTGTTCGTAAAGGGCTTTTGTAGCAACATGGCTCTTCAGATGCATATAACGTTCTTGAAATAGCAGTTAAAATCGTTCCTATAGCTCTACTGTGCTGTATAAAACATTAAGGTAAAATATCCAGCTGATGTTTAGCTGTTATCTTAGCATTTAAGGTAATACCATGCCCAATGCCGGTGTAGTGATCGCTTTTTATTAAACAGGTGTGCTGGATTAAAAAGCTGCTTAGTGTACATGTGTGGATGTATGCGATTTAGCACGGAAAAGTGATGATTATCGCTGGGGAATAATGCGAAAAGCTAGGTTTTGTTGGGTGCACTAGCATGGTTGAGCTGAACTTAAGTTTTCTGACCCATAGAGGCCAGTAGAAGACCGTGTGGACTGTACATCAACAAGAATGGAGTTCCCGCAACAGCCGAAGCCTGCGGGGGACGGAAAGATCGTCTATCCTCCTGGAGTGAAGGAGATTACGGACAAAATAAGCAACGATGAGGTGGTCAAACGGTTGAAGGTATGTTGATATGGTTCTATGCTGTCCAAAAACTGCTTCAAACTCCAATCAAAAGCATCCATCCTCTTGCACAATACAATACTCTCCTAACTTTGGAAACCTTATTAGACAATTATTGACTACTCATTTGGATTTTTGTAATAGCTTGTTTTTGTTAATTATGAGTATATAGAGTGATCAATAATCAAGCTGCATGCCAGTCAATAATATTTGACAAGATACAAAGCTGTGATGTTTTGCGTGAGAGATTTCTAGTTCTCCATTCTACCAGTGACTTTTTTTTTTATACAGTTGAAACCAGAAGTTTACATACACCGAATGACAAGACACTTTTTTTTTTTCTCACTATCTGAAGTTAAATCAGACCAAACTTCTCTAGTTTTAGATCAGTTAGAATTACCAAAACTATTTCTATTTGCTAAATGCCACAATAATGATGTCAGAGATTTATTCAGTAATGTCTTCAAAGTCAGAGGTTTACATACAGAATGATCACTATCTCTTTAAACTATGAGGGAAAGCCCAGATGATGATGTCATGGCTTTGGAAATTTCTAATAGATTAACTGACACATATAAGTTAATTGAAGACAGACTTATAGATGAATTTTAAGGCCGCACCTAGAACACACTGTTTTCTTGTCTGACACGATTGGAAAGTCAAGAGAAATCAGCCAAGACATACGGAAATGAGTTGTGGAGCTAAACAAGTCTGGTTCATCCTTGGGAACAATTCCCAGATGCTTGAATGTACCGTGTTGATCTGTTTAAACAATTATATACAAGTATAGACATGATGGGAATGTTCAACCATCATAGTGCTTAGGAAGGAAGGAGATGGGCTCTGTGTCACAGAGATGAACGGGTTCTGGTCCCAAATGTGCAAATCGACCCCAGAACAAAAACCAAAGACCTGGTGAAGACACTGGCTGATGCTGGTAAGACGGTGTCATTACCCACAGTGAAACGTGTCCTGTACCGAAATGGTCTAGAAGGCCACTCGTCGAGGACAAAGTCATTATTCCGAAAAGAAACATGGAAAAACCCAGAATGCAATTTGCAAATTCACACAGGAACAAAGAGCTTCATTTTTGTAGACATGTCCTGTGGTCTGATGAAACTAAAGTGGAACTGTTTGGCCATTATGAGAATCCCAACTGTCAAGTATGGTGGTGGCAGCATCATGTGCAGAAGGAACTGGTGCACTTCACAAAGTAGATGGCATCATGAGGAAAGAACATTATGTAGAAATACCGAAACAACATCTGAAGACATCAGCCAGGAAGTTGAAACTTGGGCACCGATTAATCTTCCAAATGGACAGTAACCCTCAGCATACAGCTAAAGTGGTTTAAGGACAAGAAAGTCAATGTTTTGGCGTGGTCATCACAAAGTCCTGATCTCAATCCTACACAAAATTTGTGGGTAGATCTGAAAAGGCGTGTGAAAGTAAGGTGGCCTACAGACCTGGCTTAATTACACCAGTTCTGTCAGGAGGAACGAGCCAGATCTCCAGCAAACTATTGTGAGAAACTTGTGGAAGGAAACCCAAAAGTTTTGACCCAAGTCATACAGTTCAAAGGCAATAGTACCAAATACTGACGAAGTGTATGTAAACTTCTGATTTTGAAGACATTAAAATAAATCTGACATTTTTTCTCTTATTATTTTGGCATTTAGCAAATAGAAATAATTTAGGTAATTCTACCTGACCTAAAACAGGAGAGGATTGTCTGAGAGAAAAAAGGGGTATGTATCTATGTGTCTTTTTTTGTTGTTTTTTAAACATCTGATTTCAGCTGTATTTATAATGAAACTCTTGAACAAACAAAAGTTTTAATATTCATAATGTATACATGAAGATCATAGCTTAAACTAATTCTAAATCAGTTCACATTATAAGTCCCTTTTTAACCTTGCTAAGTAGGAAAATGTTCTGTATGGGTGCAAACTATTTAAGATAAAATGACTGCAGTAATCATCCATATGTAGGAAGGGGTGTGAATCTGAATTTGATGCCTCCAAAAGTCAAGGCACCTGTCTTTAATGAAGTAAGCTGCATTGCTACAATACTGTTGTTTTAATAGCATTTTAACATAGTTGTGGTGTGTTATTTTTAACAATTGTTGCATTATTTTACTTAAATGAGGGATCTAAGTCATTTGAGAATATAAGAAATCAAAGTTTCTCTGTTTTTAAGGTAAAGAAAAATCCATAATTTATTTCTTTTTCTTGTACATCAGTTTATGTTTTCTTATTTAATGTGTATAGTAGGGCTGCACAACAGTGGAAAATCTTGCTATCGCAAAAATAGTTGATATTACGATGATGACATCAGTTGTGGTATATACCTTATTTCTTCTTTCCTCTCCATCTCATCTGTGCTTCCATCACTCTGTGACCTTTAGCATTTTGAGCAACGTCATTTGCGTCTGGTTTGAACATCTGCTGCAGCAAGATTCTCTCCAACTGGATAAATATTACACTAGCATGAAAAATGGAAGTTGATTACACTCGGAATATATTAGCGAACAATTATTGTGCTTCATACAGACCTTTTGCAATATGAATATTGCACACACTGATATTGCGATGATGTGTGCAGCCTTAGTGTATAGATTAACGTTATGTCTATAAATTATTTAGCAGAAAACTCCTTGTTTAATTTAATTATTTCACAGGCACATTACATTTTATGGGTTGAAAGCTCAGACTGGATAAAACAGAGCAACTTTGCTGTAATATGTTTATCCTTCCTGTTACCTACTTCAAGTCTTACTCTTTCTCTCTCTCACACGGGAACAACATCCGAATGAAAAAGTTTTGCTGTCATTGTGGACGTGGTGTCGCTTGCATATGGTGATTTCTCTGATCAGAAAAAGATGGCTGTTTCCAGACATGTTTACAATTTTGAGTTATTGGAGCTGTAAAAGAGAAATGTACCCATAGACACAGGAAGGTTTACAGGAAAGGCAAAAATAGAACACATCATTTGCAGCTCGGTTGAAGAAAATAAGGTTACATATGGCTACAGAGCAGCAGTTTATGGACTGTGGGTGATGAGATTGAAAAGCATTTTCTGGGAACCTTTATTTGGTGCATGTCCTATGAAAGGAAAAGGAAAAACAATTATCCGAGAGAGCGAGCCAATTTCTACAATAACTGATGGTTAGGGGGTTGCATGTCAGAGAAAGGATACAGATGAAACACAAGTAGAAGTTGACAGTTTGGTCACGCATCTATTTCCAACATTTTCCAGAAAGCTTCTCACAGCACAACAAAGAGCATCACTTTGCAAAGTCATATCAGTGCACTGGCATAACCAGCAGGCTGTTGAAATCGCAGCAATCTAATAATTCAGGGTAAAAACTGGGAACATGTTGATGCCGTGACATTATGTTAAAAAGCTTATCGCTCATCAAGTAATGAGGACAACATTAGGGAAGCATAGTATATTGAAAATGTAGCACAATCCCAAACAATTACAGCAACATTCGTTAATTGTATAAGTTTTGTTCATCCACACTCTCTGTGCCAACAATATATTTGCTGAGGTTTTTATTTATAATAGCAGAAAATGTTCTATAGGGGCGTTAGGATGATTTTCTAAAGCTGTTAAAAGATGGGGTTTTTTAAGTTGCTGTTGTTGCAATATTTTACCAATACCTGAGCTAAAACTCAATTATTTACAAGTAGAAGAGTTTTATTAAACAGGAATAGATGTCTAAAGGTTTTTTATTGAATGAATATTTGTTTTGTCCACATTGTTTGCCAGTAGCTGCAGCTTCATGCTCAGAGCTCCACTATGCTTTAGTTCCTCAGAGGAGAATAAGTCTAGTGCAACTCTTCACTAGCTGATGCAACTGAGGCTTTCTCAATCTGAAATTAGATATCGATCTTCAGCTGTAAAACTGACACATATTTGGTTCTTCTATTCTTAATGTTATGAGGCTTCGTAATTCTTTTTTTTCTTTTTTTCTTTTTTCCTCTTTGAAACACTGTTTATACACGTTGCTGTTTTTCGATGAAGGTGAAACGGATGAAAGTGTTCTGCTTTCACCAAGACCACTACTTCTTGCTGTTATTACAGCTGGTTGCTTAAGACGAGCTAAAGCATGCAATTGTTCTTCTGGGGATTGTAAAATTACCAGCTTGACAGTGGTTGCTCTGTTTCACCTGTAAATATATTCTGCATATTGTCATCTCACAAATGCATTTTTACATATCTGCATTTAGACAGTTTAGAACCTAAAGAAAATTAATGGCATCTCAGATTTGCAGCCTGCGCTCCAGCGGGCAGGGAGCCTCTTAGGACTTTAGGTTTAAATTGTGGTTCAGTAACAGGGATAACATGAATGCCACTGGTCTGGCTAGATTAACATCTAATAAAGTTCAAAAATGCTAAAGAAGTCGATTGTCTAGCTAGATGTCAACCTCAGAATTGTAAATTTATAGTTTATACATGCTAATCAGTAGTATTGTTATTCAGATCTTTGCTCTGTTAAATAGATTACTGATGTTGTAAATGACAGTGCAACTAAGTTTAAACAGTTTTCCAGAAATTTTCCACTTAATTCGTATTTTGACTGTCTTATTTTTTTCCCCTTTTTTCTCTTTGTGTTAAACGGTTATTCTTATCACTTCTAAGGTGGTGATCTTAACCATTCAACATTCAGTCTATGCAAAGCATCATCCAGGTGTCGGCAAATACTTGAGGAAATATGCAAAGTGAGAGTGTTAATACTTTGGAGTTGTGGCTGACTGGGCCTTTTCAAGGGAAGTGTTCAGCAGTTCAGATTGGTCATTAGTGCGATTTTGAAAAACAGAATCTGATCTGATTCTTCTGTTAATATAAGTGGCCCTGACCAGTGACCACCCAGTGGGAAACTGAAAAATCAGATCCTTTTCCTGTCGGTGAACAGAGTGGAGACATTGTTACTGAATGAAGAAGACTCGAAGCTTGATTTTCCGAGTTTCCAGTTGGAAATGCAACAAGAATGTAGCCTAAAGTTGGAATTTCAACTGGGAAAGGCAGAGATTGCCAAGAAGTTTTTTTTTTTTTTTTTTTTTTTTTTTTTTTTTTTTTTTTTTTTTTTTAAATCTCGTATGGCTGCATTGCTTCTAGAGTGCAGTTAATGTTCCAGGTCGAAACTTCATTTGCTCTTTTGGCAGCTTACACCTCATTAAGCTGCCAATGAGGTGGCACACATGGTGCTGTAAAACATCCACTTGTGAATATGTTAACTCCTGTTTATAAATGCATAAAATAAAACGAAAAATATGATGATGTATTTCTAGTTGTGGTAGGAAAACAAATGACACACGCCCCCTACTCGAGTATTACAATGTTCTCAGCCCAGAGCTCCAACTTATGAGACTAATTAAATGCACCATAACAGGAAGGCTGAAAGGAGTAAAGCAACCTTGCTCTGTTTTATCCAGCATGCTAGATTTGGAAATATTGGTTGAAATGGTCAGGTTGGCTGTAGCGTCACCATCAACCTGAACAACCGACACGATGCAGAATGGATCCATGCTTTCGTGTTGTTTTACACCAAATTCTGACCCTACCATTTCAATGTCCCAGCCAACCTTAAGACTAATCTGACCAATCTGTTTCTGCCCAGTTCTGGTGAGCCTGTGTTGAGTTTTAAGCTCAGTATTCTGATCTTGGCGGTCAGGTGCGGCAGCCGGTGTGGTCTTCTGCTGCTGTAGCCCAACTGCCTCGAGGTTTGACGTGTTGTGCTTTCAGAGATGGTTTTCCACATGCATCAGTTGTATCAACCATGGCACCTTGAAACTCACTGAAATTCCCATTCCTCCTTGTTCTGATGCTCAGTTTGGTCTTCATCAAGTTGTCCTCACCATGTCTAGATGTCTAAATCCATTCTGCTGCTTTCATGTGATTGGCTGATTTACCTGTTTGTTTATACCAACAATCGAACAGGTGTGCCGAATAAATTGGCTACTCAGTGTACAACCTCTAAGGAATATGCATAGACTGGTGTTTCAGTGAATCTACATGCTCTGATTGCAAATGTAAAATGATAAAAACTCCATTATTGTTTTGTCTGCTTGAAATAATTGTAAAACCTTTTTATTAACACCCAATTCTGCCCCCACTCACAGTATGAAGGCTAGACAAACTATTGTGAACACTGTATTTTCTTATATCATAGATCTTTAGGAGAAATACCTGCAGGTTAAAGCTTAACCAAACGCAAAGATTGAAAATTTTATAGAATTTTCTATAAAATTTTCAATCTTTGCAACACATCTCTAAAAAACAGCATTGATTTTATTGTCTTTCCCTAAATAAATGGCATCTGTTTGATTTTAGTTGTAAGGTTCAAATCGACCATATGGCTTCTGTTCAGATATAAAAGAGGTGCAGAGTTACATTTTAACCCCATCCCCGCACAGGAAAGTGTGTTTCGTTACAGTTCCTCAGATGTTATCAGAGCTGCTTGCATGAACTACACCATGGCTTTGTGGTTTGAATATGGACAAGCCTTTAGCTGATCTGTACACTGAAATGTAGGTTTTCTCCTAAAACAGAACAATAGCGTTAGTCTCCAGATATATAAACTCTCCAGTGCAAAAGGCCCACAGGAGAGTTTCTGTTCTGAGAGCTTTACTCAGCAAGGATTGGAGTGTGTGGATATAATGGGTGTGTGTAGGAGTGAGTGTGCTGCTCTGCAGTCTGTTGGGGCTGTTGGCCCATCCCCCACCAATACTGGCTGTCGGGAGAGCTTCACAGCCATGTTTCAGCTCTTGCACACAGAGGAAGTTGCAGCTCGAAGCATTTCTTTCTAACGATTGTGTTTCAGCAGACTAGTGTGAATGAAACCTCTTCGGACAGTAGTGCCCATGGGTGGGACGAGTTTGAACTTAGTTCAGCTGTTAATTCCTGTCTCGTCAGTCAGTTTTTATAAATGGAAAAGTCAGTTTTAAAAAGTTGCTAAATATAATTTAGTAGTTCTTGATAAAGAGGCACCAATGTCTGCGCTCTATTGTTTCATTTCAGACTTATAGAAATAATATGTTTGGGGTCCCTCCCCTCATAGCAAGCTTGAAAATCCTTTTCACTTTTTACATACTGCAAAATAAAATATAGGCAAAGATTTGCATTTAAAAATATAGATTATATGAATAAAGTGCCAGCTCCAGCCTAACAAGAAATAAAATAAAACCCTTATTTGTGTATTCACAAATGAAAAATCCTTTTATTCAGAAAATCAAATATGAGATTAAATTGAAAATAATCAAAAAAAGGTGTCAGTTCAGTCAGAATGCAGCTCCAAAGGGGGAAAAAAATGTTTTTTTCTTTTTTTCTTTTTTTTTTTTTTTTTTTTTTTTTTTTTTTTACATGTTTTAGTTTAAATAGAATAGAGATTAACTTTAAAATGAATAGTATTATTTAACCCTTGGCTGCCCAAAATGGAACATCCTGTTTTACTGCTATTTTTGATTCTCAATGTCTCAGTCAGATCAAATGTTGATTCTATGAAACTTGGACAGTACTTTAAAAAAAAAAAAAATTATTTATAAAATGTATTTGTCCTTTTGATTGTAAGGTATGAAGAACAAGATATATGCACTTTTGTGTACACTCTTCACCTTCTGTCCCATTTTTGTCCCATTGACTTACATTATAACCACATATTTTTGATGGACTGTAATCCTAGCATTTTAGAATAACTTCCCCATGAAGACCAAAATAATCTAAGCTTCTACCTTAAAAATACAAGGAAATCTGGTTTTAGTTGTGATGACCACCCCCCCCTAAAATTACCACAGGCCCCATCGCTTTATTCCATCAAGTTTCAATGGGGACATGGTTCTGTGATCTTTCAAAATACATATCAATAAAAATATTGAACACCACAAAAATAGTCTTGGTGTGTTGGCAATGATATAAAGGAGTGGTGTGAATGTGGTTGAGAAGATATTTTTATAGATATTTTTAAAAATATTAAAAACGTAATATCTCTGGATGGGACTGAAGCTCTTGAAAAGATTTAATCCAGTGAAAGTGGGGAGAAAAAAATTAAATATTGAACTTTTATTGCACTTCTAAAAGTGTGCCATTTTGGGTCACGAAGGTAAAGAGTGTATAGTCAATTTAAAGGGTTAACAGTGTACATGATTTAGGATTTGTCTTGTGCAATTTTTAAACATTTTAATTAGGTATTCCCAGTGAATACACAGTTAAATGTGATTAAAATGGAAGTAAAATTAATTTGATCTTTTCCACAAAGTCTACGCATTAACACACCCAGGCACAGTCAAGCAGCCGATCAGGTGAACATGCAGGGAAGATCGTAGAGCGCTCTCAGCAGGTTTAAAAGTTAAGGTATTTATTTATCTGTCCTCGCTCATCAATGGCCCCTGCTAGAGAGCACCCACAAACATTTGTTTTTCATTGGGTATTTTGAAATACTTCTATACTTCAGATCATTTTGAATATTAAAATAAATTGCAAAATTGTTATACCTTATAAAGTCATAGGGGAATAATCAGATGACTTGTCTGCCATGTTTGTTTTAAAATGGTAACGCAGAGCTAGCCAACTGGAGCTGAAATTGGCTGAGTTAAGGCACATATGCATGGGCACACGTGCGTTCTGCAAATCAAATATTTTAAAAATCCTCTAAAGGGCCTTGGATAGAAGGACTCTGATATGAGCACCCTGGTTGATGTATTTAACAGATGGTGGTGAAGACCTACATGGACATGGATCAAGACTCCGAAGAGGAGAAGCAGCAGTATCTGGGACTGGCGCTCCACCTTGCCTCTGAGTTCTTCCTAAGGAATCCTAATAAAGACGTACGACTGCTGGTGGCCTGCTGTCTAGCCGATATCTTCAGGATATATGCTCCTGAGGCCCCCTACACCTCCCACGACAAGCTGAAGGTCAGGATTGTCTAGGATCGTTCATTCATTCAAATCAGTCCAAGTTTTGGTCATTTCAGCTAGTTGAAATGACTGCTGTTTATGTGATGTGGGGCATAATTAAAATGTGGATGCATTGTTTACTAGAGAATTGAGCACATTTGCCAGATGGCCCAAAGAAAGTTAACGTTTTATTATTCTGTAACAAATCGATGCACCTTCTTTTAGCCATATTATACAGCTTTAATCAGAAGCTGAAAATTGTTCTTTCCTCCAGGACATCTTTCTGTTCATCACCAGACAGTTAAAAGGACTAGAAGACACCAAGAGCCCTCAGTTCAACAGATACTTCTATCTGTTGGAGGTAAATCTCACACGTTGACAGCACTTATATGTTTCAGCATTTCAAGGTTTCTTTGTTGTAAATTATATTAAAGTGAATATGTTTCATTTGGATTCTGAAAGTGATTTTTTCATTTGTTTGTGTGTTGTGCAACAGAACCTTGCGTGGGTAAAATCATACAATATCTGCTTCGAACTGGAGGACTGCAACGAGATCTTCATCCAGCTCTTCAAAACGCTCTTCTCTGTTATAAAGTAAGTTGCTTGCTGGTTGAATGGAGGTCCACTTCTTTTTGAGCTTCAAGACAGTGTATACTGTTGGGTACCAGAGTATGACATGAGGTTTATTTATTTATTTTTGAACAAAACTGAGAATCTCTCCCTTTTTTTGTTTTCACAAATTGGCTTTTTTTCCCCTTCATTTTCATAGCTAACAGGAACTGGTTTTCACCTATTATGTTCCTTCATTGAGTACTATCACATGTATACAAATCGGTCATAACAATTAAAACCAAGATGAGATTAAATACCATAAATCTTATTTCAGTGCAGTGTTATGCTGCAAAGTCTAGGATTTTTTGATGTCTGAAGTAATTAAACTTCCCCCTCACTAACAGTAGTGGCTTGCTTCAGGAAAGGCAGCATGCAACACTTCACTGCAGAATCTCCTGTAGAAGTCTTTAAAAGTCAATATAACATAACAGAAATCCATTCTAGCTCCATATTCCCAACCTGACCAAGCATGAACCTGATCCACTGGAAGAGGCCTGATCCATGGAGGCCCAAACCTGCATGGACCTGAAGCAGCTGCACTGGCAGCACAAAGAGAAGCCAAAACTCGATTAAAGAGGTTGTTTTTAATGTTTTGGCTCATCAACGTGTGTGTTCTAGACTTTACTATGACACTGTTACCTGATAAACTGCACAGATTGTATGTACTGGTCCTTGTTGTGATATTAATGGCATTAACACGTCAGAGCTGGTGTCTTCCTCTGTTCATCAGTAACAGCCACAACCAGAAGGTGCAGATGCACATGATGGATCTGATGAGTTCTATCATCATGGAGGGGGACGGAGTCACACAGGAGCTGCTGGACACAATCCTAATAAACCTCATACCTGCACACAAGGTGAGTTCACAGTTATTTATGTCATAATTCAAATAACATTTAAAATACATGTTGAAATATATTAGATTTTTAAATTATAGCGTTATTGCATTATGTAGTTATTACATTTTAGATGTTTATATATGGATTTATCTATTTATTTACTTAATGTATTTTTTTTCTCCCCTATTTTATTTAATAGCTGACACATAAATATTTAACAGCCTTTCTATTTGTTGGATAATGGCACTTTTGGCCCTCTGCAGAGATGACCAGCATATTTACTTTGCTTTTTTGATCACATAAGTGATCAAAAAATCAATATAGAACATGAACCATATTAAAAATCAAATAGTTAAATAATAGGCACTAATAGATTTTCTGTTTATTTCTTTAATTTTAAACAATTTTTTGTAATTGGAATAGTTTTACATTTTTTTTCTGTTCTTCCTTAAGAGAAAGGTTTTACCAACAGTCTGTATCACTTTTCGAAAAACCTCCTATTTTGTTTTCTTTGTGATAGAAATCTTGTAATGAAAACAAAATCTAGCACTGACATGCAGACAAAAACCTTGAAAATTCTGTTTGAAGTTAAAGAAAAACACACTTCATGCTGCATGTTACTTATTTTTTATCTTTCTTTTCAATTAGAATCTGAACAAGCAAGCGTACGATCTCGCCAAGACTCTTCTGAAGAGGACAGTCCAAACCATTGAGACGTGCATTGCAAACGTGAGAAGCTGCTTGTTGTTTTTGTTTTTTTTCATCAGATTTCTCCTTGGTTTTTTTTTTTTTTTTTTTTTCTGTAATTCTCTTTTTTTATATGTATATATGACACTGTACAGTATATTATCTAGGTATTGACACGTCTCCATCGGGTTCTCTGCCTCTGTGTTTTCATGTTCTCCCACAGTTCTTCAATCAGGTTTTAGTGATGGGAAAGTCCTCGGTCAGTGACCTATCAGAGCACGTCTTTGACCTCATCCAGGAGCTGTTTGCCATCGACCCCATGCTGCTGACCTCTGTCATGCCTCAGCTGGAGTTCAAGCTTAAGGTTAACACTACACAGCATTCTGAAAAACAACAACAATAATACACTCACTACCTCAGCTCCAACCAACATCAACCAACCATATAGTTTTCCCTCTGATCTTATTGTAGTTTCTTGGAGTAATATTGATATTTGAAAATAGACTCTGACCCTCTGACAGCAAGATGAACTGAAAAACCTTTCAGCTGTTGGCAAACATAATCCAACAGTAGAAGAGACGTTTACAAAGTCAAACTCCGAAACAACCACGTTAAATGATGGACGCCTGATCATTTCTTTGTTATAAAACTGAAGTGAAAACTAATTCTCGTTTATCGGCTACACAGCGGCAGCATGTTCTGAAGGAAGCCTTGACGTCTCCATGAGTCTGTCGGTCTCAGCCGTGCAGCAGCCATCATTCGCCTGACCTCTCCTCCCCTTTTGTAAAATTATCAGCCAAACTAACTTTCACAAAATTAGAATTAAAGTTTAATGATGAGCTTCATCTTCACCAGGATGATTTCTTAAAAAGTCCTGGTTGTTTAAACTGTCTTTCAAATTACTATTCTTTGATCCAGAACTTTTTTTCCTTCGTAAATAGTTCTTTTATCTATCTGTGATTGTGGCTTCCTGTGGAAAAATACAAATAGTTTGTTCATATAGCACATTTCAGCAACGAGCCAATTGAAAGTGCTTTACATGCTAAAACAATAACACAATAAACAAATAACTAAACCTTACATTGCAGTGGCAAAATAAAGAGAAGTAATTGAAAGTTGTAATCCAAACTAGAATTAATTAAAGTTCCACTTATTATTAATCAAAGGCAACTCTAAATAAATGAGTTTTTAGCCTTACTTTGAAGGAACTCAGCGTTTCAGCAGTTTTGCAGTTCTCTGGAAGTTTGTTTCAGATTAGAGGAGCATAAAAATAGATATTTAAAATATAAAAGCAGAATCATTTGTATCATTTAATTTTATTTAGCAATAGTTTTTATGCTGTTGTTTGTTTTCAGTTTTAGAAAAAAAAAAAATCAAGTTTAAAAAGATGACAAAAAATATAAAAATGTCATTAAAGGACAATGTGTGCTTTTATTACAGAGCAATGATGGAGAGGAGCGTCTAGCTGTTGTACGCTTGCTTGCAAAGTTATTTGGAGCCAAAGACTCAGAGCTAGCATCACAGAACAGACCGCTTTGGCAGTGTTTCTTAGGACGGTGAGTAACCTCAGCATTGATGATGTTTTAAGGGATTATGGGATATGTGTATGAATTTAGATTAGCAGACATATCCTTGTGATTGAGTTTTTTTTGAGGAACTTAACTGGCAAACAAAACTGTCCTGTTATCTTCCTTCCAAACAGAATTGTTAAGTACTTTTTTATGTCTGCAGATTTCTTATTTTACCCTGTTTCTTATACCTAAATCTTCTTTAGTTAATTGAATTACATGAGACTCATTCCTTCTGTAGATTCAACGACATCCACGTTCCGGTCAGACTCGAGTGTGTAAAATTTGCAAGCCACTGCCTTATGAACCACCCTGACCTGGCAAAAGACTTGACAGGTGGGCTGTATTTCTCTGTTTGTGGCTTGTTGCTGATTCATGCAGATTGCTGCAGATGGCTCCACCGTCTTCCTGCTTGCTGATTTACCTGAAAATAAGGTTTTATGTCTTTTTTTTTTTTTTTTTTTTTTTTTTTTTTTTTTTTTTTATGATTTATCCAGAATATTTGAAAGTGCGTTCTCACGACCCAGAGGAAGCCATCCGACATGATGTCATTGTCACCATCATCAATGCTGGAAAGAAAGACCTGAACTTGGTCAATGACCAGTTGTTGGGATTTGTGCGGGAAAGGACCCTTGACAAGAGGGTAGGACATTTGTGCTGGAACACAGAAATTTAAACCACTGAATGGTGCACTCAATGCAGTTTCCTATTTATCCCAAAAAAAATAGCCCTGTTTGCAGCAATTTATCCTGGAAATCTATACTAATCATTGATATTCTAAAATCACAACATATCCTCATTAATATGCAATGTGTTTCATTGATTATAAACACTAACTTATCTTCCTCCTGTGATTTTCATATTCTAATTTGATTATTTCACTTGTTAATGCCTTAATTTTTCCCTTCTTTTATAGTGGCGAGTGCGTAAAGAGGCCATGATGGGCCTGGCTCAGCTTTATAAGAAGTACTGTCTGCATCATGAGGCTGGAAAGGAGTCCGCCCTGAAGATCAGCTGGATCAAAGACAAACTGTTGCACATCTACTATCAGAACAGCATTGATGACAAGTGAGAGCACACATGGTGTACATGAAATTATTTCATGCTGAAGAAATGGACTAACCTTAATGTATTTCTAATTAGTTTGGGACAACAGATATGATGTGTTGATATGTATTTAATGTGTTTAAAAAGACAAAATTTTAAAGCACAAAAGTTGGTGTATTTTAATAATTTAACAACAGTAACCTGACACTTCTGCAGCTATTGGCTCTTTCTGTTAAAAGCCTTAAAATTTGTTCCCCTTTTCTTTTTTCTTTTTTTTTTTTTTTTGCAGTAGCATAATTCATTTCAAAAAGAAATTGAACCTGTAATCTCAGTGCATTTTACTTTACATTGGTCAGAGTATCACGAAATATAATATAAAAAATATGACAGCGAAGCATATTACTCTTAGTCCCTCTTTATAATGGGAAACATTAGAGAACACGGCATTTAAATAAGGCTGATGTGTGTGTGGATCTTAATAAATTTAAGACATGGCTGCTAGAAAATTTGTTCTTGCTTAAATTTCCCTATATTTATAGTCAGAGCAATAATTAGAAAATGTCATCTAACTGTAAATATGACCAGCCTGGACAAGAACCCATATTTATCACTCCGCCAGAAGCCACGAGCAGGATAGTAATGATAAAAATGTTGTCTGGCGTTGTAAGGATAGTATATTTTAATGCATCTTTACCAGTGGAGTACATTTATAGAGGTGAACTCCCTTCTCCCAAATTATTTGTTTTTCTATTTTCAGTGTTTAAATAATAAGTGGAAACTTTCCTTTTCCAGGTTATTAGTGGAGAAGATTTTTGCCCAGTACATGGTGCCTCACAGTCTTGACACAGAGGAGAAAATGAAATGTCTCTACTACCTTTATTCCTGTCTGGACACTAACGCTGTCAAGTGAGTAAATGTGCTGCATTTTCACCTTTCATCTGGAAGCTATACACACATTGGCACAGTACGTGCAAGTATTGCACATTATTATTGATCTAAAATTGTTGAGAAAAAAACTGTCAATCCTCTGTCTGGAAACTAGCCTATAACATAAGAGCTTTATATTGATTCACTGCTGTCATTTCTCTTTCGTATTGATCTGTTCTTTCAGGGCCCTAAATGAGATGTGGAAGTGTCAGAACATGCTCCGAAGTCTCGTAAAAGAGCTGCTCGATCTTCACAAGCTGCCAGTGGTGGGTTGATGCTTCCTCTATGGTTCAGTTTTTATTTTTCAGGATATATGAAATTAAGAAGACAAATGGATCTGTGACCTGTTTTCTTCTTCCCTCTTGCTAGTCGGAAGCCAATAACACAGCAATGCTCGGGAAGCTCATGAGTATCGCGAGTAAGTTGGAAGTAAATGAATGCAAATGCACACAGTGCCTTACAAAACCTCATTTTAACATTACAACCACAAATTTCAATGTATTTTATTGGGATTTTATGTGATCGACCAATATAAAGTATTGCATAATGTGAAGTGGAATAAAAATAACTTGGATTTTTTTTTTTTTAATTTTTACAAATGCAAATTCTGAAAAGTTTCATGTGCAGTCGTTTTCAGCCCCTCTAATTCAGTGCGTGGTAGAACCACCTTCCACTGCAGTTATGACTGAAGGTCTTTTTGAGCATGTCTCTACCAGCCTTGCGCATCTACAGGATGAATTTATTTTGCCCATTTATTTTTGCAAAATAGGTCAAGCACAACTAGAATGGAGGGAGACCATCTCCGAACAGCAATTTTCAAATCTCGAATTCTTGCTGTTGGAAGGTGAACGTTTGCCCCAGTCCCAGATGTTACGTAGCCTCCTATATGGAGCTCCATCCATATTAGCACCAACTAGGACGAGTCCTTCTTTGCTCTACTGATATAAAGTTAGTCTATAAAGGTCGGACTTGTGGAGCACATGGCTTATAGATTCTTCCACCTGAGCTGAGAACGTCTAGAGCTCCCCCAGAGTTACCAGACCTCTCTGGGTAAAGCTCTCAAAGAGTGAGTGAGTTCATTGATGCCACCAACCTCGCTTAGTTGGCTGTGAGAGGTTGGGCAGCTATTATCCTCTGCCTACATCCCCCAGAATGTTGTACGGTTCTGGATTGGAGTTCAGTAAAATTATTGAGCATTCTATCAGACATATTTTCTATTGATATCGATTACGTGTCAATTGCGATACATATCGTTGCTTTATTGCAAAGCCCCAATAGATTGAATGGTACTCTGAGATGTTTAAAGCTTGATGGGTTCTTTTCCAATCTAACCCTGCTTTAAACTTCTCCACAACCTTCTCCCTGATCTGTCTGCTGTGTTCCTTGGTTTTCATGGTGCTGTTTGCTCTCTGATGTTCTCTGAGAAATTGCAAACAGATGACTGAGGTGACTTCTAAAGCCAGTTGGATGCACTGGTCTTGCGTAGGGCCATCAAGCATTTTTACTTCCGCTTTGTTTTGGTCCATCATATAAAATGATCCACAAAAGCATTTATGGTTGTAATGTGACAAAATGTTGAGTTAATGGGTTAGGAATACTTTTGCAAGACACTGGACATTATTATATCACAGTTATTGTGCACTGTGACAGTGCACAATAAAGAAGGTGTAATCCACATCACAGAGTAATTACAGTTTTATTGTGATGGTGCTGTTTGCAGAGAATCTACCAGATGCTGGAAAGGCCCAGGACTTCATGAAGAAATTTAACCAGGTTCTGAGTGAGGATGAGAAGCTCAGAGTCCAGTTGGAGATGCTCATCAGTCCAACGTGCTCCTGCAAGCAGGCTGAAATCTGTGTGGTGAGGGGACACTCATTATACATAAGTCTACCCACAAATTCAATTTTTAGCTTAACTCAGAGTTGTTTATGTTGACAGGAATGCTGCAAATCAAGTGTTAATTTGTTTGAAGTCCAACCTAGCAACCAAAAGTCTGACTTGTTTCATCATTGTTGAACTTCATAACAAATTGATATCTGAAAACGATAGTTTGCATTATTCAGTGAAGTTTATAGAAGAGATGACAAACACAAATATTTGTATTTAATGTGTGCTGTTTATGTTTTGTGCAGAGGGAGATCACTCGAAAGCTGACGTTCCCAAAACAGCCCACCAATCCTTTTCTAGAGATGGTCAAGTTCCTGCTGGAGCGGATCGCCCCTGTTCACATCGACTCTGAAGCCATCAGGTCAGAAACATTCCTGAGAATGGGAATATTTTTTTATTTAGACGCATACTTAAAAATAAAGTTGAACTCTCGGATTGAAAGAAAATGTGTCATTATTAGTAGTTTTTAAATTAAGATGTTGCATATTGAAATGAGTTGGTAAATTCTGCCTGAAAACATTAAAACGTGTTTTTTATAGAGAGGATTAAAATAGATCGCATCTGTTTACCTTGCAACTAAGTGCTTCATAATGCTGTGTTTGGTATTGTGTAACACTGATCCATTAACAGATCTTTCTCATTTATTGAGCCACCTAGTGGTGGTTATGGAGAACTGCATGTTCAAATCTGAGTGTTTTTTTTTCCCCTCCCATATATTTTAAGTAGTTTTTGGAAAAGCTACTGTGAGAAATACTATGCGATCACACATTGACTAAAAAAAGTATTTTGGTCTATAATGTTTTAGTCTGACCCTGATACCCATAAAATTGTGAAACATGTTAACTAAACTGTGAAATTATGTTATTTTGTTACTGATTATTCATCTTGCTTTAGTGCTTTGGTAAAGCTGCTAAATAAGTCCATTGAGGGGACAGCTGATGATGAGGAGGAAGGTGTCACCCCTGATACAGCGATCCGCTCTGGTCTTGAGCTGCTTAAGGTATGAGTGTTTTAAAAAAAAAAAAAAAAAAAAAGCACATTAAAATACTAAAATTAATTTTAAAGTTTTCATAACTGCAAAAAGTTTTATTAATCAAAATATGCTCAAAAATATTTGTTTTATCGTCATAGGTCCTGTCATTCACACACCCCACAGCATTCCATTCGGCTGAGACCTACGAATCTCTGCTCCAGTGTCTGAAGATGGAGGACGACAAAGTGGCAGAAGCAGCCATTCAGATTTTCCGTAACACTGGCCAGAAGATTGAGACGGAGTTACAACAGATACGATCGTAAGAGATGAATAAGAGACACAGATTGTGGTCTTTTGACGTACATCGGGTAAAAGAAGTACTGAACATATCAATGTTTTTCTTTGTAAATATATTTCTAAAATTTATTGACATGAAATTCACCCCAGAGATGTTGGCAATAACCTGAGTTATCAGATGTCGGGTGACTGACTGGGCCAATCTAGCAGTTTTACTTTCTTTATCTGAATCCAGATAAGGGCTTCCTTGGCTGTGTGTTTGGGACTATTTTGTTGCTTGGAAATCCCGCTAGATTCATTTTCAGATTCTTATCAGGAATATCCAGGTACATTTCACCATTCATACTTCCTTCAGTTAAATGATATCTGCTGGTGAAATATGCTGTGGGACACCTCAGTCAAGATCTTCCAGTTGCAAACTTCCCTTTTGGCATGGTGTGTTGGGGTTGATTTGCAGAACCATTCTTCCTACGTACATGGTGTGGGCGATGACATCCAAAGAGTGAAGTCTTTGGCCTCATTCGACCTGATATTATTTGTCTTTCACTGGATTGTCCACATCTTCTGCTGTTGGAGAACTTTTTTTTGTGATGGTCTTATTGCTTTAACCGACTGTAGCGTTCTGTGCAATATGTTGCTAATTAGAAACGTTTTACAGGCCATCATATTAAATCATCTGGTATTGATTTGCATGTAAGCTGCAGGAATTCTTTCTGGCTTTATTGCTTCTTTGCGCATCGCTTTGTTCATGTGTTCAATACTTATTCCCTGTACCATTCCACTTCATTACACAGAACTAATATATGGTCTAATTAGTTGGACTTCTTGGTATGTAGATTACTTCGGTCTGTATCGACAGCTGGTATGAATTTCAAGTCAGCAGAAATATTGGAAATATATTCACTGAGAAAAACATTGATGTGTTCAGTGCTTAATTTGCCATGAGGTCATTTCAGAATCTTTCTGGAAAGAATTTATTCATGTTCTGAATGGCAGGGTTCCCACCTCTTCCTTTCTTGTGTCCTTCTTTCTCTTCATCCTTGTCTTTCCTTCCTTCTTTCTTCCAATACTTGTTGTGCCTTCATTCCTTCTTTTTCTGTCCTTCCTGACATTCTTTCATTCTTTGCCTTCTTTATTCTATCTTTCTTCCATATCCTAGCTCCATTCCCTCCATGTATTTGTGCCGTCATTCCTTTCCTTGCTTCCTTCCCTGTGTCCAGTTCTTTCTTTCTTGCTTGCTTGCTTGCATGACATGGCGCAACCTCTGGCATGCTTGGTTTGGTTTCTTTAAGAACAGATACACAAAGTGTTGTTATAGTTGATCCAGTATTCATGCTACTCCTCTGATGCACGAGGAAAGAGAGTCACCGAGCCAAAGTGGTGCGAGGGTAAACTGGGTTACGAACCTAAAGGTGTCATGTGCTGATGATGATATAAGATCTGTGCAACCAACTGGCCGAATGAGTTAAAGGCATAAACAATCAAGAAGAAAATAATTTCACAGGAGGAGGAGAGTTTGTTACGTTTATATATACAAACATGGGCAGAGGTCATCCATCCATCATTGTTTTGGAAAAAAATAGCGAAGGGTAGATGGATGACACATTATATAAGTAGAGCTAAAAGCAACCGGATGCCGCTTTTGGTTCCTGTATCTTGACCTGCTTTAGGATCAACGTGGTGAGCAAGCAGGGCAGGCAGAAGGGAGGTGTTGTGTTGCTCATAAAGGACTAACAGAGTATCTTTTCAATGCTTTGGCCATTTTTAATGGGTTTTTTTTCTGTAATGGATCCTTCAGAACACTGATTCCCATCCTGCATCAGAAAGCCAAGCGGGGCACACCTCACCAGGCCAAGCAGGCTGTTCACTGCATTCATGCCATCTTCAACAACAAGGAAGTGCAGCTGGCCCAGATTTTTGAGGTAGGGAAACGGCTCCTCGGTGTATTATTCATTTCTCTCCTCTCTACCTGAATCTGTACTTCTGAATGTGTGCTAACAGTTTCTTCTTTGACCCACAGCCTTTGTCTCGCAGTCTCAACGCAGACGTTCCGGAACAGCTCATCACTCCACTTGTGTCCCTGGGGCATATATCCATGCTGGCTCCAGATCAGTTCGCCTCACCAATGAAATCCATTGTGGCTAATTTCATCGTCAAGGATTTGCTGATGAACGACAGGGTTTGTGGAGCAGACATTTGTGCATTAAGATGCAGGACTTACACGTGTACTTTGTTTGAGACTGTTGCTGTACTGTGTGTTTTATCGACAGTAAGAAAGAAACGTAATGAGTTACAAGTACCTGAAGTGGTTGTTGAACTGTAGCGGATCTCAAAAGTTTACGCACCCCCTGTTAAAAGCCTCGTTTTGTCATGAAAACAAAAACGATTTCCTGTTAAATCAGTTCAGGATGTTTTCCACCGATAACGTAACATTTATCCTTTTAAACTTGACTACATCTGGCCACTCTGCCTTGTTAACGTTCTCTCGCAGTGGGTATGGTGTTCTCTTGGAGATGTGTTTTTGTGCCAAACACAGAACTTTGACCCAAAGTTGATCTTTGGTTTTATCACATCATAATGCCTTGCTCCACAAGGTTGGAGGACATTTCAGCCTCTTGGGGGAGTTTTGGGTTGTTGGCGGTCTCTCGAACTACTTTCAACTAGGGTCAAAATTTTTTCCACCACAAAAACCTGACATTTTAGCAGGGCTGTGTAGAGCCATTGTTGGAACAAAGAAAACATTAAACAGGATTTTTAACCGTCTTGTGTGTTCAGTCGGTAGGGAACAAGAACGGGAAGCTGTGGTCCACTGATGAGGAAGTCTCACCTGAAGTTTTAGCAAAGGTAAGAGGAGCAAACATGCATGTTCTGTTCTTGATTTTAATTGTTGTATAAAAGAAGATTTTAGTGACTTTTAAATCCTCGTTTATTTGTTTTTAATTTGGTAAACGTTGGTGGCATGATATAAACGATGTTCTCCCTGTTCCTGTAGGTTCAGGCCATCAAGCTACTGGTACGCTGGTTACTAGGAATGAAGAACAACCAATCCAAATCCGCCAACTCCACCCTCCGCCTGCTGTCCGCCATGCTGGTTAGTGAGGGCGACCTCACAGAGCAGAAGAAGATCAGGTACATCCGATCTATCGGTTGCAGATTCGATTTTAGTCGTGCGTGAGAGAGAGATTGTGTTTATTCTTTCTGAAACATTAGGCTTTAGTGATAGTAAAATGTCGGTTCTAAGCTAATCTGATGAGTAAACATAACTTACTTTGTTGCAGTAAATCGGACATGTCTCGCCTGAGGCTGGCTGCTGGTTCGGCCATCATGAAGTTGGCTCAGGAGCCGTGTTACCATGAAATCATCACACCTGAACAGTTTCAGCTCTGTGGCCTTGTCATCAATGTCAGTTTCACCTACAGGACTTTTTTTCTTTTTTTTTGTATTTCAAATAGTATCTGATTTAAGAGGGAAAAAAAGCTGGCTTATTAAAAACTGGAATTTATGAATGAAAGTGGACTTTTAAGTCGCTAAATTAACACTTAGTTCTTATCTCGTTTGCTCTGCCAGGATGAGTGCTACCAGGTTCGTCAGATCTTTGCCCAGAAGTTGCACTTAGCTCTCGTCAAACTGCTGCTGCCTCTGGAGTATCTGGCCGTTTTCGCTCTGTGTGCCAAGGACCCGGTGAAGGAGCGCCGTGCCCACGCCCGACAGTGCCTGCTCAAAAACATCTCCGTCCGCAGGGAATACATCAAACAGAACCCCCTCGCTCAGGGTGAGTTTTTAAACTTGACCGTGTTTTAATGCAGGAACATGGCAGCTTCCTACAGCAGCAACAGGTGAACTGAAGATCAAAGAATAAAATTCTTTTTAAATGAGCAGCATATGGAAAGCAGACAGATTGTTGTAAGTAGATGTGATTTAAAAAAAAAAATAGTATTGCATATTTTGTTTAGAAATCACACTCAATCTTGGTAATAATATACAAACATAATCGCTCTTATTCCAATGATTCTTTGTGTCTCATCAGAAAAACTGGTCTCTCTTCTTCCTGAGTATGTGGTTCCATTTATGATCCACTTGTTGGCCCACGACCCCGATTTCACAAAACCACACGAATATGAACAGCTCAAAGACATCAAAGAGTGAGGCTGCCTTATTATTGGGTGCATCTAAAAGTTACCTTTTTTTTTTTTTTTTTTTTTTAAATACTCAGTATCTTTCTTTTTCCCTCCGTTAGGTGTCTGTGGTTCATGTTGGAAGTCCTGATGACCAAGAATGAGAACAACAGTCACGCTTTTCTTAGGAAGATGGTTGAGAACATCAAACAAACAAAGGATGCTCAGTGTCCTGAAGATGCAAAGGCCAATGAGGTATGCAGCATGTCGGGGGACATAGCGTGCCTTGCGGAAGCATTCATACTCCTCAAATTTAAATAACTTTTGTCAAGTTACAACTGCAAACTTTTATTTATTGTTTTTTTTTTTTTATGTGATAGACCACGACAAAATATCATAATACAGATCTGAAAAGTGTGGCAGGGCATTCAGCCAATCTCAGTCAATACTTCGCATTTCAGTCCAAGTTGTTAGCGAAACGTCTCGACCAGCTTTAGACATTTAGTGATGTGCAAAGCTGAAATTTGCTCATTTATTTAATTTTTAGTGAAATAGTTCAAGCTCTGTCAGATTGGATGAAGAGTACATGCAGACATCAATTTTCAAGTACTGTAGACGCTCAGTTATATTTAGAGCTGGACTTTGACTGTGCCATTCAGACACATGGAATATACTTTTATCTAGACCATTCCAGTACAGCAACAGTGAGTCGGGCTGGAAGGGAAACCTCCACCCCAGTCTAAAGGCTTCTGCCGCCTCCAACAGGCTTTCTTCTAGCCTCATATTTAGCTCAGTATCAGAGTAAAGGGAGCTGAATATAAATGCCTGCTATACTTCTAGATTTTTTTTTCTCATAAAAACAACACATTATGAATCGCTTTGTGTTGGTCTGTTACATAAAATCCCAATGAAATGCATTAAAAATCATGGCTACATGACAGAATGTAAAAAGCAGCAAAGACAGAAAGGATGTCGTATTTTTGAAGTGAATCAGTGATTCTCGTGACGTTCTGGTTACAGAAACTTTATATCGTCTGCGATGTGGCTCTCTTCGTCATCGCCAACAAGAGCACCGCTTGTCACCTGGATTGTCAGAAAGAGCCTGTCCTACCCTCAAAGTTCTTCCTCGTACAAGACAAGGCAATACACACATTCACCATTTTACTCACTTTTCCACACTCGGACTTTCTCAGGCCTTGGTTCTGTTTTTAAAGCGTGAAAACAAAAGTTGACATTAGTTTAATTTATTTTCGATTTTTCTACAATGGTCAGGATTTGTGTAACTTGCCAACACTGGGTGGGTTGGTGGGCAGATAGATGGACGAGTAATCAGAACGACGGACGGATGGATGATACCCAGAACTTTAAAGTACTTAAATTAAAATTCCACACTCTACCAGATTCCCTGGCCTGTGTGGAAACCCTGTATGCAGGAGGATATTTTATCTCAAACAGTTTTTTCTTTCTTGATTTCTTCCTCTGATATGAGAAGTCTTCCATCCAAAAGCAGAAAAAAAAGTGTCCTCAGTTTCTGGGGTCTTGCTGAGTTTAACCTGTTGTACTTTTTCTAATACCAGGAGTTTAAAAACGATAAGGAGTACCTGACGGGGGAGATGAGACAAATGCTGCTAACTGGAAAGGTACATTCACAACATGAATGTTATCGTTGTTGCAGTACAATGAGACGGTTTAATTTAACAACATTCAGACGAGTCTATTTGCATTAGGAATCGTGTAAGAACTGTGTTTTTGGTAGCGTCTGAAAATAACCACAATAATTGAAACCTGATCCGGTCATGCATATGGAATTATATTCTTATTTAGCCTAAACCTGCTCCAGTTTTGGCAACTGTCAACAAAACTCTGACAGTACCAGGACGGAGGATCGTTCAGAAGACCACTACAGCTCCAGACACGACCAGTAACACCAGCACCAACTCGTCTCCACTGGTCACAACGAACAACAAAAACAGGTAAACACACACCCACATCACATCTGTTGGCTCACACTGTAAAGCAAAGAGTAATAAAGCGTTTCTTCTGCTTGGTTTTAACACAACGACAGCACCACTGACTCGTCAGAGAGTCGAGCGCAGGAGAACAATGAGAACCCGGTCATCAAGAAAGAAGAGACGAAGAAGGTAAACCTGCACAGGAACCTCAACGTCTCGACCTGCAGCGCTGTTTTCTTCGTACTCAGCTGTTCTCTGTGTTTCAGGATGAGCCGAGTCAGAAGCTAGCGGCCGATGCTGGGATAGAGGCATCGCCTGTAAGACGGCGTGGTCGTCCTACCAAAGCCGCCGCTGCTGCTGCTGCAGCAGCGCTGAAGGAAGCAGGAGCGCTACCAGCAGGAGGTGGAGGAGGCAAAGGCAGGAAGAGAGCGGCCGACGCTACCGCAGACTCGATCAATGTCAAAATGTCAAAACAGTCGCAGCAGCAGAGTGACGAGGGGACAAAGAGACAGATCGACTTGCAGAGGTAAGAGTAGAACTCACCGTCTTATCCGGGGGCTAAAGGAAAACGCACACAGGCGGCGTCAGAAACACACACCCCACTTATTTTCTGATAGAACACCAGCAGCAGCATCTGCTGCTCCAAGGCAGCGGCCCTTTTCAAACCCGCCCTCCTGTGGAGAACATAAAAAGCAAATGGCGCAACGTTCCACCTCCTGTAGTCAGTCGTCTTCTCCAGTGCTTTGATTGTTCCTCTATGGTAGTTCAAAATGAAAGAGAAAGGTTTCATTTTTGAGTTTGAATTATATCCAGAGATAAATGACCCACAGTGTTGTCAGTTTGTCGTGAGACTGTATGAAGCGGGAATGCTAAGCTAATACTTTGAAGTTGTTAGATTTACATTGGGAAAATATTACAGTATAATTATTTTACTGCCATAAGTTGTTTATATATGTTTTCCATGATAGTTTACGCCCCCTGCTGGCATAAATAGAAAGCTGCATTTGGAGAAAATTCACAGAACATACATTTCAGCGTACTGACTCATCTCGTGTGTTAAACATGCCAAAGACACACCGTGTTTGTTGCCTTTTTTTTTTTGTAAAAATGGAGAAAGTTCACTAAGTAATTGGAAGAATGCAAAATGACTCCAAATATCAGACGAAGCTGCTGAGCTGTGTGAAACCATTTCCGGCTTCATTTATGGAGATAGAGGTTTGTTTCAGGAACTTTTGCTGATGAGGTTAAATTGTAGTTTTCCATTTGTTGTTTTGTTTTCCATTTACAAATAATGCATTTCCTTTACTTTCCAAAAAAGACCTTTTATGTTGTAGCCTTGAAGAACAAACACTTAGTTTTTCATCAGACTTTATAAATCAGTAGCTGCAGCAACCAGATGAACAACAGGCGACATTTCATAGCAATAAGGACTTAATACAGCTCTGCTCATCAGCACCTCTAAAAATGCAGGTTGGTAGTTTGCTGGATTGTATCACTCATCATATTAACATTAATGAACAAACGGCGTCATAAAGAAGCCAAGAGGTCCATGGTAACTCTGGAGTCGCTGCAAAAAGATCCACAGCTGTTGACAGAAGAGCTACGAGTCATGCATCTGGCTTTTATGAAAGGGTGGCAGGAAGAAAGCCTGTTCGTACTTTACTTCAAGCCATGTAGAGCAGAGGCTTTTCAGTCCTGGTCCTCAGGGCCCATTGTCCTTCAGGTTGGAGGTGTTTTCCCTGCTGCAGCACACCTGGCTTGCATAAGCTGGTAATTAACAGGCTTGTGTAGCACTTGATGTAATGCAGGAGGCTGAATCAAATGTGCTCGAGGAGAGATAAAGCATGAAGGACTGTGATGTAGACGACACTCAAATACGTGGAAGAAGGTGCTCTGGTCAAATGAGATTAAAATTACGTTTTTTTTTGTTTTTTTCATGTATACACTAAACACGCCATCATCATAGGTGCCTGAACAACGGGGAAAACAGAGCAGCTGCTCCCCAAACTTCTTGTTTTTGCCTCCATAAATTTTTGATCCAAAGAAATCTGATCACTCTCTGCAGTTTGACTAATTTCCGAAGTCTCTGTTAATTCTCATTGTACTTTTTGAACTAGAAACAAAAATTGTAATAAAAATAATTGCTATCTTTTTTTCTTTTTTCCTCTTGTGTTTCTGTGGATGTGAACAGCTGGTGGACATACCCCAAAATACTAGAGCTCTAAATGCACGCCACACTTCTCAGATTTTTGTTTGTGAAAACTTGGGGAAAAACCATCTCATTCTTCCACTTCACACTTATTTACTTCATGCTCGTTCGTCATATAAAATCTGATAACTTTAAATTGCAGTTGCACCATGAAGAGGCCTTTATTTAGATTTATGAAGTTCAGTGTTTCAAAATTTCCAGTTAATATCAGCATTTTCTCCCACTAATAACCCAATGAAGCACTTAAGATATTCTCCTTATTGGGGACTGAGATTAGCTATAAATGTAAGAATCAGATGATTGTTCCTGGGTTATTCCTGTAGGTGGAACTCTGCTCAGCTGATGATCCCCATTTAATTGCTTTGAAGGCACAAAAGCAGCCTCACTAACTTGATGAATATAAAACGGATGATGTGCTGAGACTCATGCTGAGCTCTGCTGTTTTTCAGGTAAAGAGGTGACGTGCGAAGATGAAATCCAGACTGTAGGGGACAGGCCTGAATCTTCTCCACACCACCTCAACTCTACACACAAGCTCCTTTGACTCTTACAGCTTTCTTGGAGATATTATGGACCTGCTCGACATAAACAGAATATACAAGCACGCACGCGCACACATACACACCATCATACTAGGAGGTTTTAAACACCCTGTAGTCATTGATTGAAGCTCTCTGTATGTAGGTCTTACTCAGAAACATATTTTTCCTTTGTGTTTGTTGCTCTTTGCTTCTTTTTTGGAGCCATTTTTAAGAAGAAAAAACAACCGGGATGGACATTTTACAAGCGTTTTAATCTGGTAATGATTCTTGCTTATTAAATTCCCTGGGGAAAACCAAAAAAAAAAAAAAAAAAAAAACCACAAACTACATCTTCTGCTGTTTGAGTCTTGATGTCTTCCTCCATGTCTGGACTGCAGGGTTTCTTTCCAGCTCACCAGTTGAGTTTGTAAATACACACAAAAGTAAAAACTTTGTAAATGTGAGTTACTTTGCAGGAATTTAAGGTGACATTGAATGCTTTGGACAGATTTTATAAACTGTTTAGGTGATTGGCATCAGAAGGGCGGGTTGAAAAGTTCTGGTTGCGTTTTAACTGCCTTCCTGTGGGGCGAGTTCTGTTTGCTGCCACGATACTTCAGTCCATCAGGGATTTTGGTCTTTTTTTAATCCAAAAAAAAAAAAAAAAAAATCTACTTTTTGAATGCGTAAATCAATATTCGACACATTGAGGTTTTTTTTTTTTTTTTAAGTATTTTCCCAACTAATTACCTTTTTTAAACTCTTCTGTTGGGCAAGTCCTACTTATAAGCATCAAGTAAATGGAAAACTTGTGTTGACAACTTATTTTGGATGTAGTTAAAAAGATGCATTTCATTATATTTAACCTTTTTTCACAAAAAATAAATGCTTTTAGATGTTTGGGTGCAGTAGATTTGTCTTGGATCCCTGTTTTCCAGGTGCAATTTCAAAAACACAAGCAAACTTTTTTTTTTTTCTTTTTTTCCCCACTTTTTTTAATCAAAAACATGACACTGTCACAATAAATAACCATGCTTTTTATACTGCTGATGCTTGCTTCCAATAAAAAACAAAAACAAAACAAAAACAAGTATTTAAATGGAGAAACTGAGATGCAACAGCCCCCCCTTCTTTTTAATGCAACACTGTACATGGTGAGAACAGCAGGAAGACGGGGTGGAGGAGGGAGCCTCTTGTCTCTGCCCCTTACAAAACGCAGATCCAGCAGACTCTGGTGCACTTCAGTGATTACATCATGGCTCCTAACTGAGAGCCAAGCCCACCTATTTACAGGTAAAGCAGATTGTACCTTCTACCAGCCTCTGAACTTGTCTCACCATCAGCAGCAGAGTTTAGCACAATAACTCAAATTTCAGTACGCCGCTCCTCAGGTCAAATGAAACCTTTAAATAAATGGCCTCGTGATAAAATGCAAATGCAATGCTTTTCTGCCAAGCATGTCCATGTCCCTAAAAAGGACAAAGGTCTATTTAACAGATCTGCATTGTAAAATAACAAACTCTAGGTTGTTTTTTTTTTTTTTTTTGGTTGTATAGTAAAGCACTCTTCTAAAGCACCGATACCCCTTTCATGTTTTCAGAGTTGACATTTCAACTACAACCTTCAATTCAAACACTCGTGAAATGGAAGGGAAATGATTGTTTTTATCTAAGTTATTGCATACTTTTAAGCACCTGCCTAGAGACACAGATCTCTGGAGGAGCCACAGGGGTCTACAGCTCAGGTGGAAGAATTTATTCATAGGACAACTATTAATTTACTGTGTGCCAAAACCCACACAGCAGATATGAGGAAGAAGGTGCTTTTTGGCATCTGTGGAAAACCAACACTGCACTTCAACATGAAGACGTGGTAAATCATGGGGATGGCAGCATCATGCTGTGGGGAAGCTTCATTAGTAACAGCGTAGCTATTTAGACTCGATGGGAAGATGGATGGAGCTAAATGCAGGACGGTCCTGGAAAAGAATCCGTACGAGACGGCAAAAGACTTGACTGAAGAGGACGACGCCACAAACCTTACCATACAGCCATAATGGCCGTCTTGAAACATATTCATGTGTTACATTGGCCCAGTCAAAGTCCAGACCTAAATCCAATTAAGATCTGTGAAAAGACTTGAAAAATCATGTTCAGACTCTTTACATCCAAAACTGCAAAGAGGAATATGGGGATGGGAGGTGCCCAAGTCCAGTACCCGAGAGCTACTATTCTGCAGTTCTTCCAATGTCGTCTTTCTAAATCAAAAGAAAGTCTCGTTACCAGGCCTCTGCAGAGCTGAATGACTGGATGCTGGTGTGCTAGAAGAACACTCAAAGACTTGCAGCTGTAACAGTAAATATTGGTTCTCCAAAGTATTTGACTCTGGGGTTGAACAGAATTGCAAAGGCCACACTTGTGTCTGCTTATAACAAAAACATAATTTTCCTTCCACTTCAGTCATGCTCTTTGTTTTGGTTTTTTACATAAACCACATTAAAGTTTGTGGCTTTAAATGACAAATTGGTTATTTTAATACTTTTTTTGCAAGGCAGTGTACTTATGGCCAACATTATGGTTGAATGGTATTTTATGGGTTCAGAAAGAAATTTACATCCCTTGGAAAAAACAAACAAACTACGGAGCAGATTTTTAATCTGGTTGCAACAGGCGATCACTGCAGCATAACAAATCTAAATCAACCTGGACATTCATACCTAATGGTTGCTGCACTGGAAAAAAAGGTTCTAAGAGCAGGAAGAACCAAGCTCCAAATTAGCTTTGCTTGGTGGTTTTTTTTTGTTTTTGTTTTTTTTAATATATAGGGGGAATGTTCAAATGAACAAACTCCAACTACACAATTTGGCCAACTGTAATAAAGGCAAAAGAACATGCAAGGATAAAAGACACTAGAAAATATTTGATTGTGGTATAGCAGAGGAGCTAGTATGTTATGACTTGCACAGAACAGGATTTTGGAGGGTACAACCCCTACAAACCAGGAGAGGGCAAAAAAAAAAAAAAAAAAAAAAAAAAAAAAAAAATTTTGTGGGATTTCTCATGGATCATAAATGCATGAAAAGTCCAACTGGAAAGTAGGCATAGTTTGTATTTAGAATAACTAGTTTTACAATGTAAGAAAAAAAAAAAATATCCCCAATATAGATTTAAATTTACACACATTATTTACAGCTAACTCTTGTTTCTTGTGCATGTGTGCAAATGGTGGAGGATATGGATGTGCTGGACTTTTCCCTAGTTGAATGTACAAAATGCATCGTCCAAACGTCTGAAATGGATCGGAACATCTCAGGTCCAACAGTTCAGGAAAAACCCAGTGCACCGCCCAAAGCTCAGCACTATCCAAGTCAAGTATATTAAATCCAGCTTTTACAGCATTGACAGTCTGTAGGAGAGAATACGATGCAAAGTCCAACTCCCTACTGGGGAAATAAACATGTGGTAGGTAGAAAACAGCGTGCATGTCTCCCCTTACGTTTTACCCTGCAGAAATTCAACAGACAACTGTTTGAGCAAAATAACAGGAAATGGGGCAAAGAATTTTTTTTTTTTTTTCTTTCTCTAAAAGAGGAAATGGAAACAAAATGAGGGACTGAGTTTGTTTGGGCTTATAAACAGGAGCACACATCTAAGTCAGGACAGATCCTCAGTGATGGACAGGCAACAGAGTGGTGTACATATTGGCAACTGTGGTGCTACTGGTGTTTGTAGCAAACCTTTAATAAAAGCTTCAGACAGGGTCGTCTGCTTAGCAAAATGCAACGTTGGCGAGGTGCTCTGATGACGGGAGTTTTTGAATTTTTTTTTAATTTATTTTATTTTTTTTTATTTTATTTTTTTTTTTTTTGTGGTTCCTCACACCTGGATGGGCCTTAGTTGCTGAGGAGAAGTTCTGTCGCCGTTTCCACATCCCAGGATTTTGAAGACAAGGCTGCTATTACTGCATTCTGAACACAAGAGGGAGGGGGACATGGTTGAAGATGTGAACGATGGTCTGTATGCTCCAGATATAAAGTTAACAACTACTGTAAAACACTGATGCAAACCGTTTTGAACGAAGGTTTGTTCCTGGTTTCAGCATTAGTCAATTCATTTCAGTCAATACACCAAACGGTGTTAAAAACCAACCGAACACGGTAAACCTGATTATTGTAGGTAAGATACTGCTTTTACTATAGTAGGACAGGACAGAGCATAACTTTTACAAAGAAGACTCCTAAACAACTGGCTGCCATGCAGATTGTGTCTAATAGAGATGCACCAACAGCGACCACACCGTCACACCGCTTCAGTTAATCACCCCATAATTTTGTGCTGTATCACTGTCACAAGCCCCTCCCCCTCCTGAAACACAAATGGCAATAAGATGGAAATAAACATCAGCTGTTAATATCGGCCCAGTTCTACTTATTGGACTGATGCGTTAAAAAAAAAAAATTACTGACATCGGCCGATACAGATGTTTATATCGATATATCCTGCATCCCAAGTGTCTAATCACCATTATAGAGACTTTGGGAACTCACACCATTCTTGTTCTCTTAAAGGGGCAGTATTATGCGTTTTCCAGCCACATAGAATCATTTTATAGCACAATCGAGTAACTATGTTACCCTCAGTTGTTATAAAAATGCTGTATATATCAAATATGACTCGTAATTTAACGCCTTGAAATTGGGGCTCTCTCTCTTTCAGAAAGTCCTGCTCTTTCCCAACACTCCACCTTCAGGAAGTCATCACAATAGCGCTCCTCTATTAACCCTTTAACAACGTTTTTAATCAGCGTTGCACTGAAAAGTAGCTCGTGTAATGAGCTCAGCAGATGCACAGTTCCACCAGGTGTTTGCTAATTGCTGCTAGCTAGTCTGAAGGAGTTGAGTAGGGAAGTGGTGGGAAAGGGGTGCTCTGTGAAGCAGAAGTTCAGGAAGCTTCAAAACTGCAGCTCTGAGGAGGAGCTGCATCTCGAAGGCGGTGCTAGGTCCATCCAGGCATTTTGCACAACTGAATGGTTGCCATGGGAGAGTCAAGGATTTCTCAAACATGCATGAAAGAATCAAAGCAACACTCCAGGTATGTTTTTGATGAGGGAACAACATTATAACATGATGTAAAGCTCAAAAAAGTCAATTTTACGTAATACTGCCCCTTTAATGGTGAGCATTTTTTAATGGATTTTTTTCCCCCATAATGAATACGCTTAAACATTTTCTGTGATTTCTGATTATGGTGCTGCATTAAAGTGAATTTATTTTTTTGGTAATGACTTAACACATCATTACCAGGAGTGCAAATAACATCTGAGGGTGCTTTATGCGCATCAAAATATCTCATTTCATTGTTAAAATATACACATTCCCTCCAGCATCTGTTTATTTGCTTCTGCTTTTCTAGCAATCCTGGGCCTCACATGAGGACGTTTTAAATGCTGTGCTCAGAAACAGAGAAGTGACTCTAACCTTATCAAAGCCCATGGCACAAAGTTTGTCTATTTTTCGCGTGTAGTCTGGACTGGAGACCGGAGCGCCTGCATAGACGTGTGACCACAGCCTCGCTGTCTGTTTGAACATTTCTGGGTTCTGCTTGTACTGAGGATTCAAACAGAAAATTCAGAAATCAAGTAAAAAAAGAAAAAAAAGAATTAGGTTTATAGTTTTTCAAAAAGTTATTTTTTCAGCAAATAAAGTTAAAGTATAGGGCAGCTTGATTGCTGCCAAAAGAAAGTTTGTCTCACCTGGTTTGCAACTACTGCGTCTTGTGGATCATCTGGTTCTGCTGCAGCAAGAAGAGCCTGTAGGGACAACAGCACGGTCCGCAGGGTCATAGCAGCTGCCCTGAGTGACACAGATTGAACACCGGAGTAGAGAAGTGGATAGTTGATCTCTGAACACCACAGATCACAGAGTTTAGCTCTATCCACTCACCACTGGTCTTTCAAAATGTCCAGACATATCGCTCCAGTCACTGAGCTGATGTTAGGATGCCAGATCTTTGTGATGAAGCGCACCTGCAGAAAGGCAGGTCAAGGAAGAGGAACGATTCATTACAAATGATAAGTCAGTGATCTAATTTCATTCCTATGGATTTTTTTTTTTCCAAACATGTTATGAAATAATATTGTTTTATTATTAATAGAGTTTCCTTAACAGCTGTCTTAAAAAAAAAAAAAAGAAACTGTCTTCTTCAAATTTTCTCTGTCAGGCCGAGGAACATGGAAATCGACAAATGACAAAGACTCATCGTGTATCAGCACAACCAGTCTTCTTCAGGACAAGGGGACATGCATGTGACATCTGCAGTCGTTGGGATGATTTTGTCCACCCCCAGATCACAGCACATGATTAATGCAAAGGACACTTTTTAAATTTTTTAAAAAGGTGAGATTTTTACCTGGTAAATTATAAGCTTTTTAAAACTGAAAACATGCTACGGAAAAGCAATGGATGCATCTTTTATCTATGGTTTCTTGTTTAGCAGATTTGGCCAGACCCAGTGACTAAACATGGCTTAAAAAAAAAAAAAAAAAAAAAAAAAAAAAAAAAAGAGAGAGACATATTTCATTGCTGTTGCTGAGAACAGACAAAAAAAGAAAAGAAAAAACTTTCTTTTATTAAGGCAGATGTGTGAGGCCCTTTTTATGTTTTGGATCTACAATGATTGTTTTTCTTTACAAATCTTTGTTTTAATAAAATATTCAATTTTTAGTTTATTATTGAGCTGATAAAGGGAAAAAACAAAAAACAAAAAAAAAATAAAAAAAATAAAAAACAACAGTAAAATAAATTTTGTTTTTTTAATTAAAACAACATAAAAACAAGAATTTGTGACCCAGGATTTCTGTCAATGTAACGACTTTGGCCAAAGGTTTGGATTTGCTTTGTACTACAAGACAAATGAACACCACTTACACACCAGAAACTAAACTGCTGTAATGGTTGTTATCTGCAAAAGAAGTTCCTTTTATCATAAAGGTACTTTTTAAACAATAAACTAACATTTATTTTGTTTTTGGGTCAGGAGATTGTAGATCAATAAGGGTTAGAAAAGATCACGTACAGTACACAGTATTTGCTTCCTTTTCATAAACTAAACAGAAAGAGTGCACAGTATGAGGATGCACCACAGGTAGATAATATATCCTAATGTAAATTTCCAAAAATAAAGACTTTAAAACATACCTTCACCACAAGACAAAAACACTAAACTACTTTTCATTTAAAATAAAATCTAAGTAGTAAAATATTGATCACACACACACATATATATATATATATATATATATATATATATATATATATATATATATATATATATATATATATATATATATATATATATATAAACTACTATGATCAAACAAAAATGAAATTCTGTTAAAATCTGATAAAACAGATAAAAAAATAAGACAGAAGTACTGAAGCTTCTAGTTTGCCTTTAACAACATCAACACCCATCTGACCCGAGTTCATAATGAAGACTGTTCAAAAGGCAAGAGCCAGAATAACATAGTGAGATGAAATATTACTGGCCATTTTTGCAACTGATGCCGCCCTTCCACACAACTAAAATTAGAAATGACTGGATTTCATTTCTTATCAAAACTTCCATCTCATTTTTGTCATAGTTTTTCCCTATCCTGAATGAGTTTTTGACCCAAATAAACAAAACAAAAAAAACAAAACAAAAAAACCCCTAAAAGGTCGACACTAATGGATTAAACTTTTACCATTAACCAAAATTAATAATGGTACCAAGGTGTACCCATTACAGTTTCAACACTACAAAGTTCTTCCATCATCGCGTTCCTGTCCTTTTAATGAGATGCCACAGAAAGAGCCAGAGTGACCAGAAATCTCTCCTGCTATATGACACAGAGAGGAGGGTGACACTGCCCCCATCTGTACCCAAGCACTGCTGGTTAGCGAACTCTAAAAAAGGGCTACTACTCTTTTCAAACTTTTTTTTTTAATTTTATTGTCATCAAACAGGATGGTCCTGGTTTGGATACAAAAGCAGCACCGATCATCCCAACGGTAACGCAGTCTTAAAACTACAGCTGACAAGCTACAAGGAGCATTAATCTTAAACAGTCGATTGAAGGTTCTACCCAAGATAGTAGTTCGACTAATTAACCGCTTAATACCAGAGATACTCTTTAAAGAGCAGAATAACTGAGAGGAATAATATTCTGCTTTAGATGATTTTATACCTTCTATACCTTGATACAGCAGTACTAATACTCAAGATACTCATATTATTAGAATCTAATAACAGTTCATACCTTGTTAGAATAGCTATGAAAGGTAATGCCATGCTTGCGAGTGATACCCAGCAATTGTAGCATGTTAAAATTAAAAAAAAAAAAAAAAAAAGTGTAGGAACTAATATTAAGCCTTGTTGAACACTACAGCCACCATGAAGCATTACCAATATTTGTGGAATAAAACCCTCTTAGATAAGAGCTAAATCACTAAAAGACAAAGGTTTAGTTTTTCCCCCATGTAATATTTAAATAAACTCAGCAAGCAATATAGAGGTAAAGGACTTCAAGCATGTCCTCATTCTTTTACAGAAGACCAGAACTTTCAAATACCCACCTTTGGGGGGTTAAACGGGTAGGTTTCTGGGATTTTTATTTCAAGCTGATATCTGCCACCTTAAAGGAGAAAAGAAACCAAATTTTTAAGCAGGATAAATTGAACCAAGTGTATTTTCTTCTGTGATTAAATTTGTGATTTGAGTGTGTACCTTCATATGGTGTATCTGGTGGTCCTGCTATTTCGCCTCTCAGCTCTGTGAAGTTCTCGTCTACCAGATCAACTTTGATCTGGTTTTTACTTGTCTAGAGATTGGGACAGATAACAGAACCAACAATGTGTTAGAAGAAATTTAGAGATACTTTGACACTTTTCCATCCAGTTTTTGGTCACAAACATTACATTCAGAAAGTGAGGCCTCTGACAGGCCTGACTCAGGTGATTTTTACAGAAATTAAAAGTATGTTTTCTACTTCTAAAGGGTGTCTTTGTAAAACATTTTGTTTGCTAGTGGAGCAAAGCAACTTAAAATTAAAAAAGAAGAAACAAGAACTCTGCTTGAAACACAGATGAATAACAATCATCCCATAAACCTCCCACAGTGACCACAACCAGCTGATTACAAGCTGGTAAAGAGCTGAAGCAAAACATGAGGCGCTAATGCTAAATGTAGATGGGGAATCAAAACATCGCTTCCCTGAAGTAGCTTAAAACAGCTAAACTGAGCTGACACCAGCTCATTTACTGAGTCGTGATAATCCATTAGACATTGGTACAGTTTGTATAAAATAACTTTGTATAATTTTGATAAATGTCTACGGGCATCGCTGATAACAGCAGGCCCGCCACTCTGTGAATCCCCGGTGTTTCCTGAACACCCACCTGACATGCCACGAGCGCTCCTGCCATTTCTGAAGCTAACGCTAGCTTAAGTTCTGGTGTTCGGGCCTGACCTGATGCAACACAGAACCAACACCTCGACGGGTGATTCCTGTCCTCCACCGCAACCTTACAGTCCACTGCACATGTTAACAGAGTCGAAATGAAGAGCAAAGAAGGAGCTGTGAGGAAGTGAAAGCGGTCGGCGATGTAAACAAACCTCCTCGCTTTTGAGAACTTCTTTGAACTCTCTCTTGATCCTTTGGACCGCAATGTTAGCCATGGCTGTCTGCTGAGCCGCCGCCGCCGCCGCCTCAGAGCTGCACCCGGGGCTTCTCCCGGTGTTGTCTGTGTGGGGGTCGCCTTGCCTTCTGCTATTCACACTAAAGGAGCTCCTTCACTTGTACCATTTAGCACTTCATTTCAGCTCAGACAGAGAGCTCACCGTCGCCTGCTTGCCTGCCAGCGCAGAGTCAGCGTCAGTCAGTCATTGAGTCCAGAACATGCTCACACAGAGCAGCTGCAGCATGGAGCACAAGCTAGAACTTTCATTAATGAGCCTCAGTGACACAGGCAGCATGGGCTCCTTTCAAATTGGCTATCAGGACATTTCTCATCTGCTCTCCAGCACTGGGAGAAGGCAGAACTATATAGCTGACTGGTTTTCCTATATGTATTTGTCATTTTCTCTTTATTTAAACTTACGCAGCACAAATTGATTATTTTTAATTACACTTAATTTTAATAATATGACAGCCTAACTGCTTACATAAAAAAAAAAACGTATTTTAACAGTGCAAGGTTACCTGTTTCTTCTATTTGCAGTACAGTTTAGCAGAATGCTGTGTTAGGCTGCAAAGCCACTCAGAGAAGAAACCATTACCCCAAAAGCAACATGAAATTCCAGCTTGCAAATGCACAAAGACCTTAACTTTTGGTGATGTGTCCTGTTCTCAAAGTAAACTAAAACTCATAAAAAAAAAAAAATAAATAAAAAAATAAAAATAAAAAAACACTGAAAACTGAGAACACCATTGCCACTGTGAAATTCGGGGGTGGCAGTATTATGTTCTGTTGGTATTTTGTAACAAGATGGAACACCCAGTAAAATAATGCTTGGGGACAAATTGCTCTTTAACTTTGATATTAGCCTTAAACATACAACTTAATCAGCTGCGACATGGCTTAAGGACAGCGAAGTCAATGTTTTGGAGCGTCAAAACTTAACTCTAATGTTTACATCCCTGCTGTTATTTGCATAGTTTTTCTTATTTCAAATAACATTCCTGCTGTCATTTGCACATCTCTGTTTTTTTTACAGTTTTATTTTCACTTTCTTGTAAATAGGCTGTTATTTTTTTAATGCAGAATTAAATATATACTTTTTTAATTACCCTACTCAGTTGCCCATTTCTTTGGATCATGTATGCTATTTTTAATACCTGTAGAGTACTTTATGTTGAAAATTTGCCCTACAGTATGTTAATCTTACTTCTATTTTTATATTTTATTTTTGTGTAAATTTGCATGCTATGCTTCGATTGCCTGTCATTTTGCTGCTGTTACACCTGAATTTCCCCACTGATAGATAATAAAGGTTAATTCTATTCTATTCTATTCTATTCTATCCATCGCAAGGCTCTGGACTCAGTCCCATAGAAAACTAGGAATTTTAATGATTTGATTGTCTCATGTTTCCAACAGAGCACTTTGCTCACAGACAGCAGGGTTTAAATGGAGAGGTTACTTCCTACTGCTTCCCCTAGCTATTGGTATTTTTTAACTGGAATGTTAAATATATATATATATATATATATATATATATATATATATATATATATATATATATATATATATATATATATATATGTGTGTGTGTGTGTGTGTGTGTGTGTGTGTGTGTGTGTGTGTGTATGTATGTATGTCTGTATACTATATCTATCTATCTCTCTATCTCTCTCTCTCTCTCTCTCTCTCTCTCTCTCTCTCTCTCTCTCTATCTCGCGCGCGCGCGCGCGCGCGCGCGAGAGAGCGCGAGCGCGACGAGAGCGCGCGAGAGCTGGACTATTTGTTTACTATTGCGAGTAAATGATTTCTGCTTCAGTGATTGGCTTAGAGACCTGCCTATCAAATATTTGGACCAATGGCAGAAGCGCGTTTCACCACGCGCATGTATGGTCGGAAGGTTCTGTGTGTTAAAGTAAACACGGAGAGATGGTTGACATGTCTGCGGTGGTTTGACGGTGAATATCGGCATCAGCGGCGCTGCAGTAGAGCAGCACAGGCCCGATAAAGGCACTCAGTCGTTCCTGAGTATCTCCAAGCTCAGGTAAGTCGTTTTTCCTTCTTTGGTTTTTTAAGTTGTGTCTCTAATCGAGAGAATTCAATGTTAAAAAGAAAAGGAAATCAGAACAAGGCAGGGCGTTTTCTCCTCCTCATCTGGCTAGACTCGGACGAAGCTAGTTTGCTAAATATGTTCCAATAGCACAGACGGTGAAAACCGAAAGGGTTTGAGTAAAAAGTGGAAGCCGTGGTTTGAAAAACTCTGTTTTTAGTAATGATAGGGAACGATAGGATAGGATCAAGTGACCAGTTGGTTTGTTTTTACGTTGCTCTACAGATGTGCAATTGTTAGCCACCTGCGGAACTGCGCTGTTTAAATGGTAGATGATAAAACTTAACAAGCCTATATAGAAACTCTGCATCCCAGGGTACCGTTTCAGAACAATTTAACAGAAACATCTATTTGAAAACGTGTTTTTAGCTTTTCAGAGCAACTAGCTTATTCTAAGGTTGTGAAAATATACAACTCCAGGCAAAGTTTGGCTAAATCTCCATATAGTTTTAACAGCTGTGTCCAAAGATTACACAGAGTGTTACAGAAGTATTCACACCTCCTTAAATTTAAATCTGAAATGTGTGGCCTGCATTTATATTCATCCCCTTTACATTTAACACCCCTAAATAAAATTAAGTTCAACCAACTGCCTTCAGCAATAACCTAATTTCTAAACTGAGTCGTCCTGTGATTAATTTTAATCTCAGTAAAAAAAACAACTGATTTTATCTGAACAAACAGCCTCATGGCCAAGGAACACAGTAGACACGTCATGAAGAAAACTGTGAAAAGGTTTTAAAGCAAGGTTAGGTTATAACATAATATCCTAACCATTGCCCATTTCAGGTACCCTTTTTTATCTTTCATCCAGAAATGGCAAAGCTAAAAACCTATCAATACATGGCCGTCCACATAAACTGAGAGGATTAGTAAGAGCAGCATTTCAGAGCCTGTTGGGACCTTTGACGGGGCTGCACAGATTCACGTCTACAGTTGGTGAACGTGTTTATAGGACGATTTTTAGTTATTTACTGTATAAATCTGGCCTTGATGGAAGACTGGCTTGAAAGCTGTTTTTGGAAGAAAGCCATACGATGTCATATTTTCAGTTTGCTACAAACCAATCCTGGACACAGAAGACATGTGGAAGAAGTTTGTGGTCTACATGCCAAATTCTACATGTGACACCCCCCCCAAAAAAAAAAAAAAAAAAAAAAAAAAAAAAAAAAAACTAACATTGCAAATCACCCAAAACAGATCACAGCCAACTTGGAACATGGTGGTGGCAGCATTGTGCTGTGGGAATGCTCTTTCTTAGTAGGGACAGGGAAACAGGTCAGAGTTGATGGGAAGATGAATGGAGCTAAATACAAGCAATCCTGAAAGAGAACTTGTTAGAGGCTGCAAAAGACTTTAGGCTAGAGATGGGGTTCACCAATGACTTTATCAATAATCTAATGAATAATAATTATTATAATCAGAAATAAATAAATGATTAATCAATGACTTTAAACATACAGCCAGGCCTACAATGGAGAGATAAAAGCATGCTCATGTAGGCCTGTCGCAGTAATCAATTAATCGCATGTTAAATTAAAATGATCTTGATCATTTCCATTCCGATGATGCTTTTTTTTTTTTTTTTTTTTGAAGGGCAATTTTGTTTTCAGAGACATCATCATAAGCCATGTCATCTATGGTTTCGGTTCTGTGTGGTTTTTATTTCCATATTTATTTATTGTTTTTGGTTGTTTTATTTTGGATATTTAAAATATCTCCAAAAAATTATGAAATACACACAGAATATCGGGGGGAAAATAGAAAAAAATACATAAGGAAAACAATGACGCTAAATAAAAAATATTGCTAAATAAATACAGAATATGGAAAAAATTAAAAAAAACATAAAACGGGGATAATAAATTTTTAAAAATGCTAAATAAGGAAATAAATTTAAAAAATTAAAAGTCAACTAATAAAACAAGATTGGAAATAAAATTGAAAATTAAATAATGTTAAGTCTTCTTCATAAAATGAAGTTCATTGGTCTTTGAGAGGGCAAACCTGCATTATTATACCATTATCAATATATCACTTACATAATTTTTTTTTTTAGTTTTTGAGACTATTTTTATCGTTTATCGCAATAATTTCTGGGACAATTTATCGTCCAGCAAAATTTGGTATTGTGACAGGCCTATGTTCATGTGTTAGAATGGCAGAGTCAAAGTGTAAACCTTAATCCTGTTGCGAATCTGTGGAGACTTTATGTTCGTAGATATTCTTCATACAAAACTGACTGAGGCTGAAATTTCAGTTTCTATATGAGCAAAGCTGGCAGAGCCATCTCCCAAATGACTTCAAGCTGTAATTACAGCATAGAGTGAGTCTAAAAAGTATTGACTCTGGGTGAAAGAATGTAGATTGACTCCACACTGTTCAGATTTATTTTTAAAACAATACCATGGATCATTTTCCTTCCACTGCACTTTTTGTTGGTTCTTCACATAAAATCAGAAAAAGATAAATTGCAGTTTATGGTTTGTAACCTCAAAACTGTGAAAAGATTTAAGTAGTATGGATATTTTAGCAAGGTACTATACAGGTGAAACGAGAGGAATTGGTTGGTAAATTCAGCGTTGGATTATAAAAACACTTCCATCTAGTGTTATGCATCTCACTGGTATAAGTGAGCTCTCAACATAGACTATCCTATCAGAATAGCTCCTGAAATTTCACAAATGATGGTCCAAAAGAAGGGGAAAAAACATGTAGAGGATGGAATAAGGTATCTTTTGAACATGTTGGTTCATTTTAGTGTGGGAGTAGACTTTGACCAACTGCAGCATCTGACCTCTGGTCACTTGGGCTGCTTTGTGCACACTGGGATTTAATATTGCTTTACTTGATGATGACCTGGAGCGTCAGGAAAGCTCGGGAATCCATTTAAACTTCATTGGAGTAAATGTTGCACAGCACTGTAAGGGGTGGATAATCTGAACAGAGGTATGGCACATTCAGTTTGGGTTTTTTTTTTCACCACTGGTAAATATCTGTGAATACATTACATTACTCGATCTTTTATTTCATTAGCATAATCTCAAATTGAAAATGGGGAAAATCCATACTTTTAGTTAATTTATTCAGTGGGAAAAAGAAACTGTTGTTCAACAATAATTGTTTTTAATCATAATCACTGGTGCTGTTGTTGGTGGCACCCCTACTAACTTCTGTAGAATAAATGTAACTAAAGCTTTTTTTTTTTTTTTTTTTTTTTTTTACATTTATGCTTTACTTCTTTAAAGTGTGTCAGAAATCCTAAAAACCTTTAATCTGTAATCCGTGACCTGTGTTTCAGACATATGCTATAAATATGACTTGACATGGAGGTCCTTTTCTCGAAGCCACCCTTCAAAATGAGAAAGGCAAGAGAACATCGCAATCAATTATGTATAGGCTGATCTTTCAAAGTCAGAAAATGACAAAAAAATAAAATAAAAATGGCTGCCTTGCCGTTATTTATAGTCTGAACAATCGCTGAAACGTTTAGAGCAACAGGAACCTTGACAAACAAGGTCGGATCTCATCTCTATGCGCAGAGTGAAGGTGTGGTAAGGGAGGTAAAAAAAAAAAATAATAAAAAAAAAAAAAAAAAATTAAGAGTATCATTTTAATGACAACTAATTTAGGGGTCTTAAATGACTTGGAGAGAGTTAGATGGACAATCCAGAGGGCCAAAACACTGGCATTCAAGATACAAGATAGTAGAAAACAGAAAAGTGCTGTTAAAATCTCCCCTCTGGCCTCAGTATCAAACAAGATGATAACGTAGTGCTTGGTGACTCTCCTTAGCTGAGGAGTCTCCTCCCCCTTTTGTATGAGTGTGTGTGTTTGTCTGTCGAGCAACAATACAGCACTGACAAGAGGCAGCATTAGATTTCTATCAGTTGTTCATGAATGCCCTACTTACACAGAGTGCCTCCTGCTTCAAAGGTGGATTCTTGCTGGTGAGAAATGGCTGAAGGAGGCTTCGACCCGTGTGAGTGTATCTGCACTCAGGAGTATGCTATGAGGCGCCTCATCAACCTGGTAAGGAGGAAAACTGGAAGCATTTCACTCTGCTTTACACAAACACTGGTTGATCTTTAGGGCTGGGATGGGGGGGGGGACAGTGAAACCTGCCGTTAGTACGTCTTGTCAGGTGAAAATGTCGTAAAGTAGGCGAGTTTCAACAGCTTGTTAGGAAATGAAAGTATTCCCAGAAGGAGACCGGAATGACACATCCTGGTTCCTGTTGTGTGTTTGTCTTTGCTCTTCAGTGACGTCTGCCTTCTGTAACATCAGAGTGATTTTACGTTTAATGTATTATCTCTAACTAGAGACGAATGTGTTGTCGAAGATGAGATTAGTATTTGTAATAAAAGCTACGCCTCTCGTCATGGTTTCAGTTTCCATGTGACCTTATTTTCTTTTTTTGCTCAGCTGTAACTCGTGTGGCAGGCTGCAGTTAGCTGAGAACTGGAAGCCACTCAGAGCTTTCTGATTTGCTTACCACATAAAGGGGTGTTGTCCTAATGACGGAAATATCTCAACTAGTATTTACTAGTCAGGTCTTTGAGGGATCATGAGCAGGAATGTTATATATCAGAAGCTATCGTAACACTCGGTGGCATAAAGTTTCTTTCATTCCTTTGGTGTGTTTTATAAAATGTTTCTTCTTTATCTTCAGCTCAGGCAATCCCAGTCGTACTGTACTGACATCGAATGTCCTCAGGAGTGTACGTATGCCCACCACCTAAAGTGCTCCGTGTCAGACTGCATGACACAACAGTGGAAACGTGGCCGTTGACGCTTGCTCTTCTGTTTCTGCACAGTGCCAGGCCCCAGTGGGTCAGTGGGTGGAGGAGGTGACCTGACCCTGCCTATGGTTCTGATGGGGTGGGTGGTGGTGGCTCTGGTCCTGTTTTTGCTGCGCCCATCCAGCCTCAGAGGAACCCGTCCTTCTGGCAAACCTTCTGGACCTCACAATGTCAGTATTGATCAGACCCACTTTAAATTATAAAGAGATGTCAGCTTTTTGAAATTTCACATTTCCACAATATGGAAAGCATAAATATGGTTCTTCCGGAGGGACATGTCTTTTCTACATTTTGTCACTTAACAACCACAACTTCAATGTGTTTTGTTTGGATTGTATGTAATGGCCCAACACAAATTAGTGCATACAGTGGAAGGAAAATGATACATGGTCTTCAAAAATTATTCACAGAAAGAAATGTGAAACCAAGTTAGGCATGTGTTTATGAACTCTGAATCAATACTGTGTAAAACCACCTGTCGCTGCAATCATAGCTTTGAGTATCTAAAAACTGACATTTTCACGATAGTTCAAGCTCAGTCAGGTTGGAGAGTATCTGTGAACACAGATACTAAATTGAGTTTAGTTTTGGACTTTGACTGGGTCATTGTAACACATATGGGAGTGTCATTGGAGAAGTGGTGCCTCCTGCTGGCTGCTAACAACAGGGAGAGCTTTTTACGTCCGTTGTCCAGGACTGCACTACATTTGATCTATTTTAGCTTGAAGCTTGTGTTGTTAATGGTAGACTGAACGTATTAATCAGCAAATCTCAATGGTTTTCAAACTTGGAACTGGTTGAGTTTGATCTCACTTCACAATGAAGCTCCTTCAAAAGTGAATATGTTCCCTTGTTACTCTCATCAGTTTCAATATATAGTGGGAGTTCTTGAACATTTCATCCATCCACGTCCTTTTTTAGACATTTCTAATGCCATTGCACTTGAGCAACTTGTTTTTGTGACTGTTGATGTTCACATTTATTATTCTAGCAAAAAAATATATATATTCCTAAGTTTCTTCTAAGTATCAATAAAAGTAGCCCAAGTACCACCAGCTCCACTTGTTCTATAGTTTGAGCAGTGACGTGTAGGCAGGTGAGGCAGTGCCTCATCGTCATTATAGGGAAAGTACTAACGATAAGAGAAAATCAATTTGTCAAGTTTATTTGTACAGCACATTTCAGCGACAAGACAGTTCAAAGTGCTTTACATCATAAAAACATCATACCCTCACCTGCAATAAACATTTAATTTTGTCAAATGCCATCATCAAAATCATCAAGCAAATATACATCAAATATATTGATCAATGCTCCAGTTATTAATAAAGCAATGCTAAACAGGTGGGTTTTTAGCCTTGATTTATAGGAACTCAGTGTTTTGGCTGTTTTGTAGTTTTCTGGAAGTTTGTTCCAGATCGGTGTTGCATTAAAAACTGAATTCTGCTTCTCTGCAATTTGTCCACTTGACTATTCTATAAATTATTTTGCCTATGATTTCAACATTTTCGTGGTTTGCTGAATTTAAGCATTGCCTGTTTAGGTAGGCGAAGGAACAGCTCATCACTGCCTCACCCCTGTCTATTGCTGCTATAAATACTTGATTACACATGTTGATGTTCCACAGTCTAATATATTTAATTAATATGTGTGGCATATTTAGGTTTTCTTGTCAGCCATAAATGTGCAGTGAAATGCATTCCACATTATTAACAAACTATTTGTAAAAATTATTAAAAACCATGTATTGTTTTCTTTCCATGTTCCAGTTAACTACTTTGTGTTGGTCTGTCACATAAAATCCCATTAAAATACATTGGAGTTTGAGGTTGTAAAATGGGGAGAAAATGTAAAAACAAACGCTCAAAATTATTAATATAAATATGAATAATTTAAAATGGTTGGGCATATGCTCCCTTATCATCTTCAGAAAGTCAATTGGTAACTGTCTTGGTTTGCAGAGTGAAAGGAGGGAGCCCCCAGCACCACCTGTGGATTAACACTGAGTCAGACCACCAGCAAATCAACCAGCTGCTCGGACTGGGCATGCTCTGTTGGTTACTACTGTGAGCAGGACAACAGCATCTTCCTGTCAGCCTTAAATCGCATATCTTTTTCTTTTCATTACCTGGTTACAGTTTTTGTTCTTTGACCATCGGTACTGAAACCGGCCTGACACTGAATCAGTAAAATCAACACAGATTTATTTGTTGCTGTAATCATGTTCTATATAGGCTAAAAATATTTTTTGCACATATAAACATACTAACAGTATAAGCGGTTATTCTAATCCCTCTTTGGCTTTTCTCTCTCTACTTTTTTTTTTTTTTTTTAATATGCATTATGATTGAAAGCTGCATTCAATGCATTGCATAATAATTCAAGTTTATAATAAGCAGTCTGTCATTAACTGTATGTAATCCAGAAAACTGATCCTTTAAGCGTCTTCCAGCATATGTACCACTTATTTTCATTTACAACTCAGGATCTTAAATATCAGCATATTGCTTATTCACAAAGTCTTAAATCAGGATGTGTGTTTGAGGTTGAAGTTGGTCCCAGATCTCAGCTGTGATGTTAACGGACCATTAGAACTAGGACATTAACTCTGAATGAAGGAACGGACGACCTGATTAGGGCGGAGATGCTGGAAATTGCTCATTAGGTGGTTTCCATTCCCGTTTCCAGTCTTGCTCAGTCAGGAGTGGTGGTAATTTTCCTGAGATCTCTCTAAAACATTCCATACTTTAAGGTTTAAAATTGTTACTTTAAGTTGTGCCAGTAAAGATATGTCAGGAGTTTACGTCTTTATTCAGTCAAAGACTTCCCTGAAATAATTCGAATATCTTAGCTCTTGAATCAGGATTTTCTTTTGGAGTGTTTTCAAAGTTGTGACTTAATCTTGCTTTTGCTGTTTACAACAAATCACCTTAGATCAGGTTCTTAAACTGTACCAACAAATCAGTCAGGGTAGACTTCTTTTTGAGAAGTGTAATAATCCAAAGCATGACTAAATATGTATAGTTAAGCAGTGCCAATGTAAATTTATAGTTCTGAAATTCATTTGAAGCACTTTTTACAAAAAAAAAAAAAAAAAAAAGCAATACAAAGCTGTTTGAGAGGGATGCAGTGAAGTCTGCAGGCTTTTTTTTTTTTTTTTTTTTTTTTTTTTTTCTTTTTTTTTGTGGTCAACATTTGAGTTACTTGGAACAATACTTAGTGATACATCAAGGTCTATTTTTCTAAACATATTTGTTCCTCTTTTTACATGACCATGCATTCCGACACAATCAGCCCAGATCCACTACCTAAACCAAGATATCCTGCTGCTTTCTTTTAAGCTTTATCAGAATTTGTGAACATCTTTCTTATCTGGGCTTTGGGATACTGAAACTTTTGCATTAGCTGTAGGATTGAAGGGTGTTCGGCTGTAATACCTATTGGATATGTGGCTACTTTATTTCAATACCAGCAAATTTCTTCTTTATTTGTTCTGTCGCTGTCAGGATCCCTGGGAAGAGATTAAAGAATCATTAATTTAGGTCGTGGTGTAGAGTGAAGGGGAGAAGATGGGCTTATCTCTAACAAGATAGATTGATTATTTATTATATGACACCTTAAATGATAATCTATCATAGACTAAAAGGGCTTCAGCTATGCACTTTTCTTACAATTAAAAAAAAATAAAGACTTAAATCTGAGCTGCTTGTCTATTGTTTGTTTGTTTTAATAAAATCATGAATTTCTTTGTAATTCTTCAAGTGTTGCTAAGGAAATATCAGCCTTTATTTTAACAAAAAAAAAAAAAGTTGGTTAATCACTGTCACTTCATGATTTAGAAAGGGTTACAACTATATGTTTACATTGGGGCAGGTTGGGTGAGCTAGTCCCCCACCACCTCCAAAAAATAAATGAAATCAAGTGAAAACTTTTTTTGTATTTACTTAGCTTGTCCTTTATTAAAATTGGTTTGAAATGAAACTTTTAAATGTGACAAGCAGAAATGGAAGAAATCTGTAAGTATACTGCTGTAAGTACCATTAAGCCCAACGTTATTCATAAAATACAATTCAAAAGGATTAGGGCCACTGAAAAAAAAAAAATCTTTTTTGTTTTTTTCCACTGTCCCTTCTGTACTTTTTGTTACTGCAGTTCCAAAAAGATTTTTCAATTGATCATTCAAACGTGTACAAATACGTCGAAAAACAGAAATCACTTTCTTTAAAAAACCAAAAACCTTTTTTAGCATTATTTTCTTCTTCAACCTTTATTTAACCAGGATATGACTCCTTGAGATCAAAGATCTCTTTTAAAAGAGTGTCCTGACAACAAAACAGTTAAACTGTTTGTTACAAAAAAAAAACCAAAAAAAAAAAAAAAAACCAGTACAATATCAATAACGTCAATAAACAATTTTATTCTCTTCAGAGAGATGCCAATCTGAATGGTAGGACTGTTAACATTTTTGACTTTTAGTAAAGCGGTCGAATCTTGGCATGTTCTCTCTGGGTAGTTTGGCTTTCTCATTCAGTCTAAAAGCATGTATGTTAGGTTAATTGTTCTTTACTAATTGCCAGTTCATGTAAGTGTTGGCAAAAAGTTATTTAAAGTATGAAAAACAAAATAAGCTACGGCTATAAATAGTTAATCTTTCGAGCATGCGCAGTGTTGACCTCTAACTCTCGTCTCCCTGGGTTACCATCAACGACTCCTTTAGTTCAAGCAGCAATGCTAGCTCGGCTTTGGTTAAATGGCCTTTTTATGTAGGTCTATGTTATTTGTAACAACATAAGGTAATCTTTCATGCGGAGTTACTTCAACGTTAAATGTTGAGTACTACAAAATAGGAAGTAGCTTAGAGGCTAAATGGCATCAGCAAAGACTTGATGATAGCATGCTAATGCGAATGAGCGCGAGCTGTTCTCCATAGTTTGGTTTACATGATGACAGATCAAGGGGTAAGGACACTGGCGTATACAAAAAGTCCGAAAACATCGAAAAGAACTACATTCCAGGTAAGATCTTTTATGTATTTACTTTAGATTTTAAACCAGTAAAGCGTAAGTCATGTAAACTCCTGTTTAAACAATTCTGTTGTAGGATGAACTTCAGGCTGCTGTGTCTTCCAGGGCAAGCAAAGCAAAAGCAGAGCAACACTTTTATTATGATGACATTAATGATGAGGAAGATGGTAAGTGGTCCCAACATAGAAAAGAACTATCGCAGGAAGACTGCAAAACTCTGGAACAAAAGATGAGGACTTTAAAGTTACCAGCAAAACGTCTCTGTAACATCAGTCAGTACTGGAGTTTATCATCTAAAAAGTGACTTGTTATAGTCAGCTTATCTATTTGTTTAGCTGTGTTGTTGTAAATTGCTGTTTAAAATCTACTCTTCCAAAATCGGTATTTCACACACAGACCTCTCTTGTGGCATCACAAAAGGTAGCTGATTTTATATCCAACTATATTTTCCTATTTTTCCTTTGTTTGAATGTTTTAGTGGGATTAATCCTTCAAAGGTTCTTACTTGCATTATGTATTGCTGTAGAAAAATTTTGAGCTGTGAGATGTGAAAAGACATGAATTTCAGGGAAATTTGGCAGCAAAAAAATACACAGAAGATGTTTGTTCACAAAAAAACCCCAAAACAAAACAAAAAACACTGGTGCAGACTAGAATTGCAAACGTTTACTCTTAAAAACTTCCAGCAACCACAGCAGTGGCAACAATGCACAGATGTCTATTACATAGAAGAATTCAAACAGGACTACACCCAGTTTGACACCAGCAGAACCCTCTGAAGATAATCAGGAGATGAAGATGTTTGCTTTATCTTCACCATCCACAGGAGCATCCATCAAGGCTTGAGGATTATCAGTTTTACTGAGTCAAATACCTAAAGTTGAATCTGTTCCAACTCTAATGCTTCAGGAAATCTGTTGGTAGTTTACCGTGTTGTAATGATAAATTGACTGAACTTATACGGCATTCAGAACACTTTTACACTAGAGCCACATTCGAACCTCACTCACAAACACACATATATTCACACTCTAATTTAAGCTCGGTATTCAGCTTGGGTTTAAGTACCTTGCCCAAGGGCACATCAACATGTCCATAAAACTTTGTGAAATCCTGCTGTGGAAACATACACTTTTCTTTCATTGAAAATAAATAAGCCACTGACTAGTATATGTAAGATAAAATTATTTAGTCCAGTGACTGAATTTGCCTTTTACTTGCTGTTTTTTCAGATTTTTTGAATGAACTCCTAAAATCAAGAAAAAAGAGAATTGATGCCTTCAAGGCTGGAAAGAGTAAAGCAACATTTAACACCTTTGAGCTTTCAGATGAAGAAGACAAACACAGCAAGCCAAAGAAAGTTTCATTCCTAAAAGCCCAAAGAAGCAGCTCTAACTCAAAAGACACATCAGCTTCCGAGCCACATGAGTCCCCTAATGATGGAAATGTCCATAATGACAGCTCTCTGTCTCCTCGGGGCTCCACAAATGTTAATGACGAGAACTCACAAATGAATCAGTCTAGTGAAGAACCTACAAATTGTCTACTCACAAAACAGACCTCAAGTCTGTCGTATCAAACATCAGACGACGCTTTTTCTTTGCCATTACCGTCTGACGGCAGTGTGGTGGAGACGCCAGGTCCAGAAGAACAGAAGACCAATTCTGTAGTGGAAGAAACCTCCCAGATGCCACCAATATCTGCACCTCACCTCAGCAGCACTGTTTCAACTGGTCTGTTTTCATTAGCTCTTTCGTACTGTTTTATTAAATTATACAAGGTTGTAAAGAGTTATCCTCATATTTCTCCTTTGTTTGACTATCCAGACAGTGTTCCAGAGATGGAGCCACCTCGACCCAAACCTCGGCAGAGGACGCTTGGACTGAAGTCACGCATTTCACAGAAGAAAGTGGAGGAAGAAAGTGAATTTCAGGATTTTAGCAGACCTCAAACATCTTCTATGTCCATCCCCTTCTCAACTGATGCATCCAGCAACATAGCAGTAAGAACCCAGATTACAACATTTTTATTTATATAACTTTAATTTAATTAAGTCTCTTGAGATTAACATGTCTTCCTAAGTTTTTTCTGTCTGTGAAAGTTTGAAAGTAATATCAAAGTACATAAATGAAATAAAACAGTCAGCATATTACAGGTAAAAGGTACACCCTTCAGTAACACAGTCTTGAAAAGAGCTTTAAACTCTCCCAGACAGACAACAGTAAGCTTTAACGCACTCTGAAAATTGCTAGGACTGTACCCAAATAGAAGTGGAGTTGTTTACCCAGTATAGCTTTGTACATAAAGGAATAGCATAGCTTCTGTCCCCATTACTTTAAAGAGGCCCAAGAAACCAGATCATAAAGTACACAGTGATACGATTTGTGCATTGAATTTTTAATAAAACATGAAGAGCAGTGATGCACAGAATCTAAACTGCAAAGTGTTTGAGGAAGTGTCATGAATATGCCACGGATAATAGCACTATATTAAATTATAGTCCTGTATAATTAATCAGTCAGTTGCATATATTCATTAAGCTACCGATATATTAGTCTGATGTCAATTCTTTAACGTTTCCAGGGGACTGGAAAGGTTCCAGATAGAGTAGTGCAAAAATTTCCAACCTTCATTTGGAAGCAAAACAAAACATTTTTTAACAGTCACACATTTACAGCTGATCAGACTGGACCTCGCTGACAGCACATCTTTCTCCTGATGGATTGTCAGCAGGTCTCGCTACCGGATGCTCTAGTCTGGAGCTGTGAAAATCAGGAGACAATCTGAAATGACTTGTTGGCAGAGGATGGTTTCACCATCGACTAGCTTTAACAGCAACAGAGATGTTTCCACACAAGACCCCTGAAAATCCTCCAAAGTCCTTAATCCACCAAAACAACACATTCAGATACCTTGAAAATGATCATTGTAACCATATCAACATTCAAAGCATAAAATTCTTAACCATTGCATGAGTAGATTCTTAATTTAAAAGTGTAACACAGTCATTAATAATTAAAAGCTATAAACATAATTCCAAAATGATTCAGGTATGTAGATTTCTCATTTGGAAAGAAACCCAGTGTGACCCTGAAGGCTTCAGCTCTGAACACCATGAATGGTGACCATAATGTTCTCTTCAAGCTACAATACTGGAGATGACATCTGTGTGAACATGAAAGGTGAAATATGTCACATAATAGAGAAGAGCATAGACTTCACGTATAGATAATGTCCATGTGGTCGCAGATATGGCTTGAACAAGTTTTTTTCTGACTGATAAAGTTGATAATAAAGCCCCAGCTTGCTCTCTTCTGAGTTATTTCAGTTTGTGGGATGATAACTGAAATACCAACAAATTTTTATAAAGCATGTTTAAAACAGCCAGGGTTGACCAGAGTGCTTTTTTTTCTGATATGAGTATGATTTCTAGAAAACAGCAGTTAATTATTGTGTTGCTGATTGCAGTGGACAGATGGAGATCAGACAGCCTCATGTAGCCCCGGCAAATGGTGTTCAAATAAGAGCAAACAGTCACAAGTCGTCACCAGGTCTACGTTTGATTCTGGTTCCAGAGGTAATTACAGACACGCTCTGCAGTGTGAAATCAGTGATACAACTCACTCTTCCAGCTGACGTTTCATTTACTGTTTTAGAAGGATTTATATCTGATGACAGCAAGGAGCAAGGGAGACACTATTCTTCGTCATTTGAGGAATTTATTGTGAGTCATTCTGTGCGTCATCGAGCATGGCTGTGATGGCTTGTCTTTTGTAACACACACATTTGACTTGATTGAATTTTCCTCTCAGGGACACCCAGAAGATCCCTCAGATCAAAGCTCTCATGCCCCTGAAAAGTCTTTTGATACCAAGTGAGTGAAGCAGGTTTTACTAATGTTGCTGCATGAAGGAAACTGAAAAATAATCAGTGTTGTTTTTTGGGGGTTTTTTCTGGCATTAGGACATCCAGTTCTCACTCTAAGACCACTGAGAGGTCTCAGAGTGCCTGCTCCAGGAAGGTGGAATCAAAATATTTGGGGACTCTCAAAGTTCTGGACCGGAAACTGTCCTTACAGGAGTCTTCTCCACAAGCAGCAGAATCTATCAGAGCTGCAGTTTACCAGGTCAGAACGAGTCCACATTCAGTCACCATAGTGTTTGATATGAGTTTTGTTTTTTGTTTTGTCATGTGGTGAAGGAGAATGTTGAGTCAGAGGTTCCTCCGGCACTGAATTGTGGTCTATCATTTAGTAAATGAAGATGTCAAAATGTGTTCTATAATTTACATTTATGCTGCTGGTACAGTAGAAGAACTGAGCACACTGAGCGTCTGCAATCAAAGATTTTTGTCTTTGCACTACAATATAAAATTACTGCGCTAGTTTTAACCATGAGATGGGAGGTATGTTTCAGTGTCTGCGGCTTATTACACTGCCTTGCAAAACTATTCACAGTCCTTGAATTTTATTTTGTCACATTATACCCTCAAAGTTCAATGTGCTTTATTTGAATTTATGTCAAAGCCCAACATGAAGTAATGCGTAATTATGTAGAAGAAGGAAAAAGATACATAATTTGTAGAAGGTTTTAAAAAGTCAGGATCTTAAAAAAAATTCTAGCATGTTTTCATTTCCAGGCCACTGAACCAGTACTTTGTAAAACCACCTTTCACTCCGGGATTTCACTTGACACATAATGACCTTTGCCTGTTTGTTACTACCCACAAGTCTTTTTTGGATATTACTATTAATTATGTATTTACATTACATATCACAATAGGAGTGGCTCAAAAAGAAAAAAGAAAAGTCAAGAGAGAACATGCAGCTGAAGAAGAAAGAAGAGCTTATAAAGGAAAAACAGAAAAAGGTGAATCTCAGCTTATTTCTACCATCTCTAAAGTAAACATGAACACATAGTTATTAATGTTACATGAGCACTGCTGGTCGTCTGTCTGTCCACAAACAGGACAGGGAGTCTAAAAAGGAAGATGCGATCGCCTCTTATGAAGCTTGGAAAGAAAAGAAAGCGGAAAGCCTGAAAGCCAAAGCAAAAGAGAGACAAAATACGATTAGAAAACAGCAAAGAGAGAGTGAAGAGAAGGAAGAAAAAAGACAATCTGCCAAACTGGTACAGATACAAATTATTTTGAATTGATTTGGAAACTATAATAGTCATGAATGTGTATAAGCTTGACACTGAGCAGTGTTTCGATAATAATGATTAAAGGTGTTTGAGAACTGGAAGCGTGAGCATGATCAGCTGCTCAGAGACAAAAACAGAAAGCAGAAAGTGGCTGAAAGTAAACAGAAGCTGCAGAAGCAGGAGAAAGAAGAAGAAAGGCAGAGAGACAGCAAATCTGCTTTTTCTGACTGGTGAGTATAAATTACTGGTGCAGTGGTCTCAAATTGCATTCCTCGAGGGCCAGAGTCCTGCAACTTTTAGATTTCTCTCTACCTCAGCACACCTGGCTCCAGTATTAGCTCATTAGCAGAGCTCTGTGGAGTTTGACTGCATGCTAGTGAGGCAGTTTCACCATGGAGTTCAAGTGTGTGGGACAAAGGACACATCTAAAAGTTGCAGGACTCTGGCCCTCGAGGAATGCAGTTTGAGACCACTGTACTAGTGTATCTGTCTCTGCTTTTAAAATGATTCCAACTTTTTCTGAAATGACTGAGGGAAGTGTATTGCCACTCCATCCTTATAATGTATGGAGTAGATTCAGTCCATCCTCACACCTGCTGAATATGCCTCTGTCCTGCCTCATGCTCATCCATGTAGTTGTGAAATTCACCAACCACAAGGTGGCACTCTCAGCTGGATGTTCCTGTTTTAACCCCTTCTAAAACAAACACCTTCTGCATGGAGATCAGTGTTACCCCAATCTGTTTACCTCTCCTCTTCACCCGAATAAGGTGCGACCAAAAGAAAGACGTTCTTCATGAAAAGCTGAAGAAGGAGCGTGAGGAAATTAAAACGAAGGCAGAAGAAGAGCAATACCTGAAGGAAGAAAAAGAAAAGATGGCTTTAGAGATGTATGAAAACTGGCTGGTAAGTTCAGCGTGGAAGAAAATCAAAACGGATAGACGGAAACAGAAATATTCATTATTGTTGGCTTTTCAAACAGATAAGAAAGGATCGAGAGCAGAAGAGAAGAAAAGACGAAAGACTGATCCAAGCAATACTTCAGGACAGTCCTCCACCATGGAGCCCTCCAAATAAAACCGTCCCATTTGGAAAGTGACAATCTACAGTCCTGTTATCTTTTGTAATTATTTTCTAATAAGACATCTGAATGTAGACAAAAACGCTTGATGACCTTTTTGAATTAACTGAATGTAATATTTTTCAATAAAGGTGTTCTTTGTGTTACTTTTGAGGTATCACTGACACATTTTTAGCACATTAGGGCATTTAGTACTTGGAGCACAAGCACACTAAAATCTGCCTTGTTTCTATTGAGCTTTAAGAAATGGTCCCTTTAAGAGCTTACCTTACACACCACTCCTGTTGTGATCCTACTCATTTATGCAACAAGGTAATAGTTTCAGATTAGGTCATCAAAATATACAGCTGTCTCCACTGATAAAGATATGTACAAATCTTTACATTAATTATCTTTGCTGTTGTAAAATCCTTCACAAGAATATTTTCTGCCATTCTGTTACAGAGATTTGTCTACCTCCCTCGCATCCATCTTCACTGAGGTTGGATGCCAGAACAACTTAGGTCCTTGCCTGCCTTGTTTATTACTTTAACCTTTTTTTACTTTCTCGGGTACTCTGACTTGTGATAACACTGCTTTAAATTTCTCTACGACCTTTTCCCTGAAAAAGTTGCGTGTTGCTGTTTTTTTCTTAAAGTTCTGGAACAAACCTCTGAGACCTTGATAAAACACCGACATACTAATAATAAGCTACCATGCATGCATACACAATTAAGAGAACAATTAACCTAACAGCTATGCTTTTGGACTATGGGAGGAAGTTGGAGTACCCAGGGAAAACATGCAGGCCAAGGACCTTCTTGCTGCAAGGCAACAGTGCTACAAAGCATAGAGGTGGGCGGATCGATCCAAAAATATTGATAATATCAACACCAAGTCAGTATTTGATCAATACTTTTGTTTCAGATTTCATTATGAAATTTTATTTTATTTTTGTGTTGTAGTTTTAACTCTACCTCAAGAAAGATTTTGTTTTGTTTCTCAACTGATAATTTTGCCCTTTATTTAGAAAAAAAAAAAACAAATTTGTTTTGTTCTGTTTCAGTTTAAGTTGTTAATATGTTATTAAGATATTTTGTAGACACCTATAAACATTGTTTAAATTCTTTCTAAGGTTTTAAAAACAGAATTCAAAGGAAAAACCACAAAAAACACCTAAATGTCAGAAGTTTGATATATCAAACTTAAATAACAAAAAGTATTGGCATCGGTATTGGAATCGGCAATACTGACCCTTATTTATTTGGTATCGGATCCAAATCAAAATATCTGGTTTCGCACACATCTACTACAAAGCGCTACCTTGCAGGATAAACGGGCTGATTCGACTTTAGAGTTTAATTGTGAAAAAAAAAAAAGAAAAAACATGAATACTCGTTTTTTCAGTTGTGTTGTACTTTGTGTTGGTAGCAGATGAAATACAATATAGTAAACGATGATTATAAACTACATTGTAGTTGTAACAAAAACGAAATGTGAAAGATTCATGCTTTTACTTTGAAAATTCACCTCCGGAAGTCTCTTCTAGGAGCATAGGTTGAGTGAGTGATGGAGCTGAGGAACCTCCCTCCGCTCTTTTAAGTTCGGGCAGTATCTCAGAAAGTTACCAGAGGAACCACCGCTTGTCTGAGATTGCCCGCATCCCACTGCTTCCGTCCAGCTTCACGAACCTTCGTCGACTCAAACAGAACCGGAGGACCGGAACTCGCGATTGTTTGGACCCGACGACTCATCTAACAGAGAACCAAGCGGAATCTCCGCACCGCTGAAGTTTACAGATTATCGAGCTGGCAGAGGTAAGGATCTGTTAGCTGGGTTCTGCTAGCTAGCCCAAGTAGTCCATTCATTCACGGCTGGTGGGGGTGGGGGTTTAAATCGCTCACCCTGTGTGTTTTAGAGAAGAAGTAAACAAGTTTCTTCCTGTAATGCTGTGCCTTACTCTGCAGACAGTGAGCTTGCACAGAAAGGTAGATGTTGCGTTAAAGCTCTAAGGTGTGTCTGATAAAGGAGTCCTTTTTTCCCCCTCCAGTGGCAGACGTGGCTTCGCTGAGACGATAAAAGCGTCTTTATTTCCTCCCAGGCTGTGATGGTCCGGGTGGTAACTCACTGTCGGGCTGCTGAACAGCTTCATTTTCCAAAGAAGAAGCTGGATTGTTTAGTTAGGAGTTTGTAGTTCAGCGTCTGTGCTTCATCTTTAGTTATCAGTTGTTTGTGTTTATTTAAAAATGCACTTTTCATGTGGTGCATAGCTGCAACAAGTTATTTTAACTGTACCATGGTAGTTTGATTTGTAAAGATTGGATTTTCCTATTTGAAACATCCAGCATTTGCGCCAACCAGGCTTTTCCTGCCTAATACCGGTTCTGGTTTTACCAGTCTTTTTTTTTTTTCTATAGTAATACACCAAAAAGAAGAACTGGGCTTCAGGATATTTCATAGATCATTTTCAATTAAATGTATGCAGCAAAGCACATGTTCTTAGCTTTTTTTTTTAGTTTTGTCTGTGTGTGTTTTTCAAATAAACTCAACAGGTGTATCACACTACATGCTTTTTTGTTGATGCATCTATTTGTTAAAAAAAAAAAATTCTGTTTTCAGTTTTGATGCATTTAATGACTAGGAACAAGAGGGAAATTCATATTTTTCACTGTTTGATCTGACTTTCACCAGAGAACAAGAAGGGGAAATTGGTGCATCTCTAGTTTTTATCGTTGTAAGTTAAATTTTATAAAGAAACCTTAAAACTTTTTTCCAACAAACTTATGATCTAAAATGAGAATTTATCCACATCTGCGATGATATATGCATAATACTATTCATTAAAGATGCTCTAATCAGGCTTTTTGCTTTATGTTTCATTTCTTCCTCTGTTTCTAGATCAAAAATGGTGGGAGCTCTTAGTTTTGATGCATTTAATGAATGGGGGGGGTGTCATATTTTTCAGTGTAAGCTGACAATCATTGGTCAGAGTTGATTAAGGGAAAACTAGGTGATTATAACACAAAAAGTACAACATATTCAGCAGCTTCTTTTGATAGATGTGGTTTTTAATCCAACAGAAAATTAAAGGAAAACAAGATTATTCCCATTTATTGTCAATTATGTGTCTAACCTCTCTGTTTTTTGTTTATTAATACTCAGAAGTCTCCTTGACATCAGCATCCCTCTGCTGATGGCTGTAATCACTTAGGTTGTCCTTCTTTCCTTTCTTTAAATAATCACTGCTAAGACACACAGCCTTGCTTTATTATGCTGTGAGTACGCAGAGGAAAGTATATACTTTTCTTATATTTTCCTTACGGTTCCTTTGTGGGTGTGTCTTTAACAGATGTTTGAGATAAAACGGATCTGTTGCATCGGCGCCGGGTACGTAGGAGGCCCAACATGCAGCGTGATCGCTCAGATGTGCCCAGAGATCACGGTGACGGTCGTGGACGTCAACGAAACGCGCATTAAAGCCTGGAACTCTGACACTCTGCCCATTTACGAGGTCGGGTATCAGCATTTTTCAAAGCACATGGATGAATGGAGTTTTATGGTCGAACTTGAACCAAAAGCAGCGGGTCACAGTTTATTAACAGCAGTAATGTTGCTGTGCTTCCTTTCTTCTTCTTTTTGTTTTTTTTTCTCCTCTCCATTATCTCACCTTTGACATGCTTGCAGTAAGGTGTGGCTGGTACTAGGCTGACGTGAAGGTTCCACTTCACTTTTTTATAAGCCACAGCTCATCTCTCAAGAGGGTTGACTTAGCAACTCTTGATTAATGTGCTGTTTTACATGTTCCTAAGGAACTCCTCCAGTCTGTGTTTCAGTGAAACCGTGGCTCCATCTCATGGGCCGAGTGAGCCGTTAATTAGTTCCAGACTGTTTCGCAATTTCCCTGCGTCAACTCCAACCACACAGTATTACATCATCATGACGAGTGGTGGTCAGCGTTTGTGAAATACTTTTCCCGCTTCGCACATGCACTAACTGAGCCTCCAACTTCCTCTCGTTTCAGCCGGGACTGAAAGAGGTGGTTGAATCATGCAGAGGGAAAAACTTGTTCTTCTCCACAGACATCCCCTCAGCCATCAAGGATGCAGACCTCGTCTTCATCTCTGTGAGTCACGCAGTCTCATCGCGCTTCAGGCTTGCTGCTGTTTAGGGAGCTCACATTATAACTGCACCTCCTCCGCAGGTTAACACCCCAACCAAGACCTACGGAATGGGGAAGGGTCGCGCGGCCGACCTGAAGTTCATCGAGTCGTGCGCTCGGCAGATCGTGGAGGTATCCGACGGTTACAAGATCGTCACGGAGAAGAGCACGGTCCCCGTGCGAGCTGCCGAGAGCATCAGGCGGATATTTGACGCCAACACCAAACCCAGCCTTAACCTGCAGGTGTGTATTTTTACAGGCGCACAACTCTGTGGTATCTGGATTTGTTTTTGTGTCTTGCTTCTGAAAGTGAGCGTGCCGTTTTAGGTGCTGTCCAACCCAGAGTTCCTCGCAGAGGGAACAGCGGTGCGGGACCTCAAGGAGCCGGATCGCGTCCTGATCGGTGGGGATGAGACTCCGGAGGGTCAGAGGGCAATCAAAGCGCTCTGTGCTGTGTATGAACACTGGGTCCCCAAATCCCGAATCATCACTACGAACACGTGGTCGTCTGAGCTCTCCAAACTGGTGAGTGGACAATATAAACAGTACATGAATACTGGTGTTTTAACCCAAAACCATTTAATCAGAAATTCTGTTCAATGCAGTTCAGGTTTATTTTATAGTGCTAAATTACAACAAATGTCATCTCAAAGCACATTACAAGAGAAACTGGTCTGATTCATAAGTAATTAAGAAGGTCCAAATTCAGTTCAGATCAATCCAGTTCATTCAAACAAAATCCAGCCGTAAAATCCCCAATCAGATTCTAGCACATGCAGTTCAATGCAAACCTATTTATAGCACAACATACTTTCTACCGGTTATGATTTACACTACATTAATGTAATCAGAGAAACTATTATGATTTCTTTAATGTTGTATAATTTACAGTCTAAACCACAAAGATCAATGTATTTATTTACAAATTGAGTATTATTGACTTTGATCTTCTTTTCTTAAATCCCTTCATACTTTTCAGTAAACATAAAAAAAACATTTCTAGTAACATAGTCACTAAGATGTTTTCAAATACTGTTTTTAGCCAAAATCAACACTTCAGAGGAGAACAAGGCCTCATTTACACCTGTGGTATGTAACTTTGCACCTTTCCCCATCTAAAACAACCAATCAGAGCCAGGAGGAAGTTCTTAGCGCTGTCAGTCAACTGCATTTACTCGCTGCTAAATGTGCTAATGGTGGAGAAACAACTTACCGTTCCAGGAAAACTGTTTATCTGCTGTCATCAGTGGCCATGCTAACTAGCTTTAGCATTAGTGGCAGGCTATGTCGTGGTAGGTAGCAGAGAGGAAGGGGGTGTGTGTGAGGGAAGGGTGATTGACAGCGCTAAGACCCTCCTCCTGGCTCTGGTTGGTTGTTTCTGACTGAGTGGTGTATTTCTGCAGTTAGGACTGGGAGCACTGGGAGAAGGCAGAGGAGCTTGCCTTTTTTTTTTTTTTTTTTTTTTTTTTTTTTTTTTTTTTTTTTTTTTAACCACATATTATCTCTGATATAATTCTGTAACGATATAATGATGATTTCAACAAATATGTAAAAATATATATATATATTTTTTTTTATAAGTTACATACAGCAGCTTTAATTATGCTTAAAAAAAACTCTCAATCACCTAAGTCCTATTAGGAAAAACTCAGTTGCGACATTATCTCAGAATATTGCGATACTAATATCAGCTGCAATAAACCTACATTTTCCTTACGCTTCAGCATCTCTGTATCTGAGATCTATATCAGTGAGAGTTCATTCAAGAGGTCCAACATTTTATTGGTATGCAGAGCGTGAATTAGCCTGGTTGAAAAACCAGCCCCTTGTTCTACATCAGAGTCTTCAAATCCAGGCCACGAGGGCCAGTGTCCTGCAACTTTAAGATGTCTCTGCTTCAACACACCTGAGTCAAACAATGAGGTCAATAGCAGGACTCTGAATTACTTCCTCTGTATGCAATCCAGTTCTCCAGTCATTTGATTCAGGTGCATTGGACCAGGTACACATCTAAAAGTTTCAGGAAACCGCCCCTCTAGGCCTGGATTTGAGTACCCTTATTCAACGATTTGCTTCATACAAAGGGTCTGGACCTTCGGCTATTGAGAACCGATTGCTTCCTGGAGGCGCGAACTCTGCTGAGGTTTTAAATTTTACCAAATCGCTAACGTTTGGCCGTGACGTATGTAATGTGCCGGTTCGAAGCTATGAATCTTACTGGAAGTTATCTGCACTGTAAAAAAAACCATCCTCGACTGCGAAGAGAGGAGTGACGAGATGGCTGCTGATGTTAATTCAGTATATGGAAGCGTGGCCAACACGGACCGAGCGGCTTTGTTCTCTTCCTCTGCTGCCATTGCTAAAACTACAGGCAGACTACATTTCTAAAACGGCGCAAAAAATCGACATCATCGTTCACAACTTCGCTGCTTACTGATTGGCCCGGTTGAAATTCTACCTGAGAAATCCAAGTCAGTGGGAGAAAGCCCAGACGGAGCACTGAAGGGAGATGAGAATCGAGAGGAATTGCGTAGGAAGGCAATGGTCAGGCTAGGCGTGAATGCACCCCTAGCCTGACCAATCATTACATCCAAGATGTCGTCGTATAATTGTGATCTTGCATATATCGATATTGCGACGCCAACTGGGATTTATAATACTGTGCTGCTCTAAAATGTCACGTTTTCATATTGAAATAAACAAAAAGGAGACCCTAATGTGTCTGAAATTGGAACCCATAATTTGCAATGACAGGAATAGAAATTATTTTTATTTTTTGGCAGAATGTTGAAAGAAATATCTGGTTGTGTGTTTGGATTTGCAGGCAGCCAATGCTTTCCTGGCACAGCGAATCAGCAGCATCAACAGCATCAGTGCTCTGTGTGAGGCCACGGGAGCTGATGTGGAGGAGGTGGCCAAGGCGATCGGAATGGACCAGAGGATTGGCAGCAAGTTCCTCAAAGCCAGCGTTGGTAAGAATCACAGCAAATCCTTCAAAGGTGCAGCGTGTTTGAAGCAGGGCCATCCCGAGGCGAAAATCCTAAATCGCATTCATGGCAGTATCCTTCGTACGAGTCTTTAAAAAAATCCAGAAGTAACACGGCGGCAACGTTCAGGTCAGTGGAGAGTGAACCGAGGCAGCAGCTCTCCTTCGTTACTCGGAGGAAATGCTCTGAAAGATTTGCTGCTACGTTGGGATTATCCTGAACAACACACAATGCAGCTTTAGAAGTCGGTGCTTGGGTTTTTTATTAACACGCATTCACTGATGCCCTGTTCAGGTTTCGGTGGGAGCTGTTTCCAGAAAGATGTGCTCAACCTGGTGTATCTGTGCGAGGCCCTCAATCTGCCGGAGGTGGCGTCCTACTGGCAGCAGGTGAGAACTGCAACGTGCCGCTCTACATTCGATGGTTTAGCTCTCTGCATTTGTTTTGATGTTGTTCTGAACACGATTCCTCTCAGGTGATTGACATGAATGAGTACCAAAGACGACGATTTGCTTGTCGGATCATTGACTGCCTCTTCAACACTGTTACCGGCAAAAAGATCGCTCTGCTGGGGTTCTCTTTCAAAAAAGACACAGGCGACACCAGGTCAGTCTCTCTTCATGTTCTTAGGTTTTGTTGGTGTGAGCTTGAATCAGGCACAGCAGAGCTTAAAGCGAGGTTTATTCACGCAGAGTCAGTGCTTGATCCTTTTTCTCCACTTGGAAGCTTGCCAAAGCTCACTGCAGTGAACTTCACCCCTAACCACTGTCGACGTGTGTATTTTTGTGTATGTTACAACACCAGAGAGTCATCCAGCATCTACATATCGAAGTATCTGATGGACGAGGGGGCCAAGCTGTTTATCTACGACCCCAAAGTTCTTAAACAGCAAATCATTTATGACCTGTCCCAGCCCAGCATCTCGGAGGACAACCCAAAAAGAGGTGTGTGAGCGAGAGAGTTCATTTCTTTTGTTTGAGTTAACGTTAACGATTAATAAACACTCGACTCGGGTAACCTCGTTGAGAGCTTGTGCTTTGAGATATTTCGAGTTTTGTTTCGTGAACTTGAAATCGTGAGCAATGTTTGGAAAAGGCCTTCGGATTGCCTCACAAATGTGACGAATAGGAACCTTTAAAGGGTACGACACCATCACTTCATCAATCTAGGAAAATGAAGTTCCCCAAAAAGGTCTAAACATCTGAAGTAGCTCTAGAAGCATCCTTCAGGCTGATTTTGTTGGTTCTGCATCCCATTAAAAACTTTATGAAACATCGCAAATTAATTGTTGTTCTAAACCTTCCCTTATGTGGTAAATCCTCACTTTGTTTCTTTCTCTAGTGTCCGAGCTGGTGACTGTAACTTCAGACCCTTACGAGGCCTGCCAGAGCGCACATGCACTGGTCATCTGCACGGAGTGGGACATGTTTAGGGTCAGGATCACACTTACCCATCTTATACGTTGGTTCTTCCTGAGCAACCACATGAGCTTTGGATTTCACGGTGTCCCTTCTGCTACCTCAACAGGAACTGGATTACGAGAAGATTTACAAGAAGATGCTGAAGCCGGCCTTCATATTCGACGGTCGCAGAGTGCTCGACCACCTCCACGCTGAGCTGCAGAGCATCGGCTTCCAGGTGAGCGGACAGAAACGGCAGCAGCTTGTTTTCATACAAGCAGAGTCCTTTCAAAGCTACTGGTGAACCTTTTAACTTTTCATTATTTTGTCAAGTTGTTTTCAAGGGATTTTACTTGGCAGACCTTAAAACGTTTGAACTTATTTTTGAAGTGGATGGGGGGGGTGATACATGGCTTTAATTTTTTTTTAAAAAACAAAAATCAGAGGTGTGTTAGTCTTGCAGTATTCAGTTCCCTTTTCTCTGATTTCTCCCAATAAATCCAGTTAAATTAATGGCTTTCAAAAGTCATCCAGTAAATAATCCACTGGTTTGGACATCTCATGGTGGCAGCATCATGCTGTAGAGATGGGAAGCTGGTCAGATGGGTTGAGGTAAATGACTGCTACCAGAACTAGGTTTGTCCCTTTCTATCAAGAAACTCTTGAAGACCTTTCAGTTCAGCGAGCATCATCTTCCTCACCACCTCCCTCAGTGCTGGCACCATTCCTACACAGTCACCTCTGACAAAATTGGACTAGGCAGTCTTTCTTCCAAGCGGCTTATTGTTAGCTTTTATATATGGATGCTGCTTTGGATAAAAGTGTCTGCCAAACGCAAAAACACTGAACAAGCGCGGAGGAAAACCTGTTGGAGGCAGCAAAATCCTTGGGGCCGAGGCTTTCCTTCCAGTAGGACCACAACTTACAGGCTCAGAACGGCCCAGTCAAAGTCCACAGCTAAATCTGAGAATCTGTGACTTAAATATTGATGTTCACAGATGCATAAAAACTGTTTCTAGATGTACAAAGCTGTTGGAGACATGCCCTAAAATGTTTGTCTTAACTGGAGGTTACACATAGTGCTGTCTCTGGGGGGCCAAATACAAGAGCACACCACACAGTTCAGATTTATGAAACCATGTATCCTTTTCCTTCCACCTCTTCCAGTGAGAGGGGTTTCAAGAGGTGTAATAGTTTTGCTCTGTATGTAGGGGAGAAACGGCTAACCTCACCTCTCTGGTTGCAGATCGAGACCATTGGAAAGAAAGTGACTTCTGCACGAATCCCGTACACGCCTGCAATCGTTGGTACTCGCACCGCTTCTACCGAGCCTCCCACCAAGAAGGCAAAAGCCTAAAGCTGATTTCTCCCCCTCCCCCCCTGCAACAGGCAACAATCCTCCTGCTTGCTTTTAATTTCAACAGCAGAGGGGAGGGCCCTGAGCAGCATCCTGCCCCCTGCTGGCCAAATAGCAAGCTTGCTGCTGGATAGACGTCTGAAAGTGGCCGCAGAACAAATATTTTTATATTAAATCATTCCATATGCACCGATAACTTTACACCACACCCAGAATAGTATTTCGCACACACATCAGATGTCCTGTTTTTTTTATTATAGAAACACTAAACACAAATGTCCTTTCTTACATAATTTACTATATAATGAAATACTGTTCTTAAATACAAAGTTTTATATGATTTTTTTTTTTTAAACTATTTTTATAAATCATGTTGCTGTATGTTAATCTTCTGCATCAAGGTGTTCACCTGAAGGGCCAATGCAATAAAATGTGAGTCTTTAATTTGTACTGAAGACTTGTAATTCTTTACATACAAATATACTTTTCTCCAATAAATCTCTAAGCTTCAATCTCACGTGTTAGCTTCCACTGATAACATCAAATAGACACACAAAACATTCACGAGAGAGATCTGTTTTTCTTTGAGCACACACTTGATTTCAACGTTTTTTAAAGACTCCTGCCTTGTTAAATCATAACAGCAGCAAACAGGACTTCCTGTTAAAGAGCTTCGGACTCCATGTGCAGCTTCTGCTCCCAGCAGGTTGTATTTTCAGCAGCCGGAGCATCTGTTTCTCATTGATCGTCCTCACAAAAGGCAGCCCTTCAGTGCATCTGCAGGTGAAGACGGGAAAACGAGTATCCCGACAAAAATAATGGCCTCCGAGCTCCTTTTGCTGCAGCTTTCAGGTCACAAGTCTGATGAAGTTGAACACCTCCTGTTCTCTGGTTTTCTTAGTGCTAATCAGTGAATTTCCTGCTGAAAACAATGGGTCATTGTGATTGGGAGAAAAAAATAATAAATGAGCTGCTTCAGGAAGCTTCTCATTCTGCTGCAGTGATTTCTGCTTTTCTCCTCTTCAGCAGATTCTTCAAGAAGAATTCGCCTGTTGGGAAGAAAAAACAGTCTTTAATTTTCTACTCAGTCATTTTTATTGAGTATTACTTGAACTGTTCAGACATGCAGGCTCATTTCCCCCAAACATCCTCTGACTTGGACTAAAAGCTTAGCCAAGGAGATTAACTCAGTTGTTAATCTTTGATCTAAGGCAGGGGTCTGTAACCTGCAGCTCCAGAGGTTACAGACCCCTGCCTCTTCAGCTCCTCCACTGTGGCTCTTATAAAACCATGAACTGTCAGAAATGCTTTTTTTAATATAAAGGTAATAATGAGGGGTGGTTTTAGCAGTTCTTCTGCATTGTTTTATGAAATAAAGTGGGGAATATCTACAATACAAACACAAGGCTTTTAAAATACTTTAAACGACATGCGTTATATTTTTAAGTGAGCTGCCTATCTTTTTTTATTTTCCGTATTTATGGAAAGGACTCAATCAACTGGCCTTACTGTACAAAGTTTTTTTTCCTCTGTAAAAGTTAATTATTTTGCACTAAAATCTAAAAAAATAGAAATGAATTTTTAGTTAAATTTTATTTCCTTTCAAAATTTTTTTTTTTTTTTTTTAAAGTATTTTGGTACATGCTGCATCTTCCAATACGGTACAGACCTGAAGCACGCCCCCAAGATCACTAATTAAGGCTCCAGGAGAAATCTGGGAATGTATATAAACGTATGTCACAGTGTTCAAAATTTTCTTGTCCTTTCGCTTCAAAATTTTGCACTACGTTGTGTTTTTCAAATAAAATCTCAATATAGGACACGACGTTGAAGTTTGGGACTATAATGTGACAAACTGTGGGGAAAAAAAAAAAAAAGTCCAAGGGGTGTGAAGATTTTGCAAGGCAAAGTATAAATATATCATTAGCTGTTAAAACAACTGCTGATAAGCCGTTTTGTTGCACAACTAAACCTAATCTCCACTGTTAGGGTTACTCCAGGTCATCTAAAGATACCCTGGATGCTGTTTATCGTGCAGCTCTCTGGTAACAAAAAACAAGCTGATCTGATCGGAGATCTTTGCTAGACTGAACCACCAGACAATCAAATCTGAAATTACTTCGAGGAGGAAGGAAAACATTCTCAAAAAACAGACGTACCTTGGTTTTTTTGTTTTAAAATATTTTTAAGTGTATATTAAAAGGCAACAATATAAAGACAGAGCCGTGCAGAGAAATGTACCTCTTCCAAATTTATTCTGAAATCCGAACAATTCTGCACTTTATTTTATCCTCCTTCATATTACGACAGCATTAAGACTGCTCACCTGCTTTGTAGGAGGATCGAACCAGTGGCCCGCTGGCTGTGTACACAAAGCCCATATCGTTCCCAACTTTCTCCCAGTAGGCAAACTTTTCAGGGGGGACGTATTCCTCCACCTAAACCCGATCACACATCCTCATAATTATGCATCCGTTTGTAAATAATTATTCTGACGCGACTGCTTCTGCAGACTGTGGGACAACAGGGCGGAGGACGTACCTTTAGGTGGCGCTTTGTGGGCTGCATGTACTGACCGAGGGTTAGACAGTCCACTCCTGCCTCTCTCAGCTCTGCAACATCACCACAGCAGCAGTCAGACCAGCGTTTACACAAACCTGTGTGTGTGTGTGTGTTTAACTGTAGCTGCTACAGACCAGTCATAGTGTTGACTATCTGCTGGTCGCTCTCCCCCAGTCCCAGCATGATGGAGGTCTTAGTGAGGACGCTGGGTTTGACCTTCTTGGCGTGTTTCAGAACACTCAGGGATTGGTCGAAGTTCGCTCTGGGGTCCCGAACGTACCTGGAACAGATGATGGAGAACTTTTCCAGTCTGAGGGATGCATCTTGTACCACCTGGTGGTCGGACTGTGTTACCTTGCAGAGCTCTGCATTTCACACAAGATTTTTCTGTAGTCTTCCATTTAATCATATTAAGGAATCTTTCAAAAGGCATATGGACAGAATGGTTTATAGTAACGTTGGTGTTTTGGATAAATATAAAGAACTAGAAATTCATGTAAGGAGCCTGTAAATTAAAAGAAAGTTCAAGGGAGCTCATATAAAAACCCAACAAACTGATTGATTTTCTTTTCTGATTAAAAAGAAAAACACTAATTTACCATTTCATATGGTAAATTAGAAAAGTGTAAAATGTGAAGTTTGCATACCGTTGCAGCTCTCGCACCGTCTCCACATTGTGGGCGTACACGTCTAACCCTGACAGGGCGATCTTCTCTACGGCTGCCAGGTCGCCGCGGAAATCAGGGGTCAGGCATTCGACCAGGATGTGAGGGTTTCTGGATGAAAGAGACAAAAGAGCTTCAACTTTGCACAGATGAAAATAAATAAATAATAATAATAAAAAAAACCAAAAACCTAATGACAAATCCATCTGAGAGGTTTTACCTCTCCTTCAGGCTAGAAACTGTTTTCGCAAAGTGTTCTGCTCCTCCATCAGCAATATCTGCAAATAAACAGTGTAATTAGAACGGACTGATGATTCAAAAGCACAGTTTAAGTCTTTGTAATGAATTTATAGCAGGCTGGGGCAGTGGTGAGCAGTGATGCTTCAAGCTTTTGCTGGGTCTGAGTCCCAGCCTGGTTTTTTTTCTGCATAAACATTTAATCTTCTGCCATTTTCCCCCATTCCTTAGGGGGGTGTGTGTGTGTGGACAGCTTGATTAGAGCATCTTTTGTTGTTTTTGCAGTAAGCAAACTCTGGCTGGAATTACTTACAGCTCCTGTGAAGTCTGATAAGGTACAATATTTCATTGACGTATTTTTTAGGTATGTAGACGTATGGAAAAAGAAGAGTTCAGAAAAATATATTACTAATGAAATCTCTAAAAGTCTGTCCAGCCATCAGTCTGTTTTTTTTTTTTTTTTTTTTTTTTTTTTTCAGGTTTTGTACTCAAAGCCCAACTGCTGCAGGAAAAATCTGCCCTTATTTCCTAGAAAAGTTTTCCAAATATACTCTGAAAATGAGCTTAAACGAACTGAGAACAGTGAGAGTTTATGTCAGGAGACGTTAAGGAGTTTTCCCTTTTTTAACGTAGTAGAGGTGTGGTGCAGACACACTGAGGGAAGGAAACGTTACCATCTCTGTCAACCGATGTCAGAACCACATAGTCCAGCCCCCAGGCTGCGATGGCCTTGGCTGTGTTGTACGGCTCATCTGGGTCCAGAGGAGGGGGCTGACGGGCCGTCTTCACTGAGCAAAACCTGCACCCCCGGGTGCACGTGTCTCCCATCAGCTACCAGCACAAAGAAAGAAAGGTAACGTATGTGCCAGTGAAAAGAAAGATACCTGCAGCTTATAACCACCGTACTGTAGCATCGACAATGGATTCACCATCAACCTAAAAAAAAAAGAGTTAACTTTGTTGATTTCAATTGTTTTTTTTGTTTTGTTTTGTTTTTTTTTTAATGATGAAGAGTTTCGAGCTACTAATGACTTTAATATCAGCAGAAACTCTTTGCAGAGGGGAGCTTCATGGACTGGGTTTCCATGATGTATGTAAGCCTAAAAAAAAAAATAAAATAAAAATAAATAAATAAATAAATAAAATTACATGATACAACTGTGAGCGCTGGATGTGGTGGTGCATCCGACGCCGAACTGTGGATTAATCCAAACGCTGAGGAGTAACAGACTCAGCGAGTAACGGTGTGGTGGACATCTGAAGAACATCACCTGCCTGTCTGTCCTGTACGTTTGTTGGAGGATGGATAATACATGGGGCTGTTTTTTAGGGCTTGAGCGACTCTGCTTCTACTTCACGCTGCTGCGGGGCAATAAACAAGGGCCATAACGACAGGGTTTGACGAGGTCAGTGTGGAAGAATCTTTGTGGTGAATTTTTACAGCCAAACCTCCTTTTTCAAAATCATAGCCTGAACTCATAAATGACTATACAGTATATTTATAATAAAACACTCGAAAGCAGAGCAGAAGCTATTATAGTATTCAAAAGAGCAGCCTGCTCCATTTTATGGTATTTGGAAAAATGTGTGGCCAGATACGTTTATGAATATTCTGTATCTTCAGACATCAGAGTGAAAAGTTAATGTCGTTCATTATAGCATGAAGTAACTCCGCAGAGTGGCAAAGGCTCACCATGATGGTGGCAGTAGCTGTGGCGTACTCTCCTCCACCCCAACATTCTCCAATGTTTGGACACCTGGCCTCCTCACACACCTGAGAAAACACACTGAGACACTGTTAGAAAAGAAGAACGCACACAGGATAGTTCAACCCGTCGTTGCTGCGTAAAACAAACAGCGTCAGATAATGGTAGACTAAAAATATTACATACAATTTCCAATCTGTACTCGGCACAATTTGCACTGTAATGTTCAGATACATCCTTGAAAAGACATTTTCAACAAGTTTCCCTGCTACGTTTCATGCTTTGGTTTTATTCTAACGTGAGAGCATGTGGGCAGTCCGCTGCTGACCGTGTGCAGGTTGAGGTCTCTCAGTGTGCTCTTCAGCCTGTTGTAATTCTTTCCAATAGGGATCTCCGTCTTCAGCCACGGAGGAAGCCTCAGCCTAACAACAGCAGAACTCGTCACTCACAGACTCAAGCTTGACTGGCAACATATAAAGATCCTTTCACTTACATGCATCTGATACGCTTACAATTGTCAAATGGATCAACTTCAAGCGTATGTATTTAAGTACTTAAACAGTATCCTTTGCAGTTGAACATATTCTCACTATACCTTACAAAAATATTCACCACATTTCATGATGTTACAACTGCCACAAACTTTAACTTATTGAGATTTTGAGTGACAGACCAGCAGAAAATACTAAAAACAGGATATATGTTTTAAAGTGTCATATAATAAGAAACTGAAGATTGTGGTATACACTTAAATTCACCTCCTTTACTCTGATCTGAAAACAACTGCCTTTACAAGACTGATCAAAAAATGGGAAGAGTATGGCAAAACTGAAATGTGTGGAGGAAAAGTAAAACAACACATGACTCTGTGTGCACCGTCCCTACCCTGAAACATGGTATTGGCAGCATCATGCCGTGGGGAGGATTTTCTTCAGCTGGTTACAGTGGATGAGAAAGTGGTTGGAGCTGAACACAGGAAAATTCTGGAAGAAAGCCTGTTGGGGCAACAAGGGCTAAAGGTTCACCTTCCAGCAGGAATATTACCCTAAACATAGTCTAAAAATAGTAACAAGAGGTACGATAGAATGGAGGTAATGTATGCATAATGCTTTCATTATGAGAAAGCATCTGTTTAAATGGCCTAGTCAAAGTCAGAATTTAAATCCAATTGAGGATCTGTGGCAAGACTTGACGTTCACAGATGCTGACCATCCAGTTTCACAGAGCTTGAGCTCAGTCAGACTGAGTGAGCAAAGACATTCAGATGAAAAAGAAACAGTCCAAAACACCCATCTGTAATGTGGCACTCAGGTTGAGGTGGAACACAAATTCACAGTGTGTTATTCCGATTTTAAAAAGTAAAAAAAAAGTACATCAGCTTCCATCTGCTTTCTGTTTATGAGCCATTTGTGTTTGTCCAGCACATAAAATCCCAATAAAATACGAGTTTGCTGTTGTAACACCACAAAATGTGGAAAAAGTTCAAGGGTTCAAGGGCTACTGTTTCAAAGTACTGTGCATGATTTTTAATGCTCATTGATACACTGTACCTCTCCCCCTTCTGTCTCTTCAGGTTGCCTCTGTACTCTGCCCACTTGCTCTTCTCAGAGAGTTCTCCTGAAATAAAGTCCTGCAGCCCGGGACCGTCCTGGCGCTGAAGCTCCTTCTTCCTGCCCTCCTTGTCTGCAGAGGACTTGGGTGCAGTGGTCAGACAGCTTGTATACACCTGTATCCAGAGGTCACTCCTGTCAGCTCTCCCAAAAACAATTAGTCAAACATCATTTATTCCCCAAATATAATGTTTGAGGATCCACGAACAGAGTCTGCTTTAGTAACGGTAGCTGTCAGTAGCAGAGCAGCAGAGTTACAAAACAAAGACTTCTCGCTAATGCTAATATTAGCTCCAGCCCCATTGACCCCGGGTCTCAGCGCCCTCTTAGCGGACAGATAACAGTTTAAATCATTTTCATATATTCAGGATCCCACAGATACTCACATGTGAGACCAATCTGGGACTTAACCATAGGTGGTTTGTGGAAAAGCGACCGGCCACACAATAACTCTGCTTTAACAACGCCATGACAGTTAGCAAGTCCCTAGAAACAAACCTCGGCAAGCAGCTGCTTTGGTCTAATGCTGCATTCATGAAATGACAGCTGACTAGGAAATATGACAACCCGGTTTCAAAGCTTTTCATTAAAACAGCAGTACCATGATTATAAAAGATATTGCATTTTTATATTACTACTAATAAAATATATTTTCTAATGTCTATTTAGACTATTTGTGAGCTTTACCAGTACGTATTTAGTCTTAGTAGGTTTAAGTTGGATATGAATTATATAACTTAAACGCAGCTAAAAACAATGGACGTTTAATTATTGGTGAATAGCAGTCCTGTTTCCTGTTTACAGCTCAGGCCTTGTGTTTCATTTCGCTCATTTTGAGTGCTTTATTGTAATTTTTCACATTTACAAACCAACTGGCTCCTAATAAAATAAACATAGCAATGAAAAACACATAATATAGTTGGTAACATCGGACTTACAATGAGAAAAACAAAAGGTAAAGTCATTGACAAAACCAAATTTATATGAAATCACCTGAAAGTGTGTTCGGGAATAACCTGAGTTTGATTCAGTTTCCTTTGTTCCTTTTTTTTTTTTTTTTTTTTTTTTTTTTTTTTTTTTTAAATCTCAGTAATCTTAATATAGAAAAACACTGAAATAAATTGTGAAAAATTCTGAACTTTTATTAAAATTTTAGCTTATCTGGTTTTATGTAAATAGAACTTTGCTGTCCTTGTTTAACTACCTTTTCTGTCAAAATTTTTTGGTCTCAAATTTTAGAAAAAGTTGTTTTTGTTTAACTTCAAAAATTTTTACAGCTCATAACATAGGTGAAAATTTCAGTATGGTTTTAAGTTCCATCATAGCACAGAGACAGCCCTTTTAAGGGTTTTTAATTATCTTCTTTTAACAGCTGATTCGGGAAGCTCTGCTGTTTTAGTGCTTTTAGACCTTTCAGCTGTCTTCGATACTGTGGACCATATTTTACTTTCCAGACTTGAGCAGGTGGTTGGAATCAAAGGCAAAGATTTATCTTGGTTCAAATCTTATCTTACGAATAGGAACTTTTGTGTTCATTTAGGAGCATGTTGTTCTTCTATGGCTCCTTTGACTTGTGGGGTCCTTCAAGGCTCTATTCTAGGTCCACTACTTTTTAACCTTTATATTTTGCCTTTTGGAAAACATAATATCCACTTCCATTGTTTTGCTGATGATGTTCAAATTTATCTGCCAATTAAGCAACACAGTGAGTCCTCTTCAACCTCTCTTGAACTGCCTGATTGAATCTGGTTGAAATAAAATTTCTTGAATTTAAATGAAAATAAGACTGATGACATCAGCTTTGGGAAATATATAACCCTTGACAGTCTTGGCTTCTTCCAGTGGTTCTGCTGTCAGGAACATGGGTTTTATTTTTGATAGTGCTTTTAAACTAGACAAACAGATAAATACTGCTGTGAAGGCCTGTTTTTTCCAACTAAAACAAATTGCTAGGGTGAAGTCATACCTTCCAACCAAAGACCTTGAAAATATGATTCATGCTGTTACTTTACTTCTTGATTGAATTATTGTAATGTCTTGTATGTTGGACTAGATAAATCATCTCTGCATCGCCTACAAACCGTCCAAAATGCTGCAGCTTGTCTTTTAACAGGTATTAAAAAACGAGAACATATTTCTCCGGTTCTGGCTTCTCTTCACTGGCTTCCTGTTTGTTTTAGGACTGATTTTGAGATATTATTGCTTGTTTCAACATTTTTAAAAGGTTTGGCCCCATCATGTTTCTGTGATCTTCTTAACATCCACACACAGTAAGAGCATTTCAGTCAACCAACCAGTTAATCTTAGATGTTCCAAGATCCAGGTTATAATTCAGAGGTGATCAGGCTTTTGCAATTTGTGCTCCTAAATTTTGGAACGGTTTACCTTTTCATGTACAGGCAGCTGAGACTGTCGAGACTTTTAAATCTTTGCTCAAGACCCATTTTTACTCTTTGGTGTTTGATTCAGAGTTTGAGTTTCTTTTATAACGATAGTTGTGGGGTATATTTGTTTTAGTTTTAACTTTACTCTTAAATATATTTTTCTTGTTATTATTGTTATCTTGTTTTATGTCATTGAATTGTACAGCACTTTGGTCAACATCTGTTGTTTTTATGTGCTATATAAATAAATTGACATTGACATTAATATAAAGTTTGGAAAAAGGGCCAGTAGACTTTCATAAAAGACATGCAAATTTAGAATAAAAAAAATGCGCTCTGTTATTTCTATTTAATCCCAAAATATATATTTCTGTCACATCTTGAGTCCTCATACGCCAAATCATAGGGAAATTTGTTCGGTAATCGATTATAATGACTGCTGATGGGCTCCTACAATTGCGTCATGACGCCCTTCCGTCCTCCTTTCCTCTGCTACCGGCGAGGTGAGGATAGCTGTGAAATTGTTTCGGGGTTTTCATCTAACTCCATCTGAGTCTATTAACATACATTTCCACTTATTTTTTATTATCCAGAAACAGAGAATGTTAAATTTCACAACATGAGCTATATTTTTATCCTGTTTTTAGTTTCTGTGGAGAAATGTGAGTAGTTTGTCCACAATTTATCCGTCTGCGGCCTGACGGATCTGTTTGTGTTAATGGCGGCGGCTGAGTAAACGGTTTAAATTAACAAACACGTGTAGGATTTGAACAGCTCTTTGTAGTTTGTGACTGTTTAGGAGTCAAAGACTATACGTTTTCCCTGAGTTTTGAAATGCAGTACAGTGACTAGCTCCGTTGTTAGCATTAGCCCAGTCAGTGTGGCTACCTCCTGACTGGTTTGATTCAAGCTGAAATCACGCATTCTCTAATACAACACCTGTAACAACATCAACATTAGCGTACATTGTGTCGTCTGGACTTGCTCAACTTATTGCGTGTTAATTTAAAGTGTGCTAAGACGAGATTCAAAGCCTAAAATACTTGTTTTGTGTGTGTGTGTGTAGAATGAAGACCATTCTCAGCAGCCAGACTGTCGACCTCCCCGACAATGGTAAGAAGCTGCTGCACAGTTGAACATGATTAAATATGTTCTAATGTTTTTAAACTGACTTTTGCGGTCTTTTGCAGTGGAAGTCAGGTTAAAGGGGCGAACAGTAATTGTTAAAGGGCCCCGTGGTAAGCTCACCAGGGAGTTCAACCACATCAACCTGGAGCTCAGCCTGCTGGGCAAGAAACAGAAGAAGGTAGCTATGAATGGCAATCTGTGTTGCTGTAATGGTGTTTCTCCATATACAGATGAAGTTTAACCTTTAGCATCGGTGCTAGTGCTGGGGTGTTCAAGTCCAGTCCTCTGTGCATCCCTGCTCCAACTCTCCTGGCTGAATTTCCTGGCCAGCAGTCATTTAGCTCTGCAGAGACCTGGTAACGAGCCTTTCGTTTGATTCAGGTGTGTTGGAGCAGGGATGCATCTAAAAGTTGCAGGATGGCAGCTCTCAAGGACTGGACTGGGGCACCCCTGAGCCAGTGCAGTGTTTTGGGTTGTGGAAAGATGTTCAGTTACAAGATAACCAGAGTTTTAGAAAGTAATTTTGGGTTCCATGTCAATATGACTTCTTGTTTGGTTGAACTTTTTTTTTTTTTTTTTTTTAACCTAACTTAACATACAAGGCTGTGCGAAACTGATCAGACTCTGTGCCGTTCTTTAGCTTCGTGTGGAGAAATGGTGGGGAAACAGGAAGGAGCTGGCCACGGTGCGCACCATTTGCAGCCACGTCCAGAACATGATCAAGGGTGTCACTCTGGTGAGGTTCTGGTCAGCTTCTGAAAGAACTGCAGCAAAGTGAATCAGTGTCCCACTGTTGCAGTCAGCTCTCTATATGATCTGTAGTTGACTCCCGCCGTGTGGCGATGTCACTTGGGCTGCCTCTCTCCTCAAATAACATTGTAGATCTGTTTGCTTGATCGTGAACTTTAAACCAACATGTTTGCTGCAGGGTTTCCGGTATAAAATGCGCTCTGTGTACGCCCATTTCCCCATCAACGTGGTCATTCAGGAGAGTGGATCGCTGGTGGAAATCAGGAACTTTCTGGGAGAGAAGTACATCCGCCGTGTCAGAATGAGGCCTGGTGAGTCGGCTTCGCACTGTGAGGATTTGGGAGCTGGGAGAAGTTTTCATGTGGAAATCCCTGATGTATTCACTTCCTTTCAGCCTGGATAAAAGTCCTGGTTTGAGACCTAGTGGGAATGTTGAAAGTGGTGGTAGGCCACATTTTGCGTTAGTCAGATTTTTGTATGGCAGGGATGCATAAAGGAGAAATGTAGCTAAAATTTAAAGGCAAAATAATCGTGTTGAGTGGATTAAATAGAGTGATAGTAAACTTAAACTAACAGTGCGCGGTGGGGCAGTTTTGTTTATTGAATACTGATGTGTTCTATGTTTTTCTTTCTCTTCTATTTAAAAATAATACCGCTTTTCAGTTTTTTTCTACACCCAATCTAAAACCCAAACACGGATAGTTATGTTAACCAAAACATTTGATCTTTTATTTGCTGGAAACACTAAAGATTTTTTTTTAAAGTTTCCAGTTGATCTCAGATCAGCAGATTGTTAAATCCACTGCAGTAAAGCTCCTGCGCTCTCACAATTCAGCTACCTTTCATTAATAATTTAAATAAAACACAGTAATATTAAATGTTTTAATGTAAAAAAGGTGCAGGGTATAATTTAGAAATATGTACTGATGTTTAGCTTTTGTTGTTTAAACCTACATGAAATGATCAGAACTGCTTGGATTGCTTTAAACAAGCTCTTTGACAGCTTAGCTCCCACTTTAAATTGTGATTTTTATTGCACCATTAATGTGTTTCGTCTAAAACACTTATTCTCCCAGAAATTACTGGATATAATGTCAATAAATTATCAATGTGTTTTATTGATATTTGCTATTTAAAGCATAATCTCCAAAAATGAGTAGTGTATAAGTTAAGTGCGGCCACTTGTGATCAGAGCCGATTGTTCCATCAAAAATGATATGAAATGAGGGAAAATATGATTTTCTTACTTCCAAATAAACTTTATTTTTTATTTTTTTATTATTATTATTATTATTATTATAATCCACCTGTAAATATCGTCTCGTGGTAACATTAAAAATTGTCTCCCCTTTTGCTTCCAGGAGTCAATTGTGCGTTGTCATCAGCCCAGAAGGACGAGCTGGTCCTGGAGGGCAACGACATCGAGCTGGTGTCAAACTCAGGTGGGTCTCTTCACACGTTGGGACTGTTCTGACACTGAGCCGTTCTGTCCATCAGGACGAAATAAGCTCACGGACGAGAAAAACGCTTACAGGCATGTTCTCGCTGTTCCATTATTGAGTTCAACAAGTTTTGGTGATGGTTGTAATGTGTCGGGTTGCTCTCTACTGCCACCGCTTTGTATAAAAAAAAAAAACAAACAAAAAAACATTTTTTTTTTTTTTTTCGACTTAAAATGATTTGATGATGAAGTTGAGCTTGTTTCTGTAAAGTGTTGGTTTAGTTTCTTTTTGCAGATGTTAAGACTGCATCACAGAAATGTGAGGGCAGAAGTGATCAGATTATGATGTGCTGCTCGTCCTCCTCCTCTGTTCCAGCTGCTCTGATCCAGCAGGCCACCACAGTCAAAAACAAGGATATCAGGAAGTTCCTGGACGGCATTTACGTGTCTGAGAAGGGAACAGTAGTGGAAGCAGACCAGTAGAAATAACATCTGCTGATGTAGAGGTTAGACGATGCCGTCGGACGTCTGTCCTGCATGGGAACATCTTGCTTTTTCTGCCCATCTTGCTTGTTTTTCTTGAACTTTTCCTTCTGTTGCAGATGTCTCGGTTGCATGCGCCATACCAATAAAGCTTAAACATATCAAGCAGGGTAATAAGGTCCAGATAATAATTATGAAATCTAGGAGTCGACCCAACCCTATCCCCTGTTTGAGCTCATCCACCAAATATCTTATGTGTTGACATAATACATTCAGTATAAAGCCCCTGCTGAACCTGGGTGAGTTTTTTCATAAAAGAAAAATATTAACAAAATGCTCCTGCTACATAAAAGGAAGCATTTAATTTACAATATGGCACTATTTCAATTCTAAGCTTACATTTAGAATACATCAGTTTTCAAATTTTATTATAAATCTTTGCAATTATAAAACCACTTTTCTCTTTTCAAACTATTTGGGGGAATATTTACCTGTATTTGCGCCTCGTTGCACTTTATTACCCACCTATGCATGGTTTGCTTGAGTCTTGTGGCATCACGTTTAACTCTAAATCTTCCCAGCTTTGTGTATCACTTTGTTAAATCTTCTCCATGATTAAATCTTTTTTTTTCTTCATCATTAAATCTTTTTTTCATTCTTTATCCCAGGCCCTGACAAATAAGCTTGTATTAGTAACCCCCTTGCATGTTTTAAGCGAGTTCCTGCGCTCATATACGACTCTCCTGTCTCCTTGCAGCGGCGTTGATCCAGCAGGCCACCACAGTCAGAAAGAAGGACATCAGGAAGTTCCTGGATGGCATTTATGTCAGTGAGAAAACCACCGTGGTGGAGCAAGATGTTGAATAAATATTCACTTTTCTTGTTATGACCAATAAAGCAAACATCTTTATACATTTGTTTCCTGTTTTTGATTCAGCGACAGTCAGGATAAGCATAGTTAAAAGGCTGTGCAGTCAAGGGAGTTGGGGTCCATCTTTACAGTTCTTTAAAAAGATTTGAAAGGTCCTGGTTAGACGAACTCCAAAACCAGAACAGATCAGTGCCGGGTGTCAAAAGTGCGGCCCTGGGGCCATTTGTGGCACTCAATGATTTTGTATGGCCCCTGACTGCAGTTCAAGAATACTACAGAGCTGCCCGACAGACAGGCAGTTGAGTTGCTGCAAGTGTTTTTGAAGAAATGGTGACCATATCCTGATGAGAATATCCTAAAATAACTGACCTCAAAATGCTAGAAATGATTCGCCTTCCTTTTAACGAGGCTAAAGCTTGAGACTCTTTACATGTTGAATCTAATATGAATTGCAGATCCATTTTTTAAAAAAAGATATTACATGTTTATAGTTTATGTAAAGGTTAAAAATATTAGTGTATTTTCAATCAAGTTTTTGTGGCCCACCAGTGCTTTCCACACTATTTTGGCCCACTGTGGAAAGACATGCAATGAAGGGAAAAATGGTGTTAACTGGACCAAGTAATGCTGCTTTATGGAAGATTTAAATTTTCTAAATCTAATAGCTGATTTGGTAAATCTACAGATGCAGTACATCTATTGGCAGCGCAGTATTTCAAAGATGTAATATGTTACATATATGTATACTATATATATTACATATGTTATATTACATATTTGGGGATGGGCTGATGTAGCTCTGTTTCGAACCTGATATTGATCAGCTTTCTCATATTCTAAGTACTTCATCATATACTGTCATGGTCAAGTAAAGGACCTGTCAGAAACACCTGGAAGAATGTTGATCTGGTCCAGTACAGATGTTTAAAATGATGTCATGGAGCAAAGACTGTATGGCATGGTTTTTGTGCCACCAGGTTGGGCGCGCAGTGAGTCTGATCTGGGCGCACATATCTACATGAAAGAACAATAATTAGATTCTTCTGTGTTTAAATCGCACAAATGCTCGCTCAATAGTGCTCTGAGATTTAAGTGCACACAAATGTAATTACTGTTTGTTCACGCAAATATGTGCGCTCAGATCAGACTCACTGCACGCTCAACCCGGTAGCACAAAAATCACGCCATAGAAACGAAGAAAATTATGGACAATCCTGAACATCCTCTTCATGAGACTATCATTGGAAAGCTGAGTTTCTTCAGTCAGAGGCTTCTTCAGACTGGTTATAAAACAGACCACTACAGGAGATAGTTCCTGCTCACAGCCATCATAGTCTTTAATATCTCCTTAATTAAATGCGTTACATCAACATTTAATTTCTCTTTAGGATAAATAAAGTATTTTTGGATTGAATTTTGAATTTGGATGATGCACCTTACAATATGGTTGTCATTTTGCACATTTTAATATATTTCTAGTTTGTGAATAATCAGTCAAGCCGCAGCAGCAACATCGGTTTTTGTTATTTTAAGTTGAACCTCAAAGTTTTTCTCTCTTTTTTATGGAGTTTGTTTTGTTTTTGAATTCCTAAATAAATTCGGCACGTCTGATGACGTACTGACGCACGCCAGTTCTGTACCGGTGCGTCACCTCCTGGCGACCACAGTGCTTCGCGCCAACAGCTGAAATATTTTCTGACTTTTCTGCACCAAACCAGCAACCAGGGTGCGAGAGAAGCGTGCTCAGCATGGTAGGTAACAGTTTAAGCTCCTGTTCGCTCAGACCTGGAGCTGCAGAAACACCTGAAGTTACTCAACAAAGCGAAAAAATACCTGCGAAGTCGTGTGGGTAAACCTGCCCTCAGCTTTAGCTACAGCTAAACCGCTCCAGCGTGATAACTTATTTTACACTAAAAATTAGCAGAAAACTGTTTAAATGTTGATATGTTTGTGCTTATTTTTGTTTAAGAAAAAAAATGATGCGTTCACGTGCATCATCTTAGTCAGAGAGACTGAACACTACTGAAACTGAGCGCCTGAGCTCACCAATCCTCCAGCCTTTTTTCACTGGAGTCTTTGCTTCGGAGTCTTGTTTACAATCACAGAAGGATCTAGTGAAGCTGTAAAGGTTTACAACTAAACTGTGCTTTGATCTTCATCTTTAAACACTGTTTGTGTGTAGGACATCAGGCGGTTCTTTGGACCTGTATCAGGCAAACCTGCCCCAAATGGAGACAGCAAACCAGACGAGAAGAAGAAAAAGAAGAGTTCCTCAGAAGATGCGAAAATGAAGAAGAAGAAAGAGAGCACTAAGGCAATAAGAGATTATCCTGCACCTTACAAAAAGACTTAAAATTCTGTTTTTCTTGTTCGTTACACCATATTTTTATTCATGTTCTTCAGGTCAAAAACTCCAAAAATGAAGAGCATCACAAAGGCAGCGAGAAGAAAAGAAAGAAACGTCAAGTCATAGAATCGGGTATTGGAAATTTTTTTCTTTTATATCATAAATGAACATAACTAGACCAATAGTCTTGAGATGCACCGATCAAAGTGTTTCTGGCCAGTACCGGTTTCAGAATTTTGACCAATTTCACATTTGCTTTTATTTGTCTCCGAATTATAATGTTTTTAGAATCAATGTTCTAATTAATGGTTCTCTGATAGCAGAATTGCACAAAAAAACACTAAATTACAGATGCTAAAGACCTCAATCAAATCATATTTTCCTCACTGTTTTTTAAATTTATTTTCCCCATGACCTTTAGCATGTTGGTCTTTAAAATCTGCATCAGCTGTGGTCGTAAAAGTCAGCGAAAGTCCATCCAAATATCAAAATATATAATTGGCAAGTGGAGTTTGAATTCATGACAGCTAAAATATTACAACCAACCAAATATTGCATCCAAAATGTTTTTTGTTTTTGCAACGTTACACATGTTGAAGCTGCAGTGACTCTGATTCAATCTATTGTGCTGCTCTTTTTGGAATCCAACAAAATATGAATTGACCATCAAATTTTCCCAAATTTTTTTCTTCATTACAATATGTCCCTAACCTTTATTTGATTTTTATTAAAAATGCATGAAAAGACATGTTGTAAGTTGATGTGTTTATAGACTTAGAGTGGTGAGAGTCTCTGGATGATTGATTGGTTCACCTTTATAACTGTCTTTGTAATTGTAGCTAAAAAAATGGCTTGCTTGTTAACTGCAGCTTTATCAGGGTTATCCTAAAAAGAGCTTGGAACCTGAAATGTTTCCCAGCGGCTGGATCTGTCCTTGTTGTAAAGGGAAGAGTGTGGAGCCTTCTTTCAGTTAGCTGGCAAGCAGTGCACAGCAACAAGTGGGGGTGGGACAGCTCAGCGTTACACTTTACAGCTGAAGAAAACTCAGATCACCCGGCATTTTTTCTGGCATGTCAATAAAAGCACTTTATACAGTAGGAGCGGTACGGTGGAACGACTTTAACCCACTCCTGCCTGTATAATTACACTTTACCGTTTGTGCTGTAGAGTAAAGCGCTGTTTTGTTTTTAGATTTAGATCTTAGTAAGAAAAAAAGCTCATATTAATCCTTGTTTATCTTCAGTGAGAATCAAGATGGCAGAAAACTTTTTGGGGATTCTTTGTACTGTCTTTATAAAGCTGGAGGGGAACAGTCGTTAAGAGTTACATCACTGAGAGTGTTGTTTTCTAAAAATAAATAGATGAGAAATGAACAACGTCATCCTTGTTTGTTCTGTTCAGATTCAGAAGAGGAAGAGGAAAAGCCAGTGATAAAGGCTAAGAAATCCTCCAAAGAGAAAGCTGCAACCAGCAAAGCAGAGCCGCCTCCTAAGAAGGATCCTGTGCAGTACGTTTCTGAAACAGGTGAGACACGATCTTTGTGATAATCTCACATCAGATGAAAATATTATCAGTTCCACCTAAATGTGTTTAGCCTTTAAAGAAAAGCTCTGTTTGTCTCTCGAACATGCAGACTCGGATAGTGACAACTTTCAGAGTCTGAAGAAAGTCTCCAAGTCCAAACAGAACGGCGCTAATAAAAAGTCAGAAGAAGACAGTTGTAGTCCGAAAGCCAAACAGCGAATGAAGTCTCCTGTTAAGCCTCCTTCCAGTCAGAGGAAAACTGGAATCAAGAGCCCCAAAGTACCGACACCCCCTAAACTAGCCCCTCCCCCTCAGCCTAAACAGACTCTCACCTCTGTACTCGACTACTTCGGCAGTGGAGAGATTCACCGCTCAGAGAAGAAGCTGGTAGCCAGCAGCAAACGAAAGGTTGTAAGTTAACTTTCCTCTCGTCAAATCCTCCCTGAAGTCTTTTCTAACACTTTAACTTCTCTGCAGAATACTGATCCTAAAGCAGCAAACTAACTTTGTAAAACTCCCGTATTCCTTCAGCCGACTCAAGACTCAGATGACCTGATAAGCGACGAGGAACTGGCCCGGCAGCTGCAGATGGAGGAGGACATGGAGGTAAGATGGTCAATCAGCTGCGGGTTATCTTTCACATAGAGCTGAAACTGAACCAGGGTCTTGAATTCTCAGTTTGGAGATCATTGAAAGATGCTTTCATTCAGTGGAATGTGGGGGGGTGGGGGGAAGAAGGAAACAATGCTTGTTCAGGATTAAAACAAGTTGTTTTAACTTTTGTCTCTTCATTGTCATCAAATGCAGCTCAGAAAAGCCATTTCCTCTCTAGGTTCTCCTGACATAGTTTTTACTTAAAGATCAGCTCTTTGCAGCTGTATGCACATGTTGGTTACGTGAACCAGAGTGTGTGTAGGTTCCTGTGCAGGGTGTCACTTCTTTAAGCACTTCCCTAACCAGCTATGAGCCCATCTACCTCCTTCGGTGTGAAAGTGCTGTAGCGTAGGAATCTTTCTGGAACTACAGAAGCAACAGAATTATATTCCAACAAATGTACAATACGTTTTGTTGATCTGCAGCGATTGGCAAACGTTTTCAAACCCCTTAAAATTTTTCCTACTTCCTCCTGTTGTGGTCACCAAATTCAATGCATTTCATGTTAAAGACCAACAGAAAGTAGTACATAACTGATACATAACTTATACAGATTTGGCCCTCTAGTCCTTTAATCCTGAAAATGTTCTTCAGGTGATAGAAGGCTGACTTTGTAACTGTCTTTATGTGTCTCTGAAGGTTCAGGTCTGAGTCCATCACTACACCCAGATTTCGGGCCAGATCACTAGTTTCTAGCTGTAATAACTGAAGTTATTACAGCGAGTCAGTTACTGACTCTAGATCATTCCTCTTTAGGTCCAAAGATAATAACTTCAGTTTTTTCTGTTAAGCTGAAGATAGTTTTGGGACATCCACGCATTGATTTGTTCTAAGCATCTGTTCAGTGCTTGGATGGGTTCAGAGTCACCTGGTGACATCGTAATGTAGAGCTGTGTATCATCTGCGTAGTTATTTAAAAAAAAAAAAATGTAACCTTTATTTATAGGTTAAATAAAGAGATTAAAAAACACTTTTCCAAGGGAGTCCTGGCCAAGAGGCATCAAAGGCTACAGAACAATTACAATTAGTTACACAATTAAAATGCCATACAAATAATTATTAAAAACAATCACGATGTAAGGACATCATCTCTAGTACTCCCAGTCTGGACTTAAGTGCTCAATGAAGTAAGTTCAGTTAATTTCCAGTCTTTTTGACTTTTTGACATGTTCCATGTGGACAGAGCTGAGAAAGCTGTGCAGAGTTATGGTAACTGATCTTATTACTTCTTATAATCTAAGCTAGCAGGAGCATATAGATATTAAATAAGAGGGGCCCCAGGACTGAACCTTGGTGAACCCCACATGTGACTTCTGTTCGCTCTGATGAAAAGTTATCGATTGACACAAAGAAGTCCCTGTTCTTTAGGCCAGATTCGAACCAGTGAATTACTGGACCAGAGAGTCCGACCCAGCTCTCCAGTCATTTCAATAATATACCGTAGTCAACCGTGTCGAACGCTGCACTGAGGTCCAACAGTAGCTCAGGTTGTTCTTGACTTTACTTTTTTCTTTTAAGCAGATGGAAAAACAGGTCCACGAGGACGAGGAGTTTGCCAGAACGTTGGCCCTGCTGGACACAGAGCCACAGGCCAAAAAAGTAATGGAGTACAATGATTATTAGAAGGCATGTTGACTTTTTATAGAGGAGATGTAAATATACTTTTGTACCTTTTCAAGGCTCGCAAAAACTTGGAGGAAAGACCGGGTCCAACCACGACCCCCAAGAAGAGCAGCGTGAGCGGCCCGTCGAAGACCAGTCGGACGCCTCCAGAGGACGTTATTTGTCCGTCACCCAGAAAGAGCCCTGCTCCTGTCAAAGCAAGCTCCAAGCTGGCTATGATGAAGAAACGGGACGAGGTAAAGGATGAAGGAGCAAAGAGTAAAACACCCACTTCGCCGGTTAAAAACAAAATTTCTCCAAAAAAAGAGCCACATACTTCATCGATTTCAGACATGAAGTTCACACCCAAAGCAGGAACAACACCAACGGCGCTTAAAACGTCTCCTAAGAAGCCCGAGGGTAAAGCCATGTTGTGCCGTACAAGAAAAAAGCTGCTTAAAATAAAAACTGCTTCATGTGACACAAGAGGCTGAACTCTGACCCATACACTTGAGCCACTTTCCATTTGTATTCTGTTTCTCAACCAGAGCACAAGTACAAGTCCTGATGATGCAGAGAAGAAGAAGATGCACACTTTAGCTTTCAGGAATTACCTCAACAGAGACGGACCACGAGCTCTGGGATCCAAGGAAATCCCAGAGGTAAGGTGGAACGTCACCACGAGGAATCATCTGCTTCTCATTCATTCTTTATTTTAAACCAGATTTACTTAATTAAGAGAAAAAAAATCTTTTCTTTCCAGGGAGCAGAGAACTGTTTGGAGGGCTGCGTGTTTGTGCTGACTGGAGTCCTCGAGTCGATGGAGAGAGACGACGCCAAAGCTCTCATTGAGCGGTATGGAGGCAAAGTGACGGGCAACGTCAGCAAGAAGACCACATACTTGGTGCAGGGCAGAGACAGCGGAGCGTCAAAGCTTGACAAGGTGAACCCCCCATTAGCCTTTGACACGTGATCAGGTTTTGTTTGGATGATTTTAATTAAATAAAGCTAAAATATAAAACAAAAAGCAAACGAAATGATTACTACTACTCAATCAAACTACTACTATTACTAATGAGCATAATAAATTCTAGTCAAAATAATGTTTATATGGACTTGCTATTAGTAATTAGTTGTCAAATTAATAGAATAAAAAAATATTAGTAAATAACTCATTAATAAAGGAGTAGAAAGAAGCATAAGCTTGTCTTCTCCTTCACCACTCACATGTATAATTTTTTTATAAATATTTTCAATTCAGTTTATTTATATAGCGCCACTTCACAACAAATGTCTCTAGGCACTTAACAAAAAAAAATTTCAATCTTACACACGTTCCAGTTGATCCTAGTTATCAAACAGTACAGTAAGATCAATTAATTATTCAAAGTAGTTTAAAAAGTTTCTAAGGAAACCCAGCAGATTGCATCAAGTCACTGACTTGCAGCATTCACTCCTCCTGACCGAGCATGTAGTAACCGCATGGCCCTATGTAGTTGACTTTACAGCAATCCCTCATACCGAGCATACATGTAGCGCCAGTGGAGGGAAAAACTCCCCTTTAACAGGAAGAAACCTCCAGCAGAACCAGAACCTGGCTCAGTACAAGCAGTCATCTGCCACGACCGACTGGGGCTTTGAGAAGACAGCAGAATGCACAAGAACAACAGATGAACTGATGTAGGATTTTTTTTCTATGTTCATGAAAGTAAAAAGTTAACAACAGGAGAGGGAGAGTAATTAGTTGATGGCAGCATTATCTCAGCTGATGCCCTCCTCCAGTAGGTATCACAACCAAACAGAACGCCAGACCAGGTGCAGCTTCTATGGAGAGAAAATAACTGGGAGAAAACAAAAAGTTATCGGTTGAAATATCAGCAAATGCAAATTAGAGAGTAGTAGAAGAAGAAATTGAGAAAAAGTGGGCAGTTTGTCCTCCACCAGCCTAAGCCTATAGCAGTATAAGTACAGAGATAGCTCAGGATAATCTAAGCCAGTCTAACTATGAGATTTATCAAAAAGGAAAGTTTTAAGCATAGTTTTAAAAGTAGACAGGGTGTCTGCCTCACAGGCTAAAACTAGGAGCTGGTTCCACAGGAGAGGAGCCTGAAAACTAAAGGATCTGCCTCCCATTCTACTTTTAGAAATTCTAGGAACCACCAGTAAACCTGCCTCTTTTATTGCAGTAGAAAAATCTCATTGAATTTTTTTACAAAACTCAACCCCTTAATTTTCCTCCATTTATTAAATAGGGTGGAAATAAATCAGTGAAATAAATCCGAACCTTGCCCGGCAGCAAGGTTGTTTTGTTGTTGATACTCATCTTTTGAAGATCAACAGACATCTGCCTCAGTTGAATGACATGTTTTCTTGTCTTTCCCATTTTGAAAGTGGCTGAAAGAAATGGGCCAGTGTATCGCTCTGTATTTATACCTGAAAGAAACAGGATGTGGCGGTTTACTTTTTAAAAGATCCCTTGACTGACCAAAGAACGCGAAGCATAAATTATGGAAAAATTTCAGTTTCGTTTATGTGAAAGTGAAGAATTTTCTTCTCCTGTCTGCGTTTTTTTTCTCTTTCCAGGCTGAGAGTTTAGGCACCAAGATCCTGGATGAGGATGGTTTGTTGGAGTTGATCAGAACAAAACCGGGAAAGAAGTCAAAGTATGAGATCGCTGCAGAAGCTGAGGTCAGTACGTCTACACGAGTAACAGCATAAAGGTTTTGTCCTGTTGCATAAGTGGTAATAAATATGGGCGTGGCTTGTATTCCAGTTTGGTTTAAGAATAGCAGCTAAACTAATGTGAAAATAATCTGATGGAAATTTACCAGGAAGTTTTTCAACTCTTTAAAGTTCTCAAATGTGCCTGTCAGACCATTATTTTTTATTACAAAGAGTAAAACACAGTAAGGTGTTATCTAACCCACTGTGACCTCAGGCTTTGGTGGAGCCTAGTCTACAGATACCAGCTGTAATCTGCCTGGGAACGGCTCTTTTGCTCCTGGGCTGTTTTCTAATGAAGTCGACCTCTTTTTACGTTTTGCTGCTTTTGCATCATTTAGAACAAAGCTTCAAAAACCAGGACTCCTCCAAGTCAAACCTCAAAGAGCACCCCCAAAGCTCAGAAGACCTCCCCCTCCAAGGGTAACTCCAGGTCCCCTCAAACCCCGAGCCCCTCGAAGACCGGCCAGGCACAAAGCCGCAGAGCCGGCGGCGGCAGCAGCACCCCGTCTGGGAGAGGCTCCAGACAAACGGCCCGGAGGGAGCTGGGCCTCCCCTCGTCCTCAGCTCCTGGACCCTCACCCCCTTCGCCCCAGGGGGAGGCTTCCACTCTGCTGTGGGTGGACAAGTATCGTCCACGTACCCTGAAGGCTGTGATCGGCCAGCAGGGGGACCAGAGCTGCGCCAACAAGCTGCTCCGCTGGCTGCAGAACTGGCACAAACACCACAGTGGAGGCACAGACAAACCTGCAGGTAGCAGAAAAATCTGTTGACCTCATATCGGTCAATCTGAGCTGGTCGACGTCTGTCGGTTCTAGACGTGTTTTCTGTTCAGCAGCACCGAGGTTTGGTAAATTTGGAGGAGGCAAAGATGACGGATCAGGATACAAAGCCGCTCTGCTCTCTGGACCTCCAGGGGTGGGGAAGACCACCACAGCTTCGCTGGTCTGTGAGGTCAGTCTGAAAGCACACACTGGCATCTAATGAGCAGATTCTGGTTGCATTTCCTGTTTTCTCATTGAATATGTGGGTTTGTTTGCTTGTTGAAGGAGCTGGGCTTCAGCTACGTGGAGATGAACGCCAGCTGCACTCGCAGCAAAAACAGCCTGAAGGAAGTCGTTGCAGAGTCACTGAACAACACCAGCATCGAGAGCTTTTACAAAGGTGAAGCTTTGTTTTGGATTTGGGTTCATAAATGTCTGAGATATTCAAAGGTGAGCTAAAAATGATCAATTATGCTTCAAGCAGCCTGTTTTATTCCCCTCGTAAAACAGCCGCTGCCTTTAACAAGTCTTATTTCTAAAAGATGCACTGCCTGCAAGGAAAAATGGTTCCAAACGTTTGTCTAACAGAGATATTAGAAAGTGGTTTCGTTGCCCTCCCACGAGCAGAGCTCCTGCACGGTCTGGAAAAGTTGGGAATACTTTCCAAGGTTGGATGAGTTTGGAAATAGAGCTGGAAAAATATCAACATTTTAAGACTTTTATTCCTGTTTAATCCATCCATCCAGCCGTTTGCCCATCATTTACTCTTCATCCATCCGTCCCTCTCGTTGCCCAGCAGTCAGCTCACACATCCATCCGTCTGTAGAGCCACCCATTAGGCCTTCCCTTTATCCATCCCTCCTTCATTTTTCAAGTGTATATAAATTAACCTAAAAAGGAGTGAAAACTCTTAAAATTTGACCATGGACAAGTACTGCTTTGTGACATAAAAACTGTGAGAATGCGGTCATACTAACAGATACCTTACTCTATCTGTGCTCTTTGTATTTTTTGTCTTTCTCAGTAAATCTCAAACCTTTTTTTTTTTTCTATTTGTAAATCAACACGACCTCTTGGCCCTGCAGGAACGTCTCAGACAGTGAGCAGTAAGCACGTCCTCATCATGGACGAGGTGGACGGTATGGCTGGTAACGAAGACCGAGGAGGAATCCAGGTAAAGAGGCTCGTTTCTCTCATGATCTGAACAGATTTCAGAGTTGATGGAAATGTTCAAAATAAGGAATTTTCAGGCCTGGATTGTTTGGAAAATGCCTGACAGAAGACTAACTGGTGGGGACTGGTTTTTGTCTGACCAGTGACTTTATGCCTGTTGTAGGAAATGATTGGCCTGATCAGAAGCTCGAAGATTCCCATCATCTGCATGTGCAACGACCGCAACCACCCCGAAGATCAGATCGTTGGCCAATTACTGCTTCGATCTGCGCTTCCAGAGGCCGCGGGTGGAGCAGATCAAGGTACCCCTCCATCGTCAAACAGCGCCGTGTTCATTAATGTTAAAATGAATGCTCCATGGCCGTTCTCGCGAAATGCATCCAAATGACCTGAACTGTAGAAAACTGTTTTTAATTGGATTTTCTTTTCTGTTATAAGAAGCAAGCAGCTGTGAAACAGCTCTCAATAAGTATTTCTGTCATTTTATTGATTTAAATCCATTTTTTCCAGGGCGCTATGATGTCTCTGCTTTTAAAGAGGGAATCAAGATCCCTCCACCAGCTCTCAATGAAATCATCTTGGCCTCCAACCAGGACGTGCGACAGGTAAAAAAAGGTCAAAGCGTCACACTCTGTGAGGTTTGGGATATTCCTGTTTCGTCACTCTGCCCGTGTCTCCAGGTGATTCACAACCTGAGCATGTGGTCGGCCAAAGACAAGGTGATGACGTATGACCGGTGCAAGGCCGACGCAGCCGGCGCCCGCAAGGACATGAAGCTGGGGCCGTTCGACGTCTGCAGGAAGGTGTTCGCCTCAGGCGAAGAAACGGCCCACATGAGCCTCATCGACAAGTCCGACCTCTTCTTCCACGACTACTCGCTGGCGCCGCTGTTCGTCCAGGAGAACTACCTGCACGTTCGTCCAGCGGCAGCGCGGTGAGGGAGGCGCGCCGCGCTGCGCGGGTCTGCAGGGACTCCTGGCGAAGTGTTCTGCTGATATTCCTGCTTTCGTCTTTTCTCACAGCGGCGAGATGAAGTCCCACCTGGTGCTGCTCAGTAAGACCGCCGACTCCATCGCCGACGGCGACCTGGTGGACAGACGGATCCGCTCGGGGCAAAACTGGTCACTGCTTCCCACTCAGGTAACGTCTCAGCTGAGGTGTCCAAACACACACCGTTACATCCAGGAGGACTCCTGCTGAAGCTGTTCACACCTCTCAACTTCTGCTACAGTTTGTTACGTTGCAGCCTTCAGTGTGTCATATTGATATTTTATGCAGAATACCAAGTAGGGACTAGATGATGCCTCATTAAATAGTGGATAATATTCTGTAGTAACTGATTAGCGACTTCATTATGTTTATGTATGAAAAACCTTATCAGTCTGAAATCTGAAGGAGTTTGTGATTTAGAGAAGCAGACAGAATATCAGTGGCTGGAGCTGCAGACGTCAGTCTGAGACATGCACTAAAATATTCTTAGAGTTTTAAAGTAGCATCCGAAGACTGAAAAGTCTCCCAGAGCAATGATGAGCTCTCTGAAAATGAAAAATGAACGACAACTCGATCACATGTTGGCAGAAAGACTATGAATAAAATGAACACTATAAAGGTTTCTAAGAACGTGGTTGTTTTCAGGCCATCTATGCCAGCGTGTTGCCAGGCGAGCTCATGAGAGGCTACATGTCTCAGTTCCCGGTCTTCCCCAGCTGGCTCGGCAAGAACTCCTCTACCAACAAACATTCCCGCATCGTGCAGGAGCTGACCTCACACATGAGCTTAAAGTAAGCTCTTTTTTTTTTTTTTTTTTTAAATATTAGTCCATCATGCTCCCTTTCAGCCACAGCCTGGGCGGGGTGTTCAACGCTGTCTGCTCCTGCAGGACCCTGAGCAGCAGACAGGCTGTGAACCTGGACTACCTGCACTACCTGCGACAGGCGCTGCTGCATCCGCTTCAGAGGCACGGAGCAGAGGGCGCCGCGCAGGCCGTGCAGCTCCTGGACGACTACCAGCTCCTCAAGGAGGACGTGGACAGCATCATGGAGGTCAGCGTCTGGGGCGGGCAGCCGGACCCTTACTCCAGGCTGGACTCCAAGGTGAGCTGGGGGCTGGTGAAGGGGTTCAAGAGGTCTCTGTTCCTCTCTGTAATTTTGTTTTCCTGACCGTCCAGGTGAAGGCAGCTTTCACACGGGCCTATAACAAAGAGGTCCACCTGACGCCGTATTCCCTGCAAGCTGTGAAGAAAGGCCGCAGAGGTGGGGGGGGGGGACTTTGAGTTGGGAGGGGAGGAGGGCCCAGACGATCAGGAGTCTGGGGATGAAGCAGAGGGCCTCAAAGCCGACGCTATGATCAAAGTAAGCGTATTTAGACCTGGAAAAGTATCTGTTCTCCTTTCTGTTTATTCATCCGTGTTCTCTCTGCAGCAGAAGAAGACCAAAACAACTAAAGAGTCGACTAAGGAGAAGAAGGAAGAGTCTGGGAAGGGAAAAGGCAAGGGAAAAGGCAAAGCTAAGAAATGATGAGGAGAGAACGGCCCTGGACTCCTAACAGACCACTTCTCCGCACTTAACAAGCATCAGGACGAGGAGAAACTCGGCTCGTGTTCTTCCATCGCTGTGCTCCAACAAAGTGACTGCTGCCTTTTTAACTTCCGGTGTCTACATGTTGAACGTAATCTGCCTGTTGTCCCTTTTATCCTGTCTGCCCACATCTGCAGGTGTGTCTCGCATTCCTTCTGCCTCTAGGCTCTGGTCGATGTAAATAATGAGACTAAGACTGTTATCATTTGCTACGACTGCAACACAGAAATGTGTTTCTGCTGGATATTATTTTGTAAATTGCAATTTTCTAATAGAGGAATATGTTGCTCATACATGTTGGGGGTTTTATTTCTCGACACAAAGAAGGCAACTAAAGTCCAGCTGTAATGCTACACAGAAGCATTTTTAGGGTTTGAAATCAGAGGCACAGATCATTCTTGGCTTTTTAGCTGCACAGTTCTGACTTTTACACTCAGGGACATAAATATGATCAGAATTATGGACTTTTAACTAAACATTCCTTTTTCTAGTCTGAAATAATTACACAACTTTAATGACTTAAACCAAAATTGGGTGTAAAATAGGACTATAGTCTGGATCTTCCCTAATCCACACAGATTAAACATTATACTTAGAGGCTGAATTATACCCACTACTAATTTTTGATTCAGTGTCACTTGGCACGTTTCAGAGTAACCCCACTTCTCACAGCCATCAAGAAGATCTAGTATCCATCTATCCATCCGTTGTTTTCCCGTATCCCAGATCGGACTGGATGAGCCTGAGTGCTGTAAATCTGAACATTAATAGTCAACTACTCAATATTTAGAAACAGTTTTATTCATGTTTAAATTTTATTTATTTTACAAATATTAAATTATAAAGATTCTTCCATTGGGCCATGGTGAGAGTTTTATTCTTAGACAAACCTTTCGGTTGTTTCAATAACATCTGCATTTCCGCTCAGGAAGTATAATACAGTAACCAGCTTTGACTGGTCAGAAACATATTTTACACACAACTGTTGCAAAACTACAAGAATGAACTACAAAAAAAGAAGACATTAAAACAAAGATGTCTCCTTTGAGCAGTTAGGATTTGCGCTTTGTTCAAAAGAAACGGATTCACTGTTTTGAAAGTCTCACTGCGACCCTTTGGGGGTAACATAAATGCATGTCATGGCTTCTGGCTTGGTGGTTCGGGTGCATGTGTGGTCATTGATCCGGATCGTTACTGTGCAGGTATTTGAAACAATCGGAGATCTTCTTCACCTGTTTTGCACTCAGATTCCCAGAGCACATGGGACACGCCGACTCCGTCTCCAGCAGCCTGCAGAGTTACACATTAATTCTGATCAAAGTTGCCTTAGAGAGAGAAAAGCGGAGCAAAGTACGTGATCGGATCTACAGTGGGGGTGAGAACTTTACATCTCATCATTCATATGGATTTTAAGGTTTCATTTTTAGGTTCAAAGTTTTAAAGTGCTCTCAGAAGGTATTCACAGAGCTTCCCTTTTTCCACATTTTGTTTTTATAGCCTTCTTTCAAAATGGATTAAATTTATTTATTTTTTTTTTTAACCTCAGCTGTACAGACACCTCATAGTAAACAGGATTGGTATAAAAATGAATGACCCAGAAACCACTGAGGCTTAAGTTTATCATAAACCAGAAGATACTTAGACAACACTGTCACTGTTCACTGAAAAGTAAATTTAACATAAGAAACATCTGATGTCAAAAAGAAGCTTCTGCTCAAAGATCTGCACCTTCAACCTCGACTGAAATGTTCAGATGTCCACCTGGACAAGCCAAACGTTTTCTGGAGAAAGGTTTTACGGCGAGACAAGACAAAGATGGAACTATTTGGCAACAATGACAAGAAGTATGTTTGGAGGAGACCAAGCTTTTAAACCTAATAACACTGTTAGAACTGTGAGGTATGGTAGTGGTAGCATCATGCTGTGGGGCTGGCTCGGTGACAATGATGCAGCGCAAATTTGGTCCGATAATACAGGAGGAGGACAACCTTTAACTTCTCCTAAATCGACAGCTAGATGTTGAAGCAAGCGCCAGGCGTCCCAACAATGATCCCAAACCCAGATCAAAACTAGCTTAGGAATGAACAAAGCAGGCTAAGCTGAAGCTTCTGAAATGGTCCTGACTTCAACATTATTGAAAATTAATGGGTTATGCGAGGTTGTTTTCCTGCTGTGTCAGGAAAACAACCAACATGGATGAGCTCTACCACTTTTAACGAGACCAGTCAAATATTCAGGCAGAACGCCGTGCCCACACCTTCCTGATGAACCATAAAGTATGCGGTGTTTCTCCAACCTGCTAAGGGACATTAAAACAATTATAGAGCATATGTATATATATTTGAGCCTGTATGCATAATACATATGCCCATATACATATGAGAAACACAATAACTTCAACCCTTGTGCACATCGTTCTCGTTGAAAACTTCACTGAGCTATAATTTATCCACCCTGGAAGAGGAGCAGTTCAGATGCTTAATGATGAGTGAGTGTATGTAAACTTACGACTTGCACTGCAAGTGCCGCACTTCGAACAATGGATCACAACATCCCGATCTTTAAACCTCTTGGAAATGAAAAGAATTTCCTTTGAAACAGCAATCTGATCCGTTTCAATATTCATTATAGTCTATACTCTGAACATGGCTCCATAAGGTGATTTAGCTCCACAACACGACGTAAAGTTACTTTGGCCTGCTGATGGTACCTGATGTGTGCATTGTGCAGCAATCAGACTGAGAAAAGCATATCAGTACTTAGAAAAAAGCAGGATGTGTTACTTACAAAATGAACTGAGAGTAGAGAGCAGGGAATTCGCAGTGAGGACAGATGGACCAGTCTTCTTTCAGCATGTGACGACCCTGATAAAAATATCATTTGAATTAAATAGTTGGGTTTGTCTCACTTAGAAGAGATGCAGACGAGCGGTCAGGTTTTCAGTACCGTGGCAATGCAGTAGGGTATGTTATTCTTGCAAGAGATGCACATCAGGTCATTCTGTGGCAGCTGGAAGCCACAGAAAGGACAGGGAGTAGTTTCCTCCTCCTCTAACTCCGAAGTGTCTGGGATGACTGTGAGTGCATTAAAAAAAAAACAACAACAAGGATTTAGAAGTTGTGCAGGATAAAACTAGAAGTCAAAACACCACGAGACTGAAAAATCTAGCAGAAGAAAACACATTTTTTAACGATAAATCATCCCTCACCGAACCAGAGCCTCAATCTTCTTCCTGTACTTCAGGTCGATCTGGTTTCGGTACTCCGGCCTCATCAGCATGGCTGCGAAGCCGAAGGCCGAGTTCTTCAGTCCAGCACGTTGGCATTCAATAACTGCTGATGTCAGAATGGGGACGACATCTACACACACACACACACACACACACACACACAGAGCGATGTTTAAACTCCTGAGAGCAGAGACGATTAAGATGCTCAGGCAGACGTGGTGGACATGAACTCACGTGCAGGAAACTTGCTGATGTTGTTGCTGACGCGTATGAGCATCCGCGCCCCTTTGAGATGATCTCCTTTCTTTACGTGGATCTACAGAAAAACAGGAGGTGAGAACGTTCCCTCTTAAAGTGCCGGCCTCGCAGATGTAACCGCAGACTCCACAGCAAAGGACGGATATTCTGCTGCTCGCCTTCAACACGAGCAGCGGCACGATAATCCTCACCTTGACCAGGAGATAGGAGTGGAGGATCATCAGATTGGTCGCCATCTCTGCCGGGATCTTGATCTTCTGAGCCTGCAGCTCTGTGTACATGCTGAACAGCACATCGTGGGCGTTTCGGTAGTTCCCTGTGGTTTTCACACGCAAAAAACACACACACAAAAAAAATCCTTATTGACACATGTAACGCTCTGTTACCGCTGGAAGGTCTCAGCGTGTTTGTACCCGCCGACTGCTCCTCTCTGGCGATGATGGTGGCGGTGTGCGCGGCCTCGCCGTAACGCTGCAGGGCCATGTAGAGGCGGAACAGGTACTTTGCCTCCTGGGAAGAAGTGACAGATTTCAGATGAACCCCCTCCTCGACATCTGCGTCAAACTTTAAATTGCACATAGATTTGGTGAATATGATGATGTTGTGATCTGCAGCTAAAAACCAGACATTTAAACACAGTTTGATAAAAAAATAAACAACCGCTTCTTTCCCCCTCACAGTCTGACATTAAGGTAGGATTACCAAAATTATTGCTATTCGCTAAAACCCAAAATAACAAGAGGGAGAACTTTTCATCGCTTGATTCAAAGTCAAAAGTTTCCATACATTAAGATCCCTATGTATTTAAACGATTTAAGGAAAGACCAAATGATGTCATAGCTGTGTAAACTAATAGGTTAGTTTACAACATCGAACTCAAGAACAAAAGCAAAAGACCTTGTGAAGATGCTGACTGAAGCTGGTCAGAGGCTGTCATTATCCACAGTGAAACAACATGGGCGAAAAGGCCACTCAGAGGAAGAAGCCATTACTCTAAAACCAACTTAAAAATGCCAGATTAGAATCGCTAATGCTAAGACATGTCTCGTGGTCCGACGAAACAAACTGAAGTGTTTGCCCGTGATGACCTCAGTTACAATTAGAGGAAAAACTTGCAAGCCTGAGAACACCCTCCCAGCATGGGGATGTTTCGCTAAAGGAGGGACTGGTGCACTTCACAAAACAGGAGGCCTCTGTAAATATTACAGTAACATCTAAAAAACACCAGTCAATGAGTCAAAGCTAAATGGGTCATCCAAATGGACAATGAGCCTAAGCTCTGATTCCTGTAACCTGACTCAGTTACAGCAGTTCTGTCAGGAGGAATGGGCCAAAACTACAGCAAACTATTGTGAGAAGCTTGTTGAAGTGTACCAGGGATGTTTGACCCAAGCCATATATTTTAAAAACATCTCTGTCAAATACTTAGGAAATGTATGTACATTTCTGAATTTAAGTAACCTTTAAATTTGCTCCTTGGTCAGCTATTTATTTTTAAAAACTTAACAGTTCAATGTTTTAATGAACCTCCCTTGCCAACATAAAGCACATCTATCTGGGGAACCAAAACACATTGGAGAAGATTTCCCTTTGCAATTTTAAAGAAAGACTTTCCACTTCATGAGAAAAAGATAGAGGTGACACTAAACTGACAGAAAATGAGCAGTCACTAAAATTACAGCTATGAGATTAATTCAGTGTGAAAACACAGATTGCTTCTGACTAAATCCCTCTGCTCTTCCATACGTGCAGGAGAAACTATGAACAAGGTGGTACAACACTGCATATTGACATGAACAAAAAAATACACTGTTGTAAAATAAATAACAGAAATTTAAATATGTTCAAATGCTACAAGTTCAGTACTGATTACCATGGGCATCCCGTCTCTTTCTCCCAGGAGATATTCAATCAGCTGATTGGTCAAAGAGTTGTCCTTGGCTTGTCCCACCTGATTTGGAAACAAACACCGAGACGCGCCCACTCAGCTCCACGGCCAGTTTGTTTTGCACATAAAATCTCAGTTTGATACAAGCAGCTCTCACCGTCTCAATGGCCAGCTCAATTGCCTGGTTGTCTTCAGTTTTTGGACACTTCAGGAAATGATTTAGAGCCTAAGAGGAGAAAAAAAAATATTACTTTTATGAAGGTTATAAAGTGACTAATGAGTGAACAAATAAATCAGTGCCTCTTACTTTGCTGTGCTGCCCACACTTATGGAAAAACTTGCCAGCCAGAAGGTGTTTCTTTTCTCCTTCAAAGTACAGAGCGACGCTCTGATAGTCCTCCTGCGTCGCTGCAGAGCCTGGTGGTCACAAATACAATTCTGCACGACTAAGTCGAAAATTACTGAGCCCCGAGTTAGAAAAACGACAGCAAACAACGGTTAAGTTGTTTGAACATCTAGCTGGTGTGGACACAGGTTTACAGAGTAACTGACCAATGATGTCTGCGTAGACCTCCATCTGTCCATGCTGCTGAGCCAGCTGGAAAGCTTCATCATTACACTGAGACAGAACCAGGAAGTGGATGGCTGATCCATAGTCATGAAGCCGCAGGAAGAACCTGTGGCACCAACAAATTATTTTAGGAGTTTGTCACTAAAAAAAAAAAAAAAAAAAGAACAGGTTGTAATATCAAGGTATCAATGTTATCGGTGTTTCTCATCCAGAGCTGTTGCTGCTATAATGACAAGTGGTTCGTTAGAACTGTGCCAGACTCCTCAGATTCAGGAGATGAAAACCGTGGCAATGAACACACTATACAAGGAAATAAAAGGTCACCACTAAACTTTATATCTTAAAAAGCACAAACTTTGTTTTGGCTGGATCATACTATGGTGCCAAAAGGGTGAAAATACTGACTGAAGTTAAAACTCTGGATAAATCTGTTGATGCAAATTAAGAGTCGAATCGTTACAAAAATGAAGAAACACTGAGCAGCTTTTGGTTGCGCATCCATCTTTAGACTTGTTTATCCTACCTAGCAACCATTTTTGCTCCGTCGATGCTCTGAGTCTCCCTGACAACCCGAACTGCATCCTCCGGATTGTTCAGGTGGTCCAGCAGCACACGGATCATGTTATCCCAGTCCTTTGCACTCTCATAGGCCTGAGCTGCCTCTTTATATCTGATGTACACAGAACTTATTGCATCAGATTTTTTTTGAACACTTTCAGTATTATCAGAGGAATAACAAAGGAAGCTGAGAACCCACTTGCCGTCCGCCTCCTTGGCCTTTGCGTACTGGAGATGAATCTTTAGCGAGGAAACATTTGGGAGCAGCTCTCCCACCTTCGCCCTGAAAAACGAGAAGGAAAAAACTGGGTTACATTAAAGTGAAAAGTCAAAGCAAAACTGAGAGCTGAAGGTGTATCTCACCAGTTCTTGCAGCGAATGTAAACCAACGCAGCCTTATCATAATATAGCCCCTTTTCATACAGCTGAGCGGCTTCAGAGAATTGCTGTAATGAAAAAGAGAAACACGGATGAGGATAGAAATCAAGACATCAAAAACATAAAAAGTTCAGTTAATTTCAGACAGAAAACATCCTTGCTGATATTTTCAAATGACATTTAGTGAATAAAGAGTTTAAATGATAATGAGAGGAAGCAGGTCCACACAGTCCTGAGTAGTGAATCTAATCTGATATAAAGCATCACTTATCTCTTTTACTCCATTATTTCAAATCAATGCTGCATTTTTTCAGAAACACATTAGATACATGATTAACACAAATTCACTAGGGAAATGTCAAGGAAACAAACAAATCATTAAAAGCAGCACTATTTCATTTTAGATCTCTATAAAATTAAAGGAGGCAATTAAAGTCTATATTTTGGAAACTTTTTTTTGATCCCTCATCTGGGTTATTTTTGCAATGGAGTCACAAAGCAGTTTGCACTAAATATCTGCAGACAAACAAGCCCATCACATACAGCATATGGGAGCAATTTCCACCATTTTCTGCATCACGCCACAACCGTCCTCTCTTCAGTCACAAACAAAAGATGCAGAACTGATCAAAGAGGTAGAAAAAAAAAAAAAAAACTGTTTTACATTTTTATTATTTTATAAAAGAGAACTCCAGGTTCTGACAAGGAACACCTTAAAACTGTAAGAACAAAATCTGCCTGGACTCACAACAGAATGGAGTTTTTATCTCAATAGACACATTAATCGATTCATTCAAAAGCATCGACTCAAGTTAAAGTTTCAGATTAAAATTATTGCAAGTTGTCTATGCACATATTACACAAACTTGTAATCACGCCAGGATTTTAAAAACTTATTTCAGACAATTATTTGCGAAAAATATCAGTAGAGGTGAGAAATAGTTCTTCTTTCTGGGACATCCCTGACCTGTTTTTTTAACAGCCCTGCAGCAGGTTGCTTTTTTCCCCCCTTTTCTTCTCCTGCAACAAAATTACCTGCTGCTTTCAGTGGACAGTAATTTTTCTTAATCTGTGTGACACAAGCGGCTCTGGTCTTGGAGAAAGTGAAGCTGTTAGCTCTGGTTGTGATTTATGTAAACATGAGAGGCCTTCTTCCCTAAATGTATGCAGAATACCTCATTTCAATGAGTGGAAACTGCATGAGCACATGGAGATGCTGTTTGTACGGCAGGGCTATTATAGGAGCGGATCTGCCTCTGCCAACTCCAGAAACACACCAGAGAGGGTTTTAGCAACAAGGGGAGTCTCCCCTCCTAACCTTTGGGACAAAAATCTCTGTTTCTACCTTCATGCTCTCCAGTATGGCTCCACATTCCTTCTTGAGGACTCTGCTCGGGTGCTGAATAGCCTGAGCTGCTCCTCTCCGGATGTCACCCATTCTGATGGACATCCTGGCTACACCAGCCCGGCACGCCTCATCATGCTCCTGGAACTGCACCGAAGCATGAGGAAAATGTGAACAGAACAGAAAGCATTTGTTTTTAGTCTACCCATATCTTGGACCTTGACACACTGTTACAAACAGCAAGGCTCACACATGCAGATTAAGTATTCTTTGTAAATTTGAACCCTCATCCAATGTTGGGCAGGAGATTTGCTTTATCACTGAATCTACTTCAAAAAGATAAATGTTGTGGAATTTCTTATTCTGAGTCTGAATTTCACTAATAAACTAAGACGGTGTTTTCAGTTCTACTGTTTACCTTTTTGTAGTTGTGCTTATAGTTTGCACTAATAAATAATTCAGAAAACTAAAAAAAGAAAAAGGGGATTTAGGAAGAAAACTGAATTTGGAATGCAGTGAAACTGATATCAAAGGGCTCTGCAATAAGGCAGAGACTGTCCAGAGTTCTGTGCTCTTGTGCACTTTATCAGGTTTGAAATACTTTTGTCATCATCACGATGTTTGGAGTTTTGTTTTTTTTTTAATTCTAAAACCTGTAACCAGCTGTAGCATAGCTCCACAATCCTCTGTGCTCCTTTCTCCTCACAGAACAGAAAACATTCTTAAAAATAAACTCATTACAAACAGACAGACCAGCTTCCGTTTGTCTGACGCGCTTTTAAGACAGTTTGCTTCCGTTTAATGTGTGCACTTTATTTAAATCTTAGCCTTAAAGTCTGAAGGTGTGACTGAACTTACCTTATTCTGGTGCATCACACCTTTTTCATAGTGTGCCAAAGCGTTTACATAATCCCCGCTGGAAAGAGAGAGATTTAAAAGCAGTTCAGATAGTCTTTTAAATGGTGCATACAGCGTGTGAGAGACGTGTCTGCACCTACATGAACTCCAGATGGACGGCGTACTCTTTGGATATGAAGGGAATCTGGTCTTCTGCAAGCCTCTTGGCCAACATAAGAGCGCTGTCCCAGTGCAGCAGGTCCCTTCTCATCTTAAACACAAACACTACATCACCATGTTATCTTTACTGTTTAGATGACACAGAGATTTCCCCACATACCAAAACTAAAACCTCACGATCTTAAACATTAATGCAAACACACCTCCAGGGCAGCTACTGGGCAGCTTGAGGACAGATAAACGTCCTGGGCCAGGTTGTATTCCTCCAAGAACATGGCCAAATGTCCTGCCAGTAAGTTTTTGTCCTCTATACCCTGAAAAGATTTCATTTCATAAGAGGGTAGACGTGTTGCGTTGCTGACAGAGGTATTATCTGATATGAGGAGTGTGTCAAACAATAACTGATACCTGGATACTCTGTAATGACAGGACCATGCCCACGTTGCGGCTCATACGGTAGATCTGGATGGCCAGCTCCACTTCCATGTGGATCAAACAGGCTTTGCCTAATTCGGCCCAGTCAGCTTCACTGCCTCCAGACTTGCACAGACTCCAAGCCTCCTGGAACCTGGAAACAAACATCAAATCATTCTGTTGGCTGATTTTTTTTTGGGCAGTGATTCATTTAGGATACAGGAGGTTAAAGTGCACGGGTGGGAGACATGTACCCTCATAGTGATATTGGGAAAGCAGTGTTAAATGCATCACTTGAACACAGGTGCAGGAAAATGAACTGTCCCTTCGATTATAAAAGTGTGATTCAACTTCATTTAAATTCGGCCATAAAATCAGACGAGAGAACAGAACACCAGGACACACGTAGAAAAAAAAACTGGTGTTCCAGTCCTTCATGAACCAAAAATCAGTCAATTAAACACTTTTTGGAAATATTTTCAGCTTTTCATCTGTAGATCAGCATAGATTAATAACCGTTCGTCCGTCCGTCCATCCATCCATCCATCCATCCATCCACTCATACTTGCAGGGTCACAACCAACTGTGCCACTGTGCAGCACTTATAAACTGAGGATTAGTAAATATCTGGACAAAGAAGTCATTAAAACACATCATTATTATTGTTTTTCTACAAAATCTTTGGATAATCCAGACAGATAATCTAATTTAGTAATAGCTGTAGAAGTTTGACCATATTTTTTTTTTTTGGTATAAGTTTTTTTTAAAGATTTTTTTTTTAGCTCTCGAGGCCTTTAATGACAGTCACCAGGCAGGAAATGGGCAGAGAGAGAAGCAGGGAAGAGATGCAGCAAAGGTCTCAGGGTCAGGAATCGAACCCAGGACAGCTGCGTTGAGGACAATAAAGCAAATAAAAATTAGGAATTTTCAACTTTTTTCAGTGTGATATTATACAGCTGCAATTAAAAAGATTACTTTTTTTAGTCTCCTTTTGAGCATCTTCACCAGGGGTGTGAATAAATTTCCAGGGTGCTGTAGCTGCCTGAATCAAACCCCCTGCAAAGACATCAGGATGCCAACGTGTTACTTTCTGCTGAACTGCCCAGTTCACTACTATTGAGCTTGATTGATGACACAAAAACAGCCATCATTACTTCAGCAGCTACACCTTAGTTTCTGTCCTGTATACTCTCACAAGTTGCCCCTTCGAGTTCACAGATTCCAATCGGTGTGAAATGATCTCGCTTCACATCATGAGTCAGAAAGGAAGTTCTTCCCTCTGAAACAGGAAAGTATTTACAGTAATGTCCGGCTGACTAACCTTTTGAGCTTGAGCGCCTGAGCGAGCTGCTTGCTGAGCTCTGAAGGGGAGTCTTTCAATGCATCAGGTGAGCTTTTGAGAAACGAATGTGTGCTCAGAACGACTTCACTCGTCTTCCCGCTTGTCGTCTGACAGGTCAGCTCGCCGTTGTACAAGAGCAGAGGCCTTTGGCAGTACAGCAGAGCAGTGCTCCCCACCAACACCATCTGGGGACCTGAGCACCATGACAGCGAAGCTGAATAAGCATCTCACCATTACTGCTCATGTGTCTGATCATAAGGTGGCATCTCCCTACCATATATTGTCGTTTTATGCAAAGCGTAGGTGTACACCTTGTCATCGTCAAAAGCCACAAATACACCTCTGTCTGCATGCCAGTTGTCCCACAGCACTCCTGTTATGGTGGGAGAAAAGTTGGGGAGCTCGAAGCAGGACACTGTTGCCTGGAAATGACACATAAATCAACATTCAGGAAAAAACTGTCTTTAAACTCATCCAAATATCAGGGTTCCTGAATATCTCTATTTAAGATGGATGGAAATAGAAACATTTTTCTACACTTTTTATTTTCATTTTAACTCATTTCGGATCTATTGTTTGTTTTTTGGTGCAAAATAATGAGAAACTATAAATAATGCACATTAAAACAGAAGCAGAAAGTAAAGAAAACTAAAGTTATTGTGATAATATTTTTTTCTGTCAAACATTCATATGAAGAAAGAAATACTTGACCAGTGGCATATGGCTGAAACTGTGCAAGTGTACGTTCAGCTTAAGATGTCAACATATACTAACATTTGCAGGGGAGAACAAGAAGCCTCCATTCTTGTCGTCGATAAACACCACCCATGTGCCGTTTGGGTCGGGGAACACCTTTCTCACGCCGACTGCGTGGCTGTAGCTGTTCACGGTCTCCCAGTCCTCCACCAGCACACACACCACGTTACCCAGCTGAGGAAAAACACGTTAGCGTGACTAAATGGAGGCCAGACTGATACTTGACCTTAATGAAAACTGTTGTATATTAAGAATAAAAAAACCTTTTTGTTCGCCTGAAGTTGTTCAGATTTTGTCACGTTGCAGCCACAAACTTCAATGTATTTTAATGCAATTTTATGTGATAAACCAAAACAAAGAAGTGCATGGTTTTGAAGTGGAAGGACAATGATACTTGTTTTACCTAAATATTTGACTTGATGAATTCAGAGAGCTGTGAGATGTGTAGGTCTGAACTTTGACTGGACCATTTTAACACATAAATATGCTTTGATCTAAACCATTCTGTTGTAGCACATTTCCTTTTAATGGTTTAAGCTCAGTCAGACTGGATGAATAGCATCTGTGAACAGCAGTTTTCAAGTCTTTTATAGCAATAAAGTCTGGATCTACTATGATGTTTTACATTATTCACAGTGATGGTGATACGTTTAGGGCTGATGTGCACTGTTAGTTTTCCAACACAACTGGTGTTTTGCATGTAGGCCCCTTTGCTCTGATACTCAATTGCCTCCAGAAGTCACATAATTACTAAACAGAGTAACAGAGTCCACCTTCACCAAGATGGAGAATCATTTAACTTGACAACTGTTAGTAGTCACTGTGGCACTATTATCCTGTGAAGATTAAAGGAGATTTATGCGCGACGATCTCCCAAAGTCCAGACTTAATTCCTATAAGAAGACTTGAAAAGTGCTGCTCACAGATGCTAATCTTTGAATACAATTAAGCTTAAGCCATTAAAAAGCAAAGCAAAATGGGCAAAAACCCCAGTCTCTACATGTAAAAAAGCTGGTAGATACAAAAAAAAAAAAAAAAAAAAAAAAAAAAATATTTCAGGGTGGATATGCAATGTATTTATCCAAGGGGCCTGAATACAAATGCACACCACACTTTTGCAAAAAGAATTCATCTTTCACCTTCCAGTTTACAAATGTGTCACTTTATGTTGCTCTTTCATTTAAAACCCAATTAAAATACACAGAAGTTTGGGATTTTAGTGTGAAAAAATTTGAAATGTGCAAGGAGCTGTGGTCCAGACTACAAAATATGTTAATAACTTTTACAGATTTAAGGAGAACGACTTTGAAAAAGCCTAATCGTCTAGGAAGGAACCTAGTAATCCTTACATCTGTGCCATAATAAAGAAAGTCCGAAGTGAGAGCGTGGCAAAGGATCCGGCCTTTTCTGTCATCATCTGGGAAAAGCTTCATCTGCTTCCTGTCCTCTGTGTCTCTGGCTTCAATCTAAAACAGACATGTGACTTGTTTATGCTGTAGCTTGCTGAGTGATATGAGAGGCACGGGCCAAAAAGCAGAAGCCTCACCATGTGTAGCTGCACTTTTCCTTCAAACAGAGCTGCCGCGTAGTCAGCGTTAAGGCACATGCTGGCGATGGTCCCCAAATACTCAATGTCCTTTATCTTGGACAAACCTAAGCAATCCACAAAAGAATTCAAGAGAGGCGAAAAAAAAGCTCACACAGACACACTGTTATGATGTGATTTTACCATAAAACCAGGCTCTGTTGTTCATCCCAACAGCCACATGGTACGGTCCCACTGCAACGAAGGTGGGCTCGACCTCCACCTGGATGGCCACAGGGCTCTCCTGTAACCCAGTCGTGGAACAGTGTTGGCCAAGTGCTCTTCTTTCAAACTGATGCCTTTTCAGTGATTACAGCATGTGTATCTGTGTGTTCTCACCCCCTCCACCTGGTTGGAAACAGTGACCTCCAGCAGGGAGGTGAGGAAGGCCAGCCGGGTACCAAAACTGTCTCCCAGCATTGGAAGCTTGGTCAAGAAGACGTGAATCGTACCTCTCTGGGTGGAAAGTGCCAGCAGCTGGCCGTCATCTGTCCAGCTCAGCTGATCCAGACCTGCAGGAGAAGAGAGACAGAGAATTGGGTGATGTGCTCAGCAGAGTGTTACAACATTTCACAGGATGAACAAGAGGTCTGGGTCACCTTTGGTCTCATCGTCCAACTGAACAACACTGCTGATATCTTTGAGATCAGACAGCTCATGGATCTTTATGCTGCAAAAAAGGCACAATATGTACTATTTTTACTTTAACAAAGTAAAGAAAATTACAGTTAAGTAAATGCCTACCAGTTGTCCCCACAGGAAGCAGCTTTGTTTAGTGAAGCTGAGATGGCCACACTGTATAGAGTATCCTTATGGTTGCGAGCCTGGTAGAGCTCAGACCTTATCTCCCTGATGTGGGTGGAAATAACCAGAAAGTATCCATGGGAAAAGCCGATCAGTATGTACCCATCACCAAACCTGCACATTTGAAAACCAAGCAGTGAATTTTAGCACAAAAACCTTCGCCTTGATGTTATATCACGGTTCAGAAGAGTGAGAATGGTGAACAGTACCAGCGATGGGACACCAGGTTGCCGTACTGGCGCTCAAAGGCCAGCTCGATGGGGTTTTGGGGGTCATTGATATTGAAAAGCGTCAGTATCTTCTTGTCCACAGACATACTCACCTAAGAGCACAGCGTTTAAAAATGAAATATTACTCAGGACATCATGTGTAAGAAGAAAATCAACACCGACTAACTTTAGTAGAAACTTATATGTACATGTGGGTTTGATTAAAGAACAATGCAGGGTCACATAGAGAGAACATCTTTTTTAAAAAGCATCTCTAAAAACAATAAATAAATAAATAAAATTTTTGCTTTAAGAATAAAAGTAAAAACTGAAAAAAAGATAAAAACAATTAAATAAATATTTAAGAAAATAAATCTGACATTTCAGTATTAAAATGAAACTTTGGGGGGTAAATTGAACATTAGTGCATGTAAAATGGAAATAAATGTTTAACATTTAAATAATTAAAATATTATTGTAGTAACACAAAAAAATAAAATAAAATAAAACCTTTAATTTGCATTAACATTTTCAGTGGGGAAAATATCCAATGTTAAGAAATAAATGTTTCTAACAAAATTACTGCTGGCACAATTATTAGTACTCCAAAGGATCCCGTCAAAATAAACTGCAACTGAAACATTTTTTTTTTACTTCAGTTTTTGAAGTTAATCAGAGTTTTTAGGAACTTATGATTAATAATCAACGACTTTCTGTGTTTGTGGGGCATAAATATGACGTGATAGAGGGAATCATTTCTTTTGGCTACTGTCCACAAAGACCCCACATTTATCTAGACCGAGTAAGCAGGATGGTAAAAGTTCAATAAAAAAGAGTGGCATGATGATGCAACCAAGTCTCTAGAATAAAAAAATGAAATATCAGAAAAACATGCTACCATCAAAAACATAAATCTGTGAAGCTTGATAAACTTTACCAGGTACTGATAGTGTGTACTTTGTGCAGGTAAGATGAAGACTTTAAAACAAATTCTTCCAGCGTAAAACGAGATAAATATTTGAAAAAGGACCTCACACTCACTACCAAGTACAATGGAGGACCTGTGATCCTGTGGGCCAAAGTCTCCAGGAACTTTTGTTAGAGTGAATGACATCATGAACTCATAGACATACCAGGAGATTTTAGATAAAAATCTCGTGACCTCTGACAGAAAACTGAAACTGGATCATCAGCAAGAAAGTATTGACAGTAGGGGAACCAGTAACTACACAGTCTACAGTCAGATCATTAATATGTAATTATAAAGCTTTAGGAAGAGTTGTCTGTAATCTTTTCTCTCGTTGCATATTTTCCTTTAATATGAGTGTGAACTTCTTTGTTTATAAATTTGACTTAAATCAAATCCACATTCAGAAAAACCCAACCGAGGTCCTCAGGGAACAAAAGAAAAAGCCACAAAATGCCAGAACACAGCGAGGTTCAGCTACAGATAACAAAAATATACCACATGAAAAAGAAGAGATAAATTTGCTCTTTATAGTTGAATTGGAGAGAGCTGGTAACAATGGAGCTCTAATTAGTGTGAATTACTGTAAAAAAAAACAACAAACAAACAAACAAACAAACAAAAAACAAAAAACAAAACAAACAAAAAAAAAAACCCAAAGTAAAGATGTAGAAAATAACTTACAGTATTCTCCCCCTGAGAGGACCTTTCATCCATTTTCATCACTGAGAAAAATATTTCAGCCGGCTCACCCCGAAGTACCATCTGACAAAAGACCAGGAAGATCAGCAAGACGAGTTTTTTTTTATCCAACTTTCGAATCCTTCTTACTGCTTCCAAAATCTTTAAAAAACGACAAACTGTTGTCAAACTGCTCCATCCTCATGTTGTCAGGATGGAGCAGTGCTAAGATACACACATCGTCAGCATGACTACCTGTCTTATTGTGTCTCCTTCATGACTGCTGATGGTGAGACTGTTGTCTTCACCTCCCAGCGCCAGCAGATTCTGAGAACTCCAGCACCCACAGGTGATTTTCTTGGTGTGTTTACCTTCAGCAACAAGCAGGAAAAAGGGAAGTACACACAATCAATACAACAGACTAAAGATGAACAAAACATAAACAGCTGGTTGTGGTGTGTGGGTATTACCCAGTATGGGTATCTTGCGTGAAGTCTGTTGATTATAGATAAGCAGGTTTCCTTTTGCCGTCCCTACAGCAAGCAGGGGGCTGGTTTTTGACCACAGTAAAAAAGTCATCTGATCTTTGCTGAAACCAACAAGAAAACAAACTCAGAGCATCAGAAGCGAGCAGTCAAATACACTTCTATCATCAGTCACTAGTGTATCTGTAATAGAACATGCTCACATGCCCAGAGCTAACTCTCTACTGACTATATGTCATACCTCATGCCACTGTCTATCTGTGATGTTTTATTGACACTGGCATCCCAGAGGAAGATGGAGCTGGACTTTGCAGCAATCGCTGCCAGAATGTCACCATCCTTATCCCAGTCCAACCCCACACAGCGCCTACCAGGAAGCAACAGAAACAGAGGAAGTTAATATTCTGCTTTATGAGACCAAGGTGGGGCCCTACGGATTTGCTCACACTGACCCTGGAAGATTGAGTTCAGTCCACTTCTGTCCATGTCGATCAAATATTTTCACTGAGTTGTCCTGTCTGTGTAATGTGAAAAAAATGTCAGATTTATCCTTGCTCTGGTGTAGGATTGTGAGGAGTGGATTATCAAATGCTTTTTAAAGGCACCGTTACTCACCCGGCAACAGCAATGTAATTTCCAAGACTTTTCTGCCACTTGTACAGAACACAAGAACCCGCCCAGGCTCTGTCAGCAAGAACGAAAACACTCTGTGGACACAAAGACGACTTTTTAATTTTACAATTATTTCTCATACCCCTGAATTATTACCTTCTTCAGCTTTACAATCATCTAATACTCAGATAGGATTAGGTTGTACATCTCCGCAGCTTCATTTTTACTTATCATTAGTGGTTTTGTAAGGTAAAATGTTCAGCTGATATGCATGTCCTAGTGTTTGAAGATATTACGATGGGGAGAAATATCCTTAAAGTTGAAGATCCACATAACAGGCTTTTCATGGCAGATACCAACTTGTGGCCATTTTTCCAATTTTATTTTCCAAGAATTATAATGCATAGAACAAACATGAATCCAACAGAAAAATTAATTCACAAGGTTATCCCTGTTTCTGGTATGAAGGGGGTTCCCCAAAGTTATGTCAGATATTCACAAAATTTAAAGTGTCTAATAGTACCTGGTGTTGGTTGATGTGGCTATAGACTGAAAATAGAATCAGTTTTCAGTTTTTATGCTTTTAATTAAGACATTAAAATTTTCAGTGACCCTGCAAAGAAAATGAAATATAGGCAATGGATACATGCAGAAATCCACAAAGCATAGCCAGTAAGGGAAAATGATCTGGCACTTATTTTTGGCTGATTTATTAGTGCATCTCTACTTAATCTTTATTAAACATATCTAATATGGTATTTTGTTTTGTGAAATTGAATGACAGAAGGGTCATGAGAGCAATTATATCAAGCTTTTTTTGAGTGTTCATGGATATCCAGAGTTAGAATTGAGTGGTGCAACTTCACCATAGAGTAGAACATTTGTGGCTCAGGTAAAATAATGTAATCCTGTTTTTTAAGGCAGGGTGACTTGAATCCTTAAGTAAAAAAACAAAGGAAGTTGATTTCCTGAGGTCACAACCTGAACACAACTGTGCAGTAGAGAGAGTGGACAGACTTAAATTTCTAGGAGTGTAGATCTTTAAACAAGCCCAGTAGAGACTAAACTTCCTGGTGAAACTGAAACAAACATCACTTTACCAGAATGCCAATCTATAAGGGAGTTCCAATGAAAGACCACTGCTGAGCAAAAAAAAAAATACAAAGACCCATCTCATATTTGCCAAAAACTGCTTGATGATCCAAGACTTTTGGTTAAAAAAAATAAAATAAAATTCTGCGAACTGATGAGAAAAATGTGATATTTTGGAAAGTGTGTGTCTTGTTACATCTAACTTAAAACTAACCCAGCATTTGTGGAAAAGAACATTATAACGATAGTCAAACATAGTGGTGGCAGTGTGATGGTCTGGTGCTTTGCTTCTTCAGGACCTGCCTGACTTGCTGTAATTGATGGAAATACAAAATCTGATTCTTAACAGAAGATTCTGAAGGAGAATATCCAGCCATCAGGGGGAAAACAACCAAGATTTTTGAAGTGACTAGATAAAGTTTAAATGTAAATCAGACTTAGATGCAACCGCATGACCTGAACCAGGCAGTTCATGCTCTAAAACCTTCAGATGTGACTGAATTAGAACAAAATTGAATTAGAACTCAGAAGTCTGTACCAAGTCTGTTTGTCTACAGCAATATAAACAATATGTTGCATGTTAGCAGACACTTGGTGGCTGGTTTAGATGGCAACTACTTTTTATAAAAGGTTGGCTTGAATAACAATAAATTAAATAATCATTTGAAACTGCGTTTTTGTGTTTACTCAAGCTATTTTTTTATCATATATATTCATTATTTTTGATGTTCTGAAATATGTAAATGCAACTAAAAAAAAGCAGAACAGAAGGGGAAAAAATCATGTTCGAAGTACAGTGGTTCTTTCCTGAAGTGCTGAACTGGAAACTCCAAATCGGATCCTTATTTCAGATATGATAATGTAGGGAAAGCACTTCTATTTACTATAGCTAAAAATAGGTCCATGCAGAGAGGAATTATGAGATGTGTTTAACTTTTCACACAGTTTCTATTATTAAAAATGCAACTAAATAACAACAATATGTAATTTTTCGTGTTGCTTTTCTTTAATCGAGGGCGATATTTAAGACCTGGTATTCCAACATTATATCTTTATATTTTCTACCAGCGAAAGGCAACTCCTACACGTCAGATTACATTAGGAGTCCCAGGACAGGACGTAATCACTCCAACAGTCTATCATTTGCCTCTAACATTACAGTAAAAATAGAAAATGTGACAAAATACAGAAACGAAAAGCAACATTTCCTTGAGCTAACGCGATAGCTTGAAACTACTTGAGTAGCTAGCTCGTTGATGATCATTTGAGTTAAAAACAAAACAAAAAAAAAAAAACCACACACACAACACAAGAAACTCCTAAAACCACAAGAAAAGCTTTTTTTTGCGTTTCTACTGTCGATACCAACCTTCATGCTGATGACATATATTCACATGAATCCTCTTTCAAAACATCATCTCCAGAAAAAAGCGCTGTTTCCCACAATGCTTCACTCTGAGGCGTCTGTTGGAGCGATGTCATAGCAACAGCGAGTAGCAATCAAGTACCTCCATACGAAGCAACAGGCCATGCTTCAAAACACTGGAGAATATTTGTTCTGTTTTAATAATAATAATAATAATAATAATAATAATAATAATAATAATAATAATAATAATAATAATAATAATGTGGGTTTGATGTGTCCTCCTTTAGGGTAAAATCGGATTATTATTTTTTGTAATTGGTATCCACAAATATTAAAACGTTTGCTTTCCTTAAAGGGACAGTATAGATTTTTTTTTTTTTTGAAGGAATGTTTTGTTAAATCTGTGGTAGATATCTCAAAAGATCTTCATTTGTTCATCTATTGGGGTAGCAGCATCAGAGCCAGACTACTACAGCTGATCCTTCCAGCCCACAGCCATCAGCATCGACAACAACTCTTTGAAGGACCATGGATGATATCTACAACATTTAACATTTTTGATTCCCTTTGGAATCAAAAAAGTAATTCTGTAAGATAAATTTGTAATTTTCCAGAATGTAGTCAAGGACCATACGAACTCAGGCAGCACTTAGGACTCTCCTAGTTGAAATTTTAATGCTGGCACATGAGATGTTCAAAAAACAACCTGTTTGTTGTTGTTTTAAGATTCCAAAGTCCACTTTGGTGTGGCCCCCTTTGGGATGAGCCTTTAGCAAGACCATTTTATTGAACCAACAAACTAATATAGATTTACAGTGAGTAAATCCAAGAGAGTTATCAACTGGAATTAAGATATCAGCTGCCTACAAGCTTTCAACAGAACGTCTCTTTGAAAATCGTGAATCATTTCTGAAAAAAACAGAACTACCTTGTTGTACTTTTCCCTCTGATCCACAAGGTGGCAGCGTTGTACAACTGCTAAAAAGCTATTGTGCCAAACTCCCTGATGCTTGTTCTGCCCCATGTCTTTCTGTCCTCCATTAAGTGTTCATTGATGCTCTTTGAAAGCAAGTGAGTTACTCAGTACTTGACAAGCTGAGAGGACAGTCATTCTGTTTATGTGAAGCAAAATGAGGTCATCAGATACTCTACATTTGTAGTTTCATCCATGACCTCAACCAGGGAAAATGCTACAAAGATGCTTTCTGCTCTTTCTCACAGCTTGATGGATGGTTGGTATTTTCATTTTTTTCTGTACAACCTGGGGAGCTGGATTGATGAAAAACCAGCTGGATGAAAAAACAGATGTGTGACACAAATATTCCTCTGTGTGCGCTGGCAAGCCAAAGCAGAATACACCCTGCTGACTCAGATTCTATTAAGATGCACAGAAGGGAGCAGCAGAACGATTTTCAGGCAAAAAGATAAAAATAGACCAAAGAAATGATAATTAAAAAAAGCTCCTTTTTATGCAAGCAAGACAATCAGTTCAAAATGAGAACAGCTTTTGGATTGTAGCACATTAAGATTCTTGAAACATGTTAACTTCATTCAGTGCAGTTATCCTTCATTCCTACCAGAGTCATGATGCAGGACTATTTAATCTGCCATCATTAAAGTGTGCTTGTCTATATTTCCTGTTTCTGCTGTTAGATAAATCATTTATTTTTTTTTCTGCTTTTAGATCTTTGTCTTTCAAATCCTACCATATCTATCATGTTCTGTCCAAAACATTCAGGTGTTTTTAATTTATCTTGGCTTTTTATCAAACCTGAGAGAACATGATCACTGTTACAGGCTAACTAGAGATCTAATCTAGAATTTATTTTACCACGGTACATAGCTGGACCAGGGGTGTCGATAACTGTGGAGGTTTGTTATATACTTCATAACATAAAAAAAATAAATATGTTTTCTTTACCAATGTAAAACTTCAATCAAATGTTTAGTGCATGACCTGATGATCATTAGGCTATTGTCCTTGTAGAAACGTGCGGGTTCCTAACAGTGTGCCGTGGGACACACAGAAACTGACTTTCTAAATGAATCCAGCAGCACGTCAAAACAGATGAGTAAACCCGTGGTAAAATATATAGCTGAATATCAGAAGTGTTAGCTGAGATGTACATCCAGCCGCTGAACGAGCAGACTCGGAGTCCAGAACTTTTTGTCCCGCTCTCGTTTCTGTCAGGTGTAATGGACTCAGGTGCTGTTAAGGATGAGGGACAAGGTCAGTGGCATCAATTCTCAGCACCAGCAGGAGCCCTTTGTCAGAACCACTGATGATTTAAAGCTTCTCCTGCAATAAATAACAGAGCCACTCAGCTGGCTGCCGGTCGCTGCACTAGAGGTTAAAGTACCTATAAATTGTGAGCATTCCTCTTCCTCACACACTTGCTGGTGGGAATCTCTTCACCCTGCAGCTGATTTGTCTGAAGCTTTTAAGTTAGTCAAGACACTTTTAAGAGTAACAAGGATCTATTAACCAGCAGGCAGAGAAAATGAATGCGGAGCCACACTAACAGCCAGAATCAGCAGACTGCAAAGGCCATCAGTGCAGCAGAACCAATCGCAACATAGCTGGAGCTGCGAGTGCCGTATAAACAAATTTTACAGCTCGGAGACATTTATAGTGATTGTGAGAAATGCAAACCGCCTGCAGAAACATCTGTGCTATAAACAAGAGTGGTGCTGTGAGGAGTAAACTGACAAACAAGTTTCAATCACAAGTTGACTTTATTGTATAAAAACATTGAACAGCATTGAATTTGCTTTACATCCACAATGAGGCGCAACACTCGAGACGAGCAACTGCAAACCAACTTTCATACATTCATTCCAGTTTCATTGTACAATAAGAAACAACACATGGTATATTTAGTCTGATGTACAGTTCCTTGCAACCGTATTCACACACCTTAAACATTTTGTCACATCATAGAAATGCATGAAACGCTTCCGATTTTTATTTGCATAAAAATGAAACTATCCATCTTTTCCCCTTTTACTTTCCAACTACACATTACTTCATGCCGGTCTTTAGCATTAAAATCTCAATGAAATACATTGTAATTTGTGGCTGTAATGTTACAAAGTGACATTCAAGGTTTATGAATACTTTTGCAAAACACTGTAAATGCAACATAATGCAATAACACCATGAACAGGTTTTATATTTATTTATGTACACAGTATACATTTATATTTACAACTTGTTTTGGAATGTATGTGTTTTCATGGCCAGCCTCGTTCTGGATTTACACAGTGGTGATGACACACTTCTTGTGCCGAGAGGTGAAAAGAGAGCTTCTCTGAATAAACAGCAGCCAGGTTTTGAAGGGGGAGAGATGTGGAATAATGCAGTGGTGTTTTATTAGGCTTGAATTAACATCAACGCAGCCTGCCCATGTCAACCTTTTCAGATGTCATGCAGGCAAATTTGGGTGGCCTTTCAGTCTTCGGCGGCTCCTGGGGCGCTCTGCTCACAGCTGCAAGCGAGTGTTTGTTTATATTGAGATGTATGAATGTGAAGTGCATCCTCCATGGTGCAATAGCTCCAGATATGAGTTCAGACAGGATGTCTACACTAACTCTCACTGTCAATTTCTCCCCTTTATACCAGACATGAGACAAAACGAAACACCCAATTACATGCAAGCCATGAAGTGGTTGTGGCACACGTTTGTGCTACTCCGGTTTCTTGTTATAGGTGATGTGTGATGCTTTATTTGGAGCAGAACTGCAGCTCATAATTCTTTGAACGTGGCATGAAACAAAAAAAAAAAAAAAAAAAAAGAAGTCAACATTATTAAATTTGTGGCCTCATTACAAGGTCTGCTGTTTCCTTCTGCCTGGGTACCCGGGACTGGTGCAAACAAAATGGTGCAAGAATCTCTGTGTGTCTGTGCAGCAGTGAACTGCAAGGAATTGAGGACGTGGAAAGAAAGAGAAGGAAAAGGGAGAAGATTCTCATTTAAGATAAAAAAAAAAAAAAAAAAAAAAACACTCCCTGAAAACTCAACACATACCAGCAGACACACACAGACCGACGATGACAAAAACCCTTTCAGTTGAGGAAGAAAATAACATCTTGGCTTGTAAACTGAGAAGCTCAAAGGAGCTCGTTTAAAAACCGAGTCTGTAAATAGCTGGCCTTGTGCTATGGGGGAAGTTAAAAAATATATTTTTCCCTGCAGGGATCAAGGCAGGGACATTAACACTGCTTAATCAGCATAAAAAAAACTAAAAGATGGTGGTAAAAATAAATGAAAAATTAAAAGGACTGGGTAGCTTTCTCAGGTAACTTGCTTAAATAAAAAAAAAAAAAAAAAAAAAAAAAAAAAAAAAAAAAAAAAAAAAAAAAAAAAAAAAAAACCCATCAAAATCGCAGCTGATGCAACATGTCAGACACAAAGAAACATCCAAGGAAGCTCAATGCATTTCAGATGAAAATAATGAAGCGGCTCACAGATTCTCACAGAATAGCTGTATGAAGTTGTGCTGATTACGTCAAAACTCTTGCTTTCATCTGTCAGCCGGCAAACCAGAGCAGCAGTGTATTTGCCAACCGCAGCATAAAAAGAAAAGGTTGCTTATTAAAAATAGCATCAGTGCATACAATCAGATTTTGTAGGGAAAGCCGAGAGCCAGTCCTGACGGTCTCGCTCTCTTTGTAAGCAGAAACAAAAACAGAGAGCAGCTGTGTAGGTTTATAACACAGAAGTGTTGGTGTTGGAGGGGAAAATTAACCCATGAGACACTTGCTCTGTATCATCCAGTAAAGTTATCAGGCTGTGAACATTTGCCTGAAACCCAACCCGCCCTAATCTATCTCTAGAAACTGACTGGTGAGCATTAAGATGATACTGTCTGAAGGGAGCTCGGGAATCGCCGCCTCTTTCCTCTCTGAAGGCAGCTGCTTCACTCCGAGTCTCTTCAGCGTCAGTGGATACAGCGAGTTCAGTCTCAGAGCCATGTTGTGTGCTGATAGCCTGTCATCTTACATTTGTGTTACTGCTGTCACAGTCTGACGGCCACCACACAGGCACCTGCCCTGCCCAGGCACAGAGGGGCAACCTGGAAGAGGACGAACAATGACAGTCGTTAACAACAGCAGGAGAAGGGCAAGAAGCTGGACCATTTTAAAATGCCATACAGAAGCTCCGTTTTTGTCATCTGTTAATTTTACTTATTTAATTGACAGCTAATAATGTGTACAAACCAGCTTTTACACAGTGATGACTAAAGCTTAGGTTTTCAGAAAACGGAAGGTTTTAAACACAGAAGCCAACCTTCTTAATAAACAACTAAATAAGATCAATAAATCCAGTGAATAAAACCTTCCTGGTGTCCGTTCCGGATGTCTTGAAATGTATTTTAGACTCAACTTCCTTGGGTGATTAATGAAGCGATTCATTCCCCAAATGCTGCAGGCAAGCACTCTGCAGCTCATCCATCCAGATGATGTTTGACAGTTCTGAGACATTCTGGGCTCTACAACTGTTTCATGTTGTGGTTTAGTCTGATGGCCAGACAATAAAGCAGTCTTTTCCAGGAACATCGGACCACGTGATCAGCGTTGTGTTAAGTTTATTTGCATTTAATTGCTTAACGTTGAGTGTGTGAACGAACAGAATATAACCAACAATGAATTTTGTATTTCAATTTCAAACAATCAAAAAAACAAAAAAACAAAAACCATCAACAAAATGAAATCTTTTGTGTGGCCACATTCTGTTTTAAAGCAGAATGTGGCCATTTAGTCCTTTAAGTAAAGCAAATGCATTGTGTTTCCGAACTCAGTGAGTAACAATGATAAACAATCCTGACTTCAGTATCGACTGAAATAATGATGATTACAAAACTTTTACCATGATTGAGCCATCATTTTGAAAAAAAAAAAAATCTGAGCTCCTGGAATCATTTTAGAGTAGTGGTGTCCAAACTTTTTGGCACGACGGCCAAAATAGTCACATTCAAAGCACTTAAGGGCCACAAAATTCATTTTTTGTTTGTTTCTGCCAAACAATAAACTAAAAATGCAAGAATTTTTGGAAATGAACAAAATAGTCAAAAAAGGGAAATCACTGAGCCTCTAAAACATAAAACGGTCTTGCATGATTATTACAGGAAAGGATTACAGTTTCGCATTTTTTTTTTTTTTTTTTTGGTTTGATTATCTGCGTCTTTGGGCAAGAAACATTTCTTTTAAATCTAAAATTCTTAACAGGAACAGGACCCAGGCCCTCTTTCTTCTAAACTGCTTGCTGTAATAATCAACGTACTCAAAAAGTCAAAGCTACAGATGATTGTGGTTCTATTTACTATGGAATTTGAATGAACGTAGAAACCTGGTCAATAAATGAAAATTAAATTATTATATGCAACTTTTTTTTTTTTTAACTTTAAAATTTTATTTGTCTGTGAGAATTTTACCCTTAAAGATATAACAAAAAAAAAAAAAAAAAAAAAAAAAAAAAAAAGTGTCCACCAGTATCAGGCCCCTGTGCATGCAGATCAGATTGCACCCTCCTAGAACTGTGGTCGGTCGCCGCATAAAATTATTCAGAAGACCGCAAATGGCCCATGAGCTCCACTTTGGACACCCCTATTCTAGAGGTTTACTTCAAAACCGCTAGACTAAAATTTCTAAATTTTAGATGCAGGAGCAGCTGACTGAGTCTATTTTATATAGAAACATAGAAATTGAAAAAAATGATACAAGCTAACTAGCAAACTGACTGGCTGGCTGGTATAATTCTCCACCCGTTTTTCTTACTGAAACTGTCATTAAACTGATATTGAAGGAAATGAGTATCCACATAAATGTTACATTTTGAATAAACTAAATAGTGCATAGCATAGCTATGTTTTCATTTTGAAGATTAACTTCTCTTTCTGAGAAAATACATTTTAGTCACATCTGAGATATGATTATTAGACCATAAAATCCTGGAATAATGAGTCACCAATCTCTGATCATTTTCACTCCACATGTTTGTATAATGGCCCACAGTTCCAGTGAAGTGTTACGATAAGACTGCCAAAATCCTCTAAAAAAAAACCCTAAAAATATCGAATAGCTTCAGCTCTGTTGCCTGTCCCATTTCTCCGCTCCTACACTGTGCTTGTTCCTCCATTTAAACAGAACCTACTGTCTATGTTACCCGGAGCGACTTCGATTGGCAGATTTGTGCTGAAATAAGCAGAAGTGATGCTAATGGATCTAGACAGACAACACACCCACTGGTTTGCTTGCCTCTGTTTCTGACAACACATACGGGACACGTTCACTGTTCTCAACATGCTCCCTCAAATCTCACATTATCCCCCTTACTGTCTGCAGGCTTGAACAGTTCTGTGTTTTGTATCCGCCCACCCACACCTCTCATGTTCTCAGTGTGGCGCGTGTCTCAAAAATGTCAGGTTTCCGGAAACTTTCTGTTGAGAATCCTTGGAGGATTTACAGGAGATGAGGTATAAATTAAAGTGTAATATAGACAGACTCCTGAGAGCTGCCGGATGAGATCATTCCACTTTTTAACAGCTCCCCTCTCTGCCTCCTACTGCTGCGGTGCGAAGGACAATATTAGCTTCAGGGAATCACACATTTATGTAAGAATGAAAACATGTCAAGATCCATCAAAGAGGAGAAGACGTTTGTAAACAACTTCACTGGTGATAATCATGATCACCTGTACACAGAGCTGAAAAAACAGGATTAGGAATTCTGTAAAAGTATTCCTACCCCTTTAATGTTTTTTCGTGTTACAATCACAAACTTCAATGTAATTTATTGGGATTTACAGACAAAGATAAAATACTGTAAAGTGAAAAAAGGACGTTTTCCGCATTTTGTTTAAACAAACACTCACACTGTGCCACCTAAGACTGATTTTTTTTTGTTGCCCGTTCTTTGAAAAACAGCTCAAGCATCTGTGAACTGTGTGCATTGTTAATGTTCTGCCACATATAGCATTTTGTATGCAGGTCAAAGGGTTCAGGTTTCGTCTAATCTGATCAGAGAACTTCCTTCCAAATGTTTGCCACGTCCCCTACATCAGTGATCCACAACCCTGGTCCACAGAGACTGCAATCCTGCATGTTTTAGGTGTTTCCCTGCTGTTGCACACCTGGCTTAAATGAGTGAGGGATTACTAGGCTTCTGCAGCAATTGGAGGTAATGCAATCATTTGAATCAGTTGTACTGGAGTGGAGACACATCTAATGCCTTAGCAGGTACACCGTTGTGCAATATTCTTTCCCTTTCAGTGAGATGTCCAAGTGATGTTGTTTTATAACTAACTGCGCTTTAAACAGGGTTCAAACACATTTGCAATCCAAACATCAGGTACTTTTACAGACTCAAATTTCCATAGATCTCAGACATTAATCTTGTAATATAAAGTTTACTATGAGTTTATGGCAGATGTATCTAAAATGGGTAGGCTTTAACTGAACTCAAATTACACACAGGTGGACTCTATTTACTAGTTAGATAACTACTGCAGGCAACAGGTTGCACAGGATGTTATTTAGGATTGAATACAAATGTACACCACACTTCTCAGATTTTTATTTAAGAACCATGCACTGTTTTACAAAACAGCACCACTTTGTGTTGGACCATCAAATTAAACTGTAATAAAAAACACTGAGGTTTGTGGTTGTAACGTCGCAAATTTGGAAAAAATTCAAAAGGAATAAACACATATGCAATGCAGAAACGGGACTTTGGTTATTTTTCAGCACTGCAATGGTACACTAGAAAAAAAACTGCCTTGGGCCAACATTTAAAAACCATTCCCAACCCTCATATGGCAGCAGTTCTCTTACAAAATGACTTCCTGCTGAGGGATAGAAATGGGTCCTGCTGAAGAATTGCAGGGAGCACAAGAAAGACTCCACAGTGATTGATTGGGTTCAAAATCTAATTAACCATTTCAGCCCTAGATATGACTGCATCTACAGGAAAGCCAAATCCTCCTCCTCAATGAACTGGGCTCATATGGTAGTTTTCTGACCTCCTGTTACCTAACTCCAGAACATACGCACATATTCTTCCTTTTATTTTGAGATGGAATTGTTTTTCTGTCCAAAAAAGACCTGATCCCTATTAAGAAGCAGGTCATAATGTTTCACAGTATAAGTCTGTGCAGAGTACCTGGGTCCATTCATTCGTCTGAGGATCATAGGCTTCAACAGTATTGAGGTACACCTGCCCGTCATAACCGCCCACAGCATAGAGACGGTCGCCGAGAAGACAAACACCAACAGCATCCCTGCTGATGCTCATGGGGGCCACCGTGGTCCAAACATCAGTCTGAGGGTCGTATCTGTAAACAAACCAGATTTCAGTCTACTGCAGCACTTCTATCCAGATATCCTGGTGAATCCCATCAGCGAGCTAGACTACAGCCATGTTTTTAAACACACAAAAACCTGAATTACTTTAATTTTCTTCTTTAAATACAGATAACATAGAAGTTGTAGACTTTAAAGAAGAAACTGATTATGCTGATTTAGATCCTGTGCTGGCAACATAATTTCTGCTCTTATGTTGAACACTATGCCGGTGGGAAAGTTGTTTACATGCAGGAGCAGCTGACTGAGTCTTTAAATGCTAATTAACGTCTGGAATGAAGCTTGAAATCCCTCAAACAAGGTGAACAGTGAAAATAATCTAATGTAGGGCAGGAGCAAAGCAAATGTGAAGCGGGAGTTCCCTTTTAAAAATCCTTTTTAACTTAATGGTGATCAAAAATCTGAGCCTGCTGATGAAATGTGGAAACTGAAAGCATGAATTTTGGGGAATACAGAAATATGCTTTTCACAGAAGCATAATCTTCTTTTTACTCTCATCTGAGAGATGAGGAACACCACTATTCCCTGGGCAATGAAAATTATAATCTATAATTTATAAACAGAATTCTGGTGGCAGATTATGCTTCTGCAATAACGGATTCAATTATTTTAGGACTTTTTCTATGTAAACTTTTTTGCTTGACTCAATGGTGCTCTACTGCATGCAAATATTTAGTCTTTTTTAATGAGAGACAAAAAAAGATTAATTCAACACATATTGGTAAAATAAGATAACAATCGATGTCATAAAAGTTGGATTAGATGCCACATAAAGTGCATCAGAAAACTCAGTATAACCCAAACCATGTATCATGGATGGAAAATCTTATATTTTCATAACTTTATTTGTCACACTTTTATAGACAAACAGCATCCCAAAAGACAAGAAAAAAGCAGCCTCACCTTTCCACGCAGTCACTTAATCGAGACGCCAGGGATGAGGCCGGAGCGTCATGACCTCCGATGGCGTACAGGAAACTGTGCCACGTGGCCACTCCCACACCTCCTCGCCGTTTAGCCATTGGAGCACAACTAGTCCACCTGTAAGTGAAGATTACAAGATAAACACTCCTGATGAGTGAGAAGACTCGCCACGTTAATGAACCATCGACCATGAACTCTTTGCCTCCCTCTGGAGATTATAGACAGCCTGTTTTACCATCCTGATAGGATTCGTGTTACTGTATCTTTGATGTGTAGGTAAATAACCTTGGAAGAAAAGCTATTTTAGGAGTGGATACAGCAGATATGAAATAAAGCAGGAGAGGGCAAGTCAAGCCTCCTGACCTGTTTGTGTGGGGGTCGAAGCACTCCACTGATCGCAGGCAGGAGGAGCCGTCACGACCTCCTACAGCGTACAGCCTGAGGAAAACAAAGGGCAAGAGTAAGCCGTTCTGGACATGCACACACAAAATAGTTCTCACATTTCTCCCCTCCTTTTCAGCTACTGACAGCAAGACAGATGGAAAAAGGTGTGAAGAGTTTTGGAAAAAAGGAAAAAAAAAAAAATGAGCTGAGCAAAAACATTAAGCCAACACTCTTGGAGCTAAGCTGTCTGTCATCATCAGCCAAAGTGTGTGTGAGTGTGTGCATACATACACACGTCCACGGATATCAATGTTGACACTTTGGAGAAGAAGAAAGTGCGACAGAACCGGTCAAGCAAGTAATGAGCACCATCAGGCAAAGAGCCCAGAGGACACACAACACAGCACACACATGCCACACTCACCAGGGCACACACTGACATCCACACTGGCTACTCGGGAGCATGGCTGGCACAAACCTGTTGTTTCTGCATTAATTAGCGTCTAAAAAGAACAGCTTCACTCTGAGGGAGAGAATAATGAAAACAACAGGGGTCTTCAGGCTCAGAGTGAGGACCAGTCTTACTGTGCGGGGCCTGATTTTAGTAAATCTTAGTATTAAAACTTGCATGTTCACTCAGTAGTTTCTGAATCTGTGTCACCAAAACTTTCCAAATCTACACAGAAAGCAGAGGTGTTGGCAAACTTGTTCCAAACCAAAAGCAGCAGATAATGCTTCTTAATGGTTGTTTTTGCGTTCTGAACAAGCAACATATGGGGTGCCGCGGTGTCGGACAGAAAAACTGCTGTAAACAAGTACGTCAAAAATATCTGTTCAGGAGAACGGTTAAGACATTATTTGTGTTTAAAACATAAAAAAATCTTGAAAGCATTCAATTAATTCACATGTAGAATATTGTGAAACAATGACAACCTTTACATGCAGAGCTGGCCCCTGATAAATATGAATAAAAAGAGGTTTTTGACAGGATTCAGATCACTTTATGTGTTGATTTTTGATGTTTTGGATTCTTATTCTGTTGAACGACCTAATGATGACCCATTTTTAGTTCATGCTGACATAAACTAACATGGTTCCCTTGGTAGTATGGCCTTTGGAAGAGAAACAGGCCTACAGTATCAGAGATCCTCCACCATACATAATAGAGGTGTATTTTCACATATAATTTTTTTGTTGCGTGCTAAGTCCACCTGGAGTGTTTTGCTGCTGAAGATGTCATTAGTCTCAGATAACCAAAGCAGAAATGTTTTCCAGACTCCACCCATTTAAATTTTTGACGTTTTTTCCCCTAGAATGCCTATCAAACAGCTGGTTGGTATGTAGATAGCATCAGCTGGTTGTTACAGAGTAATAGTGAACTTAGGATATTTTTTTCTACTTTCTTTACCATCCTGCTGAGAAACTGAGATAAAGGAAGATATTTTAAAAGAAATTGTTTCCTACAGCATGTCAATGTATGTCCACAGTTCATTTAGGCTGCAAGAGACTAAGAAAGATCAAGACTTGAACCATATAACAGGAAGGCTAAACAAAGTTGTTCTGTTTTTTGCTCCTGATCCTTTACCCTGTGTGTTTCATAAAACATGCTGGATTTAGACGATTTGGCAGCCTTTTTGATATCTGAAAGTGAAAATGTATGGAGACTGCAGTTTTATTAATCCCATATGCGTTAAACACCAATATAGGATGCTAAAGACAGTCTAACATGTTAAGGTGTAACATTTGTAAATGTTTAAAAACCTGCTTTACAGTGACTGCTCTGTCACATATATGGTGTGATGTTGCCTGTGTTCTTTAGGACAGGAAGGGGTAGGAAAACTTTTTTTTTCTATCTTCTTGTATCTTATATCTATCTACTTGCATAATAATTTTTAAACATTCAGAAGATAGACAAAATCAAAATTCTGAATGGTGCATCTATAAAACTAACCATTAGCGGCTGTGTCTGTGTTATCATACCCACAGCAGGTACGACAGACTGCACTGAAAACGACAGTCACTATGTCTATAAGTTTAAGGAAAACAACCTGGAATCAAACACGACACTGGCTTGATCACCAGCAGCTCATCTAATAGAAAAGAATTTTCTCAGCACTATAATATTGTGCCAACATTGATTTTTTTAATATGCAGTCAAACAATAAAAAAAAAAAAAAAGAAAAAAAAACAAACAAAAAAAAACCAAAAAAACCACAATTGATAAACTAAGATTTCACCTACTTGTTATTGAGAACAGCCACTCCCACAGTGCTTCTGGGTGTAGCCATGCTTGCAACAAAACTCCACTGGCGAGCTTGAGGATCCCACCTTGAAAACAATAAATCATTAGGCATATTATAAAAACCTTTGTTATGGTTCATTTTAAATATAACACAATGGGCAAATTAGTAACTTATAACACTTTTAGGAGTGAGAATAACAGAAGACCTTTCCACTGTACTGAGATAGCTCCAGCCGTCATGTCCTCCTACTGCATACATAGGTCCCTCTAGTACAGCCACACCTGCAGTAACAAACAGATGTACAATCAAATAATCCTCCCTCTACATGAATAAACAGCTCCAACAAGCTCTCTGACCTCACACCTTCAGAAAAAAAACAACAGTGAATTTAGATTTTGTGGGTGCAACTAAATCTAGGCCATTAGCTGCAGAGAGTTAGCAGCAGGTTGACACGTTCAGCAGGGATTAGTCTGACTGAACATCTGTGCTACCAGATGTGTGCCTGGATCCCCACCATCTTTTAAACACGTGGACACATTTATAAACATGTAAAAACAGCACTGCACGCCTTATGAAATGATCCCCCCAACTGAAGGCATGGGTGCTGTTTGAGTTGCTGCAACAATGAACTGTTTAATATTCTCTACGCAACGCAGGTGTGAAAATCTGATGGACAATGACTTTTGACTTCACTGTTCCACAAAGCAAGAGAGACGCTTTTTCAATCGGTGCTCAGTGGAATAAAATAAATAAATATGAATAAAGACTGAAAGCCAGGTCTACCACGACAGAACCTTTCATCAGCTTCGACGTGACCTCACCTAGGCCGTGCCTGTGCGTGGACATGGGAGGCATGACGCTCCAGGTTTTGCTATGCGGATTGTAACACTCCACGGTGTTGAGGGTCTTGAGTCCGTCTCGGCCTCCGACCACGTAGAGACGGCCGTCGAGGACAGCTACCCCAAACTGCAGTCTCCGTCCGCTCATGGTGGCGACCTGTCTCCACGTGTCCCGACGCAGACAGTACTGCTCGATACTTGTGGCACCTGAAAAAACAAAAACACACATACAAAGAAATCAGGGAAAATATGTGCCTTGAAATGAAGCATTTTACTGTTGTACATTCAGGTCCATTCACATGTGTCTGGTAAAATCTTTTTTTAGGGTGGAATGATTACACAACAAACAACTTCAATACATTTTAAAAACAAGAAATGTGTGTTCAAAATTTATTTTATTGTGGATTTTCTTTAATCTACTTCCTCTCCTCTTATATTTGGATAAATGTCTCTTAGCAAGTTGGAAAGGAAACCACCCAAATGCTTGTGGAATAATACTGGCTGGATAACTGAACAGTCCTTTAATCAGAAACAGCGGAGCTGATTTAAATTTGTTGGCTTACTTGTATGGATCAGGGTTTGAAGCATTATCCATCAATTATTATTTTCGGGGCCATTTCAATAGCTTAATGTTAGCCTGTTTTATCCATTTCACAACAAGTTGCGATGTGTGTTTTGGATCATTATCCTGTTGGAAAACCCATCTGTGTCCAAGCTTTACCCATCAATCTACTGATTTGAGGTGAAGTTGAAAACGTTTAAGGTAGGCCTTCATCTTCAATATTCCTTCTACTTTGTGCAATGCACGACTACCATTGGCAGCAAAACAGCCCTCACCATGATGCCACCACTACTATGTTTTATAACTGGTACAGTGGGTTTTTTTGTTTGAAAGTATTACCTTGACAACGCCAAACATATTTCAGGTCAGTGTGGCCATGTTGCTCGTTCTTTGTCTCCTTTGATCATTAAACTTTTCTCCTGAAGGTGTTTGGCTTGCTCATGTGGGTAACTCCAGATTTTAGTGATGCTTGATGGTATAACATCTGGAGCTGGTCCTTTTTGCTCAAGCATGATCTAATTTATAATAGCCTTGTGGCTTGATGGTTTCTAGATCATTACTCGATAATTAAACAAATTTTGATTCATCTGAAGTATGAGTCAGATAACTGAAACCTGGGCACAGTTTGGTGACCCCAAAGACAACAAAACTTTGATTTTAAAATGGATAAAGTAGGCTAACATTAAGCTTCTAGAATGGCTCACCTAGTACCTCAAACCTACTGAAACTACACTTAAAAACAAAATTTATGCCAGAAAAAAAAATTGAATTAACCAATTTTGCCAATAAAACTGATCAAATACGCAGTCAGAACTATTCCAGGACCTTACTGATAGTGATAAAAACATTTAGTCAGGGTATAATTTGCTCAGTGACATTTAACCCAACATCAGTGGTGGTGTATGGATACATTGGAGTTTGTTTGTATGTATATATTTCTAGCCTAAAATGTAAATGCTATTTTTTTTGATAACTAAATATGAAGTTCTTACCAGAGATGCCCGTGGAGACCAATGCAAGCTGTCTACCCCAACCTGTTAGCTCCACAATCATCCACTTCAGAAGAGCACATTTTTCCTACATGCACCAAGTCCTCAGCAGATTTCATTTACAACCAACTGTGATGGATATAATTCTAGTTTTTTGTGTTTTATAGTGGTTTTGATTTGGTCCAGTGCTGCTTGTTTTGAAGGCAGTAATGCTTCCTTCACGGCAACAGAGCAGAGATTCATCACCTCAACACTGTGCAACCGGGTATATGAGAGTGATTGATCTACCTTTCGAGGCGTCCATACCGCCCACAGCAAACATGGCCCCAACCGTGGCTTTCCGGGGCCGCGTGCGAGGACTCTGAAGCAGGGGCCGGCGCTGTGGCAGAAGATGATACTTCATCCCCTCCATCAGGAGTCGCTGACACTCCACGCTGTCACGGAGGAGAGGGTTGGACTCCAGGTCAGCCAAGAACTAAACGTGGGAGGAAAACAGGAAAACATGCACACATCAACACACAGTATCATCTAACAGAGACTGAGGAAACATATGCAAGGGGACTGTAAGGTCATATTGGTTTTCATGTTATCACTGACTGAGGAGGTTTGAGAAGCTAAAGAAAGCTGTCCTTTCATTGATTGGGAGATTAGAAGAAACCATCAGTGGCTGCTGCTCTCTTACAAACACACAGATCATCTGACACACGAGCACTAATCTGTTCTCAGCGACTCATCAGTTCTATAGTCAATACTCTCATCACACACACAAACAGCTAGGGGCAGCAGTCTGAAGCCCTTCAATTCACCAGGCGGTTTCACAAAATACATCCAAAGGAAATGACTGCCTGTGAGAGGCAGCATGGAGAGATTCAGGTTCTCCCTGAAGGACAGACTTGTATGATTTACATTTAGATAGGTGTGTGTTTGTGTGTGTGTGAGGAAATGACAGACAGTATAAGAGTTTCTTGTAATTCTAAGTTATTATGTACAGTTCCTTGCAAAAACACTTTATGCTTTTCCGAGTACAACCACAAGCTACAACGTATTTTATTTGGATTTATGTAACAGACTAATGAAAAAAAAGTATTGCAAAATTGTGAAGTATAATTTTTTAAATCCTTCAGCGTAGCATGGATTTGTTGCAGAATCAGCTTTCACTGTAATTACAGATGCAGGTAACGTGTCTAACAGGTCAAAAAAATCTAGAGACTGAAATTTTTGCCGATTCCTTTTTTCAAAAATATCTCTTTCAGTCAGATTAGATGGAAAGGGTTTCTGAACATCAATTTTAAGACCATAGATTCTCAGTTGGATTTAGGTCCAGACTTTGACTATGCCATTTAAACACATAGATCTGATTTGATCTAGACGAGAGGTTTGCAACATTTACAATCCTAAGAGCCATATTTGCCCTAAGTCCAGCTAAATCAGACTTGATCAGAGCCACAAATGTTACATGACCTTAAAAAAAAAAAAAAAAAACAAAAAACCAGACAACTTATAATTTTTGATAAATATCTACTGTAGGAAATTTGTTGTATCTTTTAAAGAACCCTACTTTCCATCTGTTTTTAGGTTTTAAAATAAAGAAAAACATAAAACTTTTGCAGAAAAGAGGATGGATATGTTTCTTAACGTGGGATGTTGAAATTTATGGAAAATGAAAAAAAGCACAGTTTCCAACTTAATGTAAAAAATAAGATCTAAAACAATATCACTAATATTTTTAGTGTCATTCTGTTGTGGAAAATCAATTTATCACATGAAAATAACAGGTAAAGCCAGTATTTGTTTTTAAATGTTAATTCTAATTCTTGGCATATTGTTTTATTACCTAACTCTGCTCTAAACCTCTGAATTTCCTCCCTGATATTTCAGCTGTTCCTCGGTCTTCATGATGCTGTTTGTTTACTAATGTTCTGTAGCAATTCTCTAAATCCTTCACAGAACAGCTTGATTAATGCTGAGGTTAAATTACACACAGTCGGACTAAATAACTACTAATTGTGGGATTTCTGATGTAAACTGGTTGCTCTGGATTGTATTTAGGAGTCTACAAATGAACACCACACTAAACACCACGAGTCATTTACCTGACACTTTACAACTACGTACTACATTGTGTTGGTCTCTCAAATAATCCCAGTGAAATTCATTAAAGTTTGTGTTTATAATGTGACAAAATGTGGAAAAAAACTCCACGGGGTATGAATAATTTCCCCATGCAGCACTGTATGTGATCAAGATTTTTCCTGCAGTGTGTGCTTTCCTCCCTCATATCTATGCACACAGAAGAACAGGCTCGCCCCATGTAAATAAACTCGGTCACTGAATAGGAAATTTAATTTCACAGCTAGAAGTGTAGAGGCGCAAAACAAGCATGGTAAATGGATAAGCAGCTTACACACCAGGGTCAAACCATGCTTCAGCTGCGCACAATCACAGAGCGACAAATTACAGTCAGCTCTATTTACTCATCCATTTGTGTGTGACTGTGTGTATGTGTGTGTGTGTGTGTGTGTGTGTGTGTGTGTGTGGGAGTTTCAGAAGGACAGATACAGAAAAACATGTTTGTCCTTCTCTCTGGTCATTTATCCATCATGCTGTGAAGGATTGAATGTGGAGGGCGAGATAAGACTGAATCCCGCCGGCGTCCCACCTTCTCCTCCATGGCGTCTCTCTACCTCACAGTGTGCAGAGGGAACAGCTGCGTTATCCTCCGAGTCAGCTTGCGCATGGAGGAGACAGAGTGGGCGCCATCCACTCATGACAAGCGCACTCGAGCACTAATGCACAGAGAAACACACATCCCGCAGCTGTGTGCATTTTTCATGCTTTAGGAGTCTCCAATCTTTCCCCCCCATTCTTGCTTTACAGAAAAATTACAGTCACTATCAAATCATCCTCAACCTTTGTAATCAAAAACCGAACAGGTTGTTGGGATGAAGGTGGAGATGTATTTTTTAAAAAAAAAAAATCAGGAATCCAGTATTGACTCCAGGATTTAGAACTATGAAGGTAGTTCAATATTTCCCAGATTTAAGAGATTTGGCCTGAAGCAGGACGATATATTGCAAATATATCGACATCACAAGATCAGTGTGTGCAATACTAATAATTGTTAACTCATATATTCCAAGTTTCATTGACTTGTATTTTACATGCTAATATAATATTGAGCCAGTTGGACAGTCTCACACCAACAGATGCTCACAAATGCTCAATGTGATGGAAGCACAGATAAGAACAAGAGGAAAGAAGAACAGTTATATTTTTTTGAAAGATTTTCTAATATGCAGCTCTAATATGGCCTAACAACAGGACCCTCCACATTTATAGACATCCCTGGTAAAGATTTGCAAAAGCCTTAAAATCAGTCACAATAACATAATCTCACACTAAAGTATTTTGAAAAACTTAGTCTTTCATCTCAGTATATTTAGTTAAAAAGGTGAAAAACAACGAATGTTAACTTTGTTTCCCACAAAACCCTAAGTGCCCCAGCTTTTGGCACCCCCTAAGAATTCCTATAAAAAAATGTAACTTAATCATTTTTTACATTTGACTTTATGTTGATTAGTGTCTTAAATTTCTATATTAACATTATATTATGATGTGACACAGATGTACAATTCTATTAGCCATTCTTTAAAATAGGAAAGATAGGTGACGACACTATTCAGATAGGACTGCTGAAACTTTGGGGTCACCAAGTTTCCAAACAGCCATTACATGCCATCTACATGCCAACTGGATGTTTGGGAGGCATGCCAGGAAAAAGCCATTCGTGTCCTACCATCACAAATGTACACAAGCGAAGCTTGCTAAACTCTAATGTAGCTTTATCTGAAACCATGTGCTTTGGTCAGATGAGACTAAAACTAAGCTTTTTGCAACAAAAACTCCAGGCTGGTCTGGGATGAAATTATAAATATGTGGAAAACACATGCCTACTATTAAGTATAGTGGAGGAACTATGATGCTGTGGGCCTGTTTCTTTTTCAAAAACCCCAAGAGCCAGTTTGAAACAGCAAAATATTATAAGAAAAAAAAAAATCTGGTGCTCTGGAGATATTTGTTGAATTTTTTAGAAAAGCAATAACCAAAAACATATGGCCAAGTCAACATATGGTCAAGTCAACACAGAAATAGTTAACGAGAGACAATCGACCTTTCAGAGTTAACTCAGTCCCCAAGAACCTAAACGTCCTATAGAACACCATTTGGGTTAAAGAAAAAGTATAAAAGAAGGTCCTGGACTCTGGTGTCTTTAAACCTTTCCTGTTGAAGCGTCTCTCTAGAACATCCAACCATGTGAAATATTATAGAACACCAGCTGTTGTCCTGCTGGCATGAGGGGGTTAAAATAAGCATCGACAGAAAGGAGCTGAGTTGTGATTTAGTTGATTTAAAAAAAAAAAAAAATTATGATTCTCTAATAAAATTTTTTTAAGGGATTTTAAACATCTTTACCAGGGGTAGCAACAGTAGTATTACAACTGCTCTGCTTTCCCCAAATATAAAGGCTTCTTTTCTTTTTGGAGCAAAAGCTCTGCTGCTGCAGTCATTTCAGAGCCGTTACAAAAAAACCCAACAAAAAAACAAAAACAACAACAACAACAACAAAAAAATCCCACATCAACTATCATACAACATCTCGGTGCACTATGCCACAGATTAGATCAAGAGTGTGTATCTGTGTTTATGTGCCAGAGGTAACGGGGAGCAGGGATCAGAGGTATTAATCCGAGAAATTGACACCATCTAGATGAGTAATCATGCGGTAGCCCAGATAGAGAGCTGACTAATTAGTTGATGAGTATTGATCAGGTAGCCTGAATGAGTTTATACGTCATTTTATTGGCATTTCACAGCTCACGGGGTTGCTGAATGTTAATGCATTTATCAGTCTGAAATGGTGTTGGGAGAGGGAAGGGCTGTTAGATATGATGAAGTGCAGAAGGCAGAACGAGCCTGGAGCTCTGTCTCTCTCTTTCTGAAGCTCTTTCTGCTCCAGGACCATTTTGCCACTTTACCCCTTTGCCATCAATCTTCTCCCCTGATAACCTGTTACTGCTACTTGTGGGTTTAGCTGAGGGGGGCAAAGTCATCCATCTAAAGTACTTGTTCAGTATACTTCACAGGTGAAAAACACCTAGATGTATAAGAACAGGCAGTGCTGATGAAACAAAACAAAACAAACAAAAAAAAACTATCCAGTGTAAAAGCTTCGTCTGATCTTTTTCACATTACAACCACAAACTTTACAACCACAAAATTTGCGAATGGGGTGACAGTTCATCTTCCATTAGGAAACGTATCAAACTCAGGGCCTGTGAGCCAAATCCAGCCCGCCTATTTATGTGGCCCTCAAGACTCTAGAGAAACACATAAATAAAACTTCAAGGCAACAACTGTGCACATAAATAGTATTTTATCAGTAAAATCAGTTTTTATTTGTACAGTGCCAAATTATATCAATGTGAAAAGATGTTAAATATAATTTAGGAAGTACTCATCAAATGCTGAGAAAGGTATATTACTTTTATATTTTAATAGGTAGTTTTATCAATATATTCTGCCACAGCGGCCTTTTGAGGACATTCATGATCTTCGTGTAGCCAATTAGGAAAATGAGTATAAAGTCAAGTCAAGTTTATTTGTATAGCAGATTTCAGCAACAAGGCAGTTCAAAGTGCTTTCATTCAGCCAGAGCTATAAAAGAATAGCTTAGATCAAAGCAAAATTAGTGTGTTTGTTGGAGTTAGGTCTAAACTTTGACTGGGCCATTCTGAGAATCCTTGGCAAAACCTACAAATATTAGTTCAAAGACACTATTTTGCAAAGATGAATGAGCAAAATTGCAATCTCTAGATCTGCAAAGTTGTTTGAGAAATACCCCAAAAGACCTGCAGCTATAATTACATCCAGGTATGGACTCAGTGGGGCTGAATACAATTAGAAACTTGCACTATTTAGTGTTGGTTGGAAAAATCCCAATAACACACACTGAAATTTGCAGTTGTAATGTGAAAAATGTGTAAAAGTTCAAGGGGTGCGAATACTTTTGCAAGTCACTATACAGTGAAGAAAAAAATAGGATGAGGAGAGGAAGAGAAAAGATTTTTTTGGCTGCAGCTGGAGTGATATCAGGATTAATTAGGTTTAAAGCCGCTATGGCCAGAGGCAGTGAATGAAGTTCTCCTGAGAATTTCCAGCATCAGTCGCTGCTTCATGAGAAAAACAGAGCAAGGGCATATGTACACACTAAAACTAAACGCATTCTTACCCATTGGACAAACAAATGACATCATTTTGTAGCAGACATAACTGTTATTGTCCCTCTAATTGCCTGAAGAGGTTAGTGAAACAGGTTGAGAAGGAGGTTATTTATAATCAAGAGGAGGTAATGAAAAGGAAGAAAGAAACAAATCTGGTCCCAGAAAACATCTTACAGGTCAAAAGAAAAGCTGATAATTTCTGTTTAAAGCATAAAAACACATGATGCCACTCAGAAAGAACAAAATGGCCACAGTTGAAAGCAAAAAGGCTCTAGTTTCACAAAATATTTCCTAATGGAGACTCAAATGGATTGTTTTCATTAAGGATCTGCTGAACTTCTGAATTTGGGTGGAAACATAAACTGAAATCTGTTCCCTTGCAGACTTGAAACATTTCCAAGATCATGTAGAACCCTGGATCAATCGACCATCTCATAAAAATCCCAGATTAATCGAACTGACTGCTTCAGTGTCTTTTAGCCTTGCGATGGAAGATCAGTCTTTCCTGAGCCCATCCTGCCTGCAACCTTTTGAGACATTTCTTGGTATTTGTAGTCGTAAAGGATTTAAAACCAGAAACTGAGACAAAATAATAATTTGGAGAGAAAAGTTAAATTAATGTGTTTCTCACTGCAGCTGATTAAATTAATTCTACCCCTGACCACTGTACAATATATGAGGAGGACTTCTCTGCAGCTCTAACCTGTGGCTGCAACAGCGGCAGTCTGACGTGAGCCAGCAGTGAAGGTAGGTGGCGCTGCCGAGTGGCGGGATCATGACTGACCCAACTCAGCAAAGAGGTCACTACGGTTTCCTCGTCTGGCACGTTGATGTCATCAGATGTCAGCAGCCTTTCCATCTCCTCCGCTGGAAGCACAAGAAACTCCTGGCCTCCAACTACCTCCAGAAAGTGCTCCTGGTGGACGAAAACATAGGTAGGAGTGAACTCTACCCATTTACTGTCTGATCTGCTGCAAATACAGGCCACTAGTGCCAGAAAAATCTTTAAAAATGTCTGTTTAAAGGCGTAAAAGAACAAGAAGAAGAAGAATCAGGACAGGGAAGGTGATTTTTCGCAGTCACCATAGCAACTCTGAGCTGAAAAACATTATTTATGGCAATAATGGTTTGATGTGTTGTGAATAAGAGGCTAAGTTGTGATCAGGAACACGATCGGACCAAAATTTCACAGAGGACGGCTGCACAGATGCGAGAGGAACAGCTGTGAGAAACCCAGTGAGCACCGTCATTTTCATTTAAAGTCATCCTTTGTTATTCTGAGAACAGAATTTTTCCCAAGCAGTCTGTTCATTCATTTCTTGCCATGAATTTACCAACAGTGGTGCAACACAGACCATATGCGCTGAGCGGCTCTGCACCCACCATGGTGTAGGCATGAGCGGCTCTCTGCAGGTCATGGCAGCCCTGGGCGTCGGCGTAGGAGCGGATGCCGAGACAATTAGAGGGGTGGAGCTGCTTGACGAGGAAGGAGCAGCAAGCTTGGACCACCGATGATAACTGCAGCAGGCAGGACGCCGACAACAAAGACTCGATGGTGTCCTCCTTCAGCTCGAGACGGCCTAGAAAACACGTTGACTGTTAGAATTTACTGACAGCTGGAAAGTTTCTTGAAAAGTCTGTTTTGTAATGAAAGGTTGACAATGTAAACAACAGCATTCTGATATGCACCTGTGTATGCATATTGAACCAGCACCCACAGCGCCTCAGGATCCACTCCTTCCATCTTCACTTCGTCCTGCTTGGCCTCCCGCACATCGCTGGTGAACATGGCCGCAAAGTAGTCAGACACAGATGAGAGGACCAGTCTGAGGGAGGGAAAAAGGGCATCGGTCAGAGGAGATAGGCAGCTGTAATTGAGCAACAGACAGATCTGACCTTGATGACAGGATGAATCTGGCATGAAAGAGCAAAGCTGCAGATCAGAGAGGGAAAGGTCAACCCAGAGACTGTAACACGAGGAGACAAGGCACGACATGACAAACCCATAAGCAGAGCTTCCGACTGTCGGTTAGAAATAGTGTCTTACCAAAGTACGCATACACCTTGAACTTTTCCAAATTTTGTCTTGTTACATCAATCTTCAAAGTATTTGACTGGGATTCTGTGTGACAGAACCGCAAAAAGGAGTGCAAAATTGTGAGATGGAAGAAAGCTAATATGACTGTCAACATTTTTAAGAGAGAAGTCTAAATCTAATGCCCCCTTATGCTAAAAACCCAAAATAAAATCCCAAGTGCAAATCACATAAATATTAAACTGAGTTTCCATCATCTGAAAATGGAGCACAAACACAAACCTACCAAGATACAGTCGTCCACCTAAATTAACAGATTTAACAAGAAGAAGAATCAGCGAAGCCCGTGGTAACTCTGCAGGAGCTGCACAAATCTAGAACTCAGGTGGGAGAATCTCTTAGCAGGACCACCATTAGTTATATGCCCTATAAATCTGTCTCTTATAAAGCCACTGAAAGCTACAAGTCACGCAGCGGATACAGCAAACATGTGGAAGAAGCTGCTCAGTACAGATGAGACCGAAGTAAAATTTTTGGTCTTCATGCAAATCGTGATGTGTAGTGGAAAACTAACACTGCGCATCACACTAAGTACACCATCCCCACAATGAAGCACGGTGATGGCAGCATCAAGCTGGGCTTTTCTTCAGAGACAAGGAAGCTGGTCAGAGTTGATGGGGAGATGGATGGAGCTGAATGCTGGGCAATCCTGGAAGGAAACCTGTTAGATGCTACCAAGGATGACTGGAGCAGAGGTTCATCTTCTAGCTGGACAAGGAGCCTAAACATACAGCCTGGGCTACAATGGATTGATTTAGACCAAAGCATGTTCATGTGTTAGAATGTCTCAGTCGAAGTTTAGATCTAAATTTTATAAGAATTTGTGGCAAGACTTGAAAATTGTTCCTCACAAATTCTCTAAATCCAATCTGACTGGGATTGAATTGTAAAGTTGCAAAGAAGAATGACCCAAAACGTCAGTCTCTAGATGTGCAAGGCTGAAAACACTGTACCCCAAAAGACTTGTACCTCAAATTGCAGCAAAGGTGAATATTCAAAGTAATGACTTAAGAGAGCTGAATACAATTGTTTGACAACACTTGTCAGACTAAAATATTTTGAAAACCATGTATAATTGTCCTTCCTTTTGATAATTTACACAGTAATTTGTTGGTTTATCACATAAAATCCCAATAAGAAAAATAATTATTTAAAAAACCCCAATAAAGTCTTTGGTGGTAATGAAAGAAAATGTGAAAAAGAGCAAGCGGTGTGAATAATGCAAAGCACCAACTCATTTTAACCAGTATGATTTTGTTGTTTTAAAAAAATGACATTAAAAAAAATAAGTAAAGCCTTTGATTCCATAAAAAATCCAGCAGGGGGAGGGGTTAGTTAAGGCCTAATTAAAAATAATGCATTGTTGTGTATTTTACACATCTGACCTAAAAATGAGTCCCAAGAAACATTTTTTCTTCCACATGTTCAAAGTTGGAAAGTCTGCACCATAAATGGGGGTGAAGGACAAGTTAAGTAGAACAGGCCTCAGGGGGATAAATGCTGTATGACTGAAGAAGAGTGCTGTGCAAAAGAGTGGAAAAAAAAAATAAAAAAATATCACACCTCCACCCTCAAGAGGACTCTCAGGATTTTTAATCCTTTTGTCCCTCTGCATTTGAATATTGATCACACCATCGCCACACTCCTATGGATGTGAGTATTTATTAAAAAAAAGATTATTTGGTCATGAAAACAATCATCGCTTGCAAAGTGGCTCCCACCAGACAATTGTCCTCATATTAATGCAGCTTCCTGTGCCTTTACTGCTCATGCTCATGGCCTCACGCGTTTTAGACTTCATGGATAGTTGAACATGTATGCATGGACTGTGTATGTGCATGCCCCTGCACATGAAAATAATCTCATTACTGAGAGTGACACTGACACCTTGACAGATAGCCTGAAGCAAGGTGTGTGTGTGTGTGGTCCAGGTTTGCTAAGATGTCAAAATACACTATAGTCAGCAGGTAGCTGCTCAGCCAAAATTCTAGACAGGTGTTCCTGTTCTTCTCTTCCTGACACACACACACACACACACACACACACACACACACACACACACACACACACACAAATACATATTTAATCTTTTATACAGGTCTCTCACTTGCTACGAGCGACACAAGCTTTAAACACATCAGCTGGTTATTTGCACACAAACACAAATACAGGGCACTGCTGACGGCACAGACAAAACAGTCAGACTTTTTTTTTTCTTACTGTACTGCAACACAAACAGATGAAACAAAATGGCAGAGAGGGGAGAGCAGGAAACAGGCGAGCTGAAGTCAGGAAAGGAGGGCAAGAACTGAAAACTGACACTGTGTTTTTCGCTCTGCAACAAACCGCACATACACACAAACAGGGAAGGGAACAAAAAAAAAAAAAAAAAAAAAAAAAAAAAAAAAAAAAAAAAAAAAAAAACACAACAAGCAAGTCATGAGGGACTGACTTGAATCTTGTGACTTTTCTCGCTGCATGTACTGAAATATGGAGGTTTACAGGAAGGGCAGCTGTTAGTCATGATAACTGGCATGGCTCAAGATATTGCAATACGGGAGCCCATCTGGCAGTTTGTTGAAGTACCAATTTGATCCAGATTAAAACTAATCTCCTGCAGAGCCACATTTGAGAATAATCCTTCAACAGCTAACAGATAGATAATCATAAATCTACAAAGTGTACTTTTGCTCAATCAGTCAGGTATCTGATAAATTAAAGAGCAGAAGTGAACCAAAAAGCTGATTTAAGCTTACAAGGTTTCAAAACGTCAATCTTGATGTGTTAAATGATTATGTTAATTTCTGTAAAGACAAAACACAATAACCTAAAAAACAAAAATGCGGTAAAGGTATACCTAATAAAAGCGAGGTATGTTTGAATCCGACTCAAGTTATGAGCTTGGTGTCAGGATCAAGGCTTTTTTTAAATTTTATTATAGGCATTAGACTCCCTGAGGAAACTCAACTTCAGATACCTGCTGCTTATTTTCTGTGATTGTGTCTGCTACAACCTCAGGAAGCAATACGCAGAAAAATCTGCACAGCCATTTTTTAAAATTATGGCTTACTTTCATGTGCACAGCTTGGAACTTTTTTTTTAAAGCCCATGCATATTATTCTGTTGATATAACAAATCTGCATTCTTCCTAAAAACCAAAGTGTTTTTGGCCACTTCCATTGATGCTAATCATGAAAGAGTGTGTTGGCTGCTGCAGTCCCTGTTTTGTCTGTATCATGTTGCCTTCCTTGTACTGTGCTCAGATACCCACAGCTGTTCAGGAGAGAGCAACTGAAGCACGAGTCATTAAATCATATGATTTTCAAAGAGAAATGCAAAGTTTACAAAGTGGGAGAACAGCTTTTTATTATGAGTTTTTCCCAGACAACGGACTGAAACTGCTCTGAAATATGCTGAGTCCAGTTGCTAATGAGTCACATCAAAACAAAGTGGAAACATGCTAATGTTAGCCTAGCATTTCAACAAACTGCTCTGGATGAAAACAACAGCTGGAACCAGTAGGAGTCGGTATATTGTTGAGTCAGATGTGCTTAGAAATGAATGATAAAGCTATGCTCATGGTGTCAGAACATCATAGCAGCTTTCTTAGCCAAGCTGCTGAAGCAGTACGTCAAAGCTGACCTGCAGAAACACCAGTTCGGACAAAATATTTGTCCGTCTCAAGAAAAACAGATAGGACAGATTTTAGCATCCACAGCTGATTCCGGTTGCGGCAACCAAAGGGAAGTTAAAGCAGTGTGTCCGTTAAAGTTAACCGTACCGCAGCAGACAGCCTGACTAACTAACCAGCTAACGGCAGCCTGCTATACTTCCAGCTTTACTCTATAGAGAGCAGAATGTCAAAAAGAGAATATTCTGTCCTGTAGCTACATTTACTTGAAAACTGCAAGGTGTACATTCTATATCCTCGCTCACTGCAGGCATATCAAAATCAAAAGCAATAAATAAATGATACAGATTTATCAGTAGATGGGACTGAAGTAAAGCTTTCCAGCCTAAATGCTCCACGCTTTTTTGGCATTTTAATAATGTCAATATTGTATCTATTGAGTATTTGCTGCTTTCCCATTTTAAATAAAAGCATTTAGATCAGTGGCGTCCAAAGTCGGTGCTTGAGGTCTGGCGTCCTGCATGTTTTAGTTCTCTCCCTGGTGGTAGTAACATCCTCCTCAGCAGGTCAGTGTTCTGCAGAGGCCTGCTAACGAGCCATCATTTGATCCAGGTGTGTTGAACCAGGGAGAGAACTAAAACGTGCAGGATCACGGCCCTTGAGGACCGACTTCGGACAACACTGATTTAGATCCTTGTTGCAATGAATTTTTGTTTTAAAAAACTAAAATGGCGGTATTTTTACTCAATTTAAACCTACATTAGCTCATAACTACGCAAAGTAACACATTAGGAAGGTTTGTATCATGGAACTGAAGAAAGTACCATTGACTGCAAGGAGCCCAAGTCTTGAGGCTTCAAAACAAACCCAAATCATCAGCCCTCTACCACCGTGCTTGACAGTTGAGATGAGATACTTATCTGAATCAAATGTTCTGAAGAGTGTAAAAGGTCAAATATCAATAACCTGTTCTAGAACTTTTATGATTTATTCAAATGAAAATCTACTAATCTAAATATTCCTGAAATATTTTTTTAAAAGACAGAAATTTTTTTTCTTTGCACGTCTTAAAAATAAGCCTCCAATATCTTGGAGTCTTTTTCTATTTGTATTTTCATGGGTTTTAACATTTAACATCATAACTAAGGCATGCACAATATAAAAAGTAACTTTGGTTTTCTCTGTCCATTTTAATAAGCACTGGAGGCTGACACTGGGCTGAACTTCCTGGGATAACACAGATAAAGTCTCTGAACTACCTTTATTTTTCTTTATTTGTGGACAATCGTTGTATCTTTGCATGCTGTGCTGACACAAAATACGTTTGTTTATGTGCACATACACAGAATTAATTACTAAAAAAAAAAACCCCAAAATAAACACCTTTAGGAAAATATGTCCAGTTCCTGCATCCTTACTCACAGACATAACAGAGAGTGAACATATCTCACCAACATCTTCAGTGATATAAACACACTCTTTCACAAACATCATTAGAGTATGGGTCTTTGTCACCATCTGTGCCTGGAGGACATAATTAAATGAGGCAGAGGGGGAGACAGAGAAAGGTAGTGTTTCTTCTGGTTCTTTTCTTCCATGTGCAGATGAACCCTGCTGTTACATCAGTGGCCACAGGCCCTGAGAGCAACAGAGACAGCAGAGAGATAGGGACCAGCAATGTTTGTGTGTGTATACAGTGACTGTTGCATGACTCAGCTGACTTTTATAGACTCAATGCAGAGCGAAAACAGGAGTTCTTAGGAACATGACTATAATCCTGCAGCCGGTTAAAGGCCTTCTTGAGTCTTTTCTGTGACGTCGGCATGTGTGTGGATACAGAGGTCAAGACGTTATATACAACAGCTTCATACCATGTGATTGTATTCATATCCTTTGTACATTTTTACATTTTGGCATGTTACAAACACAAACTTCAACATATTTTATTAGGGTTCTACACCAAAACAATACAGGGAATAATTATAAAGTGGAAGGAAAAGGACAAATGTTCTTTTAACAAATCCCACTGTGACTCATTACTTGGTAAAATCCTCTTTCCGCTGCAATTACAGCTGCAAGTCTTTTGATGCTTGTCTCTACCGACGTTATACATTCAGAGGCTTAACTTTCTTCAGAGAGAGTCTACAGTTTTCAGTCTTGACCCAAATTCTGAATTGGATTTATGCCTGGACTTTGACTGGGCCATTCTAAAACATGAATTTGCTTGAGTTTAATCTATTCCAGTGTAGCTCTGACTGTGTATTTGAGGTTGTTCCTTTTGGAAGGTGAATCTCCGGTCCAGACCTGCTTCCCTGTCTGTGCTTAAGAAAGAGATTCCCACAGTGTGATGCTGCCACCACCATGCTTTATTGTGGAGATGGCAAGTTTAGAGTGATGTGCATAACACATAGCATTTTGTATGTAGGTCATGAATTTTAATTCTGGTCTCACCAAAGCACCTTCTTTCACTTGCTGTGCTGTGTTCCCCATATGGCGTGTGGCAAACAACACGCTGCTTCCAGGAGCGGTTTAAAACTTTGGATATCGTTATCACAAACAGGTGGACTCTAGGGAACTAGTTGGACTGGATTTTATCTAGGAGTATCAAGGTAAAAGGGGCTGGATACAGTTGCAAGTCACACTTTCTGATTGTATTTGTGAAAATATTGAAAACCATGTGTCATCTTCCTTCAATTCCATAATTATTTGTCTTGGTCTGTCACATAAAACCGTAATAAAACACACTGAAGTTTGTAGCAGCAATTCAAGATGCTGTATGAAGTACTTTTCATGTAAGAAGCATTTGCTTTAAAACAGCTTTTTTTTAAATTTTGTGTTTATACTTCTCTGATAAAAATATTAACCTTACTCTACTATGCAAACAAAACTTTTCTTTGCCCTCACCTGTGTGCAGGTATCCGTCTGTCTCCAGCCACCAGAATGACATCGCACAGCTGCCTGGTCCTCAGGTAGCCTTCCATTTTGCGGAAGGTGACATCAGCATGAGATAAAGCAGTAAACATGGAGTCCTCCGGACAGGCGCATGGTTCCATGGACACGCACGAGGAGAGGGTCGCGCTGCTGTTAGACGTCCTGTGGGCACACACGCGCGCAAAGAAAAGCTATTAAAAGTGAAACAAGCACACAATGCAACAAATAAAATGTAACAAAACTAGATGGGCCTTTTGCTGATTCTGTTTTGTTCGCGACCCAAACAGCAGGGTGGAGGGAGCTGCGCCAGCTGGTCTGTGGCTTTGAGGTCAACGCACTTTCCTTTGCATCATTTCCTCACATGTAGTCACTTTTCTGCAGGCTTACCATATGTTGCCAGGAGCACACAAAAGCTCTTTAATGGTCCAATTACCGGGTGTAAATGGCCAGATAAATTCAGCCCACTTAAAAAGAGAAGATGCCAATTAACTCACTGCTGAGCTGAGCCCATAGGATATGCTGCAAATTACTCTACCAGTTCTCTTGTATCTGTTCACACAAAAAGGTTTTCTACCAAGAGACTTCATTTTCAAATCCTAGAAACGGTTTTACTTTCTGATCAGAAGCTGAGCAAGCATGGGTGATAGTTTGACTGTACAAAACTGTAGCAACCCCGTCAAATATCAGACATGGTGGCTTTTAAGAGCGACAGAAGCAAAGCTGTGCTTCGGTTTGAAATTCAACAGCAGAAGAGAGCGGACCGACCCTGAAGCACAAAAATATCCACCAAAAAACCCCAACATAACAAGGGACAAAACAATTTCAGCAACACAGCTGGGAGAGTAATGACACCCTTACATATCTGGAGAGTACAACAGTGAATCTGACCGTAGCCCTGGATGTTGGAAATATCTGAGTCACACGCTGCAGTTTTCTCTTAGGATGAAACAGAACAAGGGCTCAATAGAGACACAGAACTCAACTCTGGAATGACTTAAAATAAATAAATAAATAAATAATAATAATAATAATAATAATAATAATAATAATAATAATCAAGCATGCATGTGTACCATACAGCATTCTCCTCTAACTTATGATCAAGACTTTTTGATTAGCAACTTTAAATGTTTGCAGTTCTATTAAAAAGCGTCATCTTTGTCATGGAGGACAAATATCTCTACTTACTTATAATTTATTGTTTTAAATAAAGTTTTCTTCATAATGAATAATAGATTTCTATGAGCTATTGCTTATACGGATCAAATTACCTTCACTGGGAAAGAAAACGAATGGCCTGACAAATCCTTAAATTACCACCAGCCTCTTGTTGCTCTCAGCTCAACATATTGTATTTCTGTCGCAGCATAGATAGGTTTTCCTTTGGAACCAGTTCTGTCTGTGTTTACACAAGTTCAAGAACTTGCCAAATGGTATGTTGGCTGTGCATTATTGCTACTGTAGCAACTATCATCGACTTTAAATTATATTCATGTATATAATTAGTCTCATAATATACATACATAACAACTTCTCCATGACTCCATACATAATATATATTTTTTCACCAGTCAAATTAATTACGTTATCAAGGATTATATTTGTAACCAATCATGCTAAAGTCTATTTCCTCCCGTCTTAACTGAGTAAAGAAAAGCACAAAGCCAAAACTTTTTTACCACATATTCTTAGGCAACAGTGATGAGAACTTGATCTGAGGGGTTTATAGAAATGGTTTCAGTTTCCAAGTTTTAGTTATGTCTGATTTAAGAGGAAAAATGTTTTGAAAAAAGCAGGATTCAAGGTTTCAAAAATCTTGGACACATAATTTTCCATGCACCATAAGACCATCTTATCAGAAGAACACCTTACTGTGGTCCAGTTCTTTTCGCGCCACCTCTCAGTGTACCAGACTGAGCTCTTGATCTGGGGCTCTCAAAATCCTGTTTCCCAGCTCAGGTCTGTTTTAAATGACTTTAACATGAAATATTTTATTAACAAAAGAACTTGATGTGTCAGCTGTAATTTCAAGACAGAATCTCAGTGCAATAGCTGATAAGAAAATATTTTTCACTACTGAGATCTGGCAAACTGATCAGGCTGGGTTTGAAATCCAGCAAGGCAAAAACTTGTCTTTGTGTTTGGGTTGAACTTTACAGCAGAAATAACTCTGGCAGCTGACTGGTTTCGTCACAAGCCTGACCAACTAATCTAAACGAGGATCTATGGAGACATGTGACACTAGGCCAGCACGGTATTAGGAAAATGTGTGATATGCAAGAATGTTGGTGAATGTTGCAGTGACAATAAGACTTGCGCAAAAAAACCCCCAAATACTTAACTCAACAGAGAGCTTTCTTTTCCTTTGTGTTCATTACAGACAAAGACCCCAGATAGCAAGTAGTCTATCCAAATAACAGAAACAAATTAAATTCACTATTTTCACCTCAACAGCATGTTTTATTGAAAAAGCTGCATATGACTACATCTGCTGTTAAGACAATGAAACAACTTACTTGCAGTTTCTTCATGACATCAGAATATCTTAATGTCGCCCTAAAGCATCTTCTGCCGCATTAAACAACAAACATCACCAAATATACGACTGGTACAGAGAGCCTGAATAAAAGATACTCATATATTAAGGTTACATTAATTGCAATCCAAGCTGTTTTTTTGCATTATTGATACAGTATTCACAATATGAATGAATGGCAATGTCAAAAATGGGGGGGGGGTTGCAAATATTGGAGATGAGTTGGAAAGGCTCACACCTGTCTACATAAGGTCTCACAGTTCACAATGCATGTCAGAACTCAAAGAAACTATTTACAGACGACCGAGACAGGATTATCTGAGAGCACAGATCTTCTAAAAGGGTACAGAAAGATTTATTCTGCTTTGACGATCCCAAAGAGCCTGGGGGTTTCAATTTAAAATAGATTACTGGGGTTACCTGGGTTGAAGTCATTTGAATAAATCAGTACCTCACCACTGTGGTGAATTAGAGGCAGACTGGGCTCAACACATAGGACTTTTAAAAACCTGAGGGGGTGCTGGTTCATGGGGTCTCAAAGCCACTGCTCTCATACAACATTTATCTTCTTTTACTAAATAAATCACCACCTTATGAACTCCCGTTTATTGACTGTGAAAACTTTACCATCTGTACTTTTGATCTGGGTGGCCACTTTGTTGTGTACTGGTGCTAAAGTTCAAACTTCATCACTCTCAGTTCAGCTTTCAACATATTTGGGCATCAAATAATATAACTATCGTGAACTTCAAGCTTTTAGTCCCATCGAAAGTTTGAGGGCAGAGCTGAAAAGGCGGGTGCCAGCAAGGAGGTCTACAAACCTGCCTCAGTTTCACCAGTTCTGTCAAAATTTCTGCAAAATATTGTGAGAAGCTTGTGGAAGGATACCCAAAGTGTCTAAGCCATGTCATGCAGTTCAAAAGACTGTTCTACCAAATATTAAAAAAAAAAAAAAAAAAAAAAAAAAAACTACATAAACCTTTGACTTTGATTAAAAAGTAATAATAAAAAGAATCTAAAATAACTCATTATTTTAGGATTTAGCAATCAGAAATCAGCAATCAGGCTGGTTTAATGTCACAGTGAACCAAAAAGGTCAAATCAATTAAGCTCCAACTGAATTACCAGAGCATCGTATTAATGCAATATTTTATATTGCCATTAATAAAAAAAACAAAGAAAAAATTAAAACAGTGCATATGATGAGCACAGGGGATATTTATTACTTGAGCAGGCCGATGTGTGTTTTGTTCGACTCACATTTTACTCTGGTTCTGTCTGCTCTGTGTCCTGTCTCCACTTCTCCAGTTAATCTCATCATTCGCTCACTTCATTCCACCTCGTATCTCCATCCATCCATCCATTTCCCCTCTTCCCACATCCACAGCAAAGCCTTTGAGGATGTATTCTGGCTCGCTTTCCTGCCCTCAAGTGTGTAAGCCTGTGTGTGCATGTGTTTTTAAAAGTGTGTATGTAGATGAATGGTGTGGCTAAATACTGCCAGAGGGGATGGCTTTGAAGTGGGGGAACACTGCCCTCCAGTCCCCTTAGCGGAGTCTGGCAGCCACTCAACATGGACAGAGAGAGAAGGGGGGGGGGGGGGGGAAACAGAGCATCTCACTACGCAGCCGGATTTATTTTAAACCCCTGCAGAAGGAAAGGTTACTCACCTAGCAGTCATTCAAAGTCTCCCTTCGTTCCTCTCTCCTGGTTATAAACGTGCATATGCATGTCCAACCACATTAAAGGAGAGGGAAAAGGAGGGCAAATGAATAGCTAATGGTGGGCGGAGATGAACACTGGACAGAAGGAGGGAGACGATAAGTAAATGAGGCACACCAGCAACAAATGGGGGTGAATGCTTGGTGCGGTGTGAAACACAGAGGAGAAAGATGAGTTATCAGGATACTGTGGGATTCAAGTCCCTTCCCATGATCCCATTTGGGATTCTGCCACCCGGGTTCCTGGGCTATCACGTCATACACAGATGCCCTCTGTGGGAAGCGATACGTTGCATTCAGATGGGCATAAATATATACATAAAAAAAGCCACACTCATTGGATACACATGTATGAACCACAAATGAATGGCTTTGTTGGTATGGCAACCATAGATGTGTAGGCATGCAGCTGTATGCATGTGGATGCAACATGGACGTTCCACATCAGATCAAACTGTGTATAAATGTGTGTTTGTGATGGTTTGATGTATTTTTCTCCTCCAGGCTTTGCTCGACACCGATGGTGATCCACCAAGATAAAACAATAAACCCTGCATACAAAAAAACTGGAGTTCTCTTAACTGACAGAAACATAGATTAACCGTGACAACACAGAGACTTAAAATAAGAAGCATCAGACGTTCATGTTTTAAAAAATGCATCAATGTTCGCTCCCACTGAAAGCTCTTTGAAACAGTGGATGTCACATTATGTGCATGTTCATACGTGGATGGTGTATGAACCATTAAAATTTTCTGATGTGACTTGAATGCAGCGATCAAATAACCAATAAACCAACAATGCTTCATTTCTCATTTTGCTTGGATTCAAACATGCCATTGGTTTTTGTGAAATGATAGGAATGGCTTTGTTTTCAAGTGTCCATGGCAACAGTTCATTAAACGTCCTTCCACACTAACACATCTTCACACTACTATAATGTAGGATCATAGAAATAATGTAAAAAAAAATTAAATAAATAAATGTAAAATTGGTTGGAATTGTTATTTTTGCTGTCTTTAATGAATGGGATGAGGAGAATATTTGATTTTTCAGTATGTGACATATCAGTCACTCCCGAAATCTGATCAAGACAAAATTAGCCTATTTGAATCTCTGGGAGATCTGCACATATATCACAAATATAACATCATAACAGTGTTTGCTCAATATTTTCAGTGCAAAGTACTGGAATGCAATATGTTTGTTGTTTATTATATTTCAAATTTTACATCTTGCATGCGTCACAAGGCTTTTTTTTTTTTTCAAATGTATATGTCCAAATGTTGCTGTATATCACAGGTGGTGCAAAATTAAAGGTCTGTTTCGGTGTGTGGACTACATTTGACCATCTCTAATGAAAATCATACATATTTAGACTGGTCAGACCTCATGTGCAATACTCTACATTTTTAATGCTTTCTTGGCATTAGGGCCACCTTAGATTGAAGGCATGTTCTGTTTGTACTTGGAAGTCATAATTTGCGAGTCTCTAGGCAGGAAAAAAAAAACAGAAAAACAAACAAACAAAAAAAAAAAAAACAAACAAAAGTGGCCCCTGAGGGGAGAAGTCTTACAGGGAATATCAGAGGTCTCCGAGCAGCCCTGATTGCTTGATCCAATATGGTCGAACTAAGAAACATAATTAAACTTGCAGTTGTATAAAATATTAATTAGATGTTCTGAAAGTTTGCATTTCACTCAGCTAGAGACATGCATAATACTGTAAGAGCTCTATTTGCAAAGGAGTCAGTGTAGCTGAAATTGTGTCTGTCCGTCTGTTTGCTTAGATCAGATCTAATTTTTCATGTTTTTGATGAGTTACATGAAGTTTGTATCAAGTTTTGCATACACACACATACATACATACATACATACATACATACATACATATATACATACATACATACATACACATATATATATATATATATATATATATATATATATATATATATATATATATATATATATATATATTCCAGAATGGGCTATGTCAGGGAGTGGGTCTATATTTGGTTGTGTGTGGGGATAGAGAAAGCGGACCTCTTCCAGGTCCCCATTTATACAAGAACCGCCACTGGTCATTAGAATAAGCACATACAGTATCAGGGCAGATAAACTTGTCTTCACTTGTCAAAACTTTTGATGTAAGTTTTTGTTTTTAAGTCTAGCAAAAAATGGGGGAAAGAATATAATTGTAAACAAAGTTTGTGACTTTAAAATGTTTGTAACTTCTTTTTTACTGACTGAGAAAATAAAACCAACCCTCTCATCCCCATCCTACCTGCAGGAGCTGGAGTCAGTTTCCGGGTGGTTGTTCTCCTCGGTCCCCGCCGCTCCCGCCGCCGCCGTCCCCACCTCATTCTCAACCCCAGTAGGAACCGAAGGCTCAACTACCAGCTGGGGAACCGGGGCCTCGCCGGGGGGCTCCATGTTTGTCACCGGACGAGCGCGGCGACGAGGCGGTGGGGAAATCCAGGAGAGCGCCGCGGCGGAGCTTCTGCACTCTGGCTGGCTGAGGGAGCGGGTACAGGAGTTCCCCGTGGCTCCAGAAGCTCCAGCCGGACCTCCCCGACTCCCCGCTGGATCAGCAAACTTTCTACCGCTGCCGTTACACAGGTTAGACCCGGCGCTCCCACTGGCCACCAGCCCGCTGTGACAGCCCACGCTCGGGTTAACGCCAGATGAATTTAAGTTGCTGCAGCCGCTAATAGAGGGACCGTCCGCTTCGCTGCCTCCCGTTCTCCTCGCGCTGAAGTAGTCTCCGAGTGGCGGGGAGTGAGGCGGAGGAACCGCGGGGTGACCGAACCACCTCCATCGGATCCGGAGGATCTGTTTCACATCGAACTCCTTCCGCGAGGAAGAGCTCGAGCCACTGTTCGACATTCCAGGGCTCGGCTCGAGGAAATGGCGGGGACGATCCCGTGCCGCTTTACCGTAAAAGCTGCACGCTGCTTTTCACGCGCGTCTCTCTTGGCAACCGCACGCCCGTTAACCGCGACTGGAGGGAGAAAGCTGAGTGTGGAGTCTAAAGAGGTGGCAGAGGAGAGAGAGCGAAGGAGCTCTACTTCGAGGTTCCTCCACTTTTCCATCTCAGAATTCCACATTTCTAAAGTTCTCAGCCCCTTTCGGACAGTTTCAGTGAATAATTGCTAAATTTCAACTTGGATTTACGGCAGATATTAATCAATTGTTCAGTTTAAAATATTGAACTAACACAAACTACGGATGGTGGTTCGATGGATAAACACATTTAGAGAGTGGGATAGGTATAATCTCTGGAGATACATCTCCCCCATATTATATTTTCTTTTTTATTCATTTCCAGACCTGAAGAGTTGGCTACTTGGATGGATGGATAAAACTATAGGGAGTAAATTCTAGGTCTGCACAATATTAGAAAATCATGGTGATATTATAGCTAAATATTACCATGACTTTATCTGTAGCAATAAATCCACATTGTGGATCCTTCCTCTCTTTCTCAGCCCTGCTTCTATAACTGTGATCTTTGCATCTTAGGCTCTACCATCTCAGACAGGTGTGGACATTCAACACTCCATTCAACAAGCTGAAAATACCACAGGCATGCAAAGTTTGAATTCATGACACTTCAAATATTTACCAGTTAAAGTTCCTAAGATGATTGTCCCTGTGTGATTCAGCGTTGCCATCTGTGGCAACATCCGTCATAGATTAGAGGATCTTTGGAGCCAAACTCTGGCTCAGACATGCAAAGTTGAGCCCCTTCCACCTCAAAAGCAGAGTCTATTGAAATCTGTCAAAAGTCACTTATCTGCCATGGTGTTTGCCAGTGGCAGCTGAACAGCTCAATTCTTGATGCTCTAGCTATGTTACCAATCCAAAATACAGTAAAAAAAAAAAAAAAAAAAAAAAAAAAAAAAAAAAAAAAAAATCAGCAGGGGGTGTTTCAGTGCTGTTCATGATTTCATTAACCTTAATAAAAAAGTCTTAATTCCATCTGGAGGAAAGTAATCCCAGATCATCATGCTGGAAACACCACAGTTCATTGTGCTTATATTCTTCTGGTGATGTTCAGTGTTGTATTTGTGCCAGATCCTCCCTTTTTGTTTTGGGAGATTTTAGCCATATTTTCTTTGGAAGTAAAAGCTTCTGTCTTCAACCCTACTCCTATCATCTGTCCAGTCATGTGAAGAATGTAGGAGACTGTTGTCACATGTAGATCACACTCTGTACCAACCATAAATTTTTTTTTAGCTCCTTCAGTGTTACTGTCAGGCTCTTGGCAGCCTTCCTGGGGAGTTTCCATCTTGTCTTTTAATAAATTATGGAGAAACATCCAGCTTCAGTGTCGTTCTACATGTTCTCTAATCAACGTTGAATGTCTTAACTGTGCCATGACACATATACATATATGGTGGATTATTTAGTACCTCTCTCCTTATTGATACCTTTATAGAATGAGATCAAGTTGACCCTTTGTAACTTCTCTGCAAACCGTGGTTTTAGCTAATGGATGCCAATGTAAGAAAAATCCTACTCAAATTTATTTCAAGTTAATTATTAGGTGTGTACTCCAGAAGGCTGAATGCTGACATTTGAATCAAAACGTGCTCCAGCAAAGTAGTAGTTTAAGAGGGTGTGCATTTAATTATGTTGTTGCAGCTTTTTTCATTTTGGTTTCTTATTTAATTAATTTTGCTTGTCTTTTATTGACCAATAATATAGGCTGTATTACAGGTGGAAAAAGTTCTTAAACAATTTATCTTGGATTAATTTTTGGGATTCTATTTTTCAGCAAAGGTTGTTGTAAGGCTATAGCAATAATTTTATCAAGAACTCATAAATGTAAAGAGCTGAAGGATGCATCCTCTTTCATTCCCATTCTGACAACTGTGTTCTCCTGCTCCTTTAAGTCCTTTCCTCTTTACAAGTGTTCCTCCTCTTGTTCCTAAGCAATCTGTTACAAAAAGCTACAATTGCAAACCCTTCTTTCACCAGATACTGCAATCAGAGCACAACCACTTTCATGTCACCCGAGTGTCCTTCAGAATAAAATTTCATTTGAGTTTCAGCCACCATCCAACATGTACTCTCAAAGCTTTTACACCAACTCCTTTTTCTCTGATTCTTCACAAACCATTACTCTTCACCATCCATTACTACTCTTCCTCACCATTTCTTCCCCTTCCTAGCCTCCATCTGCAATGCAGCAGCTATACATAGGAAATAAATGATCAGAGGCCATTGTTTCCTGTGGGAGTCACTACATCCAGACACCTAAGGGCACCCAGACCAGAACACCCTCTCTCCTTTCCGCAGTAACCTCTGGACGACCAGAGAATGCTCTGCAGGCCCAGAGACGGAAGACAGCATGTTCTGTATTGAGTCCCACAAACGGGGTGGCAGAAATGCTTCAGGAACCCCACTCTAGCAAAAATCAATAAGTCAAATAGCCGAGGTCAGATTGTGAATTACACAGATGGGAGCTCTGTTACTCATAAATTGCCCTTGCAGACTCAGGTTTGGCAGACTGAAAGGAGCAGTTGAATAGGGTCAACTCAATTGGCCGCTTTTGTTTGTCAGAGTCTGAAGAACAGGGCTGTCGCTTAGTTTCAGTATATTCTTGTTATTTGGACCACCCTGCTATTTTAAGAGCTCAATACCACAGACTCAATATACAAACAACAGAATCACAGAGGACGCATAGAATTTCTTTGAAACTCCAAACTATGAAAATATCCTAACACACATATAAAAAAAACGATAAGCTTTTAGTCTAACAACAGCTTCAAGTGAGCTCTCATGTTATCCTTTCTTTTCTAACTACTTCCGTTTCATACCGTTAAATAAACCAATTCATACCCATGTATCTATGGCCCATATTTGTTAATTTCTCTCAGTAGTAGTAAATTAGTAGAAGAATATTATCTGAAGACACATTAGAATGTATTTCCATGTTTTTTTGTTTGTTTTTTTTACCAATTAGCATAAAAATTTATGACAGAATTTCATTATAACTAGATGTAATGTATGTGATTGAATTCAAATCTGTCTGTATGACTGGATTGATTCAATAATATATTTATTCATATAAACTGTTTGTGTTTTTATTGTAACTAGAGACATTTGTTGTGAACTGGCACTAAACAAATAAACTGCAATTATTTCCATTGGACTGGGATTCTGACCTCTGGGCCGTTTGGGTCTTGAATCACAGCAGACAGAGTGGATAGAAAGAGTCCCCAAGTGGGTTCAAATTGACACATGGTTAGTATAAAATGTCACATAGCACATTGGTCGTTTTCATCAGCCAAAACGTTTGTGTATGAAATGATCACTGCCTGACATTTTACTTATTTCTTTGTATTTATTTAATTGTTACATGCATCCTTGTGCTTGTGATGAAATTTATTGTGCAGAGATCATTTTGGGTGGAGTGGAGGCAATTGTGTATTGCTGCTCAGTTTTAAGCAGTCATTTACTGCAGAGTATTTTCCATGCAATTATGTAAAATACACTCCCACTAAAATAAACAAGCTACAAATACTGCTAGAAAATGTTATTAAATGAGTTAAGTAGAAATTCGGTGCATTCTCATATCTGTTCACAGCTATCAATCATTTGCTGCCATGTAACAGCTGCTGTTCTTCACTGCAAATAATCTTCCAGCATGTCCCCGCAGTGATTTGGTTCCTCTCCTCTTGTGAGAAGATTGGGAAAAGAGGTCTTTGATGTTGCCAAGCTTCCTCGCATCACTTTGGTCTTTTTTAGCTCCCTCAGATTCTCAAAGGATTTGCCTCTTCTCTTCGGCTGGATGCTTCTCATCGCTGGTCTTGAAGAACTAAATTATTAATTTGTTTACTTGTCATGCACGTTGATTTTAATGACTTTATTCTTGTCTGACTATAAATTTTGCATTAGCCTTGATCCATTCTCATTCCCCAAGATAGGTTCTGGGAAATGAAAATGGATTCTTACATTTCATTTATGTGCTGTTGATTGTAAAAGCCCTTGTATTAAAGAGTTATCTAGAAAACCTGCTACAGAGCACCGCAAATTTACCAAAGCATTTTTGTAATACTCATTACAAAAATGTCATCCCACTTTGGGGAATTTGGGAATATAGCTCTTAAGGGAAGGATGAAGCTATGGGCTATTTACCTTCAGCCCACTTCTGTTTGAAGCAATCATTGGTCAATTGGCAGAAGCCCTCTTAGAGCTGCCTATGTTATTAGTCTCCTGTCAGAGGTGGTCCAGGTTGATCACTCAAAACATTTTAGTGCACTTTTATGGCTCTACAGCACACACAGGCACAAAAAACCCTATAAATTATCCTGTTAACTGAATGTTTTATCTATTCCTCATCCATTTTCTCATACAAGCATGCACAATGGTACGCACAAACAAATATAGTGAGTAGCAAAAGTATTCACACTCCTTCAACCTTTTCACATTACAACCATAGACTTCAATGTATTTTATTGAACTTTTATGTGTGTGTGAGAGACAGAGAGAGAGAGAGAAAGAGAGAGAGAGAGAGAGATAGAGAGAGAGAGAGAGAGAGAGAGAGAGAGAGAGAGAGAGAGATCAGACATATCATATAGGTATAGTATCTCTAGATTAGTTGCAGAGATCCACAGCACAGGACAGCCATTAGAGATGCACTCCAAAATTCTAGCTTTTATGGAAGAGCGGGAAGAATAAGTCCATTGTTGGGGGGAAAAAAAAGCCATGAGAAATCCAATTTAAAATTTGCCTAAAGTCATGGTAGCAGCACAGAAAATGGAAGAACAAAATTTGGGTTTTTTTTTTTGCTCACATGCAAACCATTATGAGTTGGAGAGAACTAACTTTGCACATTACCCTGAACACACCATCCCCACAATGAAACATGATAGTGGCGGCATCATGATGCGGGGATTTCTTTAGCTGATACTGGTCTAAGTTGATGATGAGCAGATGAGTAAAGCTAAATACAGGCCAATTATGGAAGAAAAAAAAAACAAAAACAAACAAACAACAAAAAAAAAAAACTTTAAAAAGACTTGAGACTGGGATGGAGGTTCACCTTCCAGCAGGACAACAACCCTAAACATACAGCCAGAGCTACTGTAGTGACTCCCACAAAACATATTCATGTCTTAGAATGGCTTAAAGTCCAGATCTGAACTGAGTTGCTTATCTGAGGTAAGACTTAAAAACATCTGTTCCAGACATGCTCCATCCAATCTGACTGGGCATAAATTTCAGTCTCTAAATGTGCAAAGCTAGGAGAGATATTCCCTTGAACATTTGCTGCTGTAACCATAGCAAAAGATATTTTTGCCCCCTTAAAGTATTGACAAAGAGGAGCTGGACACTGTTTTCAGGTTTTTATTGGGGATAATTTTTGAAAACCAGCTATACTTTTCTTGGCTTCACAATAAAACACAATTTGTGTTAGTCTATCACATAAAATCCCCATAAGAATACTCTGAAGTTTGTGCTTGAAATATGAAAACATGTGAACAAGTTCCAGTGGTAAATACTTTTGCAAGGTACCTCAACTGTGTTCAGTCCTCTTCATGCACACTTTGCACTGTATAAACAGTCACCTACACACTCTGAAACCCAGATGATCACCAACACCGAGCCAAATAAAAACAAAATGCCCATCACCTGGAAAAGCTGTCATAAAAAGATTTTATGGGGCTAGCACAAGGACCATTTTCTGTTTGGCCCTATTGTGATGATCAACTCATCTCTCGTGACCCATTGTCATCCTGTGCTGTCCTTCATCCAGTGCCTCTATATTTTACTTATCTTTTCTCCCCCCTTCTTTTCCATGGATTATTTTCCCATTTTAAAGCCTCCTTTTCCTCACCACCCTCACTCTTTGCTTTTTTGTCCTCAGTCTCCTTCCTAACCTCAGTTTCCTGCTCCCCATCCCCGTTATTATGCTGTGACACACAAAGAAACAACTGTATGTATGTGAATATGTGTGATTGTCGATCTTGGTGCTCATTTTCTGAAGGCTGAAAAGATAGATCCCATCAAATGGGTGTGCTGTGCCTTTAACATGCCTTCACTGTGTGCATGCACTGACCAAAAAAAAAAAAAAAAAAAAAAAAAAAAAAACACTTAACAGTCAAGTCACAGAGCCTGCAGCTCATTCAGACCAAATACGCACCCACATTTTGTTTGTGTAACTGTTGGGTTGTCCATCCTTGAGATTTAAAGTAGGCTCAGACTGGCCAAGCAAATAATTACCTCTCAACATTGAGCCACACTGCACCAGGCCTCACCTGACACATGAAGAAGCAACAGACTAAACACTCACAAGTAAGTGAGATTACAGTTAAACCGATCAAGGATTAACCAATTTATGTCTATTTGATTCATGCCAGAATAATGACAGAGAATAGTTTATAGTATTTTTATTAGTTTTTTATTCTTTTGTATTTGGTAGAATTGCCTTTCAAACTGTCTTACATGAGTCAAATGTTTTGGGTATTCTTCCACAAGCTTATCACTAGGGCTGGGTGATAAAACAACAATATTTATCACGATAGATGTGATCAAAATCAATAGAAAATGCATCCAGTAGAGTATTTCATTGAACACTAATCCAGAACCGCACTGCATTCTGGGGGATGTAGGCAAAGGAAAGGCATTATCCGCTCAACCTCTCATGGCCCAGCTGAGAAAGGTTGTTGGCATCAACTAACTCACTCACTCTTTGGTTACCTAGCAACAACCTGTTGAGTAACATGTGCAACAGCAGTTTGCTCTCTACATACTTGGGGGTACTTCACTCCTCGAGCAGACTCAAAGCAGACGTCTGCTGGACACGTCCGCACTAAGGTACATTTTTCCGACCGCGGAGGTGTACTCAGCGCACTGAAGCATGGCAGGAAAAAAAGCGTTCACATCAAACTGTTTTGTATGCAACACCAAGCTGATAATGTTGAGTCAGGGGAACAGGTCACAAGGATGCGCAGCTTGACGCTGCTGTGTGTAGCACTGACAGTTGTGTAATGGCTGTCCTGGTAAAGAAAACATGGGGCTTGGCACCCACCTCAAACTTGCTAGTATCTATTCGGATTGTGGGAAATGAAGGAATTTGTCACAAGAAATGTAGGCAATCCGTACACTTGACTATGAAATCTCAACCGTCTGCAGTCAACAGAATACAAACAGTACGCCTGAGTATGTGGGAGTACTTTCATGTTTTGCCACCATGCCCCATAACTGCTTAAAAAGAAATATTTGAGTGGAGTGAAAGGAGGAAATGAATACAACTACTCAAGAGGAAATTGTGGATAAAAGAGAAAAGATCACGTCACTAGGTTTACAGTATTTTGGGTATTTAAAACAAAAAACTAATCAATAATTATCGAGATGAAATGCTTATATCGTCATACGTTTTTCAGCCATATCCTACTTCTTGCCATAGTTTGCTAAAATTTTGGCCCATTTCTCCTAACAGAACTGGAGTAACTGAGTCAGGTTTGGGCCGCCTTGCTCACACATATTTTTGGCTCTTGCCACAAACCTTCTGTGGGACTGAGCTTAGCTTAGTGATGGCCACTCAAAAACATTGACTTTGTTGTCCATCTTAAATTCCAGGCTGAGGTGTTTCTTCAATATTGTCACATAACATTCTTTCCTCATAATTTAATTTAATTTGGCGAAGTGCACCAGTCCCTCCTGCATCAAAACAACCTCACAACATGATGCTGCCAGTCCGGTATTTCAGTCAGGATGGTGTTATCAGGCTTCAAAGCTTCCCTTTTTGTCCTTCAAATATGATGGTCATTATGGGCAAACACTTCAATTTTAGCTTTGTCAGACCACAGATATGTCTTTAAAAATTAAGGTCTTTGTTCCTGAACGCAATTTCAAACTGTAATCTGACTTTATGTTGTTTTTAGAGTAATGACTTCTTCTGCTCTGAATGACCTTTCAGACCATTTTGGTACAGAACTTGCTTATGGATAACGACATTCTCTCATTCTCTTAGGTTCAGTCAGCCTCTTTATGAGGTCTTTTTGGTTTTGTTCTGGGGAAAATACACACATTTGACACCAAAACACCTTCATCTCTGGAACACAGAACCTATCTGCTTCTTGAACAGTACAATGGCTGAGCTTTCCCTTGGTGTTTATACCTGGATATAATTGTTTGAACAGATGACTATGGTTCCTTCAGGTTGTTGAGGTCCACAATAGGGGCCTGTCTTTAAATGCCTGAATTTAAAGAAAGAAAAAAGATCCCTCTCTCATTACTCTGGCACATATTAAACATTTTGGTAATCCCACCTGATGTAAAACAGGAAAACTCCAGTCTGATTTAGTGTCGACTAGACTGTCAAAGGTTACATTCCTTTTAATGCAGTGTATGTGAATATCTGGTTTCAACTGTATGTTACTGGATTCACTTTGTATCGATCCAAGAGCCATCAAAACAGATGCTCACTGAAAACTCAATTAATCAAGATTCAAGGCATTTTTTTCTTGCAAAGATGGCTGGCATGTTAACATCTTACCAACCTTAACATGCTTTTACCTTCCCAGGCCTGATCAACTGCACTTATTTCTCACAGAAAGTGATTAATTTCTGTCCCTTTGACTTGGTGAACATATATACCTTACAAAAATTAGCACAGTTTTACATCTGCAAATTGGCATCAGTGTGGAAAACTGATAATATTCCTCAATAAAGTTATGGGGACAGCAAAAAAAAAAAAAAAAAAGTCCTCTCAGGTATACAAGCACAACATCTGTGCATTTCTTCAGGGAATGCAGAGTCAGATTTCAATACAAGGCAGACCACCTTCAGCTGCTAATTTCCCTCTTATCCCTCCATCGCATCAGTCAATAAGGAAACCACACAGATCAAAGGAAGCCTTCAATGAGATCTGTGCACGAGTGTGTATTTGTCTTCATCTGCATTCAGTCAGAGTGGGTTTAAGCTCCAAACGGATTGTGAAGTCTCCTTTTCCCTCAGAGTAACTAATAGTAGAGATTGAAAAAAAGATGGGAGAGTCGATGGATTTTTAAAATTGGATCTTTTCCACTTTTTGTCTCCCTTCTGTCATCAAACAGAAGGCAAGCAGCAGAGCGCAAAAGCAGGATTAATTAAACTTCTTCATATTGCTATTCATTTTTAGACACTTCTCATAGCACCCTTTTCTGTTCTGTTATTTATATCCCATTTTACTTCTCAACCATCCGTTTTACTTCCTTTTTTACTTCTCCATTCTTATCTCTTATTTTATCTGCATGTATAGTTTATGACTAATAATGGTTATTGAATTAAAATTGTTTTAAAAGTAGTAAGTGGCAGCACTAGGAAAATATTCAAGCAGGGGCATGGCGACGTTGTATTTTTACCCCCATCGGGACTTTTGTAAATGCAAACAGTACACCAGCTCTAACCATTACCAGTATATTCCTAACCCCAATTTTGACTAAAAATTAATTAACACCATACCTCTAAGCTTAACCCACCTCTTAGCCTAAAAGAGGGGGTTTGTCACATTAAGACCGGGCTTTGGTTCCCATAAGGTCAATTGGTCTTCAGAAGGTTAGTGAGTTTACCAGAGAAGGTCCTAAATAGCTAACATAAGTGAATACACATGCATACACCCAACTGCACACACAGACACACGCAGTCTTTATTTGATCTTGTATCAGAGCAAAAGCCTCCCTCTACACCCAACTTCAGCTTGGTACACCTTTACTGCCATGTTTTATTAACACAAATGCAAAGCAGAAAAGTCTCAGGTGCATGTGTTTAAATGGAGGAGAAAAATACATAAACACACACACACAAGCTACACTCACCCAAGTGTGAACCAAACTGTCCAATTACATTGATCCATGCTTTCTTTTCTGTGTGCAGAGAAAATAGCTTCTTTCTTTTTTTTCCTTAAAGCACATCACCTGAGTAGAGACCCACGCTCATACACATGCATGCCCTCATACACAGACACACCATAATGGCTCGGGTCTGGCGTACCAGCTCTGGTTCCCCTCTAATTGCCTGAGAGGATGGAGAGAGGTGACAGCAGGCAGGGAAAATAAAAATGGCCAAATGTAACCACATTTGTTAATGGGTGCACCCATAAGGCAACTCTAAAGCAAGAGAAGGTAAAGGATGATAATGATGACGAGGATGAAGCTAGCAACAGTGAAAAACAGACGCTCGAATCCTTAATTTAGAAAAATAAAAACTCTGTATTATGTCTGCCAGTGCTCCACGCAACTTGTCTGTTACAGCTCTGGGCCTCGATTGGCTTTCCTATTTTTTAAGTCATCTTAATGGATTTTCCTTCCTCCTCAGACATCTGTTAATCTCCAACATTTACTGCTACAGAAATTTGTCATAATTCAATCCCAAACAAAAGTAGTCATACCCTTTGATTGTGAAATAGAAGGAAACTGATACTTGTTTATTTCCTTTATATTTCCTTTATATTTTGGCAAAAGAAAAATCTGAATATTGTGTGCATTTCCAGTCACTACTTTTTAGAACCATGTTTTGCTGAATTTACAGCTGCAAGTGTTTTGCACTGTCTCTACCAGTTTGCATTTCAAGATACTTATTTACATGCCAAACATTAATTGCTCTCTATTTTGCCATGAACAAAAAATTTACAATGCTTTACTCACGGGCAAACCTTGGATATTTCCTGCACAAAAGACAACAACGAGGCGCGGCCTAAGTGGCTACTTGTGTCGCCAACAAATGTCTGCCTCTAACCTTCCTTTAAACTTGACTATGATGTCTTTAAGTACTTAAGGCCCATGCCCTAACCATACAAACAAATATATAAATATGTGCCCTGGGAGATACAGCAGAAATGAGCACAGAAGCTACATTCTGTTCCACCTTTCAATCAGGTCATTGCACTGGTAAGTCAAGCTGAAACAACAGCACAGATGTTGTCTTTAGGTTACATGATTAAACAATTTTTAAATTTTTAACCTAATGTTCTTTAACAAAATCAAGATTTTCTAAAAGAAGAACATAGCATTTTAACTCTCTTATGACCCAAACTATATATAGGCCATCTGGAATAATTTCATGATTCACATTATGATCTGCATATTATTTTTTTTAAACTTAATTTAAGAAAAACACTGATAAATGAACATGAACTAGTTCATGTTCGAGTTTAGTACAGAATGTTGGTGAACTATGAATGAAAGAATTCATTTTAACCGGGCTAAACTGATTTTAGAACTAGTTCTTGTTAAGAATAAAAACTGGTGCAACTCCGCCACAATTTGTCTTGACAAAAACCAAACACATCTAACTTTATGATTTTACAGAACCAAGTAATGTTGTACCTATATTTTGATTTACACAATGTTGTTCGGCTGCATATCAGAAGAGAATCAGGACTCTTCTGATATACTCTTCTGACTATTCACTCAATAAGTGAGGACTTAGTGTCTAATGTATTGTCTTGCATTGATTTGTGCAGACTTATTGTAACACATTTGAACAACAACCATTTGTAACTGGGAGTAATTGAAAGCTGAACAGGAAGAGGAAGCTTCTTCTGACACAAAGATGACTACAATTCAAAATTGTGAGCGATTATGATGCCCATTGATGTTTCTGTGAATTGGACATCCACTTGCAACTAACAAACAATTTTTAAAATCTCTAGCAAGACAGTTTTTTCTAGTTTTGCTGTTAAACATACGAAAATCCCCCCCAAAACAATTGAACCAGATTACGTCCTTCATTGTAAGAATACTCTTTTCAGCCTAATTTTGATATTCAGCCTTATGTATTGGTTGAGTTCAGCACTAATGTGTAATTTTTGTTCTTCTCATTTATTATCCATTCTCATCACATTTTTCTAGAGTGAAATATTTTCCTCATTGGCTGCTAAATGCTTCACTATACGTACAACAGAGCTGTAGCGTTTCTTTGTCTGCCATTCGGTGGCGAGCAGGAAGAGTTCAATCAAAAATCAAAATTCTGAATAGCTTAAAAGACAATAAAGCCTTTCTTAATCTTATGATACATCAGCCCAGACAATTAAAGATGCTACCCAGTGGTATATTTATTTCAAGAAAGAATGTACACTGATGATATCAACACAGCTGGATAATAATGTGTGGATTTCCACAGCAGAATATCAAAAAAGAATGCTTCAAAAAACTGGAGGGAAGAAGAAAACTATAATTTCTGCTCTGTGTGCGCTTGGGTCAATGACATTACAAGAGGCACAAGAATCGAGTTAATCAGCTACTGTTAGTAAACACTACAACCTTTCACTCCAGCTGCTTTTAAACTAGTCGATTCTGTGCTTTTCAATGACTTTTTAAGTACAATGATGATGATTAGTCACAATAACGTGTCAAAACTGATTTTTACAAGAACGTAAACGATGAGGAACTGAGTGGAGAATGTCAGATAGTTTAAATTTTATAAACAATGTGTAAGTAATTTACTAAAGGGGTGCTGCAAACCCTGGTAAAGGCTACTGGAATAATGTGCGGCATGTTACATGTTGGGGTCTTTTTCATCCATCCACTGCGTGTTGAAGCTTCTAACCTGGCAGCTTTACGCTCTTATAAAAACACTGTCTGACAACATCTGGAAACATAGTTCAAGCTGCATACTGAGAATCTGACAGAGTCTATCCATTTCGTCGTCAGCATGTCAGCTCATTACCTCCTCTACATGCCATCTGGTGCTGGTGAAGCCTGTTAATCACCCAGTTATTTAAGTCAGCTATACGGCAGCAAGGAGAAACCTACAACATGCAGGACAGAAGGGCTTGAGGACCAGGGTTGGGAGCCACTGCTCTAAATCAAAGTTGATCAGTTTATGATGAGTGTAGTTTATAATGTTCCAATGTGCACAATTGTGCTCAACATAATACTTTGACTTCTAGGTGCAGCTGTCCAATTTGAGCATATATCAGATCATCAGTTCTAGCCGGTGTAAAAAAAAAAAAAAAAAAAAAAAAAAGTCAGACTCAACTTTGAGCAAGTTTTCAGACCACAGTGACAGAAGATCACTGTCCATTGCTGCTGAAGAAGTCCAGGATAACCTTTTGTTTTTGTTCTTTTGATTCTGCATAATAGACTTCTGCAAGCTGTTTTGTCAGTGGTTGCTGTGAATAGAAAGCCTGTAAATTTTTGTGAAGCATTTTCTCATTTTCCATGACGTCACAGCAACTAGCTGAAGTTGACTCGACTTTTATCATGTTGATAGCGACTTTAAATGATATGAAGTCGTGCAAAAACATTATGTATCACACAGAAAGCAACTGTAATCCTAATAGCAAAAGACAGGGTCAGACGATGGAGATATTGGCTCAAACAAAAGAGCAATTATGTTTAAAAGAGCAGCAGTGAATACTTATTTCAAACAGGTGCTGCTTTTAGGATTCAAACGAGATCAGGAACTAAATAAAGCATGCTAATAAACAAAATACATCTTTTCTATTGCCAGACTTCCTCAGGGAATTATCCTACATTTACATAAGTTATATTTGTGTTTGCAGACAGACACAAACAGTTCCTAATCCTCGGGTTATTGTTTGCTTGGGTGTGTGGGAACGGAGGTATGTGTGGGCTTGTCAGACGTTGTTAAAATTGCTGAGGCATGAAGTTTGCCTCTGTGCACAACAGGGGATGATACATATCCTGAATTATTGATGGAAATGAAAACAACACTCTGTTTTCTTTCAGCTCTCAGTGTCTCCTCCCTTCAGTCTTCTCTCCACCCTGAGACACTTGGCAGTTTAACAGCTCTTTAATGATGGCAGCCTCTCTGATTCAGTTTGCAAGCAGATGCTCATGGAGGACACAGAGTCCAGTCAGTGGTTGCTGTAGAGCGAGAGTGTGTTTTCCTGTGGCAAACATGGGTGTCAAAACACAGCAGCCCGCAGGTGTGGTGGATTACGAAGTGCCTGAGAGTGGAATTCATTTCCAAACTTCCCCTTTGTCAGTTCTCCACCTCTGTCTATAAAGCTCTTTTTTCCAATTTCCCCACTGTCATTTTTTTTTTCTTCCTTCCTGTCCACCACGGCAGCCCTCATTTGTCTTTTTGGTATTTCCCCATCCTCTGTTGTTTTCCTCACACTCTGCAGTGCCTTCTTTTCCTATTCACTCTTTCCCTAAACGGGCAGAGTGTTGAGTGAGGAGAGGAAGATTAAAACATGTGGGACTTGGAGATGGAAAGGCAGAGGGAGGCAGCATTTATGGACAAATAAAGAGGAGGCCTTAATAATTTACTCTGCCCCGCAGCCATGAGCCAACGAGAACCCATCGCTCCCACAGAAATGAGAGCAGAAAAAAAGAGACAAAGAGATTCTTTCACGCTGGAGCAGACAATCCGTTGATCCTGTGATGAATTGTTTGAGGTGATACACGATCCAAAAAGTATTCAGACGTTTTTCTGTCACAAGTGTCGAGAAAGCTGCGAACGTTGTGACATTTTTTCTGACAGCATGTAAGGGTTGTAGGCTTTCAGAGGATAAAGTGAAATATTAATGAGCAGAGTGATAGAGCATGCCATGGAGGTCAGAAAAACACTGACCCAGTTGGTCTTGTCAAAGAGACCAGAACCCTGCAGAGCATAATGCACTAAAAATCACATTTTTGGCCACTTGAGAGCTGTAGGCCAAGCTATAAACACAACATCAATGTTTCAATTTCTCACTGTGCAAACGGTTTTCTAAGTAAGCAAATAGTAGAATAAACTCCAGAGGAGCATTCTCATGCCTTGTATTAACATTTCGGGAAATTATATGATTGTGAATGTTTCCATCTTTGTAAACTCTCCGTAAACATTGACATGTAACTCAAAGTCTCTTTAAGTAATGATCTTGTGTGCTAAGGTCAAAACCCTTAACAGAATGTGACTTTTGTCCAACTCCCATGGTAAAAATATTTCAATCCACTCCGAGTGCTTCCAGACGGTTCTTATCATTTATCTCTTACCTGCTCTCTTTGTGAAAAAGGGGAAGACGATTTTGAAAAAAACAATTTTTTCTGTGTGCTTCTGAAAGCTAAGGCAGTAAAGTGATGAAAACGTTGATTTGTGTACCTGAGTCTACAAACAAGTTTGGTCCACTAATATTCAGCTGTGTTGTTTATATTCAAAGAAATATTCTTTAAGATTTCAGGAAGACAGTTTTTCAGATTGCTTACATTTTTGAATTACAAGAGAGGAACAGCCAAACGCCCAAGAGCCTTCCAGTAACCTCTTCACCAGCCACTGCTGGTGCTTCTTCCCAACCAAAAAGGTCAAGGTTGGGAGACCTGTCTGAATCTAGAGAAAGAAGCCCTGAGGTCATTCTCAGAAAGTAAACAGCATCTGAGGTAATACCAGTTCTGTCATACTGGAATCTGACCTTCACAGAGAAAGGCTGTTTGATAAGGTTAGATTTTTCTAGCTAAATAACACTTAAGCATTCATTCTTCAGTTTTAAACTCCTCTGAGTAAGAATTTATGTTTGGGTGTTTGTTCATGTCTTTTTTTGTTAATCATTATATTATTGTGCAGGGATGGGCCAAGACCGGTCTCGACCTGTTTTTTTTTTCCCGGTCTTGGTCTCGGATTGTTATGGCCTCGGTCTTGGTTTTGGTCTCGTTCGACAAATTGGGTCAAGACCGGTTCGTGACTCAATAGTTTTTGTAAAAATTACGAAGCTTAATTTCCTTTTATCTTCACATACAGACGCACAGCAATGTGAATTAAAAGAAGTGATCAGAGTGCAGCTGCGTCCAACCATCTCAGAAAAAATACAACGTTATTACTGCTAATGACCGCGCGATCGGGTTGCACGTGATTGTTTACAAAACCAGACAGCATTTGGTCCTTTGACGTAAAAGAGCGCGTTTTCGTGTTCACGTGCGGTGAGGTGTAGCTTTTGCTGAAGAAACACCTGCATCTGACCACAGAAAATTATTAAATTTGCTTTTTAAAACATGAACAATTTTAAGACGGTAAAGTTAAGGGGGAAGGGGCGGGAGTGGGTGGGGGGCTAGACACCAGGCCACCTGTAAATTTTGTCCACCGCCAGGATTAACAATATGCGAAGTGAGCGGGACGACATCTAGTTTTATTAGACATCTACAGCAGAAACAAGGACAAGTAAGTAATAGTTTAAAAAAAAAAAAAAAAAAAAAAAAATGCACACCACCACCCAGTTTCAACACGAAGCAGCTAAATAACATAAATAGACGCTAAACCTGCATCACTGCTCTACACGCAAAACTCACGTATTAAGTGAGTTTTGCACTGCTAGTTAAGTATTAACCAGAAGCCGATGAAGAAAAAATAAATAAAATAAAATAAGGCTCATATCAAGCTAAAACCATAAATTCAGTCTTACCTTCGACGTTTAATGGTCGTAATCCATGTTAGAGAACATATTACCACTTGGGACAATCTGTTGTCTCTGCGTCATCCCTATTGGCTACGTCATTGTAAATCCTACGGATTCTATTGGCTCTCATGGTTTTAGAATTCCCCTGTGAGACAATTTGCTTGCCTGCATGGGCTAATAATAATAACAACATTAAAATACCTAATAATTTATTCATATGTACAGAATATGTATTTTTTAACATCTGATACTCTTCTGAATTGCTTTTGTTCAGATAATCATAAGAGGAAAGATTTTTTTTAAAGAATTTTTTTATCAGCCTGATCTCTCTCTGTTTTTAAAATTTATCATACAACTATTGTGTAATGTAAGATGATTATTTCAGTTTAGGGAATGTATGGCTGCATTTAATAACATAAATTAATAATGGTCATAATAAATTAATACTAAATACCAAAAAGTGGTTTTGGTTGAATAAGTAATTGTTTTTCCATTAGATTTTGTATTTTGTGGTGTACAAAAAGCAATGTCCTGAAATATTTGTCGACCTTATAGACATTCGGCCTCGGTCTTGGTAGGTCCGGTATTGGAACAACCGGTCTCAACTCCATCCCTGTTACTGTGATTATATTACTGTCTTAATCATTAATTATTTTAGAGACTAGAGCTAATATAATAATTCAATTCACAGCTAAAGGGTTAATATTGTAAATTTGAGAATATATATTTTTCATGATATCTTCCTCGCATTCATTTCATAATGTTTGCCATTTAAGCTCCCTGCCAATAAGAATTTACCTTATAAACAGAAAGATATGTAAAGACTTTAGACTTATAATGTTTTGTTTAATGATGCAGATATGATTTTCATTAATTTATACTGATATTTCCTAAGCATCATGTGTAAGCTTCAGCAGTGAGAGATTTATCCAACCATCTCTCATTCCACTACAGAAACCATTCATACAAATCAGTGCTCAACAGTGTTAAATTAAAGGCCATGTTAAAAATATATTTCCTGGCATTGATGATAAACACTTTTTTTCCCCTCTTACTATAGTTTCCTTTAGACTTTCTGTCTGAACAAACCAGATGGCAAAAAATTGGTGTGAGAAAGCTTGGAGTGTCTTCTGTGGGAGACATCACTGTATGGGAGGCCTACATTGGTTTACCATTTATACATATTAGAAGAAAAAAAAGATCATATATAAAACATGAAATATACTGCCTCTGGTGTAAGATTTTACGTAAAGATGCTCTAAGATGAATATCTGAATCTGTTGGTCATTATCTAGGAAAGTACCTATGAAAGCTCCAGAAAGTAACCAGTAAGTTCCAGAAAAGTACCCAGTGAGTGAGGTCAAAGTTCCAGGATTGTAACCAATAACTAACAAAAGTAACCAGTGAGAAAGTATCCAGGAAGTTGTGGGAAATTCCAGGAAAGTACACAGTAAGTTCTAGGTTATTTCAGAGTCAGCAATGTACTGTTCTTAGAAGGTTTCAGGAATGTATGCCATAAGCTGCAGGAAAGTTTTGAAAAGATATCCAGTGAATACTTTTAAAGCTCCAGGAAAAAAAAAAAAAAAAAAAAAAAAAAAAAAAAAAAAAAAAAAAAAAAAAAGTAAGTTCCAGAAAAGTAACTTAAGTTCATGGAATGTCTCTGATAAGTTCCAGGAAAAAAATCCAGAAGCATCTGGGAAAGTTCCAGCCAGATAAACAGGATGTTTCAGGAGGGAATTCAGTATGTTCTGGGAAAGTATCCAGAAAGTTCCAGTAAAATACTTCATAATTTCTTGAAAATAACCAGTGGGTTCCAAGAAAGTCTCCAGTGAGTTCTGTGAAAGTTCCAGGAAAATGCTCACTAAGTCCCAGAAGAGTTACCAGAAAAATGTGAAAAATGTACCAAGTACATTTCAGAAAGTTTCCACATAATACCTTCAAAGTTTAAGGACAGTCCACTTCCAGAGAACTACCCTGTAACTCATAAAAGTGTCCTGTGAACATTTTTTGCCCTTGCATTAGGATGTGCATCACCAAGCAGATTATTTCATCAGTCAGAGAGAGAAAAAGGTCACTACTCCCAGAAACGATTGATCCAAAAGCTTATCATATTGGAGTAGGAGCATGTGGATGGACAGACAAACAAACCGAATATGAAGAATAAAACATAATCAATTCATATTCTAAACAACAGTTGAAGACATAGCAAAATGTGGGGCCTGAATCTTAATTAAAAATTTAGACTCTGCCCACAAAAAACCAAACATAGTCAAGCGTCTAATGAGCCAGTAGACAACTGATCAATTCCTTACCTATTGTGAGTGTTTCAGAATGATGCATTTCTGGTTTGCCCTCACTATTGTACACCAGAAAAAGGGAAATAAACCTGTCAGTGATTAATGAGGAAAGGAAAAGTAGCCATGAGGTAAATATTTGCACATTGACTGCAATTGCACATTCTCAATTCACTGGTGTGAGAGAAATGTATGCCGTTATCACAAGCAAGACAAGATTCATGATCCATATTCCACATCAGATGAAGATGACAACTTTCCACAGCTTTGTTTGACAAGAAGTGACAATTTCTTTCCACCCACTGAATCAGTAAGCAGGATAAACCCAACCAACAATATAAACATGCAAGCCAAGCTTCAAAAATATTAATCTTGGTACTACACAACACACTAAATATTCAAGTCTAGAGCTGACAACAAGGAAATATGTAAATGAGAGATGCTATATGGGGAACTCACATGAATGCAAATGTTGTGGCATGAAAATAATAAATATAAATATAGTGTGAGATGAAATATAGCAGCGTTTAACCTTAAGCTACTTTCCATCAGAAGCGGTCAGGGAACAAGACAAATCAAAGACGTAACTAAAGGAGAATGACAGAAATATTCAATGAATTGATCAAGGAGGCCTAAAAATCGCCAAATGTGAAAAGATAGACCTTAGGAGACCTAAAATAAATAGAATTTGGCCTGCCTAAGTACACAGTCTCACAGACATTTAATTTATTACAGGAAAGAGGCTATACAAAACAATGATGTATTGCTTTTTGAAATAAGGTCGGTTTAGAAATCTTGGGTTTAAGTGTTGGATAAAAGAAAATGTAAGGATGAGATTGACTTAGAATAAAAATAAGGGGGTAATGATCAGGGTCAGAAGAGGTCTTGTTGGAGACATAGACAAAGCATTAATCAGCAGTAGGTGGGATAATTACAGGAAGGGGAGCATTTGGAGAACGCTGACACTGCAGCTCATCAGTGCATAAATGGCCATCAGTTCCCACTGTTCAAACACAAAGGAGCTTTTAGCATGCATCTGGTGAACGGACTGCAGGAAAGACAAATTAACTTGTCCAGAGACTATAAAGCATTTAACAAGTGGCAAAGAAAGCCTGGAGACTGAAAAACCAGCAGTCAAGATGTATTGGGTGAAACTGTCTCATCAAGCATATAGTTAAACTCATGCCATATATTAATAGAGGATGATAGAAAAAAATGACTGCCTCTGAAATTTCAACTCCAGACGTAATTCTGCTTAAAGGAACAATTCACATCTTGTTTTCTCAGATGTGTATTCAACGTTAATGTCTCACAGAAACTTGACATTCATTGCATGAGTTGTGAGAATTATATGACATAGCTATTTGGGTGATTTGAAACCTATTAAAGCTAAAATTGTGATGTTAGAAGGGATGATCATAGTATTTCTGAAAATTAGATGAATATTGCAGTAATATAGACATATTGGTGGCTCAAAGAAGGAAAAGCTGTGAAATAGCCACTAGGAAGCTGGATCACTGATGCTTATGGGAAGCAAAAGACTCAAAATGATAATCATCCAAGCAGCTGAAAGGAGCTTCATCTGTTGGATTGGAAGACTCAGGCTTAGAGATAAGATGAGGAACTCCGTCTAATCTAACATGCTAGACTGGATGGACATCAGCTCAAGATGCTTTTCTTTGGAAATTTTTATCCCATTTTGAGGAAAACGCTGCAGACCCAGAGCTTCCTGGAGGGGACTACAGACTTCACTTCTGGTTCTGAGAACTCCCTGGGATCCAATGAAAACTGCCAGAATCAAAACAGAAAACCCATATGACACCCAAAACTCAAACACCTAAAGATCAAAACAATTTCTGGGCAACAGAAGGCTTGAGGTATTTTTTTTATGCTATTCATAGTTTACTGGAAAGAATTTGCTCAGATAATTTTAAAGAAATACTCTACCAGGAGGAGGTTGTTGACTATGATGATTTTCTGCTGACTACTGCTGGTAGTCAGCAGGAGTCACCTTCTGCAAGAGTCATTTTGACTTGATTAAAGCAAAACAGATCAGACCCAGAATAAATGTAAATAGAATGTAATAAAAAGTTCTCAGAAATATAAACTATTACATTAAACTCTATGTGAAATTGGAGATTTAAATATATGGCAATATAACCAACGTGGAGGTTGGTCATGGAAATGACTCAAAACTACAGTAAATCCAGCTTTAAAAAACCCTAATGACATTTATGACAGGTATATTTTTAAAAGAATGGTGCAAAATTAAACTGACACAGCTCTACAGGTATACGAGACCAATTGTGTACTTCTGCTATGTGTAAAATTATGGCAGATTATTTTCAGAATTTGCAATAAATGCTTTATCATAAGGACAGAGGATGATAGTTTTATACTGAACAACAAAAGCACGTGTTAATATTAAAAACTTTGACATATTAAATTTGACTGGATGTTTTCCAGTCAAACTGAATGGGAGTATCCCTGTTTTATCTGTTGATTGAAGAGGGGAAAAAAATATATATACATCTTTCCAATGTAATTTTTTTCTTATTGGTAAATTAATAAGGTTTTTGTTATATGATCTAGCTAACCGATGTCGATAGAACACCTGAGGTGTTTTTTTTTTTTTAACTGAGCCTTTTCTATATAAATGAATCGACTGTGTTTGTATTGTTTTATGGTGGGATCTTTATTGGCCATTTTATTGCAACACTGCCTGGGAACCTTCATTTCCACGCAGTATAATAAAAGCTGATGGCGTGAATTGTGACCAATAAACATTTTTAAGCAGTAAGGTTTTCAAGTTAACACATCTTACCATCCTCAGGCATCTAACTCATTTGTATTTCAGTGTCACTGTAAAGTATGTAAAATTACAGATAATGTGCTTTTGAATTTTAACCTGACTCTTCCAAAGCAGACAGCTTGAGTGCTGAAGCAGAAGCACTCAGCTAGAGAGGAGAAAAAAAAAAAAAAAAAAAAAAAAAAGGTGCAGTGGGGAAAATTGATTTTTATTTTCTCGTGTTAAAAAGCTTTTATTGACATGGCATTTTCTCACTGGAAAGTTTAGAGGAAAAGAGAAACAGAGGAGGTGAAACATGAAGAGATGCAGGACTGGTGCTGCTGGGGAATTCTCCTCTCTTTAGTCTAATTTAGTGCTGATGTCATTCTTTAAAAGTGAAAATTATGTCCTCTACAAAACACAGGCAGGCATCTTGACTGCATGGGAATTCATTCATTTCTTGATGGAAAAAAAGAACAGAATGAGAACAATGAAGCACGGTGGTTCAAACAGGCACATGGTTTAGAGCAGTCTGGAACTCTTCATCACCTCTAAAGTATTGCTCATAATGATAATCCTTTCATGAAAGATCATAATTTCTCCATAAAAAGTCATAAAACGACACAGTGGCTTCGTCTCAGGAGAGCCAGACAATGCCTTGTCGCTGACACAGCTCTAAATCACCTCATTCTCATCCTTCCTCGTCCATGTCTCTCTCCAACTTCTATGTACTGAAAAGATAAATATACTCACTCTATTTCCCAATATTCCTACTTTTTTGTCTCTCCTTTAATCTATTTACCATAATCAGGGCTGGTTAATGAAAGGAACCATGTTCAGAAGTATCTTTAACACCAGCATAAAAAAGATCCTGGTTTACTTATAGAGCATGTATACCAACTGAAGTTTGTACATTTGCAGGGATCACCAAATGCTTTCCACAGGAGCTCTTGTGGAAATTGAAATAATGTCACATTTAGAGCATGAATAGGCCTTATGGAGGCCTATTAAATTAATAAATTAAATTAATTTATTAATAAATTAATTGCAGGTTTGGCAGTCAAAATATCCAAGGGAAAGTAACTGAATCTTTAATGTCAATACCAAATTAAATTAAATTTTATAGTCCATGACATTGACATCCATTTATTTATAAATTGATTTATCTCTCATATGCCAAGTTTATAGCAGGTTGAGTCAAATAGTCCTGGGTCACCTTCATCAATTTTTAATCTCCAGAGAAGACTGTGATCAATAAAAAGAAAATGTATGTCAGTCAAGTCAACAGATGTTTCAGCCTGGGCCAAAGCAGGGCACTGACAGGAGCTACTTTCTGAGTAGACCAAAGAATAGATATGTGGTCTCCCCTGATAAACATGAGATACTCTGATAAAAGGTTAGTACAAAGCAATATGGACATTTAAGATAATAATAAGATTCATAGTTGGGTTTTATTTAAATGTAACACCTCCAACCCTAGGCGGATGTACTGCAAAAAAATAGTTATTTAATCTTACGCTTTTGGGGGAAGTGTTCAAACTGTGTTCACATATGGTTTAACTTTCCTCCTGTGTGTGGGTTGAAAGACAGTTTAAAATCTCTTATACTTATTAGTGTCTGAAAACGTTGTGTCCATAAGCAGATGTCAGGATTAGTTTTAATATCAAATTGAGAAGATGTAAAGAATAAGAGTAATTCTTCACCTAATGCCCTCTACAGAGTCTTTCAAACATCACCTGTTTATCTTGTCTTGTACCAGACCCCAAATATAAACAGGCCATCACATTTTACCTCTAAGATTTCTATACTGGATTTCTGCTGTGATGCAGAGCTCAAAAATATCCTGGACCATTGTGTCTCTCAAATGATTCTTGTCCAAGACGACACTGTCAACCATCAACACATCCAACAGGGTTTATGATTAATCTTCACCATACTGAGAAAACACCCTGGCCTCAGAGAAAGGTTTAGCTCTTATTATTACACCAAAACACTGACATACACACACTTCGTCCTGCAGGCATTTGCACTGCTGTGTCGTGTTCCTCATTACACCCTCTGACTGCAGAGCTGGAAATGATAGATGTCTGCTGTCCGCTGATCGTGACAGGTGCTTCAAACTGTGCAGCGAGACAGATTAAGGTGGAACAAAGCACCTGTTTAATCCAATGAATAATTGAAATGGTCTTCAAGTGAGCGTGATCTCGACTGTGGATATTTTCTATAAATGTCTTACAGTGTCATGAAAACATATTTGTCCCCTTACTTGTTTATTATGTAATGTAGCAAGTGAGGCCTGCAGTACTTTATATGTTCTGGGTTCTTTGGTGACCTCCTGGATGAGTTGTTAATACTCAAGACCTCTAAGAACGCCTATTTTAAAAGTTCGAAACACCAAATATACCTTGATATGCATTGATACGCTCAGTGGAAACTTATCACTGCCACAGAGGCTAATGTCTACAACCTTGCTCATCTCTGCTCTTGGCCAGTTGGTGAAGCAAAATAAATGGTGCTCCTGGATTGCCAGCCAATAGCGTGTCAAGTAGCATTGCACCAAGGTATTTCAGCTTCCCAAACTGCCCTTTCAAATAAATCCACAAAATGACCGTCATCTATTTCTTAAAGTGACTGAAATGTGCTTGATGTTGATTAAATGTGGTGATAAAGTCTTACTTTCAATATCTTTGTTCAGGTTAAATTGGGATAAAACAGAAACATGTAAAGCATATTTTTCTGGTCCACATTAAAAAAAAAAACAAAAAAAAACACACAAAAAAAAAACCCAAAAACTTGCCAACCTTACATAGCCATAAACAGTGATGACCATGGGCATCCAATGTTTAGATGGAAGCTATTTTTTTTAACTTTACTGGCTCATATCATAGTTAACATATAGTCAATGAATGCAAACATTTATGTAAGCTTTCATGCAACCGATAATGTTTTATAGGAGGTTTAGAAGGAGGCTACCGAGTTGAGTTATTCAAATATTAGGATCCTCCCCTGGGGATATTCATGGATACTCATAAATGAAAAGCTAATTCACTGGTATAGTTTGAACCTTCCATCCTCTAAAGCAGTTATGACTAATGAGATTTCTGGCACTTGCATCTTGCCCTGCGCTTGTGCTGCTTCTGAGGCAGTTTGCTTTCAAGTTAAGGTTTGCATTATTTTCACATGTGCCATTCACTGTCAAAGAAAAAGTGGAAACCACAGAAAACAGAAGGTCACCTCCCTGCATCTTGCCATTATTGGTTCAAAGTTCTGACCTTTTTGGGCAATTAAAGAAAATTATTTTTCAATTCTTTAATTCGTTAACTGCAACCTAAATTTAACTTGTTGCCAAGTACCCTCTTGCCTTAAGGGACAACAATGTATTTTAGGCATAAGCTCTTGATATTTAGAAATTAAAGCAGATCTGAGGAAAAAAGCACCAAATTATATTTTTGTTTTATCAGGCATCTTCCATCATCCTTCATAAGCTGCTGACTGGGTCCTGAGTCCTCCAAGCTGCTATAAAACAAAGATAAGGCTCCACCTGCCAGCCACACATCATTGGGTTTATGGATTTAAATGTGTGCGTTTCTTCAGTCCTGCCAAGATAAGTGGCCCTCAAGATCCAAACCTTAACATCTGAGCTACACCAAACATCAAGTCAGATTGAACAAAGGAAAATATCAATTAATTTCCAAGCAGTTTAAAATAGAGATTCAGAAATAAGTTGTGTCATGGTCAGCAGCAACAAAAAACACCTGGGATGACATTTATGGCTGAAGAAGTCTATCATTATCTTCCCATTACCATTTAGTCATTTATAAATGTTTACAATGTAGTTATATTACTACATTATAGATTGAGAATGGCTGTGTTCATTTCCAGAGTGGCCTTTCTCTATGTAAAGTACATTTAGTTTTGACTCACTGTGCCATGATACTCAGATTTAACAGTGTTTAAAAGAGAAAAAGAAAAAAAAAACAAAACAAAAACAAAAAAAAACACCCTATAGTTTATCAATATCAACTGGACAAGAGAAATAAAAATATTGTATTTTTTATGTTTAGCACGTATCAAATACTTGCTAAACATTATGCTAACTTTGCAGAAACATTTCTTATGAAATTCTCATTTAAACAGCTGCAGTCACTAGTTTACATACTGATTGCAAAGTCAGAAAGTAACCCCATAAGTTTGTGGTTTAGGTGCAACCTACTGACAGTGCATATAAACAAGTCTTAAGCATGCTCTAGTCATTTTGGGACTGCATGAGCAACAAGTTTAGACAAAAACACCTTTTATACTTTTTCCCAAGCAAAGCAATAGGTGTATTAAGAACACTAACAGCCTGTTTTATTTATATTTGATCTCACATGGGGAAAAAAGAAACACGACACCAGATTGCACTATCATTGTTTAACAGAAACTACTCCAAAATTCAGAAACACTAAAAAAGTAGACATAACAAGATCTTGTAAAACGACCTTTTGTAGCAATAATCTGGAGTAGCCATCTTGTGTGTGACTGTATGGACATTGTTGTGGAGAAGCTGGCACACTTATTTTTGGAGAATTTCTTTTCATCTGAACAAAGTTGAGGTCTGGACTTTGTTAATTAACTCCTTGGTCCTTTCATTTTTCATTTAATTGCTGTTCTAAAGATTGTGGTACAATTGCATGAGCCAGTTTCAGCTATCTGAGGCATGTTTTTATTTTTACTGTTAAATACTTTACTATACAAAGAAGGTCATGGTCATTTTAGTGAGGTGGAAATATTGGTGACTGTTTTTAATCGTTTACAGTCACGAATGATCTTCCTCATTATACCATCATTGAGCTTAAATTGTTTGGCAGTAGCTGTAAAATCCATCCTGGATTGATGTGCAGCTATAAAAACACAATCACCTCACTAAAAGCGCTCAGACATGCTGATGATCTGTTGATCAATGCATATGATTAAGAGCACACTAATGCTTCTTACCTTCTTGATTTCAACAGTGAAACTTAGAGGCACTGATGTTTTAGCCAATGCAAACTGACTTGTAGTCTGGGTTTTAGAAAAAAAAAAAACCCCAAAGCGCTACATGCTGCTCCTATCATGTTCCTCTGAGTTTGCATTCACTGCATGTTGCTTCCTTGACTGTATGTAAACATCTAATGACAATTGTACCTCTATTATGTGCAAACACTAGACCAAAAATCCAAATTAAAAAGTCCTATGAGAACTGAATATCTCTTGTAAGTAGACTTGCCATCTTTAACACGTGTCAGCACTCAAACAGAGAAATCGTTTCCAGTACTTACTTTCAGCTGACAGAAACCATCTGAAATCCTGCTTCTCTCTGCTTCTAAGTGTTTGAGAAAATTACAGGAAGTGCAATAGGAAGTGAAGTTGCTTTCTTTAACTTACCCGCTCAGACGCCTTCGACGGCACAATCTATGAACAAAATCATTAGAGGTCCTTGAAGACTGCAAGAAAGACACTAATGGGAGCAGACATGATGTGAATGCATGAGATTGTGCGTCTGAACAAGGAAGGCGTTACCAGGAGCCACATGTCAATGTTTCAGTGTGAACCAGTGTGTGACCTGATTGTACAACCATGGCAAGAGCTGCTGTGACTAAACTTCTCCTTCTGGTTTTCCTCACTTTCATCATCTGCCTCCCAGAGCTCTTCAGGATATACTCAGGTGGGTCATCCAGAACAATTTGAAATCAACATTTTTTACTTTGCCTTTGACCACCTGCCTCACTGCATTAGATCAAGTCAGATCCATTTCTTCATCTGCTCAAAGCTAACATCAAAACCTAAATTTTGTTTAGTTTCCTTGACGTTGTGTATAGTCTCTCCAGAGCTAAAGTTCTCATGCTGTGGTCCAGGCACCACTGGTGATACTTGGGTTGTTTTTAATGGTGGTCATAACGTATCAAGAATTCACAAGTCAAATACAAAGCTAATCAGCAACCACAAAGAGAAGCCGTTCGAGCACATTGAACTTTACTTTAAACTGAGACTACTCAAGAGAAATCCTCCTCAATGCAGGTGAATATGTTTGAAGAACTCCCATCATAAACAAAATCAGCTAGCATTGAACCAGTAGCAACAGCCAACAGCCTCCTATTTAACTCTGCTGATATTTCTATAGCCATGTTTTAACTTCAAACCAAGATTAACTGTGTTCTAGTTGTAGATTAGCAACTACTATTAGCAACACAAGCTAATACAACTTCTTTGCATTTCATGCATTCAAACACTGAGCATGTCTAGTAGAAGAAGTTATACAGCAGCTACTCTGCATATGAAGGGCTTGATGAGGAGTGAACTATGACATCAAGGCTGGTGGGAATCCTTCAAGTTGTACATCATCATTCCCGTTTGATTTCACAATTTCGAGCTTGGTAATTTCGACATCTTAGTGAAAATGGAAGACAATATTACACCACATATTTAAAAAAAACACTAAAAAAGTCCAAGTGCAGTGGGGGTTTTTTGTATTTTTTTTGCACTTCATTATGGTTGCATTTTAAGGCGTCTCCAACTGCCACTGCTGGTGCTTGAGTAACTTAAATGGTTTTCATAAGAGATGCTTGCATCAGCCATTTGCAAGTTAAATACAGAGCTAACTAACATTTAAAGACTGTTGAAGCACATTGATATTTGGTCGGAACAGATGCTACTCAAAATAAAAATGGAGCAGGGGCTCAGTGACAAACTAAGTGCTAGGGGGTGTCCTAGTATAAACTTTAGTATTTGCTGAGGTGATACTTGTTATTAAAAGTTTGAGAACCACTGCTCTAGAGTCAAAAATCAGATCCACGATGACTGACGCTGTGTGAAGATGTTTTTTTGGGTTGTTGTGTGAAAGCAGTTATTTATACAAGTACCTGCTTTAACCTTTGTTCTCATGCTGCTTGCCTTCAGTGGTTTCTCTCTTTGTTCATCCTTCTCACTCTTCCCTTGAGCGTCTCTGCCTGAAAGATACAAACCGACGACAACAGCTTCCATTTTAAGATCCTCCTCTGATGTCTGACTTGAGAGCATGTGATGTTTTTCTACCTTGTGCCTGCTGGCAGATCCTTGTTCTAACTGTTCTCTTCTCTCTATCCATTTAGTTTCAAAGGTGAATTTCCATTGCTTTCCCCACCAACCATGTGAACCAGAGTGTCAGGAACGGAAAGGAGGAAATGGGCAGCCAAAAAATAGTGAAGATGAGAGAAAGGCCATCAGTGACCCTCCTTCAACTCCAAAACATGAACAATGGGAGCAGATCTGCTCACAAGAGACTACACAGAAGGTCCAAAGGGATTCAAGAGGAGGCTGGTTCACATGTGAGACAGATGAAAACATGGAGGAACTTCACAGCAACATCTCATCAACAGGTAATACATGTTGCAATTATGCTTAAACCCAGGCTTGGTAACACCAAAACTAAAATCTGTCATTAAAAAAAAACAAAAAACAAAAAAAAACAACAACAAAAAAAAAAAAAAAACAACTTTACCAATATTTTTGTCATGATGACCAGAGGATTACATTAAAATACAATTATTGCCTTTTAGCATTAGAAGTGTAGAAATAGTAATTTAATTTAGGAACTGAATAATGAGAGCATTTCTTTTTAATTCCTTTGTGCTCTCCATCAGACTGTGCTGCCCTGTGCAGAAAACCATGTGGTCATATAATATCAGCCTTTAACCGCCCCTTAGAATACTCCTGTTATTTCCAACAGAGGCTTCAGCCATCATTGGGTTAAATTTACCATTTTAAAATTATAATCTTTAATGTACCGATTCTACACTGAACAAAAATATAAACACAACATTTGCTTTTGCAGGGTTGCGGGGGGGGGGGGGGGGGAGGGGTGTGTGTCTCTCTCCAGTGGTCATTGGGCAAGAGGCGGTGCACACCCTGGACAGGTCGCCAGTCCATCACAGCACAAAATAACCATTTCTCTCAAATATTGTTCACAAACCTGTGATAGTGAGCACTTCTCCTTTGCAGAGATAATTATTGCACTGGTGTGCCTTAGGCTGGCCACAATAAAAGACCACTCTGAAATGTGCTGTTTTATCACACAGCACAATACCACAGATGTCACAAGTTTTGAGGGAGTGTGCAATGGGCACGCTGACTGCAGGGATGTTGGCCAGAGCGGTTTCCCATGAACTGAATGTTCATTCCTGTACTATAAGAAATCTCCAAAGGTGTTTCAGAGAATTTGGCAGTACATGCAACTGGCCTCACAATTGCAGACCATGTGTAACCACACCAGCCCAGGACCTCCAGATCCAACATGTTCACCTCCAAGATCATCTGAGACCAGCCACCCTATGGCCCAATGTTGCAAGGAGCTGTACACAATTCCTGGAAGCCAAAAACATCCCGATTCTTGCATGGCCAGCATACTCACCGGACATGTCACCCATTGAGCATGTTTGGAGTGCTCTGGATTGGCATATATGACAGCATGTTGCAGTTCCTGCCAATATCCATCAACTTCACACAGCCGTTGAAGAGGAGTGGACCGACATTCCACAATCACTAACCTGATCAACTCTATGCAAAGGAGATGTGTTGTACTGTGTGAAGCAAATAGTGGTCACACCAGCTATTAACTGGTTTTCAGACCCCCTCAATAAAGCAAAACAGCACATTTCTGGGTGGTCTTTTATTATGGCCAGCCTAAGGCACACCTGTGCAATATTGCTGTCTAATCAGCATCTTGATATGCCACACCTGCGACACGGGATGGATTATCTCTGCAAAGAAGAAATGCTCAGTATCACAGATTTGAGAACAATATTTGAGAGAATTGGTTATTTTGTGTATATAGAAAATGTTTTAGATCTTTGAGTTCAGCTCATGAAAAATGAGAGCAAAAACAAAAGTGTTGCGTTTATATTTTTGTTCAGTAAATATGAATAAATGGAAATGAAAATATTTCACACATTTTACTAAAATGTCTGCCATACACATTATATCCAGTTAGCAAGCAACTTTCCCTTTAAGTTAGAAAGCAAAGAGAATTGAGAGAGCTGTTTCATGACATATATTTTAAATTATGAGATTAAACAAATTATAGACAGATTTTACAGGACCATAAAAAATATCTGCCTCCTACCAGATTTCTTGTCTTTTCTTCTTTGTTTTCTGTCACACTTCAGTGTTAAGTGATCATCAAACTAATCACACAAAGATAACCTGAGTGAACCCAACATGCAGTTTTAAAATGAGGATTGAATTTATTAAAGGAAAAATCTATCCAAACTAACCTTGCTCCAATTGTCCAGTTCTGTCGAATTATGAAATATTTGCTGCACCCCTGCTGACCCTCTGCAAATTGGGGGCTTAAGAACAACAAAGTCAATGTTTTGGTGAAGTCATCGCAAAGCCTCATTATTCTATATAATTTTGATAGTAACTAACCTAAAACAGGAGCTGTTTAGGTTAGTTTTCTCATTGGAAGAATGAGAAAAAAAGGTTATGTCCTTCTATGAGGGCATACCATTGTCTGTTTTTATCTGTATTTCTTAAGCTCCCACAATCATGGCTGTAGACATGTATTTGACTATCAAAAGATAATTTCTGTTCTTCTTCTTCACAGCTCTGGTGATGCTTCTGGAGCTGTCAGTCATCTTTCAACTGAATGATACGGAGACTGTGAATCTTACTTTGTACGGCCACAGCAAAGACAGCTTCTTAAACCTCCAACCACCTGAGGAGGAGGATGCAGACCAGGCAGAGGCTTTCTACTGCTGCCTTCCTCTCATTCCCACCTCTAACTCAGCCAATCAAAGCCACTGTCTCCTTTGGCTTGCCAATCAAACTGTTTTGACAGGAACAGAAACAGAAAGGCTGCCATGGAAACGGGCAGATAAAGGTTGGTGTCAGGATAAAGGAGAGTTTTTTTTTTTCTTAGTTCTCCATGTGGACTCAGCGCAGCAGAGGAGAGTCAATAAGAGACAAAGAAACAAATCTGTCTGTTTTCATTTCACTCCAAACTGCCCTGTCTCTCAGTCCTCTCTGGACTCATTTTTTAAATCGAACAAATTTCCTTCAATTCTCTTTCTGTTGACTTGAATCTCTGCTGTGTCTTCGCCCTCCCTTTGCACTGCTTGATCTTTCCAAGACCACACTACATCCTAATCCTCTGGATCTCTGGTATTGATTTTGGCTCCTTCCTTACATTCCGCTCCTCAGTGCTCCCCATACTTAAAGCCTCGGCTATGTCATATTTTCCAGTGTGGAAGAGGAAAATTGGATGTCCTTGAAGCTCACATTTTTTACGTCCCCTTCCATCAATCTTTTCCATAACCTCAACGAGTTTCATTTTCATTTTTTTCTGATCTTTTTTTTATGTGTTATTCTTTTCACTTCTTGCATGTGTATTAAGTATGTTGAGTAAAAAAACACTAATCGTAGCCATGAGGTGATCACCTAAAAGTCCCTGTTTGACCTCCAGGAGTCTGGTGCAGCTTCAGGGTGACCTTTCTGGTTCTGCTGTGTGTCGTGTTCCTGATTGTAGTGACAACTGTGATTGGAAAAATCTATGTGGGGAAACACTTAATCAGTAAGACACAGGAAAACACTCTTTACTAGCACATTTGATTGACTTTATATTTTGATGAAAGCACATTAAATAAGCTATTTTCTTCTGCAGAAAAACCTGTTGTGTATCATATTGATTACCAGTCTCCTAATCAGCAGTTAAAAGGTAAACAAAGTAAAAATTATCTGTCTTTCCATCCATCCATCCATCCATATTAGGCAAACTGTAGTTTCGACTGTCTTTAGACATGTCCACACATTCTTTATCTTGATTTTTGATCGCTTTCAGCATAAGGCTTGGTCTATGGTCCTGAGGTCTTGACAGCTAATATACTATCAGACACCATATTCTTTTTATTTGTTTTATTCAGTGTGTATTTTTAAATCTGATTTATGTTGTAAAGTGCTTTGTGACTTTGTATCTTTGAGAGATGCTTTATAAATAAACTTTACTTCTTCTCACTTATTTACAGCTATGTTAGTCTAAAATGAGTTTTTGATGATCTCCAAGTTATTTAAAAAATAAGTATGCTTCTAATGGTTGTACACATATTTTCTACCTGATATTGTATAAAAGAGTTTGTGAGTTTGTTTCTCAAATAGGCTGTTTTGTCAAAGGTAAACTTTTCAAAATTATTTTAATTGTTTTTTATGTTGCTCTATTGGGCAATGAGTAGCACAAGATCATATGTTTAAAGGGAGACCTACACCAACGTGTTTATATTATAGTTGCTATTAAGTTATTCTAACAAATATGTATCATCCAACAGAAACAGCGTACCATTTCAATCGGCGGACTGGTAAGTTCTAATAAAAGTGCAGTATCTATTACTCAAAAGTAATTTACAAGGTTGTGTGGTCATTTGACAGCTGGTTGTCTTTTTTTATGTCAGGACTTTCACCCATTCCTGAACTTGAAAGCCAAGGTAAGGAAACATTAATGTTTGATCTTTCTAGAGATGTTCATACTTCAAAATTAATCATAGGAATACAGGGGTTTCTCAAAAAAAAAAAAAAATAAAAAATAAAAAAATAAAATAAAATACAGCAATGTAAACAGAACATCATCTAAAAATCTGTTTTTATTTACATTTTTATTAAAGAGTGAAGTGTCAAACATTATTTTATACTTAATGGAAATGTATGTATTTACATTGAGCTCTTCATAAAATTGCTGACTGACATCTTGCATGAACCACTGGTATTTTGATTATATATCTGCTGATGAGCTCCAAGCTCCTTTGAGGATGAAAAGTCTCCTTGCCATCACCCTAATCTTTAGCTGCCACTATAGATTCTATGTCTAATTAAAGTCAGGACTCTGGCTGACTTTAATATTCTTTCCAGTCAGAAGAACTGTATTGGTAAAAAAATAAAGAGTACTTTGATTATTTATGCCATGCTAAGTGCATAAATAATCTTGGGCATAGCATTAGCTGTTAAAAAAAAAAAAAAAAAAATCCTCATTTTAACAATGACTTCAGAACAGCACCTTAAATTACAGCTATCTCTAGCATAGTGTATAGTTTGAAGTGAAAATTAAAGTTAAACAATAAAAACAAAATAAAAACATGTTTTTGTTTTGTTTTTTTAGAGGACATTGAAACTTTGCTTGACAAAAATCCCCACAACTGCTATACAGGTAACCTCAATACTGCCATTGTTTTTCAGTGAATGTCACAATTTTAACTTGCATTATTTCATAGCATGGTTTTATTGATAAATATACAGAAAAAAAATCACACATTCAAAATGTTTTTGCATGTGCTAATGCTGCAAATCAATCATATTTTATTGTTTCTCTCAGGAAAGAATAAAAGTGGAAATGTTATAACAGTAAAATCTAATTAACCATTTCAAGTATCAAATCTAAGTTGTGTGTGTTTGTAAGATTTTCAGAAAACCCTTCATCATCGCTACCATCCTCCTACCTCCTCCCTCGCAGAAGAACAGGCGTGCTGACAGATGCACAACAAAAGGAGCACAGAAATAGTCTTAAGGCGGACTAAGGCAAGAAAACAAAGATACTACATCACCTCAAGGCCTCCTTTGTAGATACGTATACATCATGCAAAGCTCAGTCCTGTATTTATTATTGAAGCCTCCCCTGTGAACTCTGATGGACTTTACAAGACATTCTTAGGACATATCAATGGATAAGAGACGCTTCAAGTAAAGATGTTACTTCAGATTCACCATTCAAAAGCAAATCAGTGGGTGATCTCCTGCTTCACCAAAGAGATTTCTTAAAGCTCTTCATCCCAGTTTTGTTGTTGTGTTTTTTGCTCATCTGGAGCTATCTGCAAGTTTTTCAGAGGTGATCAAAGGACTCAAATGTTGAACTACAGAAAAGAAAGAATCCTAGAGCCCATAGTAAATTAGAAACTAGCTTCTACAGCTTTAACCAGAGTAGTATCTGGTCCCAGAACAGCAACTGAAGAGAGCCTGATTCTGAGAAAAGACAGAAATTTTCAACTCGCTGATAAAAATATAAAAAATAAATGCTATTCTCTATTCTTTTCCTTTCTGTGTCTCTTTTCAAGTTATTTTGTTAGTAAATGTTCACATATAAAACCAAAAATCCAGGATGAGACACTATATATTAATATAACCACGTAATGATGAAAAGTATAGTTTCATTTGTTGCCATCTCTCCATCACCAAAACCTAAAATGTAAGAATTTTGTATAATTAGAAAAAATAAAAGAATTTTGTATAGAATTAAAATTAAGCTGCTAGTTCAAGCTCCAACACATTTAGCCATTTGTGCTCATCATAGTAGCAGTTTCTCAATCCTTATAACAAATTGCAAATCCTTGTGGACATACATCAATTGCTTCCATACAATTCTCTGCTGTTTTATAACATAATTTGCTTATGTCACGTCAGTCAAAATGAACTATACCTACTTATAAATGCTGAAAAGCCACTCCCTTTAAAATGAAGTCTTCATTTCATTGCTTGAGTCATTACAAACAAAAATGTTGAACTAGTTGTCAAAATGTGTCAATTTTATGCATTTCTTTCACTCTTGATATTATTTACAGTTGTGCACAGCTTTACCCAAAGGGTGTTTCTAATGTTTGTTGTAAATACGTTTGTACTTTGCCTTTGCATGTGTACAAATTAGAACTCCAAATGTAGTAAAAATGTAAAATGGAGGTACTTAGTGTCTTGTACTCGGTTACCTCACTAAATAGTTATGTGGGACTGAACTGTAGATTTCAAATGGTTGTGCAAATACCGTATGCTGCTGTCTTGAGATTTGTCATGGAGTGTCAACAAGATCTGACTTTTTGCATTACAAAACACTTCTAGAATGAATTTTTATAATTAAAGCATGGCAAAACCATTTAACTCTTGTGTTCACAAACATGGTGTGGGGACTTTTCATTTGGATGACGCTGACACTTTTATTGACATGAATGCTTGCTTTCGAGGAATGGAATCCATACCTGAGCTATCCATTTTGAGCAAGTGACGCATTTTTGCAGACTATCAACTGGGTTTTGCAGTATGTAACAATTGCTTTGAGAAATGCAGTAACTGTTGTGTAAATGTTTATAGTAATGTGAGAAATGCACCAGGGCAACTGAGAAAACTGTTATTAGTTTTATATTTATTAAAGCATTAAATAGTTAACTTATTGTTCTATGAGCAGCAGAAGCACTTTTACCACACCTGCCTGATCACATCAATGAGTCAATTTTACCTGAACTGCAAATATTTAAAAATTAATACCAAAATAAGTTGTGGAAATCAAAGAGGGCAGAGCAAATACTATAAATTTGTTGCAGATGTTTATGGCTGTTAATTTAGCTGCACTTTAATATGACTGTAGAATATGCACAGCAGTGACAAGCAACAGAGACAAACTTTTGTAAATTAGATGCTGAACAATCTCTCTTTGAATATGCAGCCTATTCACCAGCAGACATTTTAAGTCAAATGAAAAACATGTTAACAAGGACTGCATTCCAGTTCTGCATCTGCGAATGCAGGCTACTAGGCAGACTATCTGCCAAACAAGTGGAAATTTGTGTTAACCACACATAAATCTCACAAGCCACTCGTTGTTTCAAACACAGGCGTGTGTAATATTTGTCTAGGTTATTAAAAACAAATCAATTTAAATTTGTTTATTGAAAAAAATATTAAGGTTATCCATTCTCAGTTCTGTGTAACTGGCACAAAAGAGATGTAAAAAGCATTTGTTGTTACACATAAGAGTACTGATGTTGGCGGGAACTCTGAGTCAATTGGCCCTTTTCCCAATTTGTATCCTCATTTTGATCCTTCTGTGTGCAGTATTGTACTTAATGCATATCAGTTTATTTATGTTGATAGTTAAGTATTTGCAACATATTTGAAACTGAATCATTAAAAATGCTGAAATCTCACATATAATTTTATTCAACATGTATTATTCTCTTAGGAGTTTATATTACACCATATTCTATTGTAATTTTTACCCCATTAGGGGCCCCTGATTAAAGCAGAAAAACTAAGTGTCCTTCTGCTAGTGGATATTTATTGGTGTTGCAAGACATTTCTATTCAATAGAAAATAATCTATCAAAAAATATTGCTAAAAATCCTAAAATGTCAAAGGGCCACAAAACATCCACAGAGTTTGGGGAAATTTCAAAAGTACAGAATAAGACAAGGTGTGAAATGAACAGCTCTTTTTGTTGATGTGTTTTTTCTTTTGTATCATATATACAATTTATTTGTCAGCTTCATGCAGTAGTGTTAGCTGTCCCGTTGCTCACTTATGGTAAGCAGCTCCAGCTCCATTTTTAAACAGTGCTCTTGTTTATTTCTAACAAAAAGGTTCTCAGTGATGTTAACATGTTTTTTTATTTGCAGCAGCACCAAAAAAAAAAAAAAAAAAAAAAAAAAAGACAAACAACAAAAAACAAAAACAAAAATAAAAAGACATTTAGAATCTTTTTTACACATTCAGTGGATATAATATGGGGACCAAACATAAAGTAAACTGTTAACAAAACACAAGGTAGTGTTGCTTCATGTATAATTTAACATAGAAACAAAAAGGCAACATCACAAAAATGGTGTAAATTTTTAGTAATACTAATCTTTAGTTTCAATCCAGAGGACAACAGTTAAGGGTTACTTCTCTATTGTTACTATTTTCTATAATTGTCTGAGGAGTATGAAGAATGATTAATATTGCGGAAATTGCATTTCTTCAGAACAGTTTATAATTTTCGGCTTTTGCATAGATGCACTGTGGTTTTTATTTATATTTTTTTTTTTTTTTTTTTTTTTTTTACTGCAGTGGAAACCCACCTTCCAACAATCCAGTAGGCACACAGGAACGACAAGCTAATTCTTTGATACGATAAATGTTATAAATAGAAATTGATCACCCCACAAGCAGAGTATTGTGTTCACATATTTATCGATTTCCTTTGTTCCAGTTGTCTTTTGTTTTGTTACTGTTTTAAGATGAATTAACCCATTCTGCATTCTGTTTAATTACTGTCAGCACAAGCTGTAGGGCAGCATCAGGTCTTAGTGAGAGAAGTTCATTTACTTTACTCCAAAAGCACATTTCATACATGAATCAAACTTAAACAACAATACAGATGTGATCTGAGTACAGGGATAGGCCTGCGCCCAAGCAGGGCTTAGTCTCTGATAACACTGCTGGTTGTTCCTCATATTAACTTTACTTCATTGAGCTTTGTAGAAGATTAATCCCATAAAGCATCTTATCTGCAAAATAGGTTGTTTTCTTAAATAAGAAGCGGAAACACACATCTGTGCCATTGTTATATGTTAATAGTCCATTTATATGCTTCCTTCAAGAACTTTTATTCTCTCACTCATTTACCTCCTGCTTTATGGCACATAGAAGCATTGAATAGTTTGCTTTCCTTTAAAACTGTACATTAAGACAAGCAAGTGCACTGAGGGTATCAGTGCTGCAGCTGTGCTGCTGGTTCTGCTGGTTCTGCAGCAGGTTGGTGCTGTTGGCTCTGGATGTGGGAGATCTGCAGGACTGGCAGCAGCAGCTGAAATGCATTATGGATGTAGTTGGTGCTGTTGGTCCCCTGCAGAGAGAAGACAGCATTCTTTTTATACTTTAGCATCATCAATCAGAAAGAGCTCTAAATGCAGCAAAAAAGACAGTCGAAAAAAAAAAAAATGATGTAGAGAAGAAGAAAACTAGTAGTATAGTGTTAGGAGAGATTATAGGACTACAAAAAACGAGTACCTACTTTTTTTTATTTGTTTATGTTGTTAATGTCTTTGGTAAAAGAAAATCCAATATGTCCAAAGGTTGACTTCCTGAGATCTTAATCTAACGTGTGTAATGATACTGTAATCCTGTTGTTTTTGCCATGTTTACAGATCAGCCTCAGATAAATAGTAAATATCCATTATTTCAGCATAATTTTATCGTGAGACATGTGCTTGAAATACCACAGACACAAAAGCTCAGTTCCGCCACACCAGCAGTCACCTTTGTCTCATTTCAGCTCTATATACCCTGAGCTTCATTGTGGGGTGTCATTTTCTATCAGATGGCATAAGCCTAAGACTGTGATGGCTTTTGGTTTTCATTAAAACTGCTTAAGAAAGTAAATCTTACCTCCTGCAAGACGCTGTCTACAAGTGGATTCAACTCCTCTGCTTTCCTTTGTGCCTGAAAGAAAAAAAACAGCAAAATGGATGCGATTACAACCAGATCAACAAGTCACTCAATCCTCACGCTGTCTCCAGGGTATTTCGTCAGGGTTCTATGTATGGGTGCAAAACATGAGAACAGATAAAACGATCAAAACAAAAACATCAAAGGCTGATTTTCTTTTGATATCAAAATTACCCAACAAATATTCCCTGCTCAGAAGAACCTTGATACGGTATATCTTCTGTTGTATGTTCTACTCTGTTGCTGGTGAGTTTTACAGTCTTTCATCCGGATATCCTATATACACACTGTGCTAATGTGGAAAACACTGACTGGTGCTCCAAATTACTCTAGCTTCCATTAAAGATACTTTTCACTCAGTTTATACACATTTGCTATCATTCCTAAAATCACCAAATGCAATTTATCTTTTTTTTTTTTTTTTTTTTTTTTTTTTTTTTTTTTGCAGGCAGTATTTCTGATCTGATTATGTATAACCAGAAGACTAATTTTCAGTTGGAGCCAATATCAGTTTTTTCAGTTCGGTGTCTTCTGGTTGGAGTCATGAGCCTCAATGTTAGCTTTGAGTCACTCTTTTTTCAAGATGGGCTGGTTATACAACAAACAACTCCAATGAGTGAAGACAGAAACAGGGTAAACAAGTTTGAATTTATTTTCCATTTTTTCTATTCCACAGGCTCAAAATTACACATACAATTCCAAAACTATGCATATGGTATAATTCTGGTGGGGTATTTGGCCACTTTTTTTTAGCAGAACTGGTAGAGTTCATTTAAGTCTGTTGTTTTCTTGGCATTGAGCCGGCTTTTAAGTGTATTGCACAGATTTATAACAGCCTTGTGGTGAAAGCCATACCAGAAGCTTAATGCTTTCCTGCTTAATCAAATTAAAACCAGTTTTGATGCATGTTTGGCATCCTTGTTGAATTGCATTCAAGTTTTAGCCATCTGATGCAAACAGCCACCTCCAATAAAAAGAAATTGATTAGGGTGTTTAAGAAGCATCCCAGAAATCACTGAGGCTCAAGCCTATCATAAACTAAATACTCCTGGAACAAGAAGCATCACAGCCCTCAGGGAATCAAGTTTTTCACTGCCATGTACTGACAGGACATAGAACAAAAAGGAAGCTTTAGCTCCAAAATTAACACCTTCAAAAACAACATTTTCCATACAGACAAGCCAAATGCCTTACAGTGGTGAGACAAATGTTTGAAGGAGTCATGGTGAGCCTTTTAAAATCTAACATCAAACCACCCAACAAACAGAATGGTTCAAATGCATCACTAAAATCATGTAATTTTAAATTTAAATTTATGCCAATGATTAGATTATATGGATTTGTACCGAAATCTTCGGTACAACCCTTTCGTTTGGCACAAACATGTACCGACAGAATAGAGTGTGCAAAATGTTCCCTTGTGCAACTTTAAAGAGTTTTTTCTAAATTGCATATGCTTTTATGTTAGCATTTTTCAACAGCGATAAGGTATGTAGCATACTCGACACCTAATTACTCACCCAAAAAGTATGTTAAACCAAATGTAAACATCACTGAAGGAAATTAGCTAAAGTCCAAATCCAGCTGCCTGTAGCTTTCAACTAGCCAAAAATGCGCACAGCAGGAGGATTTCCTCTGACAAGAGGACATTCACTAACAGCCACCCTTTGATGGTCCATTCAAGTACCACGAATACCGAACTGTGACTTTAAACCCGAGGTATATACAGAGCTGTGACGTTTGTGTTCTGTCACAACCCTTGTAAAGAGGAGTGGGAAAGCTCTTCACTAGGCCTGTAAATTACAATAACAACAGTCCAATCCAAACACAAACTCCCACCTACCCCAACTAGAAGAAGTGTACCAGAGAACCTCTCGGTCAAACAATCTACTTCTTTACACATGGCACATGTCAACCTGGAATAGAAAAAAAACCATGAATTATTATTTAGCAGAGATCAGTTTCCATATACCTATCCTTGTACACCTACACTTCGAGCAACGAAGCCATAACACAAATTTAAATCCTTTGTAGTAACCTCCCCCTAAGAAAACGCTGTCATTCCTACAAGCAAGCAGAAAGAAAATCCAAAAGGCAACAAGCACACGTTTACATTCCCACATGTTCTCATAGCACAAGTAAAAGCATTCATACTTGGTGAGGATTTGTGCCTGGTCCCTGGCTGGCTTCTCCTGCTCCTGGCCATGGAGGATGAGCTCTGCCACCTTGTGGAGCTGCTCGATACTGCGAGCTGTCACTTCTGCCAGACTGCCCACTGATGACAGGTAGATGGCCTGCAGAAAGGAAGATAAATAACGTTGCACAAGAAAGACACTGAAAGAGAGAATCAAATTAATTCAGGCTGTGACAGTTGGGAGGGAAGCTTAAAATCATAATTTTAAGATGACTTCACCTCTACAGATTGGAGGTCACTCTCATTTCCCTTCTCTTCCCCATCACTCCTCTTGTCCTCATGCTGCTCCTCCTCATCCTTCTTCTCTTCTTCTTTGTTCTGACCATCATCCTTTTGATCCTTTGTGCTCTCTCCGGAAAACGCTACTCCTCCTGGCTGCTCCACTTTGTTCACCCATTCATGGGCTCTCATACGCGCCTGCAGATGCATAATTACCACCCATCAGCTCTGTGTGCTGAGAAATTACTGTAGTGATGGATGCTAATGAGATGCACGAACACGATTCTACGCTAATGCCTGTCTATAAAAGAGAACATGGATTATGCAGAGGCTCTTCGAAGGAAGATACTATATTTTTCTACAATGCCTGCAGCAGGATGTCATCAGTGCTATAGATAAATGGCCGTATGTATTTGCTCTGGTTTGACAATAATATTCCTCAAAATTGATTTAAAAGATAATATTTAGCAATATAAATAAATAGCAATATAAATAAAACTGTATTTCCAGAGTAACTGTGTGATGAAAGGATCACACACTTGTTGCCTTGTGGAATAATGGACTTTAGCAACTGGGAAGCCTGAAGTGTTTCTAGTGGTGGCTTTTGTATTTATGGCCCCTACTTCTGCCAACCTCAACAAGTAAAAAGGTAGGAAAACATTTGAGATTTTAGGGCAAGATAAAATGAAGTACAGTCCTGCACAAAGCACGTAGCCTAATCTCCCCTTTTCAACAGCACCTAAGGGATGCCTACTCAACACACAGGGGCAACAGCTCCCCATTAACTGCACCATAAAAGCACCATAAAACTTCTTCAAAGTGCAGTTGACAGATAAATTATATATTTTTTATCTGGTACTCATGTGCCCCTTTTCTAACACCACCCTGGGCAACTGCCCTCATCAAAAACCATCACTGGGTATTTCCACTGGACAAACCACAAGAACATAAGCACACTTCAAAATTCAGAATGATTTTAAAAGGTAATGGTGGATTAACAATTATATGTCAACATGTTTTTAATAAAAGTTGATGCTGGGTTTTTTTTTAATCATAGAAAGTTACGACATTAAATTGAATAAAAACTGGGTGAATGTAATAGCATAGGCAATGAAAAAAGCACTAAAATGACAAGCTCAGTCTTGTTACCATTAGGATTTAACAATAAATCCAGACTACATTTCTCACACACATTTAAGCATTTCATTAAACTCCTCCAACATATGGATTAAACATCTATGTAAACCATGTGTTTAACATTTTCAAAAGATCTTGAAGTTTAAACAACATAGTTTTATTTAATTGTTTGCGTCTTAACCTGCTGTCAGGCTTTTTCTGAAATGGCCATGTCTGTGGGTATATCTAAAAACATATATTTCAAATGGTTCCAATCATGACGAAATAAGGCGCATATTTTGAAACAAATCAATTGACCACCTGATCATCTTGGGCTGGAAGTTTATGGAGCTTTACACAGTCTTTGATTTCCTCCTAGTGGTCAAATAATTATTAGCTAAACAATCAGAAACTCCAATAATGCATCATAATGAGGTGAGTGACTTATGATCTATGATCTCAATCAGGTAAAAGTCATAAGGTCAAGCTGGAAAGTTATTTACTTAAAACCATCAACTGTATCTTCAAATGGAGTGTAATAGTGTGACAGGTTATGCTTAATCCTGTGCTTCAAGGTGCAGTATGTAACTTTTACAAAAATGTTTTTTTAAAAAACATTTTTGTTAAAACTGTCACCATGTTGTGATAGTTTGTTATAAGACAGATAATCTGTGAAAAGATCGAGCTCCTCCACCTCCTCCCTGAGCTACTATTGCCGTCTGAAGAAATGCACCGCTCCCGACCAAAACTAACCAATCAGAGCCAGGAGGCGTGTCATAGCGCTGTCACTCAACCTCATTTACTCACTGCTAAATGTGGTAATGGTAGAGAAACAACTTATCGTTCCAGGAAACACATTGAGCCGTCGTCATCTGTGGCCATGCTAGCTAGCCTCTGTGAGCTGCAGCGTAGCAGAGAGCAAGGGGCACGGGATTTTTTTCACAGATTATCTGTCTCATACCATTCTGTCACGACATACTGACAGTTTTAACAAATATGTAGAAAAATATTTTTCGGTAAAAGTTACGTACTGCAGTTTTAAGACTCTGTGTTTTGATATCAGAGATTTGAACTTTACTCTAAATCTCCAGACTAATTGATTTATTTATCATTAAAGTCAATAAACTTTGTAACAAATACTGATAGCCCTGCAGATGTACATGTATGAGTACTACTAAAAGTGAATATGTATGCATGTTTGTGTTACCTTGTTGAGTTTGTCTGGCGTCGCAGCAACATGAAGTTCAAACAGCAGCTCAGTCAGAACACTAACAAACTCCTCACCATCAGCAGCTGATAAAAGAGACACTCATTTAAGCATGTTTCAATTTACACAGTGCACAATAAGGTGATACATGAAACATGCAGTTCCCCACAATGAGGGATTCATGCTTTGATTTCTTCATGCTGAGATCAAAATGAACATGTTTTCACCTGAGAGTTGATTCTTGTTTGCATGCTGAACTAATTTCACTTTCTGTATTAAAATTACACTAGGATCGGAAGATGCTCAGCAAACATGCACATTCAGAGTCTGCATCTGATTGCTGTCATCTTTCCTTAAGATGGTGATGTGAATGTGTCGTCAGCCCCTGAACACTGACACAGGATCAGGCAGCGTGTGCATGTATAACCCTCCAGGTGCCCACTCTGAACTGTGCACAGTTGTGACACTGCCTGAAGGTGCTCGTCACACATTTCAGACCTTTAAAACATGAAAAGGATGCCAGGTTGGTGGTATATGATAAGACTAAGACTTGGCATTGCTTTAACACTGAAGGAGGTCTAAGGCAGGAGAGCTTTTAACATGATTAGGAAAGCAACACGCTAACGGTGATTCTAAAAAGGGAATTGAGCTTTTCTAGCTCTTTAGAAAGTGGAAAATAATCTGTGTTCCTTGAGGACAAACTCACCTACTTTTTAAATTAAATTTCTTTGAAAAAAATGCAATGATGTACAGAATTATTAAGATTTTAATAAATGTTTGGAAGTGTGAGGTCACACAGAAAAATGTGAGTTTGCATTGTGATAAAGAACAACTTTCAGTTTAAACAGAAATGTTTGGATCAAAAAAAAAAAAAAAAAAAAAAAGGATAACTGTCAGCAATAGATGGCCATATACTTATTTAGGCCAGTTTGTTTTGTTTACCTGAAAAAAAAAATAATTGAGCGGCCTCCCGAATTATTGGCACAGCTGGTAAAGATGTGTAATGAATTAAAATAAATACAATGTAAACAAATTAATCTGTTATTGCAGTGGCCTAATCTCACCCAAAAGCTCAACCCATAATTTCAATACATTTAATGTCCTTTAAGAACTAACTACTTTTACCCAAATCAATGATGCCACTGTTATAGACAAACCCCAACAATTCAAATATAAATGCAGCTAAAAGTTACTCTGATTTTCACGTGTATCAGAGATTTTTTGAACTTTCAAATAGTAATCCATGACACAAATATTTTTTTTCTCTTAGTGACTCTACAAAATGGGAAAGACAAAAGAACATGGCTTTCCAGTAAAGCAGTTGTGTGTTGATCCTTGTAAGTCAGGAAGTGGCTTCAAGAAAATCTCCAAGTCTCACTGTTAAACAACTTTTTCAGTTCAGCATGAGATTATGAAACTGCCATAAAATATTAACTTACTGTAAAGGTATTTACACAACTTTTAAGTTATTTATTCTAATTAGGACATGCAGCCACAATGGTTAGGGAAATATTTTAAATAATACTTAACAATTACTTAGATAATGTTAAGTATCTTAATTACTAAGATAATGTTTGCTATTTCATAAAACAAATATAGGCTAAAACTTTCATGTGCCTCTCCTCTCTTTAAGAAAGTCTGCCTGATCCTGGGTGAGCGCTCAGAGTCCGCCTTTACCTCCGGCTGCTCTGGATCACTCACATATAGGGGTTGAACAGTGTATTTGGGAACTTAGATCACCATTATCCTTCGTCTCTCCTGTTTTCTCCCCATCTTCTTCTTCTTCTTGCTTGATGAATATCTCTTTAATGAAAATCAGCTCCTTCTTCACCTCCTCCTGCTCTTCCTCCGTAAGGGAGGAAAGGAATGCTTGGACCTAAAACCAGGTGCACCATGTTAATTGCTCAGCATAAAAACAGAATGTGTTTGTGACATGACTTTTACTATTAAATCCGGGGCTTTACTTTGGCCTCGCTCTCATTGGACAGGATCTCCAGGGCCTCGAGGTGGGACAAACCCTGGTAGTCATCAAAGAGAATGCCGTAGTGAGCTGTGGGTGCACTCAGCGGCTGGTTGCTTAGACGTGCACGCTCCTTTTCCTTGGCTTCCCTCAACATCTGAAGAATCAAAGTCATGTCAGAACTTCAGCACAAAGAGGTCACCTTGATAAAGCTAGAAAAAATATCCCTCAATTCCCCAATCCATGCATACTCCAAGTTACAGAAATACCAAAGTGGTTTTTCCTCAGGTAGGGAAACATATTACTTTTCTATGAGTGCAGATAATTATGTGGCTGCAAACCTGACTCAGGGATGCAGTCTTCTGCATCAGAGTCTTGGTCTTTTTAAAACCTGGATCACTCTCAGCCAGAACATTCATGGTCTTCTTCCCGATGAACTCCAAAGCATCCAGTCCTCCACTGATGACTGACTTACCCTTGAAGACAGAAGTGAATAAAGTAAAATAGAGGCAAGAATGGTTACATTTTAACAACTTATGAAGTAATGGGTAAAACTTAAAAAGGACATTTTATCTTATTGCAGTTTCTGAAGGAGAGTGCCTTGGCAGCAAAGTTCCTAACCAAACTATCTCGTGGCTTATCAAAGTGAATATATACATATCACATGCTGCAGTGTGTCTATTCACTCACAGTGTTCTGTACAGCATGTGTGATTGTGGAGAAAACCCCCCTACTGGGTGCTGCAGCAGGAGCAGCACTTGCAGGGGACGACTCCTCTAAGATGGCTCTGTCGGGATCTCCTCCCCTTTCTTTCTTCTCCCCTGCTCCCTCGTCCTCCTCTTCTAGCGCCTCCTCTCCTACCGAGGTCCTGTGGAGACGAAGAGCCTCACCTGCCTTCACCTTAACGGACGTCAGGCTGTGTCCTGAAATAATGGACATATGAAGCCAAACAGACAGACCTCAGGTATACCTGTTTATAAAATTTTATTTTGACCACATATTGCTTTGCAAGCTCTGAGAATCTCTGCTAATCCACATCGGGTTGGAGCAACAAACATTAACAATATCTACAATATCTAAAAATTGCTCTTGGAAGACTTTTTTTTTTTTTTTTTTTTTTGAAATTACACTTAAAAATAAGCAAATGCAAAGCAAATGTTGGTGGCCTGATTAAATGCTAATCTCAGTGTCAAATTTTGTCCGGTTCAATTTTAAGTGTAAAAATTATTTAATCTAGGTCAAGGTGTGTTGCTGATCTAAGAATGCACTGCTTTTTAAATATATAGCAAGGCCAGGAGAGTGGAGAAAATAGTATACAACCTGATATTAAAAAACTGGACATTTCTCCAAAACTAATAAAAAGACAAAATGGGGACTGGTCAGGCAGGCTGCACAGTGACTGACAAGATGGAGATGAAAGATGAAGATGAAGAGAGCTTACATCTTCAAGCACCACAGTCACTTCAACAAAAGGAAATAAGTAATGGAATGGCCTAATCAAAGTGCAGAACCTAATTTAACAATAACAACAATAAAACAAAACAGTGGGCTCACTTAAAGAGAGCTGTGGACAAGACAGGTTCTCACAAAAACTGGAGACATTCTGTAAGTATTTGTAAGGTATTTCCAGTCAAATTATATAGAATATATGTTACATTAATAGCTGGAAAATTTTTAAATGATTTATCATCTTTTATATTTTTTTTTAAACAAAAAAACCCCCAAAAAACTGGCATTTTAACAGGAGGGCATACACTTTTTAGAGCCACTGTAAGATGCGCTACTGTGTATGAGACGGATCCAAAGCCCAGAAAGTTTTACATTTGTGAGATGGTGGAGTGAATGATGAATTTAAGGCCTCAGAAACAATCAGATACAAAAAGGCAAAAAGAAAGGTGTGGGACAGAAGAAGAAAAAGAAGTGAGGGAGCAAACGCTGAGGAGCAGGAACACATACCAACGGTGGAGGTGGCACTGCTCAGAAGAGATTTTCCCCAGGTACTCCAGCCTCCCCAGCCCTGTTCTTTCTGCTGGACTGACATCTGCACACACAAAGACACACAGTAACAAACAGCACAGCAGAAGTCAAAGAATGTTTAACCAGCTTGATGATGGGCAAAGTTTAGTAAATGCTTTGGTCTAGAAGTGCTGAAAATGAACAGAAAATAAAAAGCTTTTAAGACTTTAATTCAATGAACCATACAGAGAAGTTGGATGTGAATGTCTTTTTTCATTCAGGATTTTTTTTTAAAAAACAGCGTGTATATTTGACCCACAAAGCGAAACCAGAGAATGATGCTCAGATGACTCCAAGGTTCAGCAATAAAAGCTTGATCTTTGCATGTTTGAGTTTGGATTGAATGAAGAGCCAAAGAAGGCTGAGATAGCCTGAACCCAAAGATCAGTGGCGAGAAGAAGGGTAGCCACTCCAAGTATTACTTTACAGTTATATTGCTTACTGCATTATGAAAAGAACATACAGGGGAAACCAGATATTTACATACACTGAATTGAATTCAAAAGTATACATACATTTCCTTAGTCATTGGTAGAAATATCTTTAAACTCTATGAACTGGGTCAAATGTTTTGGGTATTCTTCCAGAAGTTTCTGTCAACTTCTGGTGCCACCTTTTCTACCATTGACTGAGAAAAGGGCTTTGTGATGGCCACCCCAGAACATTGACCTTGTCATCCTTAAGCCACTTTCTGACCAAACTGGTGGTATTCTTAGGATAATTGTCCACTTGGAAAACCCATTTATATCCAAGCTTCAACTTCCTGAATGACTGAATGATGACCCGAGATGTTCCTTTATTATTTTCCTTGTGATGCCATCTATTGGTGAAGTACACCAGTGCTTCCTGAAACAAAACACCGACACAACATGATGCTGGTGCTTCTGTGCTTCACAGTTGGGATGGTGTTCCACTTTTTCCACTAACTTAATGATGGTCAACATCATTTTTGGTCCTCAGTGCATCTGTTAATTACAGTTTTTTTTTAAAGTTGTATCTGAGTGGCCTTTCAGCCCGTGTCAGTAAAGGAGTTGTTTCAAAGCAGATAATGAAACTGTTACAAGGCATTTTGCTTTTCCTCTGTGGTTGAGGCACACATCTTCTCTTGCATACATTGTTGATGTCAAACAAGAAAACGGTGTGTTTGAGTTGTTATTTTAAGTACATCTACAGGAATGTCATTTCACTGAAATGTTGTGAGTTGGTCAGCAGCTGAAAAGGCCATGACATCATTCGGACTTCCCCAAAGGCATAATAACTTTGGTGTTATTAAACATGTGAATTTGAACAAAGTAATAAAAACTTCTTTAAAAACATTCTCTCTCTCATTATTCTTTTTTTTTCTGAGTTGATGTAAGCATCTGGTTTCGACTGTAACCTTTTTACTGAGTGTGATGTTTTAAGAAGCTACAGCAGCATATATGGAAACCTTCACCACAAACCTTCTCCTCCTCCTCCAAGCTCTCTGGATCTGGCTCCAGGCTCACTGCTTGGTCACATTCAACCACCTGATCCTCAGCAGGAGGCTCTGACAGACCCTCAGATGTCTCAGGTTTGGTCATAGAGTCCTCCTCCGCAGTCTGCTCTGCTGTATGAGGGAAGTCTTTGCTCTCTGCATTGAGAGAAGACTGCATCGGAGCTGTCGGATGCTCAAGGAGCGTTGAATCATCCTGACGAGGGCCAGGATCAGTGTGGGGAGCACGTTCGGACGGAGGCCCGCTGTCTGTGCAGGGCTCTCCATCAGAGGTAGCAGCCTGAGACATGGTGACCTGGAAGAGGGAAGATCCTTCTAAGACGAACAACTGGTATAATCTGTACTTCTAATCTATTCATGGCTCTTTATGGATGTCATAAACTCACAATCCAAATATGAAAATGTGAAATTACCAAAAAACACACAAACATGTACAGCTAATGGTAATGCATTTAGCAAGACCCACAACTTAAAGCTTCTTCACACAGTTGTTATTCATTTTAACCTTATAGTTTTCTAAGCATGATTATGTCGAGTAAAATTGGATTCATTAATTTACTGTGCCTTACATTAATAAGGTATATTAATACCCCTTAAACATTTCATACTGGTCAAGTGGAAAAGAAATGCCACATGGCGTGTGCTTTGTATTCAGTACCCTTTACTCTGATGCCCCAAAATAAACTCCAACGCAACCAATTGCCTTCAGAAGTTGATCCATATTAACACAACTACAAACCTACCAAGACATTGCCGTCCACAAAGACTGACAGACTGGAAGAGGAGAGAAAGCATTAATCAGATAATGGTAACTCTGGAGGAGATCCGCAGCCCAGGTGGAATAATCTATTGAGAGGTCAGCTAATAGGTGTGTACTTCATCCTGGCAGTTTACCACAAGCCATGTAGAGGACATCGAGAGCATGAGGAAGGAGGTGCTCTTGCCTGAACTATTTGGACCACACATTATGTAAGGCTAGAAAACTAACACTGCACATCACCCTGAAACAACTATCTTCACCATGATCCACGGTGTAACAAGTGGCTTGTTAGTTCAGGTTATGTTCCCAGGAGGCCAGTTTTGTGTGTGACACAGACCGAGAGCGGGGTGGGGTAGTTGGCACTTGTAACGTAGTTCGGCACGTCTATGATAAGGTTCATAGTAAGCAAGAACCATCCATTCTGTACAGTTTGACTAAACAGGACAGAATGAAACACACGGTGGTGGCAGCATTATGTTTTGGGGACACTTTTCTTCAGCTGGGATGGGTAAGCTTAATGGCTGGGGGTAAATACGGGATAATCCTGGAAGGAAACCTGTTAGGGAATGCTAAAGTCTTGTGACCGGGGCAGAGGTTCACCTTCCGGCAGGGAAACGGCCCTAAATATACAGCAGGGTACAATGAAATTGCTTATATCATGCTTCAGAATGGTCCAGTCAAAGTACAGACCTATGTCCAGTTAAAAATATGTGGAAAATCTTGAAAACTAACGTTCACGGACACTCTTCGTTTAAATGAACAGAACATAAGCTATTTTGCAATAAAGGGTGGGCAAGAAACGTCTCCAGATAAGCAAACCTTGTGGAGACATACATCTAAAGACCTTAACATGCTTCTATAAAGTTTTGAGAAGGAGGGGTTGAATACAAATGCACGTCACACTTTTCAGATTTATATTTGTAAAATATTTTAAAAACCAGGTATCATTTTACTTCCGCTAAACAATCATAGACTACCTTGTAATGGTCTATCACATTAAATCCTAATAAATTATATTAAAGTTTGTGGCTGTACCATAAAAAATGTGAAAAAGTTTAAGGGTTTTAAATTGCCACTCTAATGTAGGGAACAACATCGCCATCTAGTAGTCTGATAGAAAAAGTACACTCATATTTATTATTGTCACCCAACATTTTCAACAATATCTCTCTTCGTTTGCAGAATACAAAAAGTTACTAAACAACTGTCAATCCGCTGTAAGTTTTACACACTACAGATAATACAGTAATTAACTGCAATGATGAATAGTTTCAACTCAAATAGAACAAATATTCAAAGGGCCTATTAAACTGTTTAAATGAACACATAATGTCGCCTGAAGCAATAAGATTAACGAAGAGGCGTTTAAACTAAAATAACACGTGTCTGTATAGTACACTATAAGGCCGTGAAATTATCATTGAGATGTCATGAATAAATTCAGACCTTAAAGAAAATAAAGCTTTTAACACGGCTTACATTACATTACTACTGCAGCATGACAACTACAACAGCAACGCGAGAAAAACTGGAAACAATATTACTGTTACAATGTATTTCTCAGTCATTAAAAAGTATTTCTCTAAAGTAGTAACACTTCCAGAACGTAATCTGAGTAACAACTATCGTAATCGGTTATTTAATTGTAAGTCAACATCCTACGGAAAAGGCAAACATATTAAATTCTAAAACAAAAAGCACAAACAGTGTTTTGTTTTCCCAAAAAGAGACAGTAGCTTCAGCTCACCCGTTCGGTGCCAGCCAGCGGCGCTTCTTCCGCCCCGCCACGTCGGCAGGCCGCGGTCTGTGACAGCGTCAGAGAGTCACGGTGGTCAAGATGGTTCACTGCGGCCCCAACACCGCCCAGGAATCATATCTAAACTAGCGCCGCACGCTCCGACCTCAGCTACAATAAGAGATTAAGCTAATTTCAATGTTATTTGGGCTCACTTCATCAGGAACAGTTCGTTATATTAATTATCAAATATCTATTAATAAAAACATGCGTTAAAGAGTGACACCAAAGTGTGTGAAACCACAAGCGGACAGGAGTGAAGCGTCTTGTTTCCACTTAAATGGTTAAAGTAAACGGGAATGTACTTATCTAGATAACGAATACTTAATAAAAAACAATTATCTATCGTCTGGACTGTAAGATTTTGGAGTAGGCTATACTGCGCCTATTCCGCGGCAAGTGTGGCTCGTTGGTCTAGGGGTATGATTCTCGCTTAGGGTGCGAGAGGTCCCGGGTTCAAATCCCGGACGAGCCCGATTTTTCGTTTTCTTATATTTAACAAACACAGTAATCGAAAAATGTTTATTTTTGTGAATTTTTACACTTAGTAATATATTAGCGCTAAATGTTATTGCTAGAGTTGGCCTAATGCATAAGTAAACCAAGCTGCTGCATAGAGGTCCATGTATGTTTTGGTAATTGTAATTTCCTTTCAGAAATCAGTAATTAAAAAGGCATTTATTTAATTTTTGCTTTAATGTATTTCATTACAAGATTTTTTCATTTTTGTGGTCAAACATGAAGGAAATTAAACCAAATTAAACTTGGTTTGAATATTTTTTCTTGTTTAAAATAATAGTAAAAAAACGATAGCAAAGAGAAATGCAGTAAGACCAATTTTTTCATATGGCTGGCACATAATTTTCCAAACACTGTAATGTGAATGTAGAAGGCAACGTTTCTTCTGTACATCTAAGATGTGTAGCTCCCAAATATTTTTTCACACCTAAACAAATATAACTTAACCAATTAAAAGAACTTATAAAAGTAATGAAAATGAAAACATAACATTTTTTAAAGTTTAGACAAATAGAAGCCAAGCAATAGAAGCAATAGAAGTGAATAGAAGTTTGTTCTATTTGCATTGTAAGTCCAGTCTCAAAAACACTGACCCTCTCTTAAGAAAGAAAGAAAACCCTCCATTCCAATATTTTTTACCAATACATTTATTGAGTGGTAGGAATATTGAATATTCTTTTTTAAAAAATGCAAAAATTACATATAGACCTGTAATGTACAAATATATGTTCACAGTTTAACACAGTTCCCTTTGAATTGCCACCGCTTAGATTAAAAAGAAATATGGTTTATTAAAGACACAACATGACAGAAATGTATACTAGAGTATCAAAAATCATGCTTATTAAAAACCATTAATTGCCCTTTTAGTTTAAAAATCAATTATATCACAACTTGCATGTGCATAGATAAAAAAAATAAAACATATACAAAGCAAAGAACTGCACTGAGTATCAGGGAGCAAATGCAGATCGTTTGAGCTGCTACATTCGGTATAGTATTTGTGTACATGTGAATAAATGAGGCTTTGAACCATTTAAAAAATGATAAACCATGACTCCTGTAAAAGGTTCAGATCAATTAGCAACTCTATAAGCAGAAAAAAATCTGTGATTTTACATTGCTTGGCTTTGGGAATGATATATAAGATACTATTTTTATATACAAATATATTTTTATATATAAAGTGCACATTGGAGATGTACAAAGACGCTATTTAAACTAATTTGTTCTCCAGGAGGTGTAAAAAAATGTGCTCCAAAATCTTGCTGGCATTTTGTAGCAGTAAAATCTGCTACTGTGTAGCCTATGATTAGAATCATAGAGAAAAAATGTAATTTACTTTCCAAATACATCATCTGCAAGGCATGCTTAAATGAAACAGAATTGTTTCTGAAATGCCAACATTTAAGAGCAAATTTCCCTGCTTTGCACTTTGCATTTTTTGATAAAAGGAGCCTCACAAAAGTACCCATATCCCTTGAACTTTTTCACAATTTGTCAAATTACAGCCATGAATTTCAATGTATTTTACATGGGATTTTATGTAACAGAGCAACAAAAAAGTAGTGCATATTTTTAAAGTGGAAAGCCTGCAAAACATTATGTGTGGTGGAAAACTAACTCTACACATCACTCTGAACACATAATCTCCATGGTGAAACATGGTGGTGGCAGGATCATGCTGTGGGGGTGTTTTTCTTCAGCCAGGACAGCAAAGCTGGAGGGGAAAATGTATGGATCTAATTACAGAGCAATCCTAAAATAAAACCTGTTAGAGGATGCAAAAGACTGCAGGCTGAGGTGGAGGCTCACCTTCACCTAACATTTTAGTTTGCTCTATCACAGAAAATCCCATTACAATACAGGGAAGTAGGTGGCTACAACACAACAAAATGTGTAAATGTTCAAGAGGTAGTAATACTTTGAAAGGTACTGTAAAAAGTGTCATACAATAAAAAAAGACTACCACGGTGTCACATCAAAAACCAAAACATAGTTTAAACATACATAAAACATGTTTTAATACACAAAGCATAATAGTTCTTCTACCCTTTAACCATTTGATGGGTGACTTTACCTCACTCACACAATAATGCCCCTGTGCAGCTATGTTCACATTTCTGAATGAAAACATTAATAAACACTTCACTCCAAAAAATAAATGAGACCGCCAGTCCCATTTTTTAACATGCAAAAACAGACCAAACCAAGACAGAGCTGCTTTTAGTAAGTGCATGTTTTCTTCCTGTGTGTGGAATTATGTGTGTGTGTCCTCGGGAAAGCAAGCATTTAGCTACCTGTCTTCACTTCATCGTGTAAGCTTGTAGAGGCAGATGTGGTGTGTGGTGTAACGTGGTGGCCCATGAAGGAGGAATTAGCATTAGCGTTATGTCACAGCTAGCTGCGCTCAAGAAGAAGCAAAACAACAAAAAAAGAAGTTTAAGTGTGTATGACACAATGCACAGTGGGTGTGATATGATACATTCTGGAAAGTTTTCACATTTTATTGTCCTAGCTAGCAAATAACGTGTTTGAAAGAGTGTCCAAGCCCGCAAAGTAAATACGAAGATCTGATGTTGCATTAAAGAGTCTGAGCATGCCAAGACTTGGTTGATGAGGCAGGTTGATTCTGCAGACACATGAGGGGGCTGCTCTCAAGCCAGCTGAGATGCTGCAGCCGCTCAGGACCTTCCACAGCTGTTCAGAGATCTGACACAGCAACCATAAATGTCTAAATGAGCAGAACAGAGAGCAGGAAAGCGTTACCAGCTCTAACGAATGAGGTGAAAGGGTTCGAAACATGCACCCTGAGGAATATTTCCCCCACTCCCTCTCAGAGTCAGCTATTTTAACACCGTCAAGTCAAAGTGGTGCAGTCCCAACAATGAACCCCGGCTTAAAATACGCATCGCCTGCCCAGTGTGGAGGCTTTCACACCAGAAGGTGGCGTTTCTTGTGCAGAGCCAGGTGGTCTGAACGGGAGAAGCTGCGTTCGCAGTCGGGACACTGGAACGGTTTGACTCCTGTGTGCTTGCGGAAGTGTCTTGTTAGCTCATCTGAACGGGCAAACTTCCATGTGCAGCCTTCCCACACGCACTTGTAGGGCTTCTCTCCTGCACAAAGAAGAAGAAGAAAACAAAGGCATGAAAGGAAAGTCACATTAGACTTAACAACTGGTGCTTGTATTAACACGAGGTCAATATAAGACAGAAGAATAGGTTTTGGTCAAGAGTACATGAAAACAGCAGCGTCAGGACGTTATGTGTTACTTTTTGAGATCTGGGGTTGTCAAACAGGCTCTGTTTAGGGGATATCTTGATTCAGACAGACCTGGTAGTAATCGGGCCTGGGTGTGACTTGTGAAAGTGAACTTGGCTTTCAAAAAATGTGGTTAATCTCAGTTAATTTATTGTTTAACAGGTGGTCAGTTACTCTTTCATCCCTTCTCCCAGGTTGGTTTGGGTAGAATATTTGCATATTTAATGAAATCATCATTTGAAAATTGCTTTTTGTATTAACTCTTGTCTCTGTCTGATATTTAAATGTATTCGATGATCAATGATCAGAAACATGTAAATCTGACCAAAAAAAGCCAAATAGAGGAAGAAACGTCAGATGAAACACTTTTTTCACACCACTGTATCTTTATTTCCTCTAACACTCAAAGTTCTCCTGGGATGCCTCAAGGGTCAAGATGTGCTTGGAGCATTGAACGGTTACAAACAGCAGAGTGAACAAAGCTGTCTCTCCTCTAACAGCAGTTACTTTCTCTGTTTGGACTGAGATCATTTGGGCAGAATGAGAAAGTGAGAAGCAGAAGATAAGCCTGAGTGTGTGGCAATGAGTCTTGATGCAGGACAGGTGAAAAGGTGAAAAAGTGAAGCCTGTCTCTGAGCGAGGCCTCTCACCGGTGTGCGTTCTGCGGTGCGCTTTGAGGTGGGAGCTCTTGGTGTACACTTTGTTGCAGCCAGAGAAGTCGCAGCGGTGAATTCGGCGCTTTTTCAGCGTGTCTGGTGATTCGGCTGGTAAAGGATGCTTGGAGCCCGTGCGAACTATCACTGATGGATTGTTGCACCTAGGATAGACAGAGAGGTGGGGCGGTCAAATGTTATTCTCTCCTTTCCTGATGTAGCCAGCAGAGGGCACTAGAATCCTGTTTCAAAATCTTGACATTTACAGAGGTTTCATTTTGTCTGATGGTACCATACACCTTTTTCTAATCTAACACCTCTTTGCTGTGTCATTTCACAGCCAGCATATGCCTTAATTTGTGTATCTACAGCTCAGCAATTCACTCATTAGAGTTCGACCCCATACATAACAAAATAAATCATTTTTAAAATCTGTGAGCATTAGATCTTTTGGTCTTTACAGCCCTGCATGGTGTGCATATAAAAATCCTAAAAGTGACACTGAAGTCTATGGAACAGCAAAAAACATACGATTCGAAAGAAAAGAAGGGACGTGTGCCAAAAAAAATAAATTTGCGGGGTGTGTCTTTCGTACCATATCCTGAAGAACTAGGTGTGTATTTGTGTAAGTGGCAGTTGAGATCAGGTGTCAAGTGTTAGAATTTGAATCAATTTTAATATAAAAGAATGTAGAGAATCCCTCTGCAACACACAGCTCAAAAGAACCCGACCAAACCCATCATTATTAGATACCTCTGACATTTTTACAGCTCAGTTATAGTTTATTGTATAAGGTAACTTTATGTGTCACTGCGTGTGTGCAGAGAAATGTTGACAGACAAAAACACACCTACTCATGCCTTCTTAAGGGTCCATTTATTTCTCAGTTGGCACAGTAACATGAACAGGCCTGTAAAGGCAGCCACTTTGACATCAGCAGAAACGGATGGATTGCACTCAACTTGAACACAAAAAAAAAAACAACTAAAAAAAGCAGGTGAGAACCAACTGCCAGTATACCTTTTTGACTATCACTTGTGCAAAAAAAACCCTGTAATTATTTCTCTGAGTAAAAAAAAAAAAAAAAAGCCTCTAGTTAGCGAAAGATGAGACACTTCTAAAAAAAAAAAAAAAAAAAAAAAAACCTGAAGAAATGTGTAAGATTAAGAGTGGGAAGAAGAGGGAGGGAAGGTGTTTACGAGAAGTGACATGCACACACATACAGGCCTTCCACTATTACTGGCAGCTCTGGCAAAGATGTGAACAAAGGCCATATAATAAACTGCTACGAAGACATTTCCCAAGGGTGGAGTATAGAGAGAGTGAGATCTTTGATAATTCCTCACAATCTCTCCAGAGCATCCAGAGTCCTGGGTCATCTCTTATGCCCTCTTTTATTCAGCTTAGCCCAGATGATTTCTGTAGGACTTATCTCTGAGGGACTGAGACAGTCATGGAAGAAGGTTGGTTTTAAATCCAGTGAACCATTTCTGTCTTGATTTGACCGTATGTTTTGGACCATTATCCAGTTTGAAGATCCAAAGATGATTCATTCTTGGATTTATCTTTAAATTGACCTTTAGGTAAAAAGTTCTAGTGTAATTCTGCAAATTTCACATTTACATTTTTTTGATGGTGAGACAGAAAAGTTTTTTTCCTTGTGCGGCTCCTAAACAACTGGTAACAACTGGTAGATTTCTTTAATCTCCTCCTTTGTCACAACTCCAGATGTTTTAAACATTTTAGTCATTGCTCTGACTGTAGACAGGGGCAAGTTCTTGTTACCATTTTCTTGCTTATGAAGATCAACAGTGATTTGCATTAAATTCGCCTTGAATTGTATGCTCTTTTGTCTTTCCCATTTTGAAGAGTGGGTAAAATAAATGTTGCATCTTATTTCTACTCCAGGGAAGCAGGAAGTTTACAAAATAAAAATTTCTACACACTCTGATCAATTAAAAATAGATGAAGTAGAAATGACAGAAAATGCTTCACTTACATTTATTTTATAGGAATTGTTTAGGGGATAAAAAAAAAAATTCCCATAAAGATTTTTTTTTTTTTTTAAGGTAGGGTTTTTTTTCTCCTACTGAATGAATGCACTTAAATAAAGGTTGGATTTTTCAAAAATTTTCAGCGTGAAATTATGCTAAAAAAAAAGATTAATTTATATTTTTTTACATGCCTTTGCCATTATTGCCAATAAAAGTGTAAAGCACTGTAATTTTTCATTATTATTTCTATTGAAAGGGGGTAGCTGGTAAACGGGAAGAGAAAAAAAAGAGAAAAGAACAATGATTCAAAGAGAGGAACTACAGATTGTGCACATAATATATGTACACAATATAATCCTATACATAACAACACATATGTAAAGGATTTCTAAAACCTGTAAAGTAGTATATCTTTGAATCTTTACAGCCCTGCATCCTGTGCATGTAAAAATCCTAAAAGTGACACTGAAGCCAATGGAACAGCAACAGAATATGATCCAAAAGGAAAGAAGGAACTTTTATTGGTACTTTTACTGCCGGTAAAAGTGTGAAGCCCTGTCATTTTTTAGAGGTGTTTTTTACTGTAGGGGCGTGGCTGGTGATAAAGAACTATTATTCATATAGAGGAAAGGCAGATGTAATGTATGTAACATTTGTCAGATGCTTTAATTTGGATATAGTCTCGGAAATACAATCTATGTGAACAAAATGTACACAAGGAACATACAGTATGTGCAGGTATTGGACACAAGATAGGGGAACACTGATGGAAATTTGTGGACATGTGAAAGGCGAGCTGCTTATGGAGCTGCACAACTTTGTCATCCAATTAGGACCATTATTGGCAAATGTCATCAAGACTGAAACCTAGTTTTTAGCCAGTAAGACAAACAAGAGTTTTTTGTTTTTCTGATCATGTATTTGTCGTTGCCTTTCTCCCAACACCAGTCTTTGTTCTAGTATTTGTTGCATAACCATTACTACTGAAGGAACAAAACTACTACATCCTGTGTCTCAGTGTCAAGGACCTTTATTGACTCTACTTGTGGGACAGCATCTAAGCTTTGAACAAATCTCAACACGGATCATGTTGAAACTGGGTCTCTGACCAACACTTCCATATAAAGTTAAAGGGGAAGAACCCACTGCAGCTTGTGCAACTTTTGCTGTTTCTCTCTGAATCTATGAATTCAGTTTGCGTCTGTCCGTGTTCACTCACTCGTACTCGTGGGGTATCCTGATGACAGAGGATTTCATCTCATGGCTGCTCAGCACATCCTGAGAGAGATCAGGTTGAGGCTCAATTTTGATTGGCTTGTGCAGGTCGTGGACCTCCCCGTGCTTCGTAGAGTGAACTGGACAAAGACAAGAGAAATGTAGTTTTGTTAGTTTTTTTTTCATTTACAGAATTTGAAACTTTTACTCTAACATATATGGTTATCCCCATACAGTATATTCCTCAGAAATCACAATGAAATGTGAGGGTAATACCCAATTGTGAGACTTTTACCAGCCAGTACTAGCAAAGGAATGCCCCTTGCAAACTCTTTGTGTGTTTTTTGTGTATTGAGCTCTTATGATGTGATTATGTGCTCCCTGTAGAAGTCTGCTAAATGTGGACAATTTGGAGAACTGAGTGATTGCTGGTGACCTCCAATTGGCCACAGGCAACACAGCAAACATAAAATATCTTCCAGAAAAATTGCTCAAACTATTTTTCTAAGAGCAGAGGGGGGAAAAAAGTGCTTCCTCATTATCAGTAAGAGATATAAATATAGACATTGAAGAAGGAACCAGTTTAGGGCAATAACAAAACTCTGTACACTTCTGTTTGAATCCAACTTTGTATCACTACAATATTTAAACTATTTTTGCTTGAGGAGACATTTAAAGTAAACATTTCTGATGATGCTCAAGTTGAAGTTACCTCATACTGTGACACTGATACAGCAGGTCATGACTGAAATGCAATGTTTCACTTAAGCTACTTAAGCTACTTAGCATTAGCTATGTCTATTGTAGACAGACATCAGGAAGCTGTTGTGCAAATGTATTTCAGACTGATATAGATAAGAAATTGAAGACTTCAGACAAGGCAGGAGCAGTGTATTCATAAGGAGAGATTATGAATATGATTTTGCATCTTTGCTTATCTCTATGTGTTGAAGAGATTTAAGTGCCTTGCAAAAGTTTTTGTATTCCTCAAATTTTTTCAACATGTTTTAAATGAACAGATGAAGACAACTCAAAACCCTACTGTAAAAATACGGTGAAGGCATTGACTTAAGAAGGCTAATATGTGCCACACTTTTCAAATTTTTATTTTAAAAATTTATGAAGAACAACTTTGCTTTGCTTCACGATTATTAACTACTTTATTTTGCTCTTATCCCATTAAAATACACTGATGTTAGTGGCTGTAACGTGACAAAATGTTAAAGTGTCCAAGTGCTTCTGCGAGCCTTTGTGTTGGTAAACTGAACAGAATACAGATTAAATGACAAACAGGTCTCACCATACTTATGTTCTCTGCTGGGAGGATGGCCTTCATCACTGGGGACTTGTGGGCTCACAATTATCGGCGGATGAAGGTGAATTGGTGATGGGTACATGAGGGGCAGGGGTAGCACAAGCGGCGACACCATAACCCCTGGACTTTGGATGACCATGGGGGGGTAAGGCATCGTGGGTGGCGGAAGGGAGGGCGAGGAGTGTAGCTGAGAATGTGGGGAGCAGGGAGAGGAGCGGCTCGCCGAGCTGTAGGTTGAGGACGGGGAGCTGGGACGGGAGGCCGGGGAGGATGCCGGAGACGTGGACGAGGTGGAGGAGGAGCGCTTGCTGACCGACAGGTCCACCGGCTCCTGCTGGGTCTGTGTGGGGTTGCATGGGGTGAAGGGCTGCATGGGCACCCGGTAGAAGGCACTGGGATGGGGAAAGATCACTCCATATGGCTCTGGGAATGACTGCGAGGAGGGGAAGAGAGGATGCAGGAGGAGGAAGTGATGAAGGGAAACAAAAGAACAGAGAGGTAAACATTTCCGTTTTGCCTTGAATAACATGGAAAACATGTTTCTGCCGAACAAACAACCACAGCCAGCTGAAAAAATTGAAACGCAGCACTCTGCTCAGCAGCAGATAACTGTTAACTACAGTGTGTGTGTTTGTGTGATTGTGTGTTCATTAGCCTGGCAATGTCTGCAGGCATTGTATGCAAATGTCTACTGTAAACAGCTTGTTTGTCCAGGAAGATCAGGAATGTGGGAACCAGTTGGTCTCGACACGTAGCAGGAATTTGTGTAGCTGTTTTCATCGTGTGTGTCTGTGTGCTGGAGTGCATGGGTTGATGGTACAGGTGGAAGGGGCAACAGCAGCACGTTTGGGCAAAATGCAAACACAAAAAGCATCTGAAAATGGTGTTTGCACAAACACACAAGCCTTACCGTCTCCATGTCGGTCTTTGGAGGGTAGTCATACATCAGCATGGCTGCACAAGCCAGGCTCCTACAAAATAAAACACACCTGCATTAGTACACTTCATCTCGCTCACCCTGTCGGATGTCACCTTCCTTTTGCACTCAAAGAAAAATGCTTTATTCTTCAGAAAAATAAAAATGTCTGTGATCCATAATCCTGTTCTAAAAAAAGTATAATCCATTAAAATTTTTGTTAGGACCTAACTTTTGATTTTTTTCTGACTTTATTTGTATAAATTATAGTCTGCAACCATATTTGTTTCAGAAAAACAAAAGACTACTTGTAAAAATATGTAGAAAACCACATCTTGGAAAAAAGATTTCTTTGGGCCCTCATTTTTTTTTTTTTTTTGTCAATACGTTATTCATTGTCAAAATTAATTTAACAGACAAAGAGACAAGTTGTTTCAGCATGTTGAGCTTAGATTTAAAAGATTTGCTGAAAAAATGGATCAAGAACAAATACTGAGTAAAGGAGCACATCAAAGTTGCCCTGTCATGGAAAACACTGAAGTGTGGAATGATGGGAGCTTTCTCTAAAGGAAAACATCTGAGACTGATGTTAGATAGCTGTGCTAATCATGACAATCAATGTTATAGGTTGGTAAAGTCCATAATCTTTTGTTTGCCTAAAAATAAATAAACTACTGTTTTTCAGAAACTGCTTTCTCACATATGTGTTTAGTAAAGGCTAAAACTGATATTAGCAAGTCAAAGGTTTTCAAAAACAAGAGATCAGGAATCACAAAACTCTACATGGTGAATCTCTATTGTGTCGGTTTGTTGGTTCTTGGAAATAATTGTACTTACTGAGGCTGTACTTCTAATAAAAAGTTTGAGAACCACGCATCTAAAGAAATGTAACTTCTCAAAATGGCAAGCATCGACACATGCACACACCTTTTATTTTACATATTCTCCCTTTCATATTTGTAATCCTTACTTGCCAACTAGTGCATACATATTAAGTCAGATGCCCCCTAAATGTTTTGACATATACTGGGATATATTATTTATAAATTCAATACATATAAAAAAGGTTTCCTGGGATCACAGAAGACATTTTTGCAGGTTTGATGTACCTGGAAATTTCTCAGAGCAAGAGGGTAAAACCTCAGACATCTGATCACACATTAACACTCCCCACCTACTGAGAATACCTGCCTGGTATTTGGATAAAAGAGTGTGAGGTTTCCAATGTGGTTTCAGTTACCTTGGCTTTAAATGGCCAGGTGCAGTTGGGTTGATTGTTTGTGCCTAAATGAGTTGGTTTTAGAGTGTGATTTGTGTGCAAGTGTGTGTGTTTGTTGAGCTTTAAAGCAACGCAAACTGTCAAAGAATGTACCCTGAGGGGTTCTCTGTGTGTCTGTGTATGACCTGATTAAAGTCCACAGTCTGGAGACAGGTTAGCCTTTAATTATTAACAAATAGGTAAGAACACCAGCCATCACGCCCAGACAGACACATACAGGAAGGCAGAGATGCACACACTGAGGTTCCAGATGGGGAGCAGGCCAATGAGAGAGACGGATGCTTGCTAGCTGGGTCAGGAAGGGTGTGAACATGACAAGTGAAGCCTCGCCCTTTGCCTGGTTTCAGGGAAACAAAAAGCCTGGCAGTCAGGTGTGTGTATGTGTGGTGTGCGTGTGTGTATCTGAGTGCTTTGGGAGTGTGTTTTCTAATCCAGGTTTGAATTGTATGGCAGTTCAACCAGAGGTCAAACAATTTTCCTATTGTGGTCATGATTCACATGCGGCACTGATAATACAGGCAAGTATAAAGCACAAACAGATCATGACAACAGGAAATAGACAAAGGCAGGATTTTACAGGGACTTTTACAGCAACAACCAGAAACTTTGAATGTCCTAAAGTCTGTTTTTGGTGTGACTAGAAAAAAAAAACAAAAAAAAACAAGTCTAGTTCTTAGAACATGGTGTTAAAAATGGGGGGAAGGCCAACAACAATACCTTTTAGAGCAGGTAAATGGTTAAAAAAATGTCCATCACAATCTTAGCAGAGAAATGTTCAGCACATGTTTTATCCAAACCAACCAGATATTAGGCAGTGAAACAAATTAGGATTACAGATTAGGTTTAAGTTTGGTTTTATAATAAACAGTCTATTTAAAATGATTTATTCCCAATTATTCTTTATCTTAAAATAATGATCACATATCAGTGGTTTTATTGCAGTTTTATTGTAAGGTTATAATGATTTTTAAAATAGTTATTCACTATATATTTTTATTACAGCGATTAATAGACTTTTTTTTATCAGTTGTTTGAAATAAATCTAGATTTTATTTATTTATTTTTCTCTTAAAGTTTTTTTTTGCTCTAATGGCCTTTATTGAGAGTGACCTGACAGGAAAGTGGTTTGTGAGAGAAGGGGAAGACATGGTGCAAAGGTCAACAGACCGGGACAGCCACGTCGAGGAGGCCTTCATACATGGGTCACGTGCTTTACCCCTGAACCATCGCTGCACCCCCCCCAATTCTTTCTCTCTCTCTCTTTTCTTTTTACTTAATTCAGTACTTACTCTTTTGAAATAATCATTTGTGTGTTTAAGCATTATTCTCAAGATTTTATATGCTTCTTGAAATTTTTATGTCTACCTCAAGCCTTCAAATCAATATCACCTTTGTCAACAACACATTTTGGTACGTTTAACCAAATTTACCTCGTTGGATTTTTTCATCGTCTTCTGTTTTTAGCTTCTTCTTTACTTTTTTATGTAAAGAAGATTTATTGAACTGACTTTTAGTATCAGCTGCTTTTCATTCAATATTAAACCTAACATTAAATAAGGCTTTGCTTTTATAACTGCCTTTTCATACAAACAACTGTGAACCTCGATATATTTTGGTAAATCCATACAAGAAAAGAGGCATATCTTTGAAAGTTAATTATTTGTGAATTAAACCAAATTAATTGAAATTGGGGCTTCTAAATGCAGACCTGTTCATACACTCCACCTATAGGCAAAACAGGAAATTGCTTGTTGAATTTTGAAAATTAGGTCACCCAGTGCTTGTGTGTAAAAGAGCAGAAGTTGTCCTGTCTTTTGTACTTTGTGTAGCAATATTTCAACACTTGCCTAGCTATTGTGAATAAATCAGGCAAAATTGGAGGGTAAAAATTACATACCAACAACAGTCACACGCAACGACGTCCTTTGCTGAACTTCAGAGCACATACTCTAAATGCCAATTATCTTGTTACACCTGAGCGAGAACAGCCCTGGAGACATTTGCACCTTCAATATTCACCCCTAAGAGCATTCACATATATGTTTGCATGCTGAGGAATGGATTTTTTTTTTTTTTAAAGTTCATATTTCACAAAAACTAGAACAAATGCCTGTGGGCTTAAATATAGGTTTAATTCTTTAAAAGACGGCATGTACTTGCAGGAACATACCGTTGTGCTTAGAGTTCAACTTTTCCCTGAATAGAACGTTTACATAAATCTGAGAATATTGTGTATCACTTTCAAAAATTTGATTAATATGTGGACAATTTGGAAAGAAAGCAAGAAAAAGCGATCCCTTAAAGCAGCCTGAGTCAAGACTTTAACTTCCTTCTTCTACAGGGGAGAAACCAGGCAGAAATCAAATATAATTTAAAGGTGAAGGAACTAATTTAGGAGTCATACATGTGGTACATAAGAAGCCTAAGTCATGTTGTGAGGGAAATTTTTTTCCTGTTGTGCACAAGTGGGTGTGTGTTTGAGCATGTCTGCAAATATTGTCTTTCTAGGTCAGTAAAGCTACTGTGTACTCAACCCCAACCCACTCAGCAAACACTTCCTGCCTCTCCTCTCCACACTTGGACTCCAGCTCTTCTCCATTCGCTCTCCAAGCAACCACTCATGTCACTACCATATTTATCTAAACCACCCCCTGCCCCCCATCTTCTTGCTCTTCTTCTTCTCTCCTCCTCTATGAATGATATAAAACAAACATGACTGAAGGGGAAAATATTGCGGCTTGGAGGCCTTGGCTACCGACTCAACCACACACACACATTTCTACATGATCACGGCAGAACACAAAACTTTCTGCAAGCTCAACAAAACACACACACTAAATCACTAAAGGGCTAAATTATTACAGACACGCACACATGCTCTAATGGCAGCAGGCTGGAGATGATGAGATCACCAGAGAGACCAGAAACCTCCAGACAACGGCTTTGTCCAAGAACACACTGCAGCAGCAGCACACACACACACACACACACACACACACACACACACACACACACACACACACACACACACACACTGAAAGCCATGATTCCCCTGCTCCTCACTCTGACTTTTCCTTTACTTTAAAACCTATTTTTTCCTATTCCCGTCAGCATCATCTCATGTCAGTGCTCTGCTGTTTTATCTCGTGACTGTCACTTTGAAGCCAGATTACCAAACTTCAACTCTGCATCTTACAGCAATATTGCCTCATCTCCTGCAGACCTGGAACATGAAGCGCACATTGAAACCTAACTCAAACTTTACTGTTGACATTATAATTAGTCCTTAGACAGGATCCTAATTGCCTTACTCATCCAGGTGGTGAGCTAATATTCCAATGGTTTACTTTTTGAGAGCTTATAAGTGCACACTTCCTGCCTATTGGCCTTTGTTGCTTCAGAATTGCTCTCTGTGAAGCTCTCTCAATCCCAAGTGTAACCATATCAGGCATCTGGTCAGAATGAGGTTCTCATGGCATGATAACCATAGGGAAAAATATCACAGTTTCATGGTAGCTCTTTACATAAAAATGGTCTTAAGACATAGATTTGTTCTTTGTCTCACAAAACACAAAGCGCTATAAAGACTCTCTGAGCAATCTCTGGTGGTTAAAAAAATAATCAGTCAAGCCAAGAGTATCCCGCACACATCTGAGCATTCAGAAATAAAATTAACTGGGCATTGTGGAACCAAAGGTGGCATGGAGTGAAACTTTACAGGGTAGATCGAGAGTGTTACACCATAAAAGGGGTGCCAGACATCTCAACATCACTTCAAGATCTGAGACATTTCTGGTTCATGCTTGATTTTGTTTATAGTTGGCACATGTGGGAAGGAAACCTGTCCAAGTTCTCTTGCAACTCATGACTGTGCAAAGGATAATAAACAAAATATAATGTAATGACTTGATGAATGAATTGATGTGGTTTGTCCTTACTGTTAGAGGAAAGAGTCAAGGTTGATGTAAAGGAAAAGATTAATTTTAGGTGTTGGAGCATGAAAGCAAATATTTTATGAACCAGATGCACCCTGAGTGTTGGGGCATGAGAACGTTGGGGCATGAGAACGTTGGGGCATCAGAGCTTTGGGGTCCGAGAATTTTTGGGGCATCAGAGCTTTGGGGCATCAGAACATTGGGGCCTGAGAACAGTGCCTGTGGCCAGATACGTCTTTACTTTTTATTCTAAAGGGTAAAATTCAAGAGTGGCATGCAGCGCTTTATTAGTTTTTTTCTAGCATAGCCGCTTTTAAAGAAACTATTCTTGGCTAAAGTCTTGTCATCTGTCCAGGTGCACTTCAGTCCGACTTGTCCAGTGAACCTTATGGTGAGAAATGATGTGTGATACTCTGCACCACTGAGGTCCCGAAAGGTTTCTGCTGGAGGTTAAGGCAGCTGGATGGTTGGTCACTTAGCCAGGAAGCTGGCTCAACGCTACACAAGTCAGCTGGTCGGGGCTGTGACTACCTTGCTAAGTAGGTCAGAGGCAAAACAGTGGCGGGTTGACTTCATAAAGTGTAGCAGTGCTAGGTTGCTGTATGCTGCTTAAGAAAACCCTGGTCACACAAACATTTTCCATTTTTTCATTAAGCGGACTGAAACTAGAAACTACTTGATGGAACATTTTAGTGGCTTTACCTGCAACATTCAAAAACATAGGTACTTGCCAACGTTCCCATAGGAGTGATAGCTAGCGCTCCATTAGTTTGCACATTGCACTAAATATTGAATCACAACTATTGTTGAAAATTCATTAGTAGGAAAATTCTAAATGCAAAGGACTGATTAGATACAATATTAAGTTGAGTATCATATTCAAAGAATCATGCATTCACACTTGGACATCCAAATATCCAAATAATAAATTTGGGCAGTCTGATGATGATTATCTGCCCCTCATGCACATCATATATTCTTGGTGCCAGACATGCTAAACCGTATAGAAAATTGCGGGGATATTATAACGATGGGGGGGAAAAAAGAAAAAGAGCCAACAAAATGTGGGTTTATCATAATCATTATCATCTCAACATTCAGCAACAGGATCACCATTAAATGCGTTCCTGATAACGTGTTGCCCTGCTCTAGACCATAAATATATGTTTTCTGTGATCAGAAATTTTTCCGTATTTGCCTTTCTTTTTAGTGAGGAGTTAAATGGACTGAATTAATATGCTGCTTTTCCACTCAAAACACTTTTACACTGAAGCCATAATCACCAAGCCACATACCTGAATACCCATGCATTCATACAATGATACACAGCTCATTGAGCATCTTGAGGTGAAGTGTCTTGCCTGAGATTATGCTGACATGTGGTGCAGGAGGAAGCTTTAAATCGAACCTGCTATTTTTTTAAATGCAAGATGACTACTCTTCCCTCAAATGCTGAAACTTTTTACAGTCAAGTAGAGGTGTGTAGACATAGCTGGGGCTGGGGCAACACTTTTTAAACAGGTTTTGAAACTGGTAACTGGATCATACCAAACCATCTTTCTCCCTAATTTCAGCCAGTCATTACACCTCTGGTTCCTTGACTTCACAAATAACATGAGCTTTGACTCCTCGCAGTTTGAGGCCCCACTGCAGTCTTATTTTGGCTTCCCATTCCCTCATTTGGACTGCCTAGCCCCTTCTCCCTGAAAACACACACATATGCATGAACACATGTACAGATCCTCTCTGCTCCTCTCCAGCAGACTGTGAGGCTACAGGCCTGCAGACCTCAGGGGGGGAAGCCAGAGGAGGCCATCAGCAGGGGAGAGGAAACAGGATCCATCGTCTTGCACGCACATCCACACACAAAAACGTGGATGCGCACGCATTTAAAGAAACAACCAGAGCTGTCAAGCACCGACAAAGGCGAACACGCGTGCACACACCTCAAGTTGAGCTTGTCCAAGAGAGTGCCGTTTTTGAGGCTTTCCAGACAACTGAGGACAGAGGGAAGGGTAGAGGAGGAACAGAGAGAGAAGCGGAAGCCCTCAGAGTTCAGGCCGACTGTTATTATTTCCACACTCCGTGATGGGTCGGGGGGTGTGAAGGAGAGCAGGAGGAGGAAGATCAGGAGCGCGAAGCCAAATGGGGGGTGCTGCTGCAGGGGGCCTGCGGTTTCCTGTCTGACTCCCTCCCCTCCACCACATACTGCACCTCCCTGCCCCAAGAATGAGAGGGAACAGGGGGGAACAGGGCAAAAAAAAAAAAAAGGAAAAAAAAAACCCAGCCGCTGTAACCAAACTATGTCAAAATGGAAGTGGAAACAACAAGACTGAGACAGAAAATGAGGTGGGTTTCAACCAAAATATGACAAAACTTCACCAAACCTCAGACACGGGGAGGGGGGTAGGCGATGGGTTAGTTGTATTGGCTCAATCCATTGGTTGAAACACACAATCATAAGTGTGTGTGTGCTTCAGCATGACATAAACGTGTGTGTGTGTGTGTGTGTGTGTGTGTGTGTGTGTGTGTGTGTGTGTGTGTGTGTGTGTGTGCTGGCACGCATGGGATTGTGTAACTACTTACAGCTTTTTAAGTTTATGGCTGTCTGAAGAGCACAGTGTCCTTTTCCCGTAAGTTCCCACTGAGAAACACCAACCCCTCAGCATCCAGGAGTTTAATGTTTAGCCTTAATGTTCCCTAGGACATGGCCTTTGAGCAGCGTATGTGTGTGTGTGTGTGTGTGTGTGTGTGTGTGTGTGTGTGTGTGTGTGTATGTGTGTGTGTGTGTGTGTGTGTGTGTGTGTGTGTGTGTGTGTGTATACACACAGTCTAGCGTTAGCGCATTTTGTTCCACCAGATAACATCAGCATGTTGATTCAGGAAAGGAGGCGTTGGGATGGGTGGAGTATTTAGGGCGTGTGGGTGTGTGTGCTGCCTGCATTTCTAACAACTAAATTAGAAATCAATAAAGAAGGCCAGAAGAGTTTTCTCTTTGTGTTTCCTGGCTGAGATAAAAAGAATAAAATACAGAAAAAGAAGCTGAGAAAGAGAAGAGATGTTGCCTTCGTTACACCCGTTCTACCCCCAACATCCTTCTCTTCCCCCTTCTTTCTCCCTCCCTTCTTTCTCTCTCCAGGCTCTAAACAGGATAAAGGCTTCATATGCCAAGTGGAATGTGTGACGCAAGCCCAGGCCTTGAAACAAAGCACAGGAAACAGGGAGAGACAGAGAAACACATGCACGCACACACACACACACACACACACACACACACACACACACACACACACACACCAACTGGGGAGGAGATGCAGATTGTGAAAGATCTAATTAAACTAAAGGAATGTTCAGGTGTGACAGAGTTACACACAGTCTTGTTAGTATTGTCACACCACAGCTCATCTTAATACTTCTCAATCATTAAGTTTGCTTTAATTACTGAGAATTAGCAGACAAACTTAATTAACATAGCTGATATAATTAACAGCTCTATTAAGCAAAAATGTCAAAAATCAAAAGATACCTGTTACTCAAAAGCAAATTTTACATTTTACTCTTGCTTTTCATTTTAACGATTCACCTTCTTATGATTATTTGATCTTAGATAAAATAATACACCTAAATACACCTAAAAGGACATCTATTATGAGTTTTCATTATGTTCAGTCACTTAAGACAACAAAATTTGTCAAAAATTTAATGAACACTGAATTTCTTAATATACTAAACAATAAAATTAAAACAGATTTTTTAAAATCCCAAACAGTAAATTCATGTTAATTTTATGTTAAGAAGAAAAAACGTGTTCTGCTGTAATCAGCAACAGAATCCTTTATATTGGACTATTTCTAAATATGTCTCACAGTTTAATTTCACCCTTTATAATAAAAACCATTAGGATCCCAAATCTGGTCAAGGATTAATTAAGTACAACTGCAACAAAAGTTGTGCTGCCTTGATTAGCAACACATGCATTTTTTATTGGACTATTTAATTGAACTGCTAAAAATATATATTTCTCTTAAGAATTTATTTTTGCATATAGCGCAACCCCTCCAATATAAAGTATTATGATGTTTAATTATATTATAGACTGATGTACAAAAATAGCTTTGCCTTGCTATGCAATAACATCAATTCATTGTTTGTATTTTTTTATCTCAGTTATTTTGTCATATTATATAGGGAATAAAAAACACCATCCTCATTTTATATATATATATATATATATATATATATATATATATATATATATATATATATATATATATATATATATATATATATGACCCCCAAAACAATATAAAAAATTATAAAAAATATACATGTCATTTTAAATAAGATTTAGTGTGTAATTAATTAGTCAATAACCATAAAGTTATACAGAAGCCGGTTGAACAAACTGAAATAAAGCGACTGCTGCAGATTATAATCACATTTTTCCTCATTTTAATCAGTTTGTTTCTACAGCCACATGTTATTGTGCTTTTATGAAACAGACTTACTTCTCCGCTCAGCCTCACGGTCTGTTCCTGCTAGAGAGAGACGGTACTTTCACAGCTGCCTTGCTGAACGGCAACAAGCTGACCCCTCAGTGGAGGAACTCAATTAGGCAACTCCGGAGAAAAAGTGACGCTCGGCTCCCCGCGGTGTCACTGACATCAGGCTCGGAGAAAAACTGATCGATGGCTCCACAACACTGGCAAAGTTACGAAAGTCCTCTTTCTCTGCGTGTAGCTGTGACAACTGCGCTGCTGAGTGAGTGAGCCGCTCCGGTTAAGCTGCCGTCATATGATCCTGTTTGTTCGCCTCAAGGGGTCGGGCGTTTGGGCGGGACCAGGGCGGGGTGGCCTGGACCAGTGCGTGCATCTGCGTGCGTGTTTCACACTATGGCTGTGTTAACGTTCAGTCATCATGCGGCGTTTTTGTGGAGATACCAACAAACTGGGTGATGCATTAGAACCTGAACATATAGAGAGATGAGCGCTATCATGAAATTAAAGTCAACAAAGTCGCTCTTGAAGATAAATAATTTGTTTTGAAATGTGTAGATACTGTAGTATTACCATATTAACACAATATTAACATCATTTTATTGTTTTTACATTTTTCTGTATTGCGTTAAGAAAATTATAATTCTTTTGTAAAAATGTCTAACGTAATATTTTATTTTGTATTTTTCATCATATATTGTAATTTAATTTGCCAAAAATAGAAATTACCATAATCAGTAAAATGTTAAATGGTTGAAACCTGATAATTTCATAGGTCACAAAGAAGGGCACATGCTCCTTTTTCCTCACACACTCTCAGATTAAATCAGACCAGTTCATTTGTTTTGAGCCAGTTAGGATTACTTGAGTTATATCTATTTGCTAAATACTAAAACCATACCTACTAAGATGTATAGGGGTGGCAGCATTATGCTGTGTAGCCTCTGGCAGGAGGGACTGGTGCACTTCAAAAATAGATGGCCTCATGAGGAAAGAACATTATAGTCCCAGCAATGCATTCCAGAACATTAACCAGGAGGTTAAAGCTGGGGCACAGATGGATTCTTCCAGATGGACAATAACTCTAAAAATATCACCAAACTGGTCACAAAGTGGCTTAAGAAGAACAGAGTCAATCCTTTGGAATGGTCATCACAAAACCCTGATCTCAGTCGAAGTTTGTGGGCAGAGCATAAATAGTGCATAAGAGCAAGGTTGCCAACGAACCTGATCCAGTTACGGCTGTTCTGTTGGGAGGAATGGGTCAAAATTTCAGCAAACTGTTGTGAGCGGCTTGTAAAAACACAACATCTGACCCAAGTCTCAGTTTAAAGACAACTCTACTAAATACTAAGGAAATGTATCTAAGGTTCTGACTTTATAAAGTTTACTTTTTTATAATTTTGATGATCCTATTTGATCTCAAACAGAATATGCTTAGTGTGATGTAAGCAGGAAGAGGATTACTGGGAAGTATGACAAGGAAAAACTTTTACAAAGAACTATGATACTATTTAAAGGAATGCCAGAAACATGTCCGCCAGGTAAAAAGTTGAAATTGGATAGCTTGATTTTACACAGAAAATAATTCTGTCCGTGTGACAGGAAGTACACTGCTCTGTTACAGGACAGGACATGGTTGTAACTACTGATCTTTATCTGTTACAGAAGATGAGGCAATAACAAAGCATCAGGCCACATTCATCCAGCTGTACCTAGTTGGTGCTGGTGCCTGTTTCCAGCACTCATTGGGTGAGAGGCGGAAACATACATGTACCACCAGGCTACATGTATGTTTAAATAATATCTTTATCGCTGCACAGCACAAAAGTTGATGACATGTAAAATGAAAGTATTTTTGCTTCTAGTGAACTAGTTGAACGCACAGCTTTCGCACGGATATGTACATGAGCTGCTTCGTCACATACCTGACAAGTTAGCATCTACTCAAGATATTTTTACTACCTGAAAAGCACAAACAACCTTAACATAGAAATCCGTTGGGCGATATTATTATTATGTTTTTTTTAATTAATCTCCCTCTTTTGCTAGCAATTCAACAAGCTGAAGAAAAATTTTTCAAGAATTAAAGTATGTCAAAAAAACCAGAATAAAGCTAGATTTCTTTGATAACATATTTGAGGCGACAGAGAGTGTGTTCGTCTATGATTGTTTTTTGAAGTTAAGAGTTAAAAGTCAAGTGAAATAAAAACTGGCAATCATCAGGTTTATAAGGAACAGATCCTTATAGTCCTGTCACTGTTTCTTTCTTTAGTGTTCAGATGAAGCCTCAATAGCTGCTCAGGGCCAGCCCTAGCCACTTTGGGGCCCTAGATGAGAGTTTGTGCCCCCCTCATTCAACCAATTTACATACTCATGCACTCAACCCAACGGTTTAATTTTTTTTTTTTTTTTTTTTTTTTAGAAAAAAAATTATCACCAACACACAAATTATCTAAACCAAAAATATACAAAAACGTCTGACCTGATCACTTAGACTATATGGCCAGTTAGAAGGGGGGGTTATTGGTGCGCTCTTTATTACTGATGCATTGATGAGCTCCTGGAAGGAGGAGGCAACAGCCGCAGAGCTTGATGCAGCAACTGGACCACTCAATAATGCATCTAATTAGAAAAAGAAGAGTATGATTCCAGAAATAAAAGTTAAAACGTAAGAAGTGTGTCATCTGTACTGTACATATAAAATACACAATGAGTTTTCTGAGATGCATTTTAAAATCAGATTGAAATTATCACAGTGAAATGTAGAATTCAATAAAGCAATACACTTCAATAGTATGAGAATGCAGTACTGATGCTAAGTTGACCATAATGTGCACTGTTTTGTAATGAGCTAGCACAGTTGACTTGTTTTTGCTAGTTTACAGTTTTTCTTGATTGCTCTGACCTTTTTAAAAAACCTGGGATCCACTCAGTTTTCATCATCACTGTCTCAATATAGTGATATTTAAAATTTGCAATAAAAAAAAAACTGGGGGTGGGGAGGGCTAAGCAAAGTATCATTATTTTTAGATGTAGTATTTAGTATTTTTCGTTATGCAGCTAAATTAGTGCAGAAATTTTCATGTTAGGGAATTGTATTGTCACCTATTAGTTTAAGGGTTTTTAAAAAAACAAACAAACAAAAAAAACAAACAGTAACAGTTACTTTTCTTCTTGCCCCTTTTTGTGGCACCCCCTAGACTTCCAGGGCCCTTAGCATTTGCTTATATTGCTTAAACCACAGGCTGGCCCTGTACCTGCTGTATTACTGTAACTTATTAAGTAAGCTGGAAAGATGGGGAATCTGAGGGGTATCAATGTCTTGGTTTGAAAATATTTCAAAAATAGATTTTTCTATGTTGCAACAGACAATAAAGATTTATATTTAGTAGGCTTTTCATATGGAGTCCCCCAAGGTTCAGTACTCGGAATTGAGTTATTTCTTTATATGTTATCTGTAAAGTTATTTACATATATTTGCAAACAAATTTCTGCAGTTTTCAATAATTGCAGATGACACAAATGTATTTTGTTGTGGAAAGCTACATTTATTGCAGATAATAGAAGAAGTAAATAGTATGGGTGATGTTATTAAATTGATCCTAAATCTAACTAAAAGTGTCTAAAATAGCATTTATTGTCTTAATTATTATTAATTTTTATTAATAATAATTAAGACAAGAAAAATAATTAATAATAATTAATTAACTTGTCTTATTTTGAAATTCTATATATCTAAATTAACTTTTTTTTACATTTTCATTTAGACTGTTGGAACTTATTTTGTCTTCTATTTTCCCCTATTTATTTCCTTTTAGAAATATAAACAACATTTTTTTCAAAAGTCCTAAAAGTCTGAGTAACATTGGGAGTGGCCTAATTGTGTTCACAAATAAACAAAAAAGTACAGCTAGCATGAATATATGAAAGGTTTCTTTCATCACAAAACCTGGAAAATGTTTCCAATTAATTTTCTTTTTTGTTGTTTTTGGCAAAGAGCCACTATAAACTGTGATTGAACAATGCTCTTATTTTGTTTGACAGCAGGAAAAGAAAATAGGAAAGTTACTGGAATACATACCTTTTGTCCATTTAATTAAACTGTTTTGAAATTTTCAAACTCTAAAAGGAGATCATTCCAGTTTAATCAAAAACTACACTTAAGTCGCACATTTTCACTTTTTTTTATTACAAACAGAAATGTAAATGTTTCCCTGGTTTACAGAAACGCTCAGACAGAATTTTGGGCAAAAAACTGGATTAAGAAGTCTCGTTTGGCGAGTTAAGGCATACAATAAGCCCTGTGACATCATCAAGTGCTCCCCCTTCATGCTCACCTGGCCTGTGCATCGAGGCATGGCAGTAAAGGTGGCAGCTGCTGTTCAAGCAAAGCTCAATGTTGAAACAGGCTGGTGTTATTTCTGGATGACTTCTTCAGTAACAGATGTATGACTTTCAAAAAGACCCATCTGTAACACTTCAGCCAACCTCGGTGAAGTATGGAAGACTGGGTGTGGTGATGTTTTTCAGTGTGTTTGGCTTCACTGGTCCTGCAGACTGAATAATGGACAAGTTATTTGTCTGAGAGAAAAACCTAAAACAACAAATTCTTCATGTTTTCTTGTTATATCTTTTACTATATGTTTTGAGAACATTATGAAATGCAAAGTAAGTTTTCTAATTTTTAAATTTAGTTTCTTTTTTAAATTTCCTGAAATGAAAACATCGCAGTTACGCCAATGCACTTCCTTGTTTGAAAAAGGGGACAAACAAAACTGCATTTTACCGCAATTACCTTTTCAGTCAGGAAAAAAAAAAGCAGAGACAAAAGCTTGATTTCTAATCAAACCTTACTTCTAAATGCAGCTTTCTATGTCTGTGATCAAATATCAAACAAACATAAGAACTGGATTTCAAATGTATTACAAAAGAATTGTTACATTTTTACATTTTGTCACATGACAGCAACAAGCTTTAGAATATTTCATTGGAATTTTATGTGACAGACCAACACAAAGTATTGTGTAATTTTGGAATGGGAGAAAAATGATATGGGGCTTTGATTTTTGATTTATAAAAAAAAATCTAAAAAGTGTTTGCATTTATGTCCACCCGCCTTACTCTGATACTCCAAGTAAAATCAAATCCAACCTCTTGCCTTCAGAACTCACCTAATCAGTACAGTAAATAGTTTCTGTGTGTAATTAAATTTCAGTATGAATTCAGTTGTTTTGTGAAGGTCTGCGATGTTTTTCCGAAAAGAAACAGTGTCCTAAAGACTAGGGAAGCCTGACAAATCAGGGAGAAAGCTGTGGGGAAATTTAAAGTAGGATTAGGATATAAAACAGTATTCTAAGATTTGAAAATCTTACAGCGCTCTGATCAATCCACCATCTGATTGTGGATGATCAGATGGTGGATTGATCATCCACCATCAATGATCAATGGTGATCATCATCAGTGATCACCATTGATCATTGATGATGATCATTGATCATCATCATTGATGATCATTGATCATCAATGATGATGATCAATGATCATCATCATTGATGATCATTGATCATTGATGATGATCATTGATCATCATCATTGATCATCATTGATGATAATTGATCATTGATCATCATCATTGATGATCATTGATCATCAATGATGATGATCAATGATCATCATCATTGATGATCATTGATCATTGATGATGATCATTGATCATCATCATTGATGATCAATGATCATCATCAATGATGATCATGAGAAGAGTTTGGCGCAACTGGAAACCTACCAAGATATGGCAGTTTACCTCAGCTGACAGATATGACAAAGAGAGAAAGCACTAATTAGACATGCAGCCAAGGGGTCTATGGCAACCCTGGAAGAGCTGAAGCAATACACAACTCAGGCAGGTAAATTTGTTGACAAGACAGCTATTAGTTTTACATTTCACAAATCTATCCCTATGGAAGAGTAGCAAGAGAAAAGATGTTGTTGTAAGAAAACCAGAAGAGGTTCAGTTGGGAGTCTACCAGGAACCATGTTGGGGCCAAAATCGAACTTTCTGCCAGAAAGTTTCCAGCCTGCATGTAAAATGTTATGTGTGCTAGCCATAGAAATCCCCAGTGTGAAACATGATGGTGACAGCATCATGCTGAGGGAATGCTTTCCAGGCTGGACAAGGAAGCTGGTTCGAGTTGATGAGGAGATGAATTGAGCTAAATACAAGGCAATACTGGAAGAAAGCCTGTTAGAAGCTGTAAAAGACTTGAGACTTGGGCAGAGGTCCACCCTCCAGCAGGACAACAACCCCACACACATCAGAGCATGTTCATGTATTAGATTAGAATGGACCAGTCAAAGTCCAGAGTCAAAGTCCAGACCTTAATCTGATTAAAAATCTGTGTCAAATGAACCATTTTTCATATCAAACAAAAAAGTTTTTAGAGACTGATTTTTGTTTGTTAAAAAAATATTATTTTTCTTCCACTTCAGAATCATGGTCATGGTTGCACAAAAACCCAGTAAAATGCTTTCAAGATTGGAGTTATAATTTGACAAAATGAATAGTTTTGTGGGGCACGCTATTGTATTGCTGTTGTTAAAAATGAATTAAGTAAAAAAAACATTTATCGATGATAAGTACTGAGGTTTTTCACGTCACTTTGGTTTTTGTTTTACTCCATGGCTTCATCATCAGTGCTGTAGAAATGAAAGTATGAACTGTAGTGTCCACAGAAATGAGTGTGCACACAAGGCTTCTTGTTATTCAGGTTAAAAGTTTTGCATGACTGACTACACATATTCTCTATTGTTTTAAGTTAATATGCAGAAACATCTACATTGCAAGTATAATCATAAAATGTCACCTACATTTAATAGCAAAAATTAAATTAAAAGTAAAAATATATATAATATGGCAGGAAATCTAAGTATTTTCCTGTAATGTTTTCTTTGAAGTTGTAAATTTTTACCCTGCCTCTGTGGATACGCCCAGAGAACTTAACTTCATTGTTCAAAGTAAAGGACAAGTTCTGCAAACGCCACATTGGCAGCCATTGCCACAAACTGCAGCGGTGACAATCAGAACTACTGTGACACCTACAGCCATATTACCTCTGAATTATATTATATAATGAAATAAATGCGACAAATATGAAACTGTCCCAGGTGCTGTAACTCTAGATTGAACAGTAAGTGATACTTCACATAATCCTATCAATTTATCTGTTCACTAAAGCTGTTAATCTCTGTTAAAGACACATCTGTGACTGGAAACTCATGTCATGTCTCTCAGCTTAATTTAATCAAACAAAACATGTTTTACTTCCAGGTGAAGTCATTTGATGCAATTTTGAGCCACATTTTGAAAATTAAAAACGTGATTCTGGCAGTTCAGAAAACACCCTCCTGGTGTTGCAAACCACCAGTGCAATGCAATACTGCTGCAGAGCTTAGCTAAAGAGGTTTAAGATTAATCACAAAGACTTGTTGTCTTGTCAGTTGTGTGACTGTATGTTTGTTTTAATTGGACCCATTAAACCAGAAGGTAAGGTAAAGACCAGCTCAACACGACACACCAGCCTCAATGATCTCTTAAACCAGCATTAGTTGCATAAATCCACCAAGCATGACTGCAACTCACACATTTTTGCAGGTTTTGTTTGGTGCTCAAAAAATCATAAACCATCTCCTGCAGAGATTAACTTGTGTCACTGTTACATAAGGAAGAAAAAACCCCAGATGATTTCCACAGAACATGAACCATCCATCATCAGCTTGTTTGTTGGTGTCAAATACCTTGTTGGAAATGAGGGCGATTCATTACTCAGGTTTTTTAATTATACTTTATGCATAAAAGTGAGGAATCTCATGACAATGCTGGATGTGTTTAACTTTGCAGTTACTTGATACTTGCCGATTGTTTTCAAGCATATGCGTTATATCATTTTGTTTTCTGTTGAAAGAGTTAACATGGTTGCTCTCTGCAGAAATAAAAAAGGAGCTCTCAGCTCCTTTACGTGACGTGGAATTCTGTAGAACTGTTTTTGTTAGGCGACACCATAACAAGATGACCACATTTAGCTGATTCTTTTTTATTGTAAGTATAATGCGTCAAGAAAATTTTAAAAAATGTAAAAAGGATATACAGGTCCATATCTGAATGTCAAAATCATTAAAAATGAAATATTTTAGATTTTTATAAATTAGAGGTTGTTAGAAACAGAACTTTATTTTCAATGAGTAAAAAAGCTCAGTTCAAAATGAAAATGATCAGTATTCAAAGATACACTGCATCTGTAAGAGATTTTAATATTGTTTAAGGTTTGTTCTAGAGCTAAAAAATATAAACAGAAAAAACAGGGAAAACGTTGTTTATGCAATAATCATAGAAAATGCAGCATGATGATAAATTTCAATTTAAGTTTCAGGACTATTTCTAAAATAACATATTTGGGGTTTGTTATTTAGCAATAATAATAATAATAATAATAATAATAATAATAATAATAATAATAATAATAATAATAATAATGACAATTGTTACAGGCAGGGTAAAAACTTCAGTAATAAAATATAAAAGCTGAGTTGTTTGAATTTTGTCACGCAATGTTACCAGCATGACAGACACTTTTTAAGTGCTGTACTTTTCAAGTGGGATCTGTCCACAGATACTTGAAGCCTTCTAACGAATGACACGACAGCATTTCTGAAATTCTACATGTTACCTAACGTGTTACTACCCACTCCACCTTGTTTCAGTGAATCCAAAACGAAAGCAAAAAACGAGCAGTTTCAGCCTTTGTGGTTACGTATTACATTTGCTGGATCAACTGAGGCAGAAATTCGACTGAAAACAGCCCCACTGTGAGGGTCTGTCTCTGTTGTGCTTAACTGTGATGTAAATAAGGCCAGAATGGATCACGGAGAAAGAAAATGTATGACATCAAAGATGAAAACACAAGATCTTTGCGTGCAAACCTTACAGTCACTATATGTTGTATGTGTCTCACTTTGTTAAACCTTCAATCTGTTTATCATTCATTCACATATTAGACAAAAAAGGAAAAAAAATAAAAAGGTTTTCTCCTGCTTTAACCCATTGCCAGATATGTCTAACATGGGGTGTGTCCAACAGAGAGAGCAGTCTGTAACTAAATCAAAGTAAAAACAGAAATGTGTTGCAAAGACTCAAAGTTGTCTTTGGGTCTTACAGTCAGAGCTGGACTAAGGTACAAGCATACTTTGCTGCTCTGGTTCCCCCTGTTGGACTGGGGTAGTGGAGAGCCTCTGAATTTAAACATAGTAGATTTACAAATGCGCCAAATTATGAAAACAATTCATAATTTTTCATTGTTATACATTGTAATTAGATCAATTAGTAATAACCTTTTTTTTTGACTGTTTGATTGTGAACAAAACTTTAAATTACCCAAGTCTCTCCAACTCTTTTAAGTGCTGAATAATTTTGATAGGCTTAGTGTTAAGTGGACCCCACGTTGAAATTCTGCACAGGCCTCCATACAACCTGGGACTGGCCATGCATATAGAAAACAGGCATCACTACTTTTGAAGCCAAGCATTTGTTTGTTCACATTTATCATGAATACAAATGATCATATCAAATTCAAAAACAAAAAACCAAAAGAAGAAAATCCACTATTTTAGTGTTACAGTGTCAAGCTACACCCTACACACCCTGCTTCAGCTCATCAATAGCCCAGCCTGGAGCCAATAAAGGCTGGAATTTGAACTTCCAGTGAATAATAAGATAGCTCACCCACATAAAAGGAAGCCAGACATGTCACAAGAATTTTTGCAATTGATACAATAGCACTTCTTCCTCATGCCACTTTGTTTTGACAAATTTCATTGCTTAGAGATTTTGAATTGAATGTAAAACTAATTCAAGCTGCAAGAAGCATTGGGTAGCCCTTGCAGATCAGTGTCGTCTTGGCCTTGAGACCCCGGGAGCTCCGGCACCGTCACCCCAACACTGTCGTCAACACTATCACACTGTACCCATACCAGTCCACTAGGTGGAGCATTTGGCGAACCTCCTGAATCGCCTTTGGTACAGTTCAGTTGAGTCCAGCGACAAGATTCTGTGAATGTGAGGTCTCCATATTAAAAGCTGTAGGAGGAGTTCGGTCAGATACACCATCTGTAAAAGAGACAAAATGGCAACTTTGATCAAAAATGGCCAACTTCCTGTGGGGCTTGGACCAGGCTCCAACAGACTTTTTTATAGGTCCTGACACAACACACATGTGCCAAATATTATGATTGTTGGTCAAAGTAGGGCTTGGGGCTGATTTCTTAAAGATTTCTAGGGGGCGTGGTGGAGGGATTAGGCCACGCCCACAAATTATTGGACTGCATTCCTGTTGGCAGGAGGATTAGGATCGATCATAGTGCGTTTAGTGTAGCTTGGCTGAAATATGTAGAATTTAGAGCCAAACGGATGGCAATGGCATGATGTCTGACTTCACCACATGGCCACGCCCTCCACCTAAAACTCTTGGTGCTTTAAAGCAAGTGAGACCAACTTGTTATCTATCTTCTGACACAAGATCATGTTGATTAGGTCAAGGGAGTCAGATATGATGCTTTCCATAAAAAAGTGATTTCCCGTTCTGAGGGGACAACAACATATGATTTTGATAACTTTTACTCCCACACCCCTTAACAGCATACTGATTAAAGATGAAGCTGATAGCTGGAAATCCCTAGGAGGAGTTTGTTGAAATTCAACATGTATGAAAATTCAAAAATGGCAAAATTGACCCTTTGACCCAAAATGGCCGACTTTCTGTTGGGTTTAGGGCATCCCTCCGAGAGACTTTTTTTCTTGTTTTAGGGATACTTATGTCACAAGTTTCAGCTCTCGAGGATTTACCAGTTTGTCTATCTCATGTTAGGGGGCGCTGTAGAGTCGTTTGGCCACGCCCACTTTTGATTCCATTAAAATACTATTTCAGGTAGGGGACAACTTTGGGTGAAGTTTGATGAGTTTTCATATATGTTTAGGCCTCCAAATTAAGATTTCTTATATGTCGAGAATCATAATAAGAAACACTATGATTATAATTGGCCTTCGCAGTGCTTAACTACTCGGGCCCAGTAAAATGTCTGACATTGTCCATTTTATTGAGTTGTTGAGAGAACTGCTTATACCATATTTGACCATGCAAGAAGTGTCAGTTTCAGTCATAATTTGGTGATTTGTTTTGGATCATTATCCTGCTGAAAGACCCAATGATGACCCTTTTTCCCTGGTAGATTCCATTGGATTATTTAAAATCCCCTGACATCACAAAGAGTTCATGATGACGTGCAGTCTAATAAAGTTTTCAAGGCCTGAGGGAGAAAAATAGGCCCACAGTATCTAAACAACTTGGGGAAGCCTCATTTATGATGTCAGGGCTTTGTAAGCTTCTGATTGGAGCCATATCTGTGGATGTATTTTAAGGCAACACATCAAATACATTACTTCCTTGTGTGACATCATAGAAAAATCTAAAGAAATCAGCAGAAAAATGTCAAAAAGAGGATTGTTGACCTGTATAAGTCAGGTTAAGCATTGGGTACAATTTTCAGATGCCAAGTGTTATTTTTGTCTGTTCAACCAACTGTATGCAAATAGAAACAGAATGGGAATGTTCAGCCATCATATGTTTTGGGAAGGAGACGGGTTCTGTGTCCCAGATATTAACATGTTTTGGTGCAAAATATGCAAATCAACCCCAGAACAAAAGCAAAGGACCCTGTGAAAATGAAGCTAAAGCCCAAGTCCTCTACTGACATAGGACAAAATTCTGCTCAGGGAGGAAGGAGCCATTACTCCAAAACAATATAAAAAACAAATTATAGTTTGCAAATTCACTCAGTAACAAAGATTACATTTTTTGGGACATGATTTTTGGGTCTGTTGAAACAAAAATTAAATTCTTTGATTATGACAATCATTGTTACACTTGGAGTAAAATGGAGAACTTTTGAGAATCTGAGAACCTCATCCACCATCCTAGTGAATGGGGTGTTAGCATCATGTTGTGGGGTGTTTTGCTTCAGGATGGACTGGTGTGCTTCAAAATATAGACGGCATCATGACAAAAGAACAATATGTGGAAATATTGAAGTAATGTCTCAAAACATTAGCCAGTAGTTGAAGCTGAAGGACAAATGTATATTTCAAACTGGCAATTGCCATAAGCATATTGCCAAATTAGATTCAAAGGACAACAAAGCAATGGTCTGGAGTGGCCGTCACAAAGCCCTGATCTCAGTCACATAGGAAATGTGTTGGCAGAGCTGAAAATGTGTGTGAGAACAAAGGGGCCGACAAACCTGACTGAGTTACACTAATTCTGTATAGAGGAATGGGCTAGAACTGTAACAAAAATATAGTGAGATGCTTGTGAAAGGATAAATAAAATGTGTGACCCAAGGCATCCAGTTTAAAAGCAATTCTAGCAAATACTAGGAATATATCTTAACTTTTACATTCCCAACTTACTTAAAACAGCAAACATTTATATAGACTAACCTGTATCTTTAATAAAGTAGTGATGATGATGAAGATGTTTTAGTTTGGTTAATGTCAGAAAGAGAGAGAGAAAAAAGTTGTAAACGTAACGTAAGTTATAAAAAGTATGTAAACATCTGGACTTTGAAGTACCAAATGTGTGCCTTTTTGGAATGGGATGCTCTCTTGCCTTTCCAATTTTGAGGAGTGGACCTTTTTCTCATATCACATTTAAACCCCAGTAAACCCAGGTGGTCATGAATTACAAGATAAAGATTACTTGATCGAGTCATTGACTTTGAAAGATAAAATTAAATTTAAAATATCCTTGAGTTGCATTTACACACAGGGACAAAGTTGTTGGTACCCCTCAATTAATGACCGAAAGCCCACAGTGGTCACTGAAAACTGACAAAAGCAATAATAAATCCGAATTTATTTGTTACCCTTTAAATAGACAGACTGACTGATTACAAGCTTGAAGACACCTGCAATGCTAATTAAGGGACATATCTGAGTTTACCATACCATACTATTTTTGTCCTGGCTTGTTTCATTAGTTTAGTTTTTTTAATGGCTCTGTTGGGCCACATTTCAAAAGCAATGTCTGATTTTCATTGGTTAATTTTTAGTTCATTTTTATTTCAAGATATTTCTGTGACCACTGTGGGATTTTTGGTCATTAACAAAGGGGTACCAACAATTTTGTCCACATGTGTATTTCAAAGAAGTGGTATGCAAATAGGGCCACTGGGTACTGCACACGGTGTTAGTGAAATTAGTTTTATGGGAAGAGCTAATAATTGTTAAGTGGAGACTGATGGTAGTTTATAGGTTGAGATTGACTCACATAAGTTGGCTCAGATGTGAAACACTAACTTCTTTAAAGTGCAACTGACATGACAGGCATACTAACACTGGGCTGGCTCCAAGGTAAAGAAAGCTGCAGAAAGGTAAATCACACCCTATGTTGAAAGAAAAACATGCCGTTTTCAAATTGGCTCTGAAGGTGTATCCTGTTTTGTTTTTTTGCATCTGGGAGTGTTCACTTACGCTTTGTTGCTGACCTCAGAGACGATCAGAGAGAAGAATCACTTCAGATCCTGTTGCCTTCTGTCGGAGATGGCTAGATGATCTACCACACAGACAACAAATTGGACCAGCAGAAATATTCTTAAAGATACCAAAATATTGAATTGAAATTTTGAGCTTTATCTCATTTATCCAATTGCAAAATATTAATTTTCTAACGATGTTCCTCATTAGGTAGAATTACTCCGCAAAACAGCTCAGGTATGAGGATGGTGGAGTTAGAGGAGAAAAAAAAAAAAAACAGGGAGGGGAGGAAATTCAGTTCTCTGGAAATCACTAAGTTGTGATGAGACATGATAACCTCATTCCAAAACAGCACCCAGTAGGAGTTCCAGGTGCAGCTGCAAAAGCAAATAAGCAAATTATGCTTTTATACGCAATGAGTGTTTACTGTTTTTCATCAGAGGTTATTTGCTACTGTGGAGTTTCTATTAACCCTTCATGTCCTGATCTCAATTAAAGGTTTTGGAGATTTTCTCTAAAATCTACTTGTCTCCTTTTGATTTTAGGATTTCTTCCCTTGTTATCTAAACCAAACAATAACTGGATGCTGATATTTTATTTTCTTTAGAGATATGTCAGTATCAATCAGCTCATTTCTGCTGATCGTTGCACTCTGCATGCTGGTTAAGATTGTATGTCTTGCTTTGGCGTAAAGTGTGTTGGCCTTCTCTGTTACTGCTTTTAAATGAGTAGCAAAAAGCTTTCTTCTTATCGCTCTCAGACTGCACTGACACTACTATAGGCAGTGCATATTGCAGTTTGTTAGTTAGGAGGTTAGTGCAAGTGTTTATCATTTTTATATGCAGTGCAGTTCAGATCCAGTAGAGACTGAAGAGTATCAGCTGAACTCAAAAAGTTGTAAAATGGGAATTAAGAACTTCCAGTAGGTCTTCAAAGTGTCGCTGGAGTATGTTCTTTCTCTACTTTGTAACTTTTTGTATGCAGAGTCACAGGAAGGAAACAACAGATTACACTGAATCACTGACTTGCACCAGATGGAGTAAATATATTGTAGAACCAGCTTTCACTGCAGTTACAACTGTTGTAGCTTTGGGGGATGTCTCCACCAGCGTTGCACATGTAGAAACTGAAACTTTCTGTCCATTCTTCTTTGCACAATGGCTAAAGCTCTGTGAGAATGGATAGAAAGTAAATTTGTAAATTTTTTGAGTCTTCCAACAGACTCTCAATCAGATTAACAGTTGTACTTTGACTGGGCCATTCTAATGGATATGCTCCATAAAACTTCTTATCAACTCTGACCAGCTTTCCCATGTTGATAAAGAGTTTCACCACAGCATGATGCTGCCATCAGTGTGTTTCACTATGGGGATGGTGTGTTCAGGGTGATGTGCATTGTTAGTTTTCCACTCCAAACAGCTTTTTGCTTGTAGGTCAGAAAGTTTCATTTGGTTTCATCTGAGCAGTGCACCTGCTCCCATAAACGTGCTGTATCCCTACATGGGAATATTAATGGTTTTCTTTCAACCATGGCTTTTTTCTCCCCAATACTCTGCTCTGAAGGCCAGAATTGTGGTGTGCTGGACTAATAGTTTCCAACAGATTCTTTCACCTGAGCTGTGAATCTCTGCAGCTCATCCAGAGTTACCACGGGCTGTTCGACAGCTTTTCTGATTAATGCTCTCTTTGCCTGACCTCTCAGTTCAAGTAGACGGCCATGTCTTGGTAGGTTTGCAGTTTTTTGATTTTCTTCTGAGATGTTCAAAGCTTGGTGTTGTTTTATAAACCAACCTTGTTTTAAACATCTCCAGAGCTTTATACCTGAGCTGTCTGCTGTGTTCCTTGGTCTTCATGATCCTAAAGTTCACTGTTCAAACCTCTCGGACCTTTGCAGAACAGCTGGATTTATTCTGAGATTAAATTACACACATTTGACTCTATTTAGTGATTAGGTGACTTCTGAAAAGAAGCAGTGGACTTTATCTAGAGGTGATAGAGTAAAGGGGGGTTAAAACAAATGCACATCACACTTCTAATACTTTTATTTTTAAGTAAATGTTTAAAATCCATGTATCATTTTCCTTTCCCTTCACAACTATGCACAACTTTGTGTTGGTCTTTCAAATAAAATTACAATAAAATGAACTGAGGTTTGTGATTGTAGTCTGGCAAAATGTGAAAAGATTCAGGTTATATGAATATATTTGCATATTAGTGTATTTAAATCATTTATTTTAGAGCAAAAACATAGGATTCCAGAAAGTATTTCAGCTGTGTGTTTTACTTGAACAATGCCATGCCATGATTAATCATACCAATGGGACCCATCTATCACTTAAAAAAGAATCAATGATTAATATTATTTGGCCTTATGCTTTTTGTTGCAATAAGGTAGGTGGATTCCTGCAGTATGACTAGGAAGAGATTTACGTCCTGTCAGCTAGTTTAATTAAAGGACAACACAATAGGCAAATAGGTGTTGCCTGTGGAGAGGACAGGTGTGTTCAAGCAGAAGCCAAACAGCAAAGATAAACCCCAGTTATCACTTCATTGTGACCTGCACTCACAGGCTGGGATGCAGACACAGTTACATGAGTGTGCCTCACAGCCCTGCTTGCAGACTGTCATGTGTGACATGGCTCCTTTTGTAGGGAGTAAAAATCATACACTAAGACCAAATAACAACTATCTTCGTTCTTCATCTTTGGTCGAAATAAATCCACTGAGACCGGTTGTGTTAAGTCTCCCATCTCAGAATAATGACATAAATTGTGACATGCAGACTGTAGACACAACTGTTTTTTTTTTTAAACTTATGTTTGATCTGAAACTGATAACGATGATTGAGGTGAATTATAAACACTGGTCTGTATTGATACAACCTGTTTCCCAGCAACCAACACAAAGAAGAAAGGCCTGGAGCACAGGTGAAGAAGCTCAGATGAGATACCTGTAAATGCTTGTGTAAATGTCATTAAACAGGCTGCAGGGAAGAGAGACAGTGGCGAGAGAACACAATGCCTTTTCTTCTCTGACGGCTGAGTCGCAGATGTGTGAAAAATCAGCTCCTACTGAGATGCATGAGAAACCATGATCTGAGTCCTTTAAAATCTTCGTCTTCCAAGATCACATTACATAAATACTGTGCACATGTTTACTGGCATGACAGCACCTGACTGCAAGCCAGCTCTCTGTTTCTATATTCAGTGCAGGCTTCTCTGGTGTCTCCAGAGTTGTCATTCTAGAGACAGAGAAAGGTGTATCTGTCTTTTGTTTTTTATTTGCTGCGGGGCTTGCCTCTAGGTGATAATCAAATTAACAAACTAAAGCAACAATGAAGTCAGCCTGAAGGAAAGTCAATCAATCCAGATTGTTGAGTAAAATTGACTCACACGGGTGTCTGTTTATACCTGATCTGTTTTGCGGTGGTTGTCAAATAACAGAAAAAATGATTGATGTTGACAGCAGACATTATGGGTGGAGTCAGGACAGATCTACTGTTTCTGGCAAAACTGTTCTGAAAGCTATCTACATTTGACAGACAAATGTAGCTGGTGCAGGTCAGGATACAGGGCTCTACTGACTTCTGTTAAAACAGCTGCGTACAGAGCTCATGTTAGACTCGTAAATGAAATATCTAATTTTACATCACGTGTACAGTGTCTTGTATTAGTATTCTTACATCTTGAACTTTTCTTTGTCACGTTACAGCAACAAACGTCACTATATTTTATTGGGATTTAATATGACAGACCGACAAAAAGCTGTGCACAATTGCAAAGTGAAGGGAAAATTATACATAGTTCAAAACGTTTTACAAATAAAAATATTTAAGGGCTACCTGCATATCTATATGGACCTCTTTACTCTGATATGCCTAAATTGCTACCAGCTTCTTTCAGCACTCTCCTCCTAATTATTAAAGAGTAACCACATGTGTATAATTTAATCTTAAGAAGATGTCTAGCTGTTCTCTGAAGGCCTCGGATGGTTGTTAGTGAACATTAGTGAACAATCTACATCAGGAAAAACCAAGGAGCTCAACAGACAGGTCAGGGAGAAAGTTATGGAGAAGTTTGAAGAGTTTGGTTATTAAAAAAAACCCATCCCAACTTTTGAACATCACACAGACTTCAGAATCAGTTATCCTTAAAATGGAAAAGCAGCCGTCCAACAAAGTGAACAGCCAGGGGAAGGAGAGCATTGAACAGAGAAGATGCCTCGAGGTCCATTGCATGTCTGAAGAGCCACTGAAAGCCACCATTCAGGTAGGGGAATAAGTTGACAAGACAACTATTACTTGTAGTACTCCACAAATCTAATCTTTATGGGCAACAACCATGAATAAAACCACCTATGGGGAAAAAAAAGTAATTGGAAGTTCAGTTTGAATTTTACCACAAGCAAGGGAGGGAACCCAGCAAACATGTGGGAATAGGTCTTCTTGCCAAATGAGCCAAAAAAAAAAAAAAAAAAAAAAAAAAAAAAAATCAACTTGTCGGCTTGCATGCAAGAGCCATAATGTGGAGAATAACACTGAACATCTTTGAACACACCTTCCTGATTGCAAAGCATTGTGGTGGCAGTATTATGCCATGAGAATGCTTTTCTTCAGCTGAAACAGGAAGACTGGTCTGGGAAGAAGGGAAAAGGATTGGAGATAAAAACAAATGCAGATTTTTATTTGTGAAAAACAACATAACCCTTTGAAAAATACACAATTATTATGTACTACGTTTGTTTGTCTATAGCATAAAATCTTGGAAAATGGAAATTTGAGATTGTAACATGACAAAATGTGAACAGGCTCAAGAAGAATGACTAGTGTTGCAACTGTGTGAAGTTTTATATTTTTATGTTTCCTGCCAATCTAAAAACAACCTATTTTCATCTAATTGTGAAAAACCTTCAGTACATTAAGAATGGCCTTTGTCCATGTTCTTGTTCTTGACATACTGTACATATTTTGTATTATTCATATATTTATATTTAATTTATTTCTACTTTCATGCTGAAACAGTTCTGGTCGTTCAGTGTATGATAATAACACACTAAGGGTGTGTTTAAACAACCCACATATTCAAACAAAAACTTCCAGAGACAGGTTAGGAGCAAAAAGGAACAAAATTTGTGTTTAGATTGTTTCTAAAGAGTTTTTAGTACATGGTGAGGCATGTGCATCACAGTGCTTTAAGATTAAATACTTTTTGGTGATGCTGTTACTTCTGCTGAGTCAGAGATGAAGAAGCCTACCGTAGAAATAGGACCATGAATGGGCCACAGGTTGAATCTCTTTTTATGTTAAGTGACCAAATGCTGCGGAGATCATGTAATCCTTTTATTCTAAACAGAAACATAAAAAAAGGATTCCTAAAATAATATATATTAATTATTAACAGTGGTGGTTCTTGACACAGATGGCACCCTGAGCAAGGCCTTCCTCTTGCCCTCATTAACCAATAAAATAAACTACAAAAAAGAATAAAGGTTTCATCTGTCTTTATCTTAAGGTATTTCCAATCAGCCAGTCAAAAACGTTCAAATACAGTACAGAGAACCTAAAAACATTGAAATAGCTCTTTAGTTTAATAGATTCAGAAGCTGTGAATCAGATATAGACCTTAATGACATTACCCTTTAGAGCCATGTAGTGTTTTAGCGTGTATAATGTCCACAACATTATGGAGCTTGCTTACTATTGACTGGACATGCAAATAAACCACAAAGTGCTGTGCCGGCCCACATGGGATATCACCCTGGGCAGTAAGCCATATATATATATAAAAAAAAAAAAACTCAAAGACTATTAAAGTTATAATCAAACTGTCTGTAACATTTATTTACTGTTATTTTCATACATAGATTTTGATAGAAACACACAGTAAACACCCATCTGTATTTTATTGTGCAGCTGATATCAGCTGGTCGAACAGTCAGGCTATCTGCTCTTGCAGCCAGCCTGCAGTCAACTGTTTAACAGACATGCTTGGCTCACCGTAGCTTTAAAACAGGGTTATTTTGCTCACTGCTTTCTATGACCTCATGTGTTTCCAAATAGAATTTTTTTTTTTGTTTCTGGTTGGCGAAGAAAAAGTGCTGGGGCCTTCTACTTGCAGCCAGCTGAATGGCGGGGTGCAGCTAAAGGTAGGGGAGGTGAATTACTGCGTTACTCAGTCCTTCATACAGCCAAAGAAAAATCTTGCCACTTTCTCTGCCCACTCTTTCAAAGAACTTTTAACTTTTAACCATACGATGGAAAGTTTAAGGAGGGGTGAAACCGTAATTGTTTAAAACCTTAAGAATGGCTTCATACTGGTGACAACCCATGTCTAGTTCCTGGCACAAGCCAGCATCAGAGTGAGATGAAACACTTCTGCCAAAGACAAAAAGATTATTAAAGGAATGTTAACATTTTGTAATTCTAGTAAATAGATAAATAAATAGATAATAATAGATAAATAAATAACACATATTGGCATATAAAGTTTATCTAATTGTGTCTTTTTAAATTTAAACAGTCTTGAAAAAGCCTATAAAGTGTTTTTGTTCTCTAAAGGAATTTCATTTCAGACCATATGTGTGGCAGACTGCTGCAATCGGGATTCAAATTATTTTGGATCAATGAGATGCTAAAATTAAAATCAGAGGCTTGGTCTGCACAGCTGCTCTGCATCAACATTTCTTTGCTCTGTTATTTATCCTATTCATTGACCAAAGAGATTACTTAGACTTTGTTTTGGACCCCAATCTGATCAGGATACTTAAAAAAAAAGCATAAATAAACCTGACTTCTGTGCTTTTCAACTGTTAAACAGAACATTGAGGAAATAATTTTTTTTTTTTTTTTTTTTTTTTTTTTTTTTTTTTTACTGTGCTCTTAAACAGTCCTTGACAAAAGTAAGAGTAGGAATCCAGCCAGGTGGCGTGTGCCTTGAAACCACTCCCAGCTCTTCAATGTCTACTGTTCAAGCAGTATGCTTGTTTGACTGTATAACCTTCGATCCTGCTGTTGCTGCCACAAAATAAAACTCACTTTCCTCTCACTCTTTTCTGTCCCTCTGTCGCTCACACACACAAAAACACACAGAACCACACCTGCTATCACTTTAGCACAAACTCCACCTCTACTGCTTTGCATATAAAAAACGATTTTCTCTTTACTGTGTGTGCACTGGGCGTCAGCTGCAAATATGTCTGAATAGACTATGTAAGCTGAAGCAATACACAAGCAGGTTGCAAACTGAAAAATGCTGGTTCAGACAAGCCCAGTGATTGCGTGTGACTTCAGACATTCTATAACTTAACTTTTCAACTTTAAAATCAGAGAATAAGACCCTAAATGTTTTGTTTATGCTATTAAACTTTGCACTTTTTGCATTAAAATAATCTGTTATGCTTGATCTATAAACATATAAATACATAACGGATTTTTCCACGATGCTGCACAGATTATTTATTTATTTATTTATTTATTTATTTATTTATTTTATTAACGTGTCCTGTCCGGCAGTGTGGCAGTCAGAATTGTCGTCTGAATGTCACGGTAAGGCCCAACAGATTTGCTTTCACTTGCGGAGCATTATGGCATTACCATGATGTTCCCCTTGGGATATATATGAAATTTTATTAAAAATTGCTTTGGGTTTGTTACAAATGTAATGGATACAAAGACGAAAAGAAAAAGAAAAAAAGGGGGGAAGGAAGGAGAGAAAGATGGAGGAAAGGTTTAAAGAGAAAAAAGGAGATAGAAGTAGAGGAGAGAAAAAAGCATAGAGATAAAACAAGTCAACACCCTTGAAGTCAGCCTCGAGACCTGCGGAAAGAGAATAAAAACAGAGAATCCACACCAACAAACCACATATGCATATCTAATAATAACAGTTATAACTGCAATAGAAAGTACACAGTACAAGGTAATACAAGATGTATTCAGTGGCAACCGCAGCCCAACTGAGAGTGCATTTAACAAACACCTGAATTTAGACACGTGTGTGTGTGTGTGTGTGTGTGTGTGTGTGTGTGTGTGTGTGTGTGTGTGTGTGTGTGTGTGTGTGTCTATAAGGTTTCTCCCTAAGAGTATTTGATAATATGTGTGGGGGCCCACAGATCCACCCCTCGGGACATGACACGAGGAAGACCGGAGCCACAGACACCCAGTGGCCCCCCAGGCATGGAGCCCCAGGAGCCCCCTGCAGGAACAACCGGAGCCTCCCCTTCCCCCCCCCCCCAAAAAAAAAAAAAAAAAAAAAGGAGACCCAGCCAAGCCAGGGCACCCAGGCCCCAGTAGGCAGCCACCAGGGTGAGCCGGCACGTACCCCGGCACCCAGCCCCAGACACCAAGAGCCACCAACGCACCAGCGGGCAGAGGCACCCTCCCACCTGGGGGGGGAGTGTGACGGTGATAGATAATAACAGATAATATTTCTAATGCGATATCATACTTGAGTTTTGACTTTCTCTGTCGCTCTGCCAACAGCTGATTGCTTTTACTAACCACTGAGGGTTGATAGATGATCCACTCAAGAGTTCAACTCTTCTGACAACAAAATGTTGTCATTTTTAATTTCCTGAACTTTCAACTTTCTGCTAATTTTTTTAGTAACAAAATTGTAAAACTAACAGATCTACTGGGAGGAGCTGCAGTTTGTGCTTCACATCATAAAATACACACATTCTTCATTGATCTAATTTTATGTTTCACAAAACGTGTTTCCTTTTCTCACTTTTAGACACTCATAAAATTCATTTATAGATTTGTAAACATACAAAGCAAGATAAAAAAAGTAACAGCAGTTCGAGCATCATGAAAGGCTGTTCATGGGTTTGTTAGTTTTGAAGCACTTCTGTGTGAATCATTTCTGAACTCATCCAAATGATGTTGGTCTGTAGATTTCCCTTGAATTTCTGTGAAATAAGATGATTTTCAACTTGCCTTCCACATGTTTATTTTAAGAGACTTTTGCAACATGAATTATGGATCCTAAAGCAATTTCCATTTTGCAAAATGGACTGATGAATGGATCATGCTGCAACATGTGTGATGAAAAAAGGTGGGGTGTGAAATTTAGTTCCTCCCCCCCCAACACACACACACACACACACACACACACACACACACACACACACACTAATAAAATTTCTGCTCTGCAGCTGGCCCAGTTCCCAGATTTTTTTCAACTGGCATATCTGTCATAATTTGTCCAAACTTTTCCAAATCATCAACTTTTTCTACACTGGAGGTTCCAAAAATAATAATTAACCCATTTTGGGTTGTGAAACTCTTCAAATGATTGACTGTCATCTATTCTGGTCAATTTTTAGTTCCTTTGTGCCTTCTCACGGAATCTGACGCAACATCAGAGATTAACAAACACAGAAAGAAATTTAAAAAAGGGAAAAATAACCTACATTTCCAAATGTGAGTTTAATTTTCTCCTACAAACTACCAAAACCCAGTCATGACTCCTCCATTAATCCTTGTGTTCGTTCTACTTGCTGCTGCTTAAGAGCTTTAAGACCTACACATGGCTTTGTCATGCATTTTTACAAATTTGGTGAAAATTTGTAAGTAGCACTGCTGACTGTGTTTAGAAAACTGGATAAATCACCCCGCTAAAATCCTTCAGGTGAAGTTAGTGTGAAGATGCCTCCTGGATAGAGCTCATATCTTCCATACATACACCTTCTGCACTGCCTACAGTTTTACAAAGCATTTCAGCAGTTGAGTGAAGGAAGCGCGTCATCCATTTGGCACCTTTCCAAACAGCTTGAAGCAGTCCGTTGCAAACTTACAGTAGAGTTTCATGTTTTCAGGGAGTTATCAGGTAGCCATGTTTTCTGGAATAAGTGATCTCTGGAGTGACTTGTTTGCTTTCTCACATCTTTAGGAAGTGACTCTTAAACCTGAGACATGAAATGCCAGTTTGTCTGATTTTTAGATGTTTTAGACATGCAGTACCCTTCACATTTATTGGCACCCATAATAAAGATGTGCAACAAGCTTTGAAATTAATTCTTCTTGAATGCGGTAAGGTTATCTCTTGCTGAAAAATGTGGGAAAAACTTTAATTTGACTCCCTTTATTTACTGGTAAAAACAAAAAAACAAATTCCACATTACCAAAAACAAACAGTGTTCTCCAGTGATTCCTACTAAATAAACTAAGCTGAAGGTTTTCATTGTAGTCCTCAATTTTTTACAATTAAAGTATTAATAGAAGTTACTTCAAAACTGAAAAGGTAGACGATCATCCCATTCGTGTGTATCTGCGTTGATCGTAAGTCATGAGATGGCTACAAGCAAATGGCAACTCTTCTAAACCTGCCTACAACCACAGTCAGAGCCAGGAGAGTCAGACTGGGGGGGATGTAAAGGATACTGCTTACCCAGGGCCCACAAAAGGAAGAACCTCCCAAAAAAGCCTGAAAAGGAAAAGCTTTGCATTTTTGAAAAAAAAAAAAAATCTATTTAATTATTTGTATGATGAAATTCAACCTGGTTGAATGAAACAGTTGAGAAATTGAATTTTGCATCAACACTGATGAGGAATCTTCCCTAAAGCCTCATATCCCACCTTCAAAAAGATGAAACTGTTTTAGACCACACCTCCACTCATAATTCAACTGGGTGAAATAAAAAGATCCCATCAAGGCAAGCAGAGGAGTGAGAGCCGGGGAAAATATAAGATCCCCCACCAGGCAGATGTCAGCCTCAGATGTCTATGTTAGCGCTTTATTTTGACAACATTACCAGTTTTACTGCCAGTCATTTGACACTGACATTTTTTACTGCGGTAAAAACAGTTCAACTGTTTACTGATATTTTCAGTCCTTGATTGGACGCCATTGGATCTGACCAAAAGATGAGATTTTGTTGGAATAAATACATTAATAAAAACAAAACGACCATAATTGGACTTTTTTTTTTTTTTTTGTAATATGCATTGTTTTTCCTGTTTAGGTCAGTTTGGCTCACCAACACTTTTGCTAATTGGTAAATGTCCGAATGATGAGAGAAAATATTTTGGAGGTATTTTATCCCTTTCTTCAAAGACAAAAATACACAAAGATAACTTTCAAATAGGGTTGGGCAATAAATCGATTTTATTGCTTAATTGAGTTTGCTGTGCATAAATATTTAATTTTTGGAAAATCTGAATTTTTTTTTTTTTTTCACCAATGCACCTCTTAGGCTCCTGTAGTTCAGAGAAATGTCACCCCACCCAGGGTTTACTATGTGGTTTCACAAACACGTTTTACAGCTTGTTTTTAGTTGGACTTTAAATTCAGGTAACTCCCAGCAGAGATGAATGAAATAAAAACAAATTTTTGAAAATATTTTTCTTTCATTTGTAATTTCTTTTTAAGAAAACAAAGGGAGAGAAAAAAAATTGATTAAAATCAGTAATCAGATTTAGTATATAAAATCAGAGATTTTCTTTTCAAGCCATATCGCCAGCTCTACTTCCAGTGTTTTGGGAAATCCCAGATGACGATGTCTTGTTTTTGTAAGCTTCTAATATGTTGATTCACAACATTTGAGTAAAATCGTGGCACAGCTGTGGATGTATTTAAGACAACACCTCACAACACGTTTTTAGGTAAAAAGTGCATCTTGAGATCAGAACAAACCCAGAGATATTGGAAAGATGCTGACTGAAGCTGCTAAGAGATTGTCACAGAGTATCCACAGTAAAACAAGTCCTTTAATAACATGGGCTGAAAGACCACTCAGACAGGAAGAAGCCGTTACTCCGAAACCAACATAAAGATTCTCAAGGACAAATACCTTAATTTTTTGGAGACATGTCCTGTAGTCTGATAAAACTTAATTTATAACCTCGAAGAAAGGTTATAAAATATCTCAAAAAGGTTTTCTCTCTCGTTATTTTGGCATTTAGTGAATAGAAACAGCTTTAGTTTTCCTAACTTACCTAAACAAGAAAGGTTTAATCTGATTTAATTTTAGACAATATTTTTGTGTTTTTATACAGTGGATGCAAATTTCTGGTCTCAGCTACAGTCATATTCCCCCACCTCCTCAGATTTTGCTTTGCATTTTAGCATAACTGGAAGCAGCTGATCCTGATCTAAGTAATCACCTGTCAAATATCTTAACAAATCTTCCAGATATACACGTGTTCTTGTGTCTTTTACTGGTCTGTGGATAGGTCTCTTGCTCCTTTTGTGTTCCTCACTCCTTTTTACTTTCCTTTGCTTGTAAGTTTCTTTTTAAATCAGACTCTATGCTTGCTTTGAATCCAGCTCTACAACTGCCTCAAAACATGACCATGTGATGATGTATTTAATAACCTAAGTGATTCTGCTAATTAGAAGTTATTTTTGAACATCTCATCTTAAAAACATTGATCATGGAAAATGAACTACTTTACATTGTGGACTCTGAATACAGATATGATGTTTTTAAGGAGGTGAAATATGAATGGTTCAGTTGTAATCCACTGAATGAAATGTAGCTCTTCTGAGCAGTGAACTTGCACAGAGTTCAGCCAAGAACTCTGTCGCTTCTTTGCAAAGCAGTATATGAAACTTCAAGCCACAAATCCATTCTGGTGGCATAACCATGGATCAGCCTGCATGTGTCTTTGTGTGTGCATTATTGAGCTTGTATCTGTGTGTGCTTGTGTGTGTGTGTGTGTGTGTGTGTGTGTGTGTGTGTGTGTGTGTGTGTGTGTGTGTGTTTTGGGTGGGGGCCGCATGAATCGTCTCCCCACCCTGAAGGGAGTAGTGCTTCCTCTCCACGGTTCAAAAATAACCAACAGCTTTATTGTTCAAGAAAACCTGCTTGCTGCTTGGCCTCACTTTCTCTCTCCCCTCTCACTTGTGTGCACACAAACACTCTGCCCCCGTCTCCTTTAACAGATCTGAGAAACTGACAAATAGAGTCTTGGTTACACCCTGGCTCTGAGGAAAGGAGGAAGAAAGAGAGAGAGAGAGAGAGAGAGAGAGAGAGAGAGAGAGAGAGAGAGAGAGAGAGAGCAGGGGGTAAAGGGAGGGGTTATGTGGACACTTGATGTGCTGACAGGACAGTGGTGGTCACACCCAAACTTTGGCGCCTGACCTTCTACAACAAACAGAAACACCCTTCCATACACACACACATACACATACACATACAACGACATGCACAAATAGTGTAACATCATCCTTCCCAAGTTTTCCAGTGAGGATCAGTTTTCTTTGCTCATCCTGCTGGTCCATGGAAGCAGTTAGTGACTCAGCAGGATGACTAAAATTGGCCTCATTCAAAATCCAGGCTTGCTTTTTGCTCTGAGGTCACATGTTCAGACTCTGTAGGACTGTTTATATAACTCAAGCTATTGTTTGGCATACTATTTCCATTTTTGAACTTCATTCTCAATGGCGCCAGTAGAGAGGGGGAGTTTAGAGGGGGTATTGTAAACTCCATACAGTGCCTTGAAAAATGTTCACGTCCGTTGAGCTTTTTCACATTTGGTCAAATTAGCTTTTGGCTTATGTTCCTACCAACTTTGCATATCGAGTTGCTGGAATCTTTACCCAGTCTTCTTTGCACATTAGCCCAAGTTAAATCTGACTGGATGGAACGTGTCTTTAAAAAACATAAATTTTCCAGTTTTTCCACCAATTCTCAATTGGTTTGGACTTTGACTTGACCATTCTAGCACATGAAGATGTTTTGATCTAAACCATTCCATTGTAGCTCTGACTGTATGTTTATTCACTAAAGTTGTTAACTAATATTCTCTAACAAACCTCTGAAGTTCAGGCTGTCACTGCTTCGTTATTTCTTCTTTTTCTGAAGGCTAATTATTGCCCTGGATTTGATTCAGCGGTATCACATTGAAAGGTCTGAATACAAACACACTGCAGCTTTTAGATTATTAGTTTAAAAAACAACTTTTCATGCACTTCACAATTATACATTACTTTATAAACCCCCAACAAAAATATACTGAAGTTTGTGGTTATAATGTGACAAAATGTAAATTTAATGAGTTGCAACATGCCATTCATTTTTTATTAATGCTTGGGTAATTTATTTGTACTCAGCTCTGACCCAACCACCCATGACACGACAGCTTCCTAGAAAAAACACCTGAAATGTTTTTTTTTGTTTGTTTTGGCTTCTGGTTTTACTGAGCTCTTCCAAGATTATCAATGTCCCTCCACTGTAACATCTGTCTGGATGCACCCATGTTCACTCCTTAACAATATTATGCATCTCAGGAAAATGTTATAATTTTGACGCAATACAGTTTATTCTGCAGCTGTTTTATGGAACTTTGCAGATGCAGTTTCAACATGTCTTCTAAGTAAGTTATACTTCCTTATAAAGTAAAGTAAAACTTCTTTAAACAACAGTGATGCAGAAGTTTTGATGATACAGTGTTCTTTGTGTATGTAAGTGATATTTCCCATTAGGTAAATGCAGGAAGGACTGGTTTGAGGACAGAATTGTTAACCTGTGTTGGTGACATGCCTGTGGCTGACCATAAGCAATTCATTTTACAATAAAACAATCATTCAATGTGCCTGAAAATGATAAGGAAATTATATCTCAAGCTTATACAAAGAAAAAAACAAAATGAAACTTGTTTGAAAAAACTGGCCTTAAATGATTGCATCTTATAATGACAATCAGTTGCATATTGCAAAACAAACAGGATGGAAGCCTGAAAATTACAATAATCTTATTCTGTGGTTGCCAGATATTTGGACTTTAAAGACCAGATTTGTTGGTGTGCATCCAAGGTCAAACTATTGTTTGGGTTTGGAAACCAGGTCAGAGAATTTGGCTACTGGACACATATGCTTTGCTTGTCAGATCGAGCTGCTTTCAGGACTGTGACACATTAAACACATAAACACATTTACAAATGTTCATAATTTGCCTCAGTTTTAGAAAATACGTAAGGTTTGAAAACTAAGTGTGTGCGTCAAGCAGCATCCTCTGCAGAAAAGTGTACACAGTTCACAAACTCAGCTTTACTAAAGCAAAAACTTAAATCACTCAGCCTACTTGTTGGCATTTCAACCCCCCCCCCCAAAAAAGAAAGCAACATCTTGATGATTCTCAAAACTTTTCAGAAGATCCTTGGATAAAAGTGGGACTATTTGCAAAGCATGTGTCCTGTTACATCTGATGTAAAACTAACACAGTATCATACAAAAAGAATATCATACCAAGATGCTTTACTGCTTCAGAACCTGGACAACTTATTGTACCTGGTGGAACCATGAATTCTGCTCTCAATCAGAAATTCCTGAAGGAGAATGTCAGTTCATGAACCTAAGCTCAAACAGACCTGGATTATTCAACAGGACATTGATCAGAATACCAGCAATTTCAACTCGAAATAGCTGCAAAAAAAAAAAAAAAAAAAAAAAAAAAAAAAAAAAAAAAAAAATATATATATATATATATATATATATATATATATATATATATATATATATATATATATATATATATATATATATATATAATGGAGTGGCCTAGTCAAAGTCCAGATTCAAGCCTGGTTGAGATCCTTTGACTGTTCAGTCTTGAGCGTATCAGAACATCAGGATGCGCCCTGATGGCCAAAATGTTAAAATGTGTTGGACTACTTCTAAATTCACTGAGCACAGCGTTGTACAGCAGTGATATGTTAAGCAGCAGCTTAGCCATGAGGAGAGTGTGTGTGTGTGATATTATGCAACAAACACATACTCAGTAATGTTGAAATTCATGGGGGTGGATTATATGTGTAACATCCTCACCCGCAGTTTTACACTTAGAAACAACCTGTTCTTTTCCTTTCTCGATAGGTTTTGGCTGTGACTGAAATAAAAGTTAGTAATGAAAACAGCAATGTAGGTTACTACCAGAAAATGAAAGTGAAACTGGTTTACTCATTTGTGTCAAACCACTGGAACTTATTTAAATAATAGCTTTAAATACTGATGACATCTGATTAAAATGAACGTTTTTTTTTAAGTTGGGCAGTGCGGGTCATTATCAGTAGTCAGTATTTTCTCTGTAGTTGTGAAATAGATCTTAGTTTTTAAAAAATCAGAGCCAAATTTTTACATAACACAACATCTAAAACTAAGCAACTTTAAGTAAGGCATTCTTTACACATCAGCACTTTTCATGGGAAAAGGCTAACTGTAATTGTTTAATCAGCTCTCGACATGTAACTCCTGAAGGCACCCTGCTCTCAATCAGCTGCAACCTGCAGTTCTAAAATCAAATCAAGACCACGTCCTGCAGAGAGATAGAAGGATATCTTTATATATCCTTGATATCTTAATATAGAGGAAGAAATGTCAATCAGAGAGATAAACCAACATGGTGTGAAACACTGAGCCGCACAATCATTGGTTTAGAAAATAACAGAAATAAGCAGTTTTCTTATGCATACTTGATTGGAATGTAGTGATTCTACTTCGGTGACACTGCGAGAAAGTTTATTCAGTGGTGCTGTTTTTGTTTTTCTTTAATTTCAGCTTGTTGCACCTATGTTTTTCTTGGCGCGATTACAAACCATCATTTTCTTTCTGCAAGAAAATTAAAATAAACTAAAAAACTTTCAAAGATCTGCTCTCCTGTGGTCTGCTTTAATCAGCATTTTTACAGCCAGCATCAACTAGACCTGCTCAGGTGCAAAACGTAAGTTGGAGGTTTATCAGGATTTAATGCTGCATCACTGCTTTATGGTTTTTTTTTAGTGAATCTGCTTTTTACTGTCTTCCATTGATGACTATCCTACATTAAGAAGTTAGAAGTCCTACCTCCAGCTGCAGCCACCAAGAAATGAGCTGAAGATACTTTTTAAGCTACTGTTTAAAGGGGCAGTATTATGTAAAATTGACTTTTTTGAGCTTTACATCATGTTATAATGTTATTTCCTCACCAAAAATACACCTAGAGTGTTGCCTTGATTCTTTTATGCATGTTTGAAAGATCTTTTAATCTCCTGTGGCAGCCATTCAGCTGTGCAAAACGCTTTGATGGGGGCCGAGGCGCAGGTCCTCCTCAGAGCTGCAGTTTTTAACCTTCAGAGCCTCCGTCTCCCCACTCAACTCCTTTAGCCAGCAGCAATTAGCAAACACCTGGTGGAACTGTGCACCTATTGATGTCATTATACGAGCTATTTCTCGTATATTTGCAACGCTGGTAAAAATGTTGTTAAAGGTTTAGCTGTTGTCATTCCTGAAGGCGGAGTTTCAGAAAGAGCAGGATTTTCTTAAAGAGACAGAGGCTTAATTTCAACTCGTGAAATTACAAAGTCAAATTTCTTTTGAGTCATATTTGATATATACAGCATTTTTGTAGCAACTGAAGGTAGCATAGTTACTTGATTGTGCTATAAAATGATTCTACGTGGCTGGAAAACACATAATACTGCCCCTTTAAGAGTAATTACTATGATGAATGAAGACATTCATCGTCCCCAGAGGATTGATCTCACTTTTCCTGAGTTTTATCTTTGCAAATAAACAACTTATCACACCAGAGCTCATTTAATTTTGTATGCCTGGAAGCCATATTGGATATTGTGGTTGAAGTTGGGAAAAAATGTTGCATTTGCTTTGTACTCAGAAACTGCAATTCCCAAGTTAGTAAAAATAAACTAAACCTGAAGTCAGGATTTTGAATTAAAAAGTTGGGGGACTTTTACCAATGCAGACCTTGAAATCTAACAAGGCTGCTTACAGATATAAAACGTAGCAAAGATATCCAGTAGAAGTAAAAACTCAACACACTTTTTAAAATTTATCCTACTCTGTTGTATTTTCATCACAAAAAAACAAGCATTTTAGCATAAGTGTGGAGATGGCTACATTCAAAAGCTGGAGCACTAGCATATTAATGCATAAGATGCCAAAGATGCAACTTGTTGTTAGCTTTAATAAACTTTTCAAGTATTCACCTTTCAAGTATTGGATTTATGCCTGTACTTTGACTAGACCATTATAGCATATGGCTATATTTTCATCTAAACTATTCTGTTATAGCTCTGGCTGAATGTTTAGAGCAATTATCTTGCTGGAAGCTCAATATCCATCTCAGTGTTCAGTCTTTTCCTGCATGTAATGGGGTTTTTTCCCCAGGATTATCCTATATTTAGCTCCACCAATCCCTCCATCAACTCTGACCAGCTTCTCTATTCTTCCACTATGTTCCACTGTAGTGAAGTCATTATGATGTGCAGTTTTAGTTCTGCAACACACATTTGCATGTTTTACATGTCGGTCTACTCTGGCCAGAGCTACATAATTGCTGCGTAGCATCTGCTGAGCAGAAAACTGGACTTCTCACATCTTTCTTCCAAGGCTAATAAGCACAAATTGGAAAATCTACTGGTTTACAGGTAAAACACAGTGAAGTTGGATGTGACATCACTGCCCTGTCTGAGTTCAGACATCTCAAGTTAATGCAATAAAGTCTGGGTCCCAGCTGATACTCCTGACTGGGATCTGGGAAATTCCCACTTCAGAGTACAAATGGAAAACAACATGAAAAACACACTAAATCAAAAACAGGATATTAAATGCAAACAATGCAAAAGAGGTGCCTTGGTTACAGTGTAATTGATATGAAATAGTGCAATCCTTTGCCCTAGAGTATTGGTTTCTGGTAGAATGCAGTCCTTTGGTGGAGCTGAGGGAGTGTGGAGATTTAAACTGAAGCCAAATCAAATAAAGCTAAACTTGGAGCGCCGGCTCAGGTCTCGGCAGTACGCTCAGCCGGGCAGAGATACTCATAAACCCATACACACATTGTACAGAGCCAGCGCAGTGTTTACACACAGTTGAGGCAGCAGGCGATCCTGATCCCTCCTAACTCACTCAACCAGAGAATTAAGAGCATCTGCCCACAGATGCTGAGTTTCAAACACAAGAAACCACCATCCTCCTGTGGCCTTTTCAACCTTTAACTGTGATACAGCGAGTGTGCAGAAACACACACACACACACACACACACTGCTGTTACAACACTAAGCAAATCAGAGTTTAACCAATGGATCCCTGCAGATTAGCTGCATTGTGCATGATCGAGGCTGCCTCGGGTGGGCTGAAGGACAGGGTTCCAAACAGAGCAGTCATGCTAACCAGTCACACCCACAGAGGAAGGTGTGCCCAGCTTCTGGATATTATGTCAAGAACTCGACTCTTCTTGTTGCAGCTTTATGGAAAACTCCGCTCGGCTCTAATGTTTGGTTTGGATCAAGACATAAGCTGCCTGAAAAATACCTGCATGGGTTCACTGGGAGTATCAATTACGCCATCATATCAGTAATATGAGGCTTCTATCAGGTCTGACATCACAGGCCAAAGGACATGAGCAACTGCAAGGCGTAGATCTTAAAAAATTTTAATATCATGAAAAAGTTCAACACTTTTTGCCAGCCCAAACCATCACTTACTGAGGAAACTTCACACTAGACTTCAAGCATTGTGGATTCTGTGCTTTTCCACTCTTCCTCCAGAACCTGGGATCTTGATTTCCAAATGAATGCAAACTTTGCTTTCATCTGAAAGAGAATTTTGAGCCCCTGAACAACATGTCAGTTCTGCTTCTGCTTCTGATGTTGTCTCTGTTTTAGAAGTGGCTTGACATGACGAATGCCACATTTGTAGCCAATGTGCGGGATTCGTCTGTAGGTATGGGCTCTTCTTGCACTGACTCCAGCCTCAGCCTGAAGGGATTTTGCTTAACAATCTTCTCAAGACTGTGGTTATCCCTGTTGCACCTTTTCTTTCCACTCAACTTTCTAGAATATGCTTGGATACAGATCCAAGCATATTCTAGAAAGTTGAGTGTGCATTCTGTGCACAACAAGCTTTTATACCAATCCTTGTAAAGTTTACCCTCCTGGTGATTGGTGTCAGTGACTGTTGTTTGGACATCTGTCCAGTCATCGGTCTTTCTCATGACTGTGTAGCCATAATATGGCCATTACCTAATTAAAATGCATAAAAAAAATCATTGTCATGTAACATCCAAATTTTCTGAGACACTGGATTTTGAATTTCCATCATCCATAAGGCTTAATCATCGAAATGACAAGAAACAGAGACTCGACATATTACATTCTGTTTACTAAACGAACACTAGTTCACATATCAGCAAAGAAGTGATTCAAGTTAACACATAATGCAGCAATTATTATGTTCAAGGGACAAGAAAAAGTATTGCTTTTTAAATGATTCGACAAAATTGTTTGTAAGAGTTTTTTCATTGGGGGAGTGAAACAAATTTGTCCATCGGGCTTTGTGTGGGCCGTATTGCTTTTGGTTATTTGCTCCACTAGATACAGTAGTGTGTGTGTGTGTGTGTGTGTGTGTGTGTGTGTGTGTGTGTGTGTGTGTGTGTGTGTGTGCTGAGGAAGTACAGTTGACTTTTATAGCTATTTCACAGAGAGCAGCTGTTTGTGACTGAAGAGCACAATTAAGCTTTATAGCTGCGGTCTATAAAACTATGGGTAAAGAGAGCAGAGAGCTTTTTGATTTAGTCTGTGAACATCAGAGATTTTAACCACTTAATGTAATCATGATGACACCTCAGACAAAAATCATTTTTATTGCAGTAGCATAATGTCACACTGAAAAAAAACAACTTTTATTTGGATGTTACAAAATCACTGATGGCCTCTTTTATTGGTTCCCCATGCTGTTAGTGCTTATAGCGCTTCAAGACAGGGATCTTTCTTCATTCCTCTTTGCACAATCTCTCTCAGAGTCCCAGGTCCACTCTTAAGCCCTGCTCTCTTCAGCTCACCCAACAAGTTGTCTACAGTACTGATCTACAATGGCTTGCAAAAGTATTCATACCTCTTGATCTTATCCATATTTTGTCACATTACAACCACAAACAAATATATTTCATTGGAATTTAATGTGAAAGACTAACACAAAGTGTTATACAATTGTGAAGTAGAAAAAAAATTATACATGATTCAAAACTTTTTTTTTTTACAAATAAAAAACTGAAAAGTGAGGTGTGCAAAAGTATTCAGTCCCCATGAGTCAATACTTTGTAGAACCACCTTTTGCTGCAATTACAGCAAAGTCTTTTAGGGTCTGTCTCTACCAGCTTTGCTCATTGAGTGACTGGAATTTTTGGCCATTCTTCTTTGCAAAACAGCTCAAGTTCAGTCAGATCAGATGGAGAGCGTTTGAACAGCAGTTTTCAGATCTTGCTACAGATTCTTGATTGAATTTACATCTGGACTTTGACTGGGTCATTCTAACACACGAATATATTTAGTTTTAAACCGTTCCATTGCAGCCCTGGCTTTATATTTAGGGTGGTTGTCCTGCTGGAAGGTGAAGCTCTGCCCCAGTCCCAAGTCTTTTGCAGACTCCAACAGGTTTTCTTCCAAGATTTTCCTCTATTTGGCTCCATTCATCTTCCCATCAACTATGACCATCTTCCATGTTCCTGTTGAAGAGAAGCACCCCCAGAGCATGATGCTGCCACCACCATATTTAACAGTGGAGATGGTGCATTCAGAGTGATAGATAGATAGTGTTAGTTCTCCGCCACACATAGTGTTTGGATTTTGGCCAAAAAAGTTCATCTTTGGTCTCGTCTAACCAAAGCACCTTCTTCAGCATGTTTGCTGTGGCCCCAACATGGCTTCTGGCAAATTGCAAACCGGACTTCTTATGGTTTTCTTTTAACAATGGCTCTCTTCTTGCCACTTTTTCATAAACACATTTGTGCAGTCCACGACTCGTAGTTGCACAGGCCATCATGTGGACAGATTCCCCCACCTGAGGTGTGGATCTTTGCATTTGGTCCAGAGTCACCATGGGCCTCTTGGTTGCATCTCTGATCGGTGCTCTCCTTGTTCGGCCTGAAAGTTTAGGTGGACGACCTTGTCTTGGTAAGTTTACAGTTGTGCCATACTCTTTCTATTTCCAGATGATGGATTGAACAGTGCTCCATGAGATGTTCAAAGCTTGGGAAATCTTTTTAGAGCTTAACTCTGTTTTAACTTCTCCACAACTTTATCCCTTACCTGTCTGGTGTGTTCCTTGGACCTCATGATACTGTTTGATCCCCAATATTCTCTTAACCAACCTCTGAGGCTGACAGAGCAGCTGTAATTGTACTGGCAGTAGATTACACACTGGTGGACTCTATTTAGTCATTAGCCATCATCAGGCAACTTCTGAAGTCAATTGGTTGCACTCAGAGAAAAGGGGGCTGAATACTTTTGCACACCACACTTTTCAGTTTTTTATTTGTAAAAAAAATGTTTTGAATCATGTATAATTTTCTTTCTACTTCAACCTTCCAGGATTTTAAAGAGGTCATGATGTCATGCAATCCAACAGGTTCCCAGGAACTATGCAAGAGGAACAGGCCCAGAGCCTCATAGATCCTCCACCATACTTAACAGCAGCCATGCGATCCCCTCCAGATACACACCTGGCATTCCCACCAGACACCTGGAGTGTTTCTTATTACAAGGGGAACCTCATTGGACCAAAGCACGGTCCCAGCAGAGTTTAGGAGCCTCCACACCTGAACTTTGAAGGTTTTTATACCTCTTTTTACCATCATCCTCACTGTGCATGGTGGCAAGATAACCACTGGATACCCAAGGGAAACAGGAAGTTGTTGCTTCTTTAGTAGAAGTTCCTGAAAACCTAAAAACATTTGTTACATTTACTCTAAAGATAAAGTCAAGAGTCTAACTGGGTCACTGTTGATTCAATTAAAACAAATCTGTTAACACTTCCTACCTAAATAAAGTACTTAAAGGTCAGATTTTCCATCCTGACCTGATTGATGATGATAAATTTTTGTCAAATCATGAGAACATATTTTGTTGGAAACATTTGTGTTGACTTTGAGGAAATCTCATCACAGCCACAATCAGCTGCAGAGATCCACCTCACAGGAGAACAGATTTTGATACTAGATAGCAAACTCTGAGGCTTGTTTTAACTTATCCAAGGTTTCACAGATTAAACGTACAGCACATACAAATTTACAGAGCCCCAATTTGCCCGAGCTCGCTCCCTTTTACGCCTCTGCAGCAGCTTCTGAGAACCAGCGATGTATATGTGTGTTTGCTTCAATCAAAGCCACGGCATTCAAAATGACTAACGTGTTTAGACAGGAGGCAATCTACGACAACTGACATGTTACATCGGATCCACGAGTTTTTACTGTAAGAAGAAAACCTTGGGCACAAAAACAACGCAGACTCCATGTGTGCTGAAATAATGAGTTGTATTTTAAAGTACAGACTGACAATAAATCAATAAAACAGAAAATATGTGCAAAAGAGTAAAAGCAAAATATCTTCAAAGTGATAAACAGCTTTTGTTTTTGGATCAGTGAAGTGCACAAGAAACAGTAACATTCAGACGTTCACGTACAAACGCACCAAGCTGCAGCTCGGGTCAGAGGAGTTCAGTGTGTCGAGATAAGACAGAAAAACATTTACACCCTACAGATTGTCTCAGCGGTGCAGGCTTCACACCCGAGCGTCGTTTGGAAATAACTTAGAGGAGCCCATTAAGGCTTCCCTCGTCCTGGACAGGGAGCGCTACCGTTTCAAAATCCCCCATCCTAGCAGACGATTCAAAGTGTATTCAGAGATGAAAAACAGGATGTGAAATGGACTGGATATATTGTATTACTCTTCCTGTGAGCTGCGGTCGCTAAATGAAGTTAAAACACACACGGTCAGGAAGCTAGGAGCTGGAGGTACGGAGGAAGAATCAAAAATAGCTGAACCTAGCCCCCCCCCTGACCTCAACATTTCAGCAGCACCCAGCATCATTTAGGTAACGTCATATTCAGCCTTTGTGATAGATAAACTGAAAACAGCACTATATGAGGCTAATCACCACCAGCAGGATGTGTTCTGGTGTTTTCTTTGGGACCAACTTTGTGTAACAGCGATCATGTCTCTGAATACTGTGGAGTCTTTGTTCTTCCAAATAAAGCATGACGATGGTCTTTGGCCAGTTTAGCCTCATCAGATCCAACACAGACAAATAAAGCCATGAGTAAAACGTGTGGCCATTATTTATGATACAAGCAAACACAGGCAGGTGAGAATCTATCTGATCTTTCTCTGTTTGAACAGCAGAGCCCCAGTGCTAACTCTGGGGGGGGGTTAATATCTGTTAGAGTGAGGGGAAAGCCCTCTCATTCTGCATTTCTTCACTCTTCTCATTTAATGGAGGTGTGAGATCAAGTTGGGAGTCACTTTAACAAATTCTTCCTTTCAGGGCTTTTACAGCTCGCTCTTGCTGCAGATGATGTCATTCTCACTGTGTATAGATGCAGCTATAAACATGTAAATGAGACAGAGTCCACTGTCCTGGCATTCAGCTGTGAAACTGCGGTCAAAGTCCCGCCTTTCAGGGGCTTAGGGGAGTGTCTGCTCATCAAGGTCGGCGTTTATGCCCAGGCTGGTGAGGAGCTTCTGGAGGTGTGCGATGGTGCTCGCCAGCTGCTTCTTCTCTTCCTCAAGAGCAGAAACCTGCTCCTTCAGCTGTCCCTCCGACTGGGCCAGGGCCTCCACCCGACTCTCCAGGCTGCAGACTCGCGCGTGAGACACCTGCGTGAAAACGGCATCAGGGAGTTTGAATGATCAGTGCGCAGGAGAACAAACTGTCTCTCTGAGAATGGTGAATACCCCTCAGACACTTCACATTAGTTCATGTTACTTCAGCGTTTTATTGGGATTTTATGTAACAGATTAGGACAAAGTAGTGCACAGGTGGGGAGTGGAAGGAAGGTCATACAGGGTTTTCCTTTTTTCTTTCTTTTTTTTTTTTTTTTTTTCCCCTCATGAAGATCTGAAAAGTGGTGTGGCCCCCTGAATCAATGCTTTAAAGAACAGCCTTTTTTGAAAGTTTAAGTTTATCATGGACCTCGTCCAGATGCTCTCCTAACCTGGCCTGTCAGATTAGGTCAGGGGTCTGCAACCTGTGGCTCATAAAGGCTATAAGAAAGGCTGGTTTTAGCAGCTTTTCTGTATGTTTTCAAGCAATATCTGCATATATCCTCAACAGAAGGGAACCCATAATGCAAGTAATTAATTAATAATAATTTTTTTAGCTTCAAACTACGTGCTTTATACTTTTATCGTCTTCATTTTCCACACTTATGGAAAGGACTCATTCAGTTGGCCTCATTTTACAAAACTATTTCTTTTACTTAGTAAAAGTTAGATGATTCATTTTGTTGTAAAATCTGAAAATAGAAATACGTTTTATTTTATTTTTGCATAGCTTTTAAAATAAAACATTTCATTCAGTACATGTTTCTAAAATCTTTCTCGTGGCTCTAAGCAGGAGGGGTAACCAGGTGACCCCTGGTTTAGGTGGACGACCACGTCTCGGTAGGTTTGCTCTCTTTAACGCTTCAGATGATGGACTGAATCTTCCTGTCAGATGATCAAACCTTGGGATATTGTTTTGTTTTAAACATTTACACAACATTTTCCCTGACCTGTCTGCTTTGGTCCTTGGTCTTCATAAAGCCGTCTGATCTCTAACAAACATCGGAGGTCGTCATAGAACACCTGGACTTTTGCTGAGATTAAATTTTACGCTCCATTTGCTAATTAGGCGACTTCCAAAAGCAATTATTTGCTCTAGATTTTATTTAGGCTTGTCAGGGTAAAGGGGTCTGAATACATATGATTTTCATTTGTAAAAAAAAAAAAAGAAATCTTTACATATTGCAGCCAGAGTAACTTTTTCCACATTCCTATATGTTTGTGTACCTGCAGCTCCTCTAACAGGTCCAGGTTCTGCTGTCGGAGGCTCTGATTGGTCCTCTCCAGCTGTGCGGCTCTTTGCTGCTGGTTGAGGGTCGGGGGCGTGTCCAGCAGCTCATCCTGCAGCACATGGTACTCAACCTCATAGGCCTGCAGCTGCTTGGATACATCCATCTCACAAACCTGATGAACAAAGACCATGACATGAAAAATGCAGCGACAACAACAAAAAACAACTGACCACAGTCTCACACTTTCTCGGAATTAACTTCACCTTCAGACTATAACATTTTGCAAAAGACAGGAAATCTATTTTATACCTTTGTCTTTGCACAAATATGCTTAAAACGTACAACAGAAAGATAGGAATTAATGGCAGATTAATTAAACAGGGTAAGTTTATCTGTCAGTGTGTCAGCTAGTTGATGATTTACTATACTACATATTTCTTTTAGTTTATAACAGTAAAAATGAGTCAGAGTTCAAATGTGGTGTTGCAGAGATAATTCAAATGCTAATCAAAATGGTTCTAAAAAGCTTTAAGTGGGAATACTGCAGTTTTTCCCCAGTAGCATTTTAAACTTTACCCACAGAAATGACGCTTGGATGGCGAACACAAGCCACCACACTGAAAATAGGTCAACACTTCATTCAGAAGAGAAAAGCAAGCTGTTGTTGAAAGAAAGCTTTCAGCAGGGTGGCAGCTGTCAACAGAGTGTACCCGTGTTGCTCACATATAATTAAAGGCTTTTCTTCTCATTATACTCAGGATTTAAGAGCTTTTTGGATTATTAAAGCAGAGACATAGATATATTCCAGTTCTACTTTTCTTTGTTAGTCAACAGGGTTATGTAGAAGCCAAACGGGCACAGTTTGAGTGAGAAGTGTGGAATGAGCAGCTCTGGATAACTTTCATCAGAATAAATCTAAACACTTCGACAGATGACTCTAGCACCAACATTACCATAACGACCCAGTCCAGATATTTTCCTCTCCATTCTACTCTAGAATATCTAAAATCACAACAACCTGCTGAACCAGCGGGTGTGAAACATTTAGGACGACTGCACATCACAGCACAAAGGAAGCACATCTCTGGACCTGATCAAACCTGCTACGAGAATCAGACCTCAGTTACTTCACCTCCAAACATGCTGCCATGTCAGACTGTGGGCTGTCAATGTCAGTCTCTTGTCAAAAGGTCTGCTTGTGTTTCTGTAACATTAGACACATTCAATAACTTGAACTATAATATTGTTTCAATAACAACAGGTTAAACTGATTTAGCTTAACAAAGAGAAGAATAAGAAAGTGAGAGTAAGCTGCAGTGCAAAGACACTAAAGATATTAAACTATTAAACCGCATTAATGGTGGTGGGGCTGGTGTCTGTCTGCAGCAGCCACGGGGTGAGAGGAGGGGTACAACCTGGACATGTCGCCAGTCCATCACAGGGCAATTTAGAGTAATCAGTAAACCAAATAAAAAGCCATGTTTTTGGACGGTGGGAGGAAACTGGAGTATCCGGAGAGAACCCATGCATGCACAGGGAGAACACCCGAACTCCATGCAGTAGGAACCCAGGCCAGGATTCGAACCCAAGACCGTCTGGCTGCAAGGCAACGGTGCTACTAACTGTTCCACCGAGCCTCAGTTTTTGTAATAAGTTGTTTACATGTGGATGAGAAGTGCAAAAACAGGTGAAACAAACCCTTTTATGTCATGTTCTTACTAGTATGGGGAAAGTTATAGAAGCAAGAATGTTTTATCAGCGGGGGGGTTTAGAGGCTTTGTTGGCAACAGGTTGTGAAAAATAAACAAAAGAACAATAATAAGCTTCAATTTTGTCAAAAATGACCACACATTTTCTTAACATCCCAATTCAAATTTAAAGATTTGGAAGGGCATGGGGACCAACTCCAAAAGTCAGAAATAAACATATTTTCTTTCTATAAACGTCATTAATGCTCTGTTTAATACAACAACTTTTGACCATTAAAATGATATTCTATTTTCACAGCTCTTTACAACTTGAAACAATGTCCCAAACTAAAAGTTGCATAAATGATAGTTCTTGTGGACAGGTGCCTTTTTGTGCTAAAGTTGAACCTTAGTTACGTATAAACTTAGCTGCAATGTGAAATAGAGAACTGCCTCTGGAGGGAAATTACCAGTGAGAAACCAGTTTGCTACATCATGCAAATTTCAAAGATAAAACTGAAGCCAAGTTAAGTTTGAAATACCCAACAGCTTTAAACTAAACTTCTGCCTCTACTTTTTTTGTCAGGGCAACTCTGCTGCTTGATAAATCGCAGATAAATATTCTAAAATAACTCCAAGGAGGGCTGTTGGTTATTGCAATCATTCAGCAGGTTCACCTAATCTTATTGACAGGGTATTTTTCTAAAAACTGTTGCATGACGTCGATGGTAAATGATTCGACACACACCCAACAGCTGCACTTAGCGCTGCTGGAAAGGCAGGGCGTGGCTCACACCGAGGTGAGCCTGTGTCACTCCGAGCTGAGGTGGAACTGAGGCAAGTTTAAAAGGTTAAATGTATTAAATGACACAAAAACAAACACATGAAAGCTCGGCAGGTATTTTCACAGTGACGTGATGTAAGCCAAGACACAAGGGCTCACAGATCCATCCAGTGTCTGCGAGTACATGTAATCCCTTCAAAACGATTAGAGGTGGTAATCAATGGTGATTCAGAGTTAACACTGGATGTCAGGTGATATTTACTGTCCTGTTAACAAATACTTGCTTTAAGACTTGAGCAAACGCCACAAAAAGACTAAAACTGACCGTTTTTAGCAAAATGCAACAAATTGAGAGTTATCCATCCCTAACGTTTTTTAAAAAAGGATAATTGTAAATCTGGTCACTTTTAAGTGTAAACCAATTTGTGGTGAAGGATAAATGTACACATTCAACCACTTCTGGTTCTACATCCCATAAATCAATTTATTATAATGACTTTCAGCATTAGTTCTAACATCTATGTGTGGGAGGTGAATATCTGTACCGGTTGATATTGATATTGGAAAAGTAAAACCTAAGGATAAATGGTTGCACCGAGCGATGCATCAGGTATATTTTTTCCAAAGTACCCTTAAAGCTGCAGTAGGTAACGTTTATAAAAATATGCTTTTTACATATTTGTTAAAACTGCCACTATTTCCTGACAGTACAGTATGAGCTAGCAGCGCGTACACAAGTGTGACTGACAGTGGTAAGACCTTCCTCCTGGCTCTGACTGGTTGTTTCTGCCTGGGAGCGGTGCGTTTCTGCAGATGGCAGTAGGACCACGGAGAGGTGGCCGAGGAGCTTGATTTTTTCACAGATTATCTGTCTCATATTCTACTGTCAAGAAATAGTGGCAGTTTTAACAAATATGTAAAAAACATATTTTTATAAAACTTAACTACTGCTGCTTTAAACCTTTAACGACACAATGAATTTCTTTAAATTAAGGCTAAAAACCCACCTGTTTAGAGCTGCCTTTGATTAGTAGAAAGTGGAACATTGATCAGTATTTTTGAATTGTATTTGCTTGATGAGCCTCATGATCTTGATGCATTGATATTTGCCTGATGATTTTGCTGTATACTTGATAGATGTTTTTATGATGTGAAGCACCTTGAACTGCCACGTGGCTGAAATGTGCTATACAAATAAACTTTATACACAAATACACGTTAACTCCTAAACACTGTTTCTTCCTTAAAGCTCACATTTTTATTTTAATTTGTGTTTAATTTAAAAAAAAAAAAAAAAAAAAAAAAAAAAAGACAATTCTGAACTAAGACAAAACCACAAAAAGGTTACACTTATAGATATGGACAAACTGGTTGTTTACATGTTGGCACCCCTGTTGAAGTGTATAAAAAAAACCCCAAAACAAACAAACACCCTTTTCCACAGGATTCCTTCATATTTTTATGTGAAAGTTTTATACTCCACCAGAGTTGCTGGTTCTTCTTAGGCAAATTTTTACATTTTAAGCACAAAACTTTACCTTGAATTAATAGTGGGAATTGTTTGGCTTTAAATTTGGATGGATGAATTTTTTTTTCATACTGTATCTATCTTTTCCAATATGTGGAAAAATCCCTGAATCACAGACTTTTCTAGAGCATGTAGGAACCTCACCTGTTATAAGTAGGATTTATGTCTGGGGGCTGTGATGGCCACATGGCAGATTTTGTGTTTGGTGAAATATTTCTGTGTTGATCTGGCTTTATGTTTTGGTGACCGTACTGATCCATTTTCAGTGTAAAGTCCAAATTTTGTTTAAAGTGTTTGGGTAATTCAAAGAGTTGAAAATACCATAAATTCAGAAAAGGACCAGGGCCATTGAAGGCCAGCAGCCCCACAGCTTCACAGATCCTCTGCTATACTTGGGATAGTTATGTCTAACAGTAGTTGTGGAGGACTTTGGTGACCCTAGGATGCCCCTCCATCCTGCAGTTTTACCTCCATTAACACGTTACTCACTGTGTGTCGTGGAAAGATAAATACGGGTCCTCGTTTAGTTGAACGTCTAAAAGATATCAGCATCTGTGTCGCATCATATTTATCCCCCAGAAAACAGAAAGTCATGGATTACTAATAAGAAGGTCCTTAAATTTCGGTTACATTTATTTTTATTTGGGGACTGTTAGGTAGCAATTGTGCAACTGATCATCTTGTTAAAATAATAAATATATTTACCAAAACTGATCTTGCAGTGTTTACAGGTACATCTAAAAGAATGTGAGTATTGTGAAAAAGTTCAATATTTTGTGTCACTTATTTCAGAAAGTGAATCTCATTTAATATATAGATTCATCACATATAGAATGAAAAATTCAAGCCTTTATTTGTTGTAATTTTAATAATTATGGCCTACAGATAATGAAAACCTAAAATTCAGTGTCTCTGAAAATTTGAATATTGTGAAAAAGTTAAACATTGGAGTTTCAAGGTGTTACACCCTAATCAGCTAATTAACTTAAATAACCTGCAAAGGTTTCCTGAGCATCTAAATGGTCTCTCATTCTGGGTCAGTGGGAAACACAATCATGGGGAAGACTGCTGACTTGACAAATGTCCAGAAGACAAATATTGACAGCCTCCATGATGAGGTAATCTACAGTTTTTTTGCCACCTTTTGCAGAAACACTGTCCTGAAAAGTAAAAATCCAATCCCTCCTCTTTTATGTCACGGCTGCTGGAACAGAGCTAATAAAACAGAGTAATTACCCACAGCTAGACGTGATTCATCCAAGGTCTGCCATCAAAGATGGTATAGTTCCATGATTATGCGTGGTGCTACATACCTTTGCTCCACAGTCATGCATTTTATACGGACTCTGTAAATACATCTGAACCTGACGGGTCTGTTGCAGTCTCATCCCTGCCCATCCCAATCTAACTCAGCAGTGATTGTTTCTATTTGGTTACAGCAAACATTCAACATTTGTCCGCTGTATTTTTACCTCACCGAGGTGTGATGATTGGTTGAATTTCTGCAGGACCATGTGGGCTAAAACCTGCACACATGGACATGAAAATGCATCAATTAACCTGCCCTGACTCGTGGACTGTTTGGTCTTTTCGTGGGAGCTGTGGAAATTACATAAGGAAAATAATGTGTATTCTGTACTACTAGACCAGACTACCCAGGTGTGCCCATATCAGTTTTATGGGGCGAATCAAAACAATATGAAGCAAAAAACTCAAACTTCTAAAGTTGAATGTATTCATGGATGAATGACATGCAGTTGTGTTTCAAACTGAGTCAGGTCAGTGTCTGTTTCCCCACCTGGTTGATGGTTTTCTCCATCTGCACCAGGCCTAGGTTGGGTAGGGTGGTCTTTATGAAGTCCACTATGGACTCCAGACTGTCGTGCTGCAGGATCAGAGGCTTGTGGCTACCCAGCAGGCTCAAGGCGACTTTGAAGATAACCTCTGAGCCCTGGAGGAACAACATGTCTAAGAAAGAGAAAAAAAGATGGTCAATCGTTGCTAAATAAGAAAAAGAAAGATGTACGACACAACAGAGATGGGGGAAAGCCAAGGCTCTGACGTTAAAACTTTTTAGGATGCATTTGCATAAGAACAAATGATGACAGGTGGTGATAGTGAAGCTTACCATATTTATACTGGACTTAAAGGCTTGTTTTTAAAAAAAGAATAATGAGCTGACGTCAATAGAATAAATGCAAAAGCAAACAAATATATGTTCGAGTGAATCTGGAGAGTTAAGAATGGGTGTGCTTTTGTTTTTTTTGAATACATCAGGGTGTGGTTTTGGGTTAGGCAGAAATGTATGAGATCATAAATGGGAAAAAAAGGAATGGGAGCAGAGGTGTGGAGCCCAACATGCGATATCAAACACGTGATGCCCTCATTCTCAAGCACGCATGAACAGAGGCTGATTGCTATGCTCAGATGAACTCAAGCAGACAGAAAGTCTGGTTCAGTTGCAAAGCCTGACATAAGAAATTAGGCTTAATGACAATACCAAGGATGGCATGAAGGAGAGAAAAGATAAGGCTTGTAAACTAGAGATTGAGGTGATCTTTTATCCTTAAATAGTTTAACACCCACTTAGTTTCAAAGAGGAACAAAAATCAACAACTGACGCCGACAAACATCATGTGTCTCAATGACTCACTCTGAGGCTGACATCTAAAGACAGAGTAGATTCTGACTTTTAAAGAGACAATAAAAATATCCCAATATGCTTTTGTGTATTATTTCATCAAGTATTCTTCATCTTTTAGGCTTATTTTCTGGGTGTGTAACAAGAGCCGTACGGCGAGGAGAGTCCGACTATCTGGGAGGAGCTCAGAGTAGAGCCGCTGCTTCTTCATGGCGAGAGGAGCCAGTTGAGGTGACTCGGGCATCTTGTGAGGACGCCTCCCTGGTGACATGTTCCAGGCATATCCCACCGGGAGGAGACCCAGAGGAAGACCCAGGACACGCCTGAGGGACTATGTTTCTCAGCTGGCATGGGAACATTCCCCGGGAGGAGCTGGCCCAAGTGGCTGGGGAGAGGGGAGTCTTGGCGTCTCTGCCCCCGCGACCCGACCCCGGATAAGCGGAAGACAATGGATGGATGGATGTAACAAGATCTTCTCCAGGTCTTGCGATATTAATCTCATGAATTCATTGTCAAAGTGATGTCTGTCTGGCAAAGAGTTATCAAGATCCTGTTAGCATCTGACTTTGATGATGTAAGTTTAGCTAAAAAAGCGATTGGCTGAATGGTGGGTACGCCCTGTTACCATCACAGGGGAACACAGAGAGAGACGGGACAAACAACCATGCATACGCACTGTGGTCCTTTGCCCTAGTCACGTTTTTAGACTGAGAGAGGAAGCTGAAGTACCCGGGGAGAACATGCACATGCACAGAGAGAATATACGAACTCCATGCAGAAAGAGCCAGCCACCCTCACTGAGACTTGAACACTGGACCTTCTTGTTGCAAGGCAAAAGTTCAACAGCTGCGCCACAGTGCAACCCGCTTTCCAATCAGACGAGCATAAATACTGTGATCTATGAGCCGGTCACACCGAGAATAAATTATTCTACAGTGAGTTACAGAGACTATGAAATCTAATCTAGGATTTCTGAAACCTAGATTAGGTTTCAGATTAGATTTCTTAAACCTTTGTAAACAAACAAAAAAAGCCGATTGGTACTTTTCCCAAAAATAAAATCATGTTTTTGTAAACCCAGTGTGAGGCATCATCTGGATATATCATTACATCCCTATTATTTACACATCTGACTCGTCTCTTTCATCAAAAAACCAATCCCAACAGGAAACTGAGGAGAGGAGTTAAACTCAAGGTCTCTGTTCCCTGACACAGCTGTCTTACCCAGTCACAGGTAGACCATCGGTGAAAGTGGGTGCTGGACCTCGAAGTGCATAAGCAAGAAGCTCTCGGGTCTTACCGAAGACACGAGCTACAAAGCCGAGGGGGAAGTGTGATGCGAACAGGGTGAGGAACCAGGGGGTGGCGTATAAGCTGGGGCCGATCTCCTGCTGCTCCAGGTGGCCGTGCAGATCCCTGTGGTAGTCATGAAGCAGCCGAGACAGCTGGTACATCTGAATCTGATGGAAGAAAAGACGCCACAGGTGGAGCTGCTTTAGACGTGGACTACATGCTGTGCTTTTACTTTCTTTTATGTTTAATGAAAAGTGAATCAATTATAACCCCACAATGTTGTATTTTGGCATTAAAAAAAACACAACAACGAAACATTGAGTTTTTAAACTTATCTTGTTCCATTACAAAATATGAACTGCAGGAAAAAAACAAAACGATCTGACAAAACAATGCTGTTTGGAATTTGTTTAATTTAATTACCACTTATCAAATCATTAAACAGGTGTTATATTATATTATAATTCTGGTTGTTTTGTGGACTTTTATTTGACTTCAGCTAATCAAGCTATTTTTAGTTACTGAAGACATAAAGTCAATCTTATCAATCATTATAAATAAAGATATTTAAAAAATGATGCACTTAATCATAAAGTATACAATATCGCATTCTCAATGTGGAAAATATCCAACAGATTCTGGGACAACTTCATGTAATTCCAAGCTGCACAAGGGGAACAAAGATCTGGTGAGGTGAAGACAGCAGCAACACTTAAAGTACTGAGGAACCAACTTTATTAATAGAGCTGCCACTTTAATGCGGGTCTGTTAATAAAAGGGGCATTCTCAGTACTGCAAATGTCACTGAAGGTTTCATAGATATGTATTAACTACAAATGTGCAACTTGCTATGGGAGTGCCGTTAGTTTTCAGGCTTTGTGTCTAAAACACTGAACTGCACCAGCTTAATGCCCATCCCTGCTGCTTAACCTCATTCTTACAAGACTATTATTCAAACTCTTGTGATTCCAACACATGGGAGAAAATTTAAATAATAAACTCAAATGTAATATGTGAAGTGATTTCTGTGTCTTGCTTTGTTCAAGTGAAGGATCAAATAAAATGCTAATCACAAAATCTTACTTGTGCAGTCAGAGCGTCATTAACCGATAGAGGCCTGAGGCCAAGACAAACCTAGTGCACCAAAGGTGTACTTAAAAGCTTAGCACTCCAGATACATTTCTACCAAAACCGACCATCAGAAATCATACTGCTAATTTCTCACTTTTTTTTTAAGCATGAAAAAAAAAAACAAAAAAAAACAACCAAACAAAAAAAAAGAAAAAAAAAAAAGAAAAGAAAAAAAAGAGGCATGCAGGAACTGACTCTGCAAAGGGTAACAATATGCATCTTACCTGCAGGATAATCATATCAGGCCTGTATTGCTTACGAAGCCCGACATCAAACATCAGAAATTTGAGCATGCTGAATGCGTCCTCCTCCCCCATGTGTAAAAGCAGCACTCCAGCAATGAAGGATAGACCCTGACAGTAACCCACCTACAGCAACAAGATACATGGTAAGTAAGACTTTTTATACTCTTAAGAAATATGAAAACTGACATTCACTTTTATTCCACTGAGGAAGATGAGAAATCTACAGTAGAAATGAAAAAATAACAAACATACCTCAGGGTCAAGCAGTGAGTAAGCTTTGAGTATGTTGAACAGGGAGAGCTGCCCTGCTCCCAGCTGAGCTTGGAAATACGGATGAGTGGGAAAAGTACGACCTGGAGAAGCAAAAAAGATCTTAGCATCTCATTTTATTAAGGTCTTTTTTTTTTTTTTTTTTTAAACCATGATTTCAACCGTTAAGAGCGTTTTACTTAGAGAGAAAATTAATCACAAATCAATAAGACTGGACATAGCTTATAAAGATTTTAAAGCGTTTACCACTTTGAAACCGCCACCATTTTCTTTCAAACTGTTTTACAGTTTAAAGTCCAGAGAAAGTACTGGAGAGACCAGGGGTCTCATTTATAAAACATTGTGTAGGATCTGTACAAACATTGTACATATTCCCAAAAGTCGAAAATGATTTATAAAACCATGCGCATGCACACTAGAAAGCAATTTCCCCTTTATAAATCACAGCTGCACCTCAATATTTGCATACAAGGTCCCGCCTAATGTTTTTCCCACGACACACACACACACACACATTCAACCATAAATGGCCAAAGCAAAGTACCTCATGAATACTAAGGTGTATTTCAATGAGCCAGCTGATCAATGCTATTTCATGGTCAGCAATGGCGACCACGGAGAAAAGAGATGCAAACACATTTTAGGAGGAAGATGGCACGCTCTGCAGTTGAGCACGCACCGGTGTGAGGGGTATTACAGCACGCCTCCTCTGCACTCTGGGGGTTTGGAAGGGTTAGGAGCCAGCGCCTGACGGGGGGCGCCACTGTCCCTTGGAGGTCACCAAAATGCCTGCCGTCCATTCCCTACACTGGTTTGAACCAGGATTTTCGTGGATTTACAGATTACAGATTTCTTCTTTTTTTTTTCTGTCACACCTAAATGTTTCAGATCATCAATCAAGTTTTAACACAAGACAAAGCATCTTTCAAATAATGATTTCATTAATTATGGGAGAAAAAATGCTACTCGAACCAACCTGAACCATCAAATCAGAAGCCATTTCTATTTTAAGACTGAAGACCTTCTCTTGTGATGTGTGAAGAAGACAATGAGGAACCTGTGAGTTTGTGTGTGAGGAATGCGCTCGGAAGGCTTTACGTTTCTGAACATACCAAACACCAACCCCCAGCCTAAACAAAAGTGTGTCTGCATCTGAAGTGGGAGTAATCAAATTCACATACTTGCATTGTTTCCAAGAAATTTTGCATTTTAGAAGTGCCTTGACTGATACATCTCCCAGCTTCCTCAGAATCATGAACAACACGCTTCACAACACATCACACCTCTTTAACAGTCTGTATCAGTAAAGCGCCGCACTTGTTATCAAGGTCCTATCTGATGCTCAGCCAGAAGAATAACACAGGGTCAAAAACAAAAACACAGGAGGTTAAATGCAACGGGGTGGTACATATATAAGTATGTGGGTGTTATATGGGTGGGGTGTAGGTACTGCATACGCATGTGTGGGTTTTTGGGTGGTAAGTGTTAGTTGTAGTTTTGCTGTTAGAGAAAACACACGGCCAACACTTTTTACGCTGTACACATCAAATGTTTTGAAAAGCACGAAATGCATACAGTGCCTTGCAAACGTGTTTACACGCCTTCAACTTTTCCTCGTCTTCTGTTAATCATTACAGCCACAAATTTCAATGTAAGTTAAGAGATAGCACAACATAAAGTAGTGCTCAATAGTGAAGTCGAAGGAAAGGGATACATGCATTTAAAGTGTTTACCAAGAATACACTGCAGTTTGTGGTTTTATTGTGAAAAATGTGGAAAGAGTTCAAGGGTTCTCACACTTTTGTAACGCTCTTTATTTTTTATAACTGTAACTCAGTTCACGTACTATTTATTATTTACGTATATCTAAATAAAAGCTCAATCAACAAATATATAAAATTCCCATCTTTTTAAACATTTTTTGACATACAAGCATAGCAATTTTTTTAAAACCAGGATGCAAAACGTTTTATGCATTAAACTTTAACTAAAATGATTTTTCAACTCAGACTGACGTAAGGATCAATTGTTGCTGGCACTCCAGTGGTTCTCCAGTCCTGATATACAGGTTCAGCTGTATTTACATAAGTTTCTGTTGTTGTTTCAGTTGTTTTAAGGGAATATATATAATCTTTCTATGATTCACTGATGGTTTTTGGTTAGAGGATGCGCACTAGAGGTGAATTTGTGGACTGGAAGGCTATAAATATATGGTGTTTTGGGAGTAATAAAGTTGTCTGATTCTAAAATTGAAAATTATTGGAAAAAGGTTTCTCAGAGTTTAAATAGAGGAGGAAAAATGTGTTGCAATTTATGATTATTTATTTAATCAAATGAAATACATCCACGTGACGGTGGTTTGTGATGTGTGCCAGATCAAAAACCAAATAGAAAACTGCATGCAGCAGAAATCCAACATGCAGAGGGTAATGAAATACGAAGAATGTGTTAAACATGGGAATGTCATGTTTTACACCTTATATATGACCCTAAGATGAAGAAAGACGTGTCAGTTTATCTTGACAGTTTTATCATAAATGGTGCTTCATGATCACAAAAATCTTGTCATTTGCACCCGTATGATTTATGGGGCAAAACTGAAAAACTAGTAAAAGAGATGTGGGTTTGAAATGATAATTCTCAGAACAATAAAAGAAAAAGATAGGAAGATGCATTTTGCCTCCAGCAGTAAAACGCCCCTTTAAGAAAGGTAAATGCAGGATTCAAAGGACATTTTAAGACCTACAGATCTGTAAAAAAAAACCCCATAAAAGTAGTTTTTGGTATATGTGAGACTGTAAAAATGTGTTTGTGTGGCTATGTTACCTAGGTCTATGAGGATGGCATGCTGCTGCGAGGTGAGTTGCTTCAGCAGCTCTTTGTATGGAGTGTGATTGGAGGGGGGGCGAGAGGGAACCGTCTGCCGGAGCAGATACTGCTCAGAGAGGAACTTCCAGATCTCACCTCGATGCTGCCTTGGCACACCTGTGAGGAAGAGACAGAAAAGTGTAGACTTGGGACAAATGTGCCTGAAAAATGCTAAATCAGACCAAGATTTGACATTAGACTGTAAAATATGCAGAATTTACAACACTAATATCAGATATTATTACATGTAAGTGTTTTGGGGTAAAGTGATTACATTTGCTAGTTTTGTGATGTCATTTTAATCAAATTATTCGTTTGATTTTTACACTTGTATTTATCGTATTTCTTCTTCAGGTTCCCACTCTGCAGCTGACTGCAATCTTTGTTAATGGGTTTAAGTTCTCAATTGTTCTGATCAGTTTTGTTTAACGTCAAGAGATAATCTTCCTAATGTTGGCAGAATATGATGATTAGAGAGCACTGACCACTGGAGACCTAAGAGGTAAAAAAAAAAAAAAAAAAAAAAAAAAAAAGGAAATGTGTAAAATGAAGGAAAGATAAGTGATTAATACACATTACCAAACAAGGATGAGGATTTTAAGCAAAACAAAAACAACTTTCCAACACAAGAAGGGATCAGAGGAGGTCCCTACTGTAACCTAAGCCCTACATTAAACCCGATCTCTAACTGATTGCACACCTCACCACTGTCTCCGTCTTTATTCGTATCCTGTACAATCCTCACATACTTTTCTGCCACTCATGTCATCTATACAGCAAGATGTACTATACAAAACATAAATCAAAGATATTTAGAATTCGATTTACATACTGTGGAAAAAAAATGTTTACCATGTTGATAAAAAAGGTTGCTAAACTACAGTCATATCAGTCTTTACAGAGGTTAGGTGTGAAGAATACACATGAATAATTATCTGGAACTCACTCGTGTACTGGTATGACGAAAACTGCAAACACTACATGGAAACTCTGAATCTAAAGTGACTCAGATGAATTTCAAGGAGAGAAGAAACAATCAGCACACTCCTTACATCATTTCTTGGTCAATATTTGCAAATGCTTGCTGATTTTGGGGTTGAACAAATATTCCCATGAAGCACTGCTGTATGCATCTATTTGAGAAGGCAAATGAATACCTTGTGCAACTGCAGCGTGTATGGTCTCTGTGTCAAACTTGACTTTTGTTCTGCCAGGTGTACTGAGCAGTTTCTCCCACACCACAGTGACCTCCTTCAGACACGGAGTGATTTCTTCATAGTCCAGCTTCAGGCGCTTGTTCTGCAGATCGCTCTCTGAGGCTGTGGTGCAAACACAAAGGCAACACAGGTAAAGAATATGAGTACTCCAAACCAACCACAGACCCATGCTTTAGTTCAGGCACAGCTGTCTGTGTTGTCACATGATCGGAAATATTTGCTACCTTTACGTCATTGGAAGAGTTTTCATTTGCCAGCTGGATTGGTGGTGCAAATATAATTTCTATCAAAGTTTTGATTCAAGTTTGGACTCTGATCTGCTATTAATAATGTCACAGAGTTCATGATTCAACCATCAGAAACACACTATGAAAAAAATAACATTCATGGGAGAGATCCAAGACCAACACCACTGCTGGCCAAAAAGAAGACAAAAGCCCAAAAACCATCTTGATGCTCTCCAAGACGCTTCAGAAAATATTTGATGGACTGACAAGTAAAAAAACTGAACTTTTCAGCAAGGTGCGGTTATATCTGGTGTAAATATATGCAGCATTTCAGAATCCCCATTTGAAAACTGCATTTACTCAGGTTATACTTGTCTGTTACATCAGTATATCTTGTTTTTCTTTACACCCCTGACACATTTATTCATTTCTCTTTCTGACCTCATCTATCTTTGGCTTCACAACACTTACAGTCCCCAAGGACAAAACCAGCTTTCAGATTTTGCCTTCCATCTCAATAATGACAATGACAGGTCACCCCTGATTTAAATAAGAAGAAGTCTTTGACAGTTAGTGGATGTGTCGCCTGAAGAGATAATCTTCTATCTCTCAGCTTGCCATCATTTAGTGGTGTCATACATTGATGGACTGGTAGAGAACGGTGAGACTGTTGCCCTGTTATGCTGCGTCACCATTTAAATTAGCGATTGGCGGTTATAGAACACATAAACCAGTGTGGGTTGCAACGTTGGACCTTGTAAGTTCAATGTTCTCACAACAAAAACCCGTTGCACCCTAAACTTTGGGAACAACTGAAATAACTGTTTGCATGACAATAACCCTGTAATTTATTAGAAAGCTCTGGAGGGAGGCTGCAAAGTTAATGCGTGCCACATCTTCATAACTAGAAGGTTAATTTCATGCATTCTTATGCAGGAACAGTATTAAATAGCCATCTAAATTCATTTTTTTTCTGCCAAAGCTAGATCCAGTAATACTACACTTTGGATATCTGTAATCTTCAACAAGCAAAATAAAAAACAACTTAGATGCCATTTCTTACGGAGTATTTGAGTCACTATGGTTAAATAGCTACAACCGCTGCCTGCTGAGTGAAATTCATTTGCATGGTGCAACCAAGCCCAGGAGTGTCAGATTGACACAACAAAACAAAGCAAAAAAAAAAAAAAAAAAAAAAAAAAAAAAAAAAAAAAAAAAAAAAAAAAAAAAAAAAAAAAAAACACAAAACTGTGATTTCTGTTACCATTTTCACAACCCTGATCAAAGAAGGTGAGGAAACACCCAAAACCCCTCTGCTGTTCCTCTCTTTTTTGACCGCACCCTTCCTCCCCAGGCTCTTCACAATTCATCTTTGCTTTGTTTTTTTTCTCCTCCACTCTTCTTACTCAGTGAATCCCACATCTGTGTCAATCATAAGTTGTGCTCTCCCTCCTTCCTCCTTTCCAGTCATGTGCGGTGTACACCTGGGGACGACCTGTGACTTGGTTGTGGATCTGGAGGAGTTGTATCACTACTTTGGGACAGGACGGAAACAGAGGAGTGTGTTGAATTACAATCTGTGCTTACACCTTCCAGGAAATGGAAGGTATTATGGCATTTTCACTGCATCACAAAACTGTAGCAATAAGAATCTCGAGGCAACTGAAATTACAACACACTCATTTTAGTAGGCTGCTTTTCACATAAGTCACCAAAATATACATACTAAGTATAATAAAGAATGGTTTCAGAGCATTAGTGTTGCAAAGACTTCCTTCACATTTTTCACGTCCAAAATCCATACTTTTACAAACTGAAGTTAACAGAAATCACAATTTCTTATTTTTAAGGTTTTATGATGCTAGTGGCCTTCTTTGACAGTAATCAGACAGGATATGGGCATAAAGAGAAGGAGGGAGACATTAGGTGAAGGCCTCAAGTTTGGGAATCGAATCCCAAACATCTGCTTCAGGAAATAAGAGCCTCCGTAAAGGGACCACCCAATCAACCACTTCGCCATGAGCCGCCCCATTTTTATCCTGTTAAATATTAAAGTTCTCCATAAACGTCATGTACATAAATCTGTTGAGTTCAAAGAAAGCTTAGAATATCTTCAAAGAGCTTCCATTCCAGCTATCTGCAAAAAACACAATGAGAGAAAGCTGAAGAAAGTAAAAAAGGACAGAATGTAGGAAGGAAGAGAAAAATGGGAAGGAAGAAAGGAAGGATAAAACATTTAAAGCAAAAATTGGGAAAAAAGAGAGGATATCTAAACGTTTTCTACATACTTATCCAGACCTGTGAAATATCTGACTGGTGAAAAATCACCAGCCAGATAGATATAAGTAATGGGGGCGACCTGGAAAGCAAAGAAGACAATAAAAAAGAAAAGAAAAAAAAAAACTGGAAGGAGCTGATGGCTGACACACCCAGAGCAAGAATAGAGGCTGTCTGTCTTATCATCTGCCTGGAGCAAGCAGAATCAAGTTCATCAAGAATTGCTCTTTGGCAGCAGCCCAGCTGGCATGCAGTGCCTCCACCTTCCAGTCTCTCCTAGCCTCCCACTCTCCGGTTCGCTCCCTTTCTCTGCTGCCGGAACACTCCGCCTTTGAAAACATAAAACAAGACAGGATACCCCACCCAGAAGCAAAGAGCCACATAAGGATGGAAAACACACACATACGCTTTCATAGCTGACCCACAAACAAGGCAGAGAGACGAACTGAGCTGCAAACAGGCAGAAACAAGACACAAAGGTGGAGCTCCAAAATAAGAGGAATAAGGACCCCGCCGGGAAGACTTAATATGGTTAAAATGCGATTATGGATGCACGACTGCAGAAAATTTGTTAGCTTAGAGAGACTCAACAGCACTTTTTTTTTTTTTTTTTTTTTTTTTTAATAACCCACAAATATCTCCGACCTTACCCGACTGCGGAAGTGATCATTTCTATTTGTGCGATGGGTGTGTATCAATTAAGGGTTTACAAGTAAGACAGGTAGTTATGGCAGTGACAAATAGCTACTTGAAGACTAGTTACGTGCCAACTGGGTCATCAAATAGGTGGAGCACCAGGCACACCCTAAAATTTTACCTCCCAGTAAACACTTGCAACGTCACAAACAAAACAGTATATGCGCTATTAATTCATAGTTATGGCAGTCTTTACAAGAAAAAAGGTGTGTCCTTAATTACAGAATCTTCTTTAAAGCCCATTTGCACAGGCGATGTGTCAAAGATAACTTGTTTTGCTATTTGGCTAGCAATTTAATCAAGAAACTGATAGCTGTTTACGAATGAAGGACTGACATCTTAAAGACTTTGATACTGTAAAAAAATTTTTTTGTTCAGATTTTAGTACTGAAGATGCAATCAGATATTTTTGTCAAGCTCTCTCTTTAAGAATTGTAATACAAGAAAATACAAAAGGATCACTCTAGTTTTTCCTCCTAGTCTTTCTTTTGTGAGTAGTCATTATTATTTATATCAGGAGCAGAGGTGAATTCTCACTTTTGGGATTGGTCGCTGTAAAACAAGGTTCTACTAGTTTAAAACAGAGAAAACAATTATAGCGTTGACTTTAGGAAGGGACTTAAAAGTTGATCACAATAATTAGTGGTATTTACACTGATAATGATCACGGTGATGACAAAAAGTATTTTAAAATCTCTTGCAGTCTTTCTTGGTAATGGATTGCACAACACTGTAGTCAAAGCCCCACAAACAAATATGCGCACCCTATTTAACAATCTTCAGACTCAGGACATAAGTTAGATTAAATAGTGCAATTTTATCGCTAAACACCGCACAATAACTGAAAAGTATTCAGATTTCTTGCTGCGCTCATGGAACTAACAGTTGAATAAACAGGAAAAATAATCACAACACCACCTTTAGTTTTTAAGACGATGTAAACATCATCAAGTAGAGTTTAACGTCATGACAAATCAAAATTCTCACAACAATAAAAACATTTCAAGGTAGTGATAATCGTTACGGCAGCTTCTGTGTGTATATTCTACAGAACGAAGATCCTTAACCAACATTTCCAAATCAATCATGGTCCTGACAGAGGTTGGAAGCTTAAAATAGAGCAGCTTTGCTGTACTTTGTTTAGCCTTCCTGTTATGGCTTAATAGACTTGCTCTCTTGTTAGTCTGAATAAACCACAGACAAGTTTCCTTCTAAATAGCTTCTCTGTTTTCTTTTGAACACTTCGCTGATGCTGAAAACAGCTAACATTCACTCTTCTTTTCCCAAAATCAGCCAGCACAATGAAAAGTGTTGTGGTCAGAGCCACCTGGGGACGGTTATGTAAGATGTATTCACCGATTACAGTTTTGTGATTTCCAGCCAATCAAGTCACGGAGGACAGAGTTGAAAATCCGCTGATTCTGATCACCAGCCCATTTCTCTGTGTCTCTTATTCATTTTATGATCTCAATCTATCAACGTTTGCAATGAGTTTATATAGTTTAGTTCAGATATTTAGATGGCATTTATTTCCAGTAAAAAGGCCAGCATTGTCTCTCTATATAAAGACAATGTGCTCAACACCATGTGCTGCTGTGTTTGTGACACAGCAGTCGTTCATTATTTGCTTTTCAAATCTATGGGCAAATATCAAAAGGTTTCTTTCATTAAGACAAATCCAAAATAAGCTATTTACCTTTACCTTGTTCACTACTTCTCCCTCTCACCTTGCAGTTTCTGGTTCTCACTCTCCATTCGCTGCAGCAGGATCTGCTGCAGGATGGCCTTCCTCCACAGCTCCCTCAGTTCCTCTTTGCTCCTCTTCATCCTCTCCTCTGGCACTGCTCTCATGGAGGCATCTCCATTTCCTACCCCTGACACCTGACCCACACATATCAGACCCCCTTCTAGACAGGGATCCCCCCGTTCTGAAATGGAAAACAAAATATTAAAAACAAAATTAGAGTTTTAAATTAAGAATCTAAAATCATGTCATTCCAGATGAAAATCATCTTAATTTGCAATTAAAATTTGGCTACAATCATTTTGCAGCTTAAATCACCCTACAGCGTAGTAACGCAAATAGCCAAGAAGTCTGGTAACTTTCATTGGTAGAGACTGTTTGGATCGTCCTGGTGAAGTTGCTTTACTGTTTTTAGATGCTGTGGTGGCATTCAGTGGGATGCGTGACTTAAAGGTTTTTGCAGTGATGACGTTGGGAGAAATCATTATTCTGTCGATTTTGACATTTGAAAAGAATTTTAATTTGTCAAACTTTGTGCTCTCTGATTGAACCTCTGCACTGCTACATAAATGAATTCCTGTAGATTTCATAGCTGGAAACTAAACAGAGAGCTGTAGAGAATGAATTATGAAGAAAAATGGGGTAAACCCGAATTTTTTTAAGTTGTACCTTAAATTTAATTGACTGCAACTTTATGTAATTAGAAAAAAATGCATTGCCGATTATTTAATTGCACATCTGCATCTCTTTAGTGACCCTTCTGTGTGTGCTTTAGGTCAGTCCTCGAGAGAGTGGTGGGGTCAATTTACCGGTGTATTTGTTATTAAAAAATCTATATATTTTAAGGAAAGAAAAACAGATTCTGGTGAGAAATGTTTAAAATCAAAGCAAAAAAACAGTCAAAAAAGGAAAAATAAATAAACTGATTTATAAATGGCAGCACTATGGAGCAAAATTTGAACCACAAAAATAATTAACAGAACACAAGGGCTCTTTAAAAAAAGTTAGTGTGGCAGCACCTTTAAGTGTTGGATGGATCCCAACCCTCAAAATACCATGTGCTGTTTAGGGGAGAGTCATACCAGCTATCTAGATAGCACTTGCTTCTGTTTCAGTTCTTCGGAAAATCATGATAAGCTTGATTACCTTGGCATACACACACACAAACACTCACATATATCTCAGTGGTAGTCAGGTATGCATATTTGATCCTCATCTTTTCAAAAAGTTCTTCTGGGGAAATTTAGAAAAATGCAATTGCACAAAACAGTGAAACCTCAATACTACACTTGATGCCAAGGCATAAATAGACACAAGATTACAACTGTGTACTTTATGTCAGGTTTACAATTTATGCACAGTTATCTTTATGTCTGAGTCAGAGTTTCTCAGACATGCTGAAACCAGCAGTCACTATAAAGAATTACAGCTCTGCAGATTTAAGTAAAAGTGCAGACTGACTCATGGGTGATGCAGACAGACACACGAATTTAGATAACAGCTCTTGAGATCCTTAGAGAGACACAGAGGTATGCATTTGTTAGACAAACACAGACAGCTACACTGTTGCAACAGAACTTCAGTGAGGAGTGAAGTGTAAAAATAACCCTTCATAGCTTGAGGTTCATCTGTATTAAGAATCGCATTGTTTTTTTCCCCCTGATTTTAACTTACCTTTTATTGCTAAAGCACTGCGCATGCCTGAATACAACACAAAACCCCTCACATCCATTCATTTCTGCAAAGTGGCACACAGGCCATTTCCTGGGCAAACAACGTTGCCAGAACCTTGTTGAACACACACAAAACATACAAAGTGGGTCAACAAGACTGGTGCTTTCCTCTGGCGCTGTCTGTGTGTGGACTGTCAACATAACCTTGAAGTACCACCATCCCATGCCAACACACACACTCTAGACACACCCATGAGCTCACAAACACACACCCAAACTCAACCAAAACTTAGTGCTGCATTCAGCCAGCACAAAGTCCTTTGCAGTGACCCGCTAACAGCTCTGTTTTTCTTATTGCTGGCTCAAAACTAAACGTTTGGTTTAGATCTTTTTATTTCTGCAGACAGATGTCTTCCCTGCTCCTTACCGGTTTCGTTAGAGGAGGGAAGCATAATGAACAAAAAACAGGCGCGCCCTCCCTGCTCCCTAATGAACAGCATATTCAATGGGATGGTAGATAAAAAGGACACAATAGTCCCACATTCCCCAATGCACTTATTAGATAAAGTTACCACCCCAGAGAAAATGCTGCATGGGTGTGTATTGTAGTGAAAACTTGAGGGGGAACGTTTAAAGTTGAGACTAAATGTGCAGAAAACGACGACCTTCCTACTGGTAAAAATGTTTTAAAGGCTGCATTAGAGGTAGGGCTGGGTGTTGTTAAGAGCCTCACGATTCAATTCAATTTCGATTCTTTGGGTCACAATTCGATTCGATATTGATTTAGAAATAAGTAGTATACAAATAATTAATCAGAGTACCTATTCATAATTTGATGTATTTCTTATTTTTTGATTTTGCCTGCCCATATCAACAGCCATAGTGGTATATATATTAGTTATAAAGTAGTATTACATAAACAGTGTATGCATTCACATTTTTGAGCAGTAAAATATCTGAACATGAAGCAGTAGCACAATAACACTTGTACTCAATATGGAGTACAAAGATAAAACATTATGACAGTACTATATTAAAAGCAGAAGTGTATGTAAACGTAAATACTTCTTTTCTTGTGAAAACTGAGATAATTCACATAACTTTTAAGCATATTTGAACAATATTGCAATTTTGAGCTACACTCCTCACCAGTAGGTGGTGGTAATGGACACCAAGTAGCTGTTTGCCAACAGTCAATAAACTCAAGAAGAGGAAGAATACAATGACTTCACATCCAAGTCTTTTATATATGTGACACCAAGCTGATACAGTGTGCTGCAGGCAATGGCGAGCACAGGCAGCACCACGGCCACTGTCTGTGCCGCACTGACAGGTGTGCAATGGGTGCCTGGTGGCAAAGAAATGGTGCTAGGTGCTCAGCTAGCTCATGTGCTACTAGCTACTAGCCAGTACTCTTCTTTGTCCAATGGGCAGAAAGTGTGGGAAATGTAACAAGCAGTACGCTTGACTATGAAATCTCAAACGTCCCTGGACAGTGCACGCAGCTCTCTAAGGTGTTGCACACCATGGCGGGAACACACTGCCCAGCGGATCTAATTGATTCACTGGGTTTTCTGAAACAATATTAAATTGGGAAAAAAAAAATTATTGCAAAGCACTGCTGAATCCACATTTTTACCTACCCCTAATTAGAGGAGGTGCTAATTTTTTAAAAAAATATATATTTATAGCTGTAATTTAATGTTAAGGTCATCATGTGTCGAAATGAAAACTGCTGCTCCCCCCATTGGGAATGTCAAGAAGTTGTTACAGTGGGAAGAAGACTAAAATTTTTGCTTTTTTCAGTCTCTGTGCAGAGTGACATGTCTGAGATTTATCAGAGCTAAGAGAGCAAGACTTTAAGCAGAAAACAGAAAGGTTGAATATTCTACAGTAAAGTTGCTGTTTTATCCTTTTGATATTTTTGTTTGCAGGGGAGTATGCTGTATTTAGAAATGTTGGCAGTAGGGCTGCACAATATCAGGCAAGCATGTCATGGTTATGCTACTGCTGAACATTGCAATCACAGTATTCATAAACAAATCCTTCTTTGGATCATCACAATACTCCCACCACTCTCACTGAGCTTTAGCATATCAGCTACTGACAGTCAGTGTCCATCTAAATAATGCAATATGTTACTGGCATATGGTGTGTGAATGCATAACATCCAAAATAAAATATCCAACCAAATATTGCATCCCAGCAGCCTTTGTAGATCTCAAACTTACTAAAACATTAGCATTACTAAAATTAGGGAATTATTTGAATGAAATGTAAGCAATTACTAGTGAACTCAAACAATACGTTTAGCATGTTTTCTTGAATTGCTCGTCCCTTGTTGTTTGAGTTTATCAGTAATCTATTATTACTGAAACAACACCTAAAATGAAAAGGTCTGATTGTGTCTGTAGTTGTTAACTTAAACTTAATTCAGAAAAATCAGAAAACAGAATTTATTGTCATTGTGCAGGAACACATGACGAAATTTTAAAAATAGCAACTCTTGAAGGCAGTGAAAATAAATAAATAAGTAAATAAATATATTTTTAAAAAAAATCAGGAGTGTGTGTTGAAGAGTGCAACAATAGTGATGGTAGCAGCTGGTCTAAAAGCAATTCTGTCTCCAAAAACGGTTTACATAGTGCCAGCTATACACCAATATTAAAATGGGGTGCTATGCTGAAAGCTGCAACAGTGCAATACTACCAAAAACATCTCACAAGGACATTCTCACACTAAACAACGCTTGAGGAAGACTAAAGAACAAAAATAAAGATTATTTAACTTCAAACAGTCATGGCTCCACCAGAATGTGCACGATGTGGCATAATCGCTTGTGCCTTAGTTGTAGGTACTTTGTTTGGTAAACACACAACTAATATGAAAGGATTAACAACACCTTTTGGCATTTGTAGCAGGGATAAAAGAAACATGTTTAAACATGCTGCTTTTGTTGTAAAATCCATATTCATGGTAACATGTAAATTCAAGCAGCTCGACAGTGGAGATAACATCCCGTCGATGAGAAAATCTGTCACTGTTCAGCTATCTGAACCAAACTCAGTTTAAGAACATCACCTCAATCAACTCGACTGCTCTAACTTCCAGAATGTATGTTTGAATGTGCAATCTGAACTTACAGCTATCAAAACATAGGGTTTAATATTACGCAAGCTGAAGAATCATAAGTTTAGAGTCTCCATGGATGACTTGTATACATTTTATTATAAACAAACAGTGTGTCAAGTGATTGACCACACTTAACATTAAACAAATTATTTACTTAAAATTAAGCAAATTACTTTGATGGAACAGCATTAAAGTAGCCTGGGGTTTGACAGTGCTGTCATACGTTCTGCCTGACTGAAAAATACAAGAAGGTACGTGTCAAACACAGAATTGTTGACTTAATATTTGACAGCTTCGAAATGTAACTCATTTGTCAGTATTTGTTTACAATAAAATGTATGCAAGTCTTCCTTGGTGACACTAAACTTGCATCATTCTTCAGCTTGCATTATTAAAGCCTTTGTTTTGATTATTGCAAGTATAGAATACACATAGAAAAATACATCTGGTAGGTCAAGCAGTTGGTAGATTAATGTCCTTGTAGAAAATATACATACAGGGTTCACACACAGTTTGGAAAAGTGGAGTTTGAGAATAAGAATGGAAAATAGAAATCTGTGTACAGAAAGTTTTTGAATTTCCAGACATTAGTCCTTATTTTATTTTCTAAAAGATAAAAATCTCAAATTTTATGAAACTACTTAATACTTTCAATGTATCCTTTCAATTTCAACCCTACTTAAAAGAGGGAAAAGAATAGAAATCTGAAGAAGGATAAAGGAATCTGATTAGACAGGATCTGAAACTTACGTACGCCCTGCAGGGTATCATTCTAATCCTATAAATTCATATAATTTATATAATAATAATAATAATAATAATAATAATAAATAATATGAATAATATGAATAATTCATATTCATATAATTCATATAAATCTTTCAGACTTTAAGTGTAAGATGCTGGTTAGTCTCAACGTTATCCACTCGAAGAAGAGCTTTGTTATTAAATGCGCTGGATTTATTCAAGAGTACGAGTCTGACTAATGTTTCCTATAATTTTCCAAAAGGAAATTTGAACTGCCCGAAAAGACTACAGTCCTTTACACCAGTACTGCAGGACAAGCCAAAATAGTAGGAACTAGATTACTTTGTGAATTATATATTAGCAATGGGCTTATAGTATCATTTATCCTGATCAAGCAGGAAAAAAATGATTGTGTAAAGAATTTTGATTTATCATGCAATCTACCAGGTCTAATTGATTATGTTTGCTCATTGTTATTTTTTTACTGTCAGAACTAGTTTTTCCACTATTGGTTTATTTAGAAAATCAATAAACTTAAATATTTGGAAAACATGATAAAATACAGCTACTGAATGCTGTTTAGAGGTACAGTTGCACTACTTAATATAAATGGAGTACTGAAGCTACTTGCTAACAGATAAGCTTTGTGTTTACAGCTGTGTTTGAGAGGCTCTGACTGTATACAGTGACAGATTTATAGCAAAAAGCACTGATGAATTTTTAAGCTAAGTTTTAGCATCACTTTTGTGGTTACTGAAACAAAAACCACAGGATGTTCTATACTTTGTATGGTTTCACACAGTCTTTGCTAAAACATAAAAAAGTGGTGGACACTAAACGTGCAGAACTGAAAAAAGACAGAAAAAGCTGCCGACTGCGCTCCTTTAATTAATGATTTAAAGACATTCTCTATCATTTTGCCATTGTTTATATAAAGAAATGTGGTTCTGATACTTCAGTAAGTTACACGTACCAGCAGGAGATTGCGCAGACTTATTTTGGCTTTATTAAGGGTCAAAATATGTTATAATTAATAATAACAAACTGTTCCAAACAGGATCAGAACCATCAATCCAAAGAAGAATCAACTGATAAGCGATGATTAAGTATATGAACACTGCTTTTTTAATGAGTACGATATGCAAGCAGGCTGGGATGAAATGGGCGAGGAAGAGAAGAGACAAACTGATCAAGGAAGGCATGAATTACATTAATGTAAAAAATATCACCAACACTTTAAATATGTCGTGGAAGATTTTGTGTACTAGTACAAAAGATATTTGAAGAGTTTAACAAAAATGGCGCCAGGTATTACCTGGTGGAGCAAAAGAAAAAAACCTTCAATTTAAATTGCTCTCCTTATCAGCTTAAAGAAAAGGGCGACACAGAGTGGAAAAGCTTCGTCACTGCAGTCTACATGTGCTTCTTGCTCCTGACTAACATTTTTAGACTGAAAGCTAATTGATTTTTCACAATGTACAGTAAGAAAAACAAAACAAAAAAAAAAACCACTGCCTCCAGAATGAAAATGATTAAACTATCAAAAAAAAGAAGGATCTTTTATAAGTATTGTGAGCTCCTACCGCTTGGGTCTGTGCCTTTCTGAGGTGTAGCAACCCGTAGAAAGATCTGCTGTCTCCATGAGTGTCTGTGGTTTCGCAGTGGACTTTCTCCCGCCACACAAGCTGCTCTCGATGTAGAGAGAGCTGCCACATCCCTGAAAGCACAAACACACAAATGTGGTTACAGGTGGAAACATAAGTTCTCACCATGTAAGACAGGATAAAACATTATAGTTCACACAAATATGAGATATACAAGAGAAGGGATTCACGGAGCACTTAGCACACCCACATACATATGATGATTCTGTTTCTATGGGTACCTGCTTTTTGGCTCGGGACAATCATTCTCTTGGACAGGAGCCAGAAATTGAAATTTCAGAAAGTTAGGGACAGAGGAGGAGGAGTGCAGACGGGCACGGAGACCACCCAGAGGACTGAGACGGATGTGATGGAACAGGAGGCAAAATACAGATGAGAAAAGGAAAACATGGACCCACTTCACACAGAGACATGTTGCATGAAATCATTTAAGGACTCCACTTACTCTCAATAAAAAAACACGTCTCATGAAATGATACTGCAGAGAGTTAAACTGAAAACCACACTCTCACCTTCTCTTACTGAAACGGGCTCCAGCAGAAGGTGAGGAAGGATGATGGAGGAGGAGAGGAGAATGGCATGAAGGAAAGGGAGGAAGAGGAGGAAGGGTGGAGTCGGTTGGGAGATTTCTGGAAATTGGTGCAAATAAAGAAGGAATGAAACAGACGAGAGTCACAGACTTTTGGCCTTCTATGAAAACTGAGGAAAAGGTGCAACTTAACAGCAAAATTAGTAGAATTTGGAAAAAAGGGAGAACAAATGAAGAGTTTTCAAATCTACTTTTAATAAATAAACAGTGGGTTTAATATTTGTGGAAAAAAAATATAAGAAAGAATAAGTTATCAGTCATTTAGGGGGAATCCCATTTCATAGTGTTACCTTTATTTCAGATAGTGGTCAAAATATTTCACTGAGACACTCCGTAGTACATAAAGATGTGACCCAGGAGTGTTGTGTAAAGCTTGTTAGGAAATAACACAAATATGATGCCAGATGTACCCTAATAAAAAAATATATATATGTACTACAATGTGTATCCCACAATATATACAAATTTAAATGTATTATAGTTAAATATAATGATGACTGATTTTATAACAAATATATTTCAGTTTTATAAATTAGTTTGTAATTCATAAAACACCAGAATACATTAACTGCACATTAAAGTAGTTTTTGTTCTTTGGTAATACATTTAAAAAATGAGAAACACTTTCATTTTCTGTTCGAACTGAAAACATCTAAATACACAATATAAATCGGTGTTCTGTTAGTAAAATATCTTAAGCTGAAAATTTTCATTTTTGCAATTTATTATACTAAATGTTGCATAAGTGAACACTTCAAACCAGACTTTATACTAGTTACTGTCCAATTACAAATATGTTAACTGAGAACAGTTGTACAGTTTTGAGTGTGAGCCTGGAAAATCCCTGCTCTGAAGGGCTAGAAAGCCGTGTCTAAAACAAGCCGACTCTACAACACGGGGGTGGGGGGGAAGAGGGTGAAACGGGATTCAGCTTAGTAAAAAGTAGTTGCTTGGTTAGTAAGAACAAGCTCTCCTTTATATCTTCAAGCAGGTTTTACAGGTGAAAAAAAAATAAAACGAAAACAAAATGAGGAAACGGGTTTGCAGCAGTTTCGGGGGAGAGAAGCTGCAACTGATGACTAAAGTCAAGAGGTCGTGTTATGCTTGCCCTATATTCAAATGTAGTATTTGCAGTGGGGAAAATGAATATTTGATACACAGCATACACATCTCACACTTTGCTTTTCTGGATTTTTTTAGATTCTGTTTCTCACAGTTGAGGCGTACGTACGATGAAAATTACAGACCTCTCCATTCTTTGTAAGAGAAGAAATCTGAAAAATCAGTCGTGTATAAAATACTTAACTTCTCCACTATATTCATCTAATTATACCCAAGTCAAATTTTTGCTGTTGAACTTCAGGTCATTAAGGTTACTTTGACACAGTATATAGATAAACTAAAACAATGCTGAAGAACAGGCACAGTAAGCAGAACAAATTCCAAACAAGTTTCAATCTTTGATTCGCTTGCTTTCAAACAACAACAAAAAAACTAAACAAACTGGACAGATCAACGCATACCGATCCAGCTGGATTTGCAACACTCTTTAGAAAAACATCTGAATAAATGACGTCAAACCTTAGCTGTTCAGGTTGTCTTTAAGTCTGATATTCCAATATAGATTTCATGTTTTCCTTGAAACCTGATGTGCATATGGATGCCTGGCTTGCCGATACCAATTTCTGCTTGATGGAGGCCCAACCTGGCAAATCCTGTTATTTTGTTATGAGGGCTACACCAAATAAAAAAAATGTGCTGCAGGTTCTTAAAAGAATCAAGAATTTGAAATGCAAAAGAAAAAGAAGGAATTATAAGTTTATCCGCATCAATGCAAACGTCCAAGACCTCAATCTAAAAATGTTGGGATTTTTAAATGTGATGCATTTAATGAATAAAGATCACAAACATTTGATTTTTGAGTGTCTAACCAGCTGATCACCAGCCAGGAGATAAAAAGAAAATTTGGATCTCTGTTGAATTGGTGCATCTTATGACACCTTCTCTTGCATCAAGCTTGCTGCAGATGTGCACAACAAAGATCTGCTCCTGTGAGAATAACTAAGAATTTCTAATGCAGAATGAGTAGGCTCTCTATGTGAATATGGTTATGACTCATCGTTTGTGTCAGGACCAAAACAACAATGAACAAAAAAACAGCCAGGTAGATGTCCATCTTAAAAAAAAAAAAAAAACAAAGCTGCTTGCATAGAGAAACATGAACTTCTTACTTGCTTTGATGAGGGCTGTCTGTGCTCACAGAGTAGTGTCGTACGAGCTTGGGCTTCGAAGCTGCACTCAGTTCCTGCGGTGAGTGAGTCCGCATGTATAGGGGGGAGTCCTCGAGCACTGAGGACGGGGTGGGGGAATGACTGAAGGTGCTGGCCCGTCGGCGGAACGCCTGCGGCTCGGGATCACCAGGTAGAGAGGAGGAGGACGATGACAGAGGAAGAGAGGAGTCAAGAAGCTTCAAGTCTCCTGTGGAGTTGTGGCCTCTGAGGATATGACAAGGAACGACAGCAAGGATAAATACGAGGCATGGACACTAAAGCCAGACATAAAGGGGAGCATGCCTTTACTTTATGAACCAACGAAAGCTTTAAGTAATCATAAGAAAACTTAAAAAATAAGATTTAAGATAACAAAACTAACCTCCAGGTAGCGAATAGATGATATAAGCAGCGAGTTCACCCACAAGTCCAAACTATATCAAGCAACATTAATAAACATTCCAAATGACCAAACTGTAACCTTTAGGTGTGTTTACCTGAGTGGACTGGTGGGTCGTAGATGAGGCGAGGGAGTTAGAGGGTCCTCGAAGAAGGGCTGACCTCTGCTACTGTTGATAGCACTAGAAGAACTGCTCTCACTTCCCTGACTGTTCTCCCTCTGAGTTTTGGCCTTGTTGTTTCCCTGCAAAAAACAAACAAACATGAGGACGTTCTAGACATTACTTTCCAGTCACGTGTGCATCAGTTTACACCTGAGGTGAATCTCCAAAGGTGGATGATGACCCTCATTTATAAGAAACACCCATACAAGACATGAAAAACAAGCAGCACACGTGACATCAAGCATCACTTCTGCATTGTTTCAAAACTCTGGATTACCTTCAGTGACTAGAAGAAGAAGGATTTCTTAGTTTTGATGCATTTGTGCAACACATTAATAACAAAATCTGATCTCAATACTTTGACCTGCTGATCACCTGGCTGCTGCTTTCTGGATAACTAATTGTTGCATCTCTAACAATAGTGCATCAATAAGATTCCAGTAAGCATAAATCACTATTAGTAGCGCTTAAAGATTAAAATGTCCCGACCTCACACTACAGAGATTAGGAGCTTTAAAGTGTTCATCATAAACTGGCCTCTATGCATATATGGATAATATATGGACAGTTCCACAGTCTATTACTGCTTGTAATACGAAATATTTCAAGCATAGCTCCCAAGACAAGAAGAAAATTTCATTGTTTGTTATTCACTTTTAAATGTATCTATTTTAACTTCCCTCCGTATTTAAAACAATACCTAATCCCATACCCATGTCTTATGTTGTGTTTTTGTTTTCTTGTTCTCTTGGACGGGCTGTACTGAAATGTAATATCCCCCCTGGGGGACTAATAAAGGCATTCTGATTCTGATCCCATTCAGTTCACGATATAGCCTGAGGAATACTGATCAGTTAATTTTTTTCACACCAAGAATTAGAAAAGAAATTGGTCGTTGTGCATTTCAGGTTAAGGCTCCGTCAGATTGGAATAACTTGGCTCCATCACTGAGATCTATCACCTTTTTTCAAATCTTTAAATTGTCTGTACTTATTGTGAAGCATCTTGTTCCTGCTTTAAATAATAATAATAAAGACTTATTTATCCTGAACCTACTCCTCACATGGATGGGCACACGTACTCTCTATCCATCTGTATATTTTGTGTCCTGATGTTAGGTATACTATGGATGTATGTACCATACAGTTGGTATAAATATATATGTACATGTATATCGTGATACACTAGCTGGCTAGGTATGGGGGAAGCATTGAGTATGTGTAGTTGTGAGAGTGTGCCTCACAGATCACCTCTTCCTCACCACTTCCTCGCTCAGCTCCTTCTGACTAACCAGCAGCAACACCTGCTGAAACTGCGCATCTATTGAGCTCATTATACTAGCTACTTCTCAGTGCAATGCTGGTAAAAACAACAATAGCTGTTGTGATGACTTCCTGAAGGCAGAGTTTCAAAAAGAGCACAACTTTTTAAAAGACAGTGGCCTAATTTCAAGGCATTCAAATATGCAGTCAAATTTCTTTTAAGTTATCTTTTTATCTGTGTTTTTCAACTAAAGAATCTGAATTACTCATTGGGAGAAAAAAAAAGTGAAGAGACTCCGAGGAACTAATTTGTCTGTGCAGTCTGAACAGCTTGCACCACATAAAAAAAACAAAACATCTGCACTAGTGAGATCATTGGCTTATCATGACATGTTGCTTATCATGTCATGTTGGCTTAAACAATGCTACATTTACCAATAAGAAATAAAACATAAATGTGAGTGCTACAACAGAGACACTGTACATTAGATTTTGATAAAAATGACATTTTTTTATTGTTAAGGCTTTTATGTTTTATGTTGAAAAAAAACTTTTTTGCAAAACATTTAGAAGCAGAATCCCTAAATGATTCTGCTTAGTGAGACCAACTCTTGCAGACATCCCAGTTAATGTTCAACTGTTCGCATTTTAAAGTTTATAAAAACAGCAGCAGAACATTTATAGTAAGAAACACTCATGTTTCAAGTTTAAAGTGTATAATTTGAAAGGAAAGAAAACTTTGCAAGTGCATACTTGTGTAAAATAGCTTGATAAACTAAGCATAATATAACCCAATACCTTCCAGATGCCTTCCAAGGACTCGGTAAGAGAGCGTTTCGCTCTGGTCTTGAACTGCTCCAGCCGCTGCCGACCGCTGCTCTGCTGTTGTGTCTCCTGAGGTGCATCTTCAGAGACCTGCACACACAGCACAGATCAAACAAACATGCACAGACAAAAGAAAAACCTCCCATCACAGTCACTTAGAACAGGAAAAGTCCAAATTAGGGCTGCACGATATCAGGAAAATATTCCATATCGCTCAGGCAAGTGCACCCCATCGAAAACGCTGCTCTCAACACTAGGAAGACAAATCATATCACACCAGTCACACCAGTTAGTACTGGACTCCCTGTTTTTAAAAGGATAGATCACTGATGAGAAGATGAAGATTAAATTTGCACTTTAACAGGAATTTTGACAATGTTTTTTATCACCTTTTAACATACACACACTTCAGTGGTGTGAAGGATGTACCTGTTTGCAGTTGTCAGAAGAACAGTGCTGATGAGCTTTCTGTTTCTCCTCATACAGATTCCTTAAGGAGGCCATCACTAGCTCGTTTTCCTCCTGATCACTCTTAGGACGAGCCCGCTGAACACAAGAGTAAAATATACATTTAAATTGATCATTAAAAGCTACGTTCACCTTCCAGCATTACATTGACACTAAACATTCAGCCAGATCTACACTATTATGCTGTAGATCAAAGCATATTCCTATTTTAGAATGACCCAGTCAACGTCAAGACCTAAATGAGAATCTATAAAGTCTTGAGTTGTTGTGGCTGAATACAAATAAGTGAAACACCTCACACGTTTCCATATTTCTTAAAAAAGAACTTTGAAAATATTTCTCTTCCATTTCACAATTATGCACCATTTTGTGTTGATCCATGACATCAAATCCTAATAATAAAACACTGCACTGTGTGACTTTAATGTGGCAGAATGTAAAACAGTCGAACTGTTATGAATACTTCTGCAAGGTGTTGTATTTCAGCTCCCCTGAAAGGTTTCATATTGAGCAGTTCTTGTTGTAGTTCATCCAGATCACCAGCAGATGTCAGATGAGTCACAAAGAAAGGAGGATCTGCATTCCTGTACTGTTGTTGAACTCTTATAACCTGCCTTGGTGCTACCGTTCAACATGTGACATAATTACAGGAAAGACTCAAAATTGTGTTGAAACAGATGTTATTAAACAATTCGCCAAAAACAGTACAAAATACAAATCAACTGAAGCTAGTCAATATGCAGTACTGGTTGGCTGAAATATTTTAATAATGTGTGTCTGTGTAATCCCCACATAAGGAAACTGTGATTGACTCATGATAAACAAACCGCTGACTGACTGGTTTGTGTTCTCGCTTCAACTTGTCCTTCAGATTTACAGAAACCTTACCATAGTGTTTTCAAAGACTGAAGCCTGTTCATCATTGTCTAAAGTGGCCAAGTGCTTCTGAAGCTCTAGCTTTGTTTTGGAAGGGTGCAAACCTGCAAAAGGAATAAAAACACGTTATGAAAAAGCTGTTTTAATTTCAGATTTGTCGTGCATTTCACGTTTGGTTCTTTAATTTAAGTTCGCCACCCAAAAGTGGAGCCTTCTTAAGGAAGTTCTTATCTATCAAATATAATTACATTTGTAGCATAAATCGATATTTGCTACCTTCTATTCTCTCACACAGCCTGTGGAGTTGGTGAATAGGGCAGCTGTCACACTGCTGGCTCTGGGTCTTTGCGTTCTGCTGCAGGGCAGCCACAGAGAACGCCTGCTTCAAAGTCAACATGATCTCATCCACCTACAACAGCAAGACAGAAGACCTTTTTCTCACGCTTTCTTACATTTGACAGAGGACTAAGTTAAAAATAATTGTGTTCAGTCGTTTCATATCTAACAACAGAAGACCATCTAAGTTTTGTTGATGTAAACAGAAAACTAACAAAAATCTAGCCTAAGAAAGTGAAATTAAAATAAACGACAGTACATATAATATGTAACAAATATATTTTTGGCAAACCTTGTGACAAACTTCTACATTTACAACCCTGAATGATTGTTCACTCCATAATTAACTGAAGAGGATATATATCATTAGAGCTGATTGGTTATTTGTGTTAGAAAGCAGAAATGAAGGATCTAAATAAAGACCTCCTTACCAATGATTCATCGGTGCACTGGAAGACATAGCACACAAAATGGCAGCTTCCACCTTCTGCTGTCTCTCTGCAAATGAAGCCAAAGTGATCGACATGACGAATTCCCTGGAAACAGACGGGAACAAAAGCTGACTAAAATGAAACTGACTCAATGTGGTACTTTTGTATAGAAAATTCAGTGCCTCGTACCTGGGAGCAAAAGGAGATTTCTCGAAAACTCTTTTCTATGGCAACTTTCTTAGTGTCTGGACTAACCAAGAAAATCTGGGACTTGCCGACCTATAAAAAATACACAAGAAAACAGTTTAGTGTGTATAAGTTGGGTATGTAGGACTGAAACGATTAATCGAATTAATTGTGAGGAGACTCAAAAAAGGCCATTTGCTGAAAGAACAACATACACAGAGCAGAAATTAAGCCACAACTTTACAAAAAATGTATACATTTTGCATTTAAGATAAAGAAGGCTTCTGCATGTAGATATGTTCTACCTCAAACTCCTCAAATGGTATTGTTTTAGCTTGACCTGGTTTAAATTCTGTAAACAAAAAAAAAAACTCCTATTAAGCACCTTTTGCTATCCAGTTATTTATCAGTTAATCCCAAAAAAAAAAAAAAAAAATGCCCCAAAAAACCCCCAACAGCTTAGCCCTACGTTGTATTGAAAGCAGAAAGGGCTGAGCTTTTCACATGTTGATGTTAGAAATATTTTTTTAGCTGCAGATGCATCCTTTGCTACAAATGACCAAGCGTTCACTAAAGGAATGCTATGTTATTGTATTTTAGGCAATAAAATGTTTATTTTTCAATTTAGAAAAGGAATTAAGTTGTTAATTTGCATCTGTTAATGCATTTCTAATATTGTGGTTAAATGAAAAATCTGCATAATGCGTCAATCTTTAAATCCAACTAATCGTCAGAACAATCGATAGAATAATTGTTTAGTAAAATAATCTCTAGTTCCTAACTTAGAGTTTAAACCAGATGAATATGTACCTACACTGTATACAAACACACTGACATAAAATCTGACTATTTCTTTCCTGTTTTAGGTCTGTTAAGATTACCAAAATTATTTCTAGCTAAATGATAGAATAATGAGAGAAGAAGCAGCATATACATATTTTCTTAGGATTACCTTTAAACTGCAAGACTTAGGTCAAATGTTTTGGTATCCTTCCACAAACTTTTCACGACACCTTGCTGGAATTTTGGCTCATTCCTCGACAGTTCCGTCAAGAGGAATGTGAAGGAAACTATCTGCCTTGCTCTTGTACACCACACCTTTGTGTGCCCACAGATTTCCAACTGCACTGACATCATGGCCTCTTCAAAACACTTTTTTTTTTTTTTTTTTTTTTACCTTAAGACACCTTGGAACTATTCGTGCACAGGCTTTAACTTTATGGCTCATTTCTGGAAATGTTGCTTCAATACTTTCATACAATGTTCTTTCTTCTAGGGGTGGGCATTTATCGTGATTTATTGTGTCAACAACAAAATTCTTATTATATTGTCTGAAAACCCCCAAATTTATTTATTTATTTTTTTTTACAATTTTCTCAGTTGATTCCATGAGAGTATTAATACATGTCAATAAATTCTAAAACAAGATTAAATGCACTTAATGTGTGCAGTTTAGAGATAAGAATCATACTTTTTTATGCCACTGGTGGCCTGAAGAAGCCTTTTTAAAAATGGCTGTTTTTTAAGAGCTATATTTGTGCTTGTGGGGCGGCGACAGTGACATGCAGTAACAGTCATACAGTTGCTTAAAAAGACTGAACAGAAGATTTTTTTAACATCAATTTTGTTATCACAGTAATACAAAATCTCATAATACAATTTAAGTTGATAATGCTCCCTCTTATAATGACAATGACACTCTTTTACTAGCTTCAGACAGCATCTTCACAAGGTCTTTTGTCCTTGTGTTAAAGAACACATTTTACACCTAAACACCCTCAACTCTGGGACGCAGAAACGTTCTCCTTTCTAACTTCATGTTGTCAGACAGGTTCTATTTAAGTTATTTCTTGTTTCTAAAGATCTGGCAGTGATCAAGCCCGTGTATGGCTAGTGAAATAGTCCCAAAATAGTTCATGAATTAAAAAGGGGGGTGATTATAGTTTTCCAGAAGGCCAGGATAGTTTAAATAACTTTTTCCTTTAATAAACGAAATCATCATTTAAAAACTGCTTTTTGTCTTCACTCAAGTTATCTTTGTCTGATATTAAAAATATATTTGATGATTTGAAACATGCAAGTGAGACAAAAAAGTAAAAATATAAAGGAATCTGTAATTTTTCACAGCACTATATAACTATTTGAACAGATGAACGTGGCATCTTCAGCAATCTGGAAATTAAACCCAAGGATGAACCAGACTTGTGGAGCGCCACAAGTCTGACATTTTGGCTGATTTCATTTGATTTTCCATGATGTCACATAAGAAGGCAGTTTGTCATCTGGACTTTTCCAAAATCTTAAGCACCATAAGGATCTTGCTGAGTATAAACATCTGAATTATTCTGGCTCTGAACAAACAGGAATTCCCTGACAGGAAGGGAAAAATAGTTTAGAAACTTTTTTTTTATTTTACAAATTATGAAAAGCGTTTTGTTTTAACTGTATAAGTGTTTCCATGAATCTAAAAAGCTGGAGCGTGCTTTCATTAAAACTGATCTTCATAACATCCCGGTAGGTCTTTCTATATGGACTCCAGAGGCTGACCTTGTGACCTCAGTGACTTTGGAACATAATGTAAAAAATATTACATTTTTATCTAATGGCATTTTTGCCCACTCCTCCTCCTCCTTCAGTTTCTTTCTCTATTAAACATTATTCCCATACTGAAACTGTTCCTAATGTAATTATTTTATCTGTTTGTTTAAACCTGAGCCAGAAAAGGAAGTAGTGACATCACACAATGAGATCAGACTGTGGAGGCAGCAGGGTGAATCATGAATGTCAAGAAGAAGTAGTCCAGTATCTGCTGAGCAGGACAATACTAAGATGGTTCCTGTGCAAGTGATGACCATTTCCTGTCTGGAACGCCATCTGGAAAATCCATGCTAGCATAATACAACAGGGAGCAAGTAAAGGTCAGGCAGAGGAGTGTTGCTTTGGCAGATTTGAGGAGCAGTCAGCATTTGTTTGTGCTTAGTTTATATTATTTTTATCATGTTTTTGCAATTTGCTGCTTAGTTTAAAAAAAAAAAAAAAATCGAGTCCAACTATACTGAGTTCACAGAATCCGAATCCTTAAATGTTATGAGAGTTCTCTCAGAAATGTGAATTTAACAAGTGTTGGTACATTTTTGGAAGAAGAAAAATCCTTCTGCAATGAATGTGTTGTGAGCGCATGACAGGTATGGAATCAACTTAGAAAGCTAGAAATGTATCATTTTATTGTAGCTGCAACATTAAAACTGTCAGATATTGAAGGTTCTGAACTTTCACAATCAAGAGTGGTGCACAACAATACCTTTTGTATTTTCTGCCTGTAATCTGACACATACAACACAAATAATCCAAATTTAAACACTGATGAAAATTGTGGATGTTGGTATTTATAGTATTTAAAAATATGAATCAGTTGAAACTCTAATGGTAAAACAGAATCTCTAGAAATTTGTTTCACAGATTTATAAGATAAAAACAGTCAATAGAAGTCATTCTGTTAGGATTACAAATCAACAAGGGGGGAGTGCATTATTTCTGCAGCTCTTTGATCCACAACTTCCACTATTTATACCGAGGAATGGATAAAATGCATTTTAGCACAAATTGCTGATTTTTGTTGAGCACACAGTAATTAACTGCAACAAGCTTCTTAATAATTATATATAATATTTTTTTTCAAACTTTTTTTTTAATAAACAGGTGGAGAAAATGAAACGATACCTGATCCGTCTCTGTCACCATGCCGCTACTGAGCAACAATAATCCATGAGTGCGATTTTATGGGATTATAAATAGAATAAAATTACCGTAAACAGCATGGTCCTGTTCTCCTGCAGGCTGGTTGGCTGCACTGTTGTCGAGCAGGTGATCAAATCTGTAGTGTTGTTAGAAATTTCTGGAGAAAGACCGTTCTCATCGAGGTGCAGGCTTGGGAAGCTGGAGTCTCTCTTGAACAGAGCAGAGCCCGTCCCAGTGGTGGCGCTCCCCGCTGTACCATTCCGAACAGAACCATTCCCCAGTCCAGTGGATGGGAAAGTAAACGCTCTCCTAAGGCCATCCACCAAACCCCCACCTCCTTTATCTGTCGTCCCTGAGCCATGTAGCTGACTGAACTTCTCGATACACTCATCTATTAAGGCGGGAGGAGCTTTCTTGTGAGCAACACTCACTCTGCCGCAGAAAAGTACCTCAAACTTCTTAGCAAATGTTGTTGGAGAAACAGCAGAGGTGGAAGCAGTGGAGTTTGATGTAGTAGAGATGGAGGAGGGGCATGTTTCTGAAGAATCGCTGCCTTCAGAACTTGTGGACGTCTTTATGGAGTCAGTGCTGAGGTCATTGCTGCGTGCTGAGCTTTTGCCAGCCTGCCTTAACGTACTGATGATCTCAGGGACCTGAAACAGGAATACAAACAAAAAAAAAAAAAAAAAAAAAAAAAAAGAGGAAGCACCTTAATGACACACTCTCTGAATACAAATTAGGTATATTGCATCTGAACGTGGGAACGGAGGAAGAACACAGTGTTCGTCGAAAATAGAACACAGCATTCAGTTGATCATAAGCAAAAATGTAAAAAATATCCCCTAAAAACTATGAACTTCAGGCAGAATTATTAAACCTAAACATATTGTGGGTGGAGATCTGTCATTGTCTAAATGCATCTTACTTTTTGATGTGGCAGGTAAATATCAGCAAATGACAAGTGAAGGTGGGGAATGGGGGTTAAAATTTGAGAACACCACTGACCTGTAGGGGGCTGTAATGTGACTGAGCTGCAACTAGAATCCTGCAAATGTCATTAATAGCAAAAGAGAAACTAAGCAGAAATACAGTGTAAGATGCTTGGCAAAAACCAACAAACTTTCTCAAAAAAGAGCCAAGAGATGAACTGAAATTTTAACTGCTGTTTTATGAGAAGTTAAAAAAAAAAAAAAAAAAAAAGATCAATCTGAGCCAGTTTTTCTTTTCATGCTTGATTTTTTTTTTTTTTTTTTTTTTTTTTAAGTTTATTCCCCCCCTCACTTTGTCAGCAGGACATGATTCTGAGTAACTCTGGTTTAGTCATGAGCCATAATCTATCATAAGAGTCAAATGACCCAAAAAGGAAACAAACTGAATTCATTTGTCTGTTTTTTTTGTTTTTTTTTTGTTGTTGTTGTTGTTGTTTTGCTGTAATCAAGACAAATATTCAGATGTTAATGATTCGAACATGATTACTCAACATTTCACATTGCTATTCCATTGTACACAAATTAATTTACAAGTGGAGTGCATTCAAAACAACTACCAACATGCCCAGGTCTGGTCATCAACAAAAAGCCTGAAAGCAGAGCACAAGATGCTAGAAGAAGTCTCTAAATCCCCTAAAATGTCATTGTGAGACCTACAAAAGGCTCCTTCAGCTATTGACATGAAACTGCATCCCTGTACAATCAGCAAGAGACTGCATATGTTTAACTTTCATGGGAGATGTGCAAGGAGGAAAGCTCTGCTCTTCAAAAAGAAACATGAAGGCCAGACTAAAGTTTGCCAAAAAGGACGAAGACAAAGACTAGGACTGTGGAATAATGTTCTTTGGGCAGATGAATCTAAAACTTAATTATCTGAACATCAAAACAGAGGAAATGTTTGGCGTAAACCAAATACAGCATTGCAGGAAAAGAATGGTATACGAACTGTGAAGTATAGAGGTGGAACTGTCAAGGCTTGGGGATACAAAAGGATGTTCATAGATCTGCGAGGTAAAACGATAATATATACACTGCAAAATAATTTTTTCTCAATAGACATATAAGAAAGTGTCAATATAGACCTTCAATATACAGAAAAGATGAACAGCCAAAGGTAGTAAGAGTTGCTCAGTGCTGGACCAATCAAGTGACTGGAATAAAGCTATGCAAAGTTACGTTGAAGCAGACAGCACAGTAGCAGCAGCCAGACGCGCTAATGTTTGTGCAGCTGTAGCCCAATACTTCAGGTAACAGAAAGGACATGAGTGGAAAAAAAAAGAGAAAACATTGAGGGTCATGAAGGAAGAAAAGATGGAAGACTCAGCGAATGACATTGCTGACAAGAACGTCCCAAGTGGTTCAGTCGTATGGTTGCATGTTGGCTGTTTAAAGTCAGACAAAAAACAAAGCAGTTGAGGAATACCACCGGTCTGTTTAACCAGCTGAACCTGTGGCACCCGATGGAGGACACAGTACGTAAAACTTAACAATCCCAGATGAGGACGAGTGCTAAGCTCCCCCTGAAAACAACACCTGCACAGTGTAATACCTGACCCAGCACAGATTGACAGCAATTTAATTTAAAGGGGGGTATTAGGCAAAATTGGCTTTTTTGAGTTTATATTGTTGTAATGTCATTATCTCATCAAACACATACCTGGAATGTTATTTTGACTTTAGGGTTTCCTCTACACGTAATTAGATTGTGGTGCACCACCACAGCAAAATAAAAGCCACAACACCTTCAGAATGAAAGCCACTGATTCACCTGTGATAACCAATTGGGAAGAAGATTAAACAGAACGGTAATCAGTGTGTTCAACTAAAAGTAAGAACGTCACAAGATCTCTAGCTAATCTCACAAGTAGCAACCTTTTTACCTTGAATAGTTTTCCATGCTTACAATTATGTTCCACCTTTATGCCCAGAGTTAAGTGGAAGATGAAGCAGAGGAAACCAAACGAGTAAATACCCAAGAGAGAGCAGCTAAAATGACAACTAGGAAGGTGAAAAGACAAAACAAAAGCTGCATATAATAGACAACATAAGACACGCAGTCAAGCTCATAAAGAATCCCCCGCCCCAAGTGTGTAAATACCGCCCTATGTGAAACACGTAAAGGGGTGAATTCCCCCCACATTAAAAATGAATTTCAGGCTCTGGTGCCTGGAAAATACATAATACATAAGACTCCTATTTAATCTGGAGTCCTATTTCTTCAAATGACTATAATGTTAAGTAAATAAATTTTGCTGCTTCACCTTACTGTGTGCTAACCTGCCAAACAATGTAAAGGCTTGCGATTTCCTGGAATCAAGGAGCTTTTGTAAGATGGCCTTATATTAAGAGAAACCAAATTAGAACCTTTTGTCACAAAGCAGGCGTTGTGCTCCCTTGGGTGTGTTTGTTTCTCATCTGACAAAAGCTTTCCCATGTTAATGTTAGCTTTTATTCTCCATGTTCAAAACTAACATAATTTATACAGAATAAGAAATTGTAGAGCAGAATATTTAACACATTATCATTCTGACATTTTTAGCATACCTTGCCCAAAATTAGTCTATTAGATCCTGGTCTGTCCTTAAGATCTATAAACCTTGAACTTTATCTCACTTTACTGACTAACTGCACCACAAAGTAAATTTGAGGATGTAAAATACACACACACACAGAAAGTGGAACCAACAGGTCAGTCTAGATACAACACAGCAGACCTTCCAGTTCACACTTCTCTGCCCTTTTAGAAACTTCAGTGAGATGTGCTGCAATGTTCCGGTATTTTTATTATTATGATTGAACTTGGTCTCAATGTTCAGCTGTACCTTCAGACAGCAATGCTGAATGGATCTCTTTGTTGTGGACTGAGACTGAACAATGAGGATAAATCTAGGTCAACTTCTGCAAGATGTTATGACTATGTTGTAATTCAGAGAACAACATTGATATGTTGTGTATTACACTGTGTGCAAATATCGTGCAGGCTGATAATTGTCTTGACAGGCTGATAACCATCTATTCTGAAACAGATTGTTTTGTTCTCAATACACTATAACCACTGAACATGGCTAAACTACAGGAATATATTTACTTCATATGTTAGAAGAAAAACAATATTTATAAATATTTCTCCAGAAATATTTCCCTGTTCATACCCACAGATGTAAGTCTCAAACATGTAACTAATTCATATTACCCTACTGAAAAACAGAGCTCCTCAAGACAAAAAAAAAAACCAAACAGCATTTCAGCTAAAGAACATTTCTAAACAGCTTTTAATAAGTTTGTCCAATTTTGCCAGCCTGTGTCAAATACAACTGACATTAATGCAAAATGTTGACATATTTAAGACTTAAATTGCACTGTTGTGACACAATAGATGAAGATTAATGAAGCTAAATGAAAAGGTAAAAAAAATTTAAACAATCCATCTGTGCAAAAACATAGTAGTAGCTACTAAAGGACTAAATATGCTGTGTGGACAATATCACAATCATTCTGCGTTCACAGGCTGTCAACATTCTCTTCTTGGACAAAGAAATCAGCTGGTGATCAGAATCAGCCAATTCTATTCTGGACAAGCCCTAATGAGTCAGTCAGAAGCTAAAAATGCTAATGTTAATAATAATAATAATAATAATAATAATAATAATAATAATAATAATAATAATAATAACGGTTTTCCCCAATCGGCAAAGCATTGTATCTAAGCACTAGCAAGGCGAGCTGATATCAAAGACTTCGGTGTGGAAGTTGTTCCAGAGGGAAGAAGGCTCAGCTATTTTCTAGAGATGAATAATATATTGAATCACAAACATCATCACTGTAACAATATAGTTTAATATCCTGCAATCCCAAAGCAATACTTGGATGCCAAATTTGGTTGGATATCATTTCAACTGCCGTTGATTAACAGTTCATATCAATAACATAGTTAGCTAGCTGAATGGTTTCAAATGCCTTGTTTCCCCTGAGCGGTATGGTATAGGTTGGTGCCGTTCAGTACACTATTTTATGATCCAGAGTATTCAGGGGAGCGTTTCCACCACCGGTTGGACTCTCACTGGGCAACCGGGTTGAAACCCAACCGACTAACGTGGCGTCATACTAATGCAATGACAAATGTAACGCACTAGTATGTCTCATGCTTACCACTGACGTTTTTCTGTTCCCTAAAAAATGAACTGTGTTGTGTGACGCCAGGAGCTCAGTCCTAACCGTACCACTGTCATTGTCCTATGGATCTAGAAACGAAGGGAGCTCAGGAATGGTGTGGTATGGGTCAGTTGTATGGACTGCTTTTACAATGGAAACAGACAAAATAACGTACCAAACCACACCGACCCGTGCTGTACAGCTCAGTGGAACCGAAGCACATCTGTCCTTGATGCCCACAGCGGATGTCCATTTTCAGTGGCAGCAACGCCTCAGTAAATAACAAGAAGCTGAACGCATTACTGCAAACTTATCCTGTTTTATCATTTGGAAACAACAGAGTTAGCCAGTTAGTGGTTATAGCATACCATCACTAATCTAGTTACAATCTTGTCTTAAGAACATATACCCTTAATATACCCTTATATTTACATGGATGCTGTTTTGACACATGACACTGTTCTCAATGCTGCTGTACCAATTACATGCTAACTTGGCAACAGCATTTGTAATGTTGAAGCTGACCAGTTTAAATTAAAGTTTCTGAAAACCTTTTCAGCTGAAACTCCAGGTGAACATGTTTCACCATGACCAGCTCAGGAAATTAACAGTTTTAATGAACATTGAGAAATTTGTTTAAAAACTGGAATAAAAAAAACAACACAAAGATCTTCTATGGTGGATTATCTTATTAGGGTGTCATTGTAGCAAAATAAAAATTACACCACAGAATCCTTTTGGGTTGTAAATACTTACACATACACAATTATTGAGATTCAGCTGAGATTACTGATATATCACTCAAAAACAACATGGAAGTTATAGAATTTTATTGACTGCTTAAGACAGTTTTGATACAAGTATGGAAGTCAAAGAGGGAATTATGAAGAAAAATGCTTGTCCTGACCAAGTAAATTGTTTGTTGGAGCAGTGAGGAGTGACGCTCACTTTTTCCAGAAGTAAATAATACTCACTGTAACACCAAGTTAAGGTTTACTGCACTGCTGCCATTTGAGTTGGTATAAACAATGGAGTAACTCCACTGCAAATAAATAAATTCTGCAGCAAAGATACACCAATCTCAAATAAACAAACGGCATGTAAATCAGATAAAACAGATGGCTGCCAGTGCCATCAGAAAATAACATCTGGCTGCCATTTCTACTTCTCCTATTTTGGTCCAATTTAACAAAACCACAGTGGCAGTGTATCAAACCGAGGAACAAAAGGGAGGAAGTAGATGAGCTAAGCAGAAGCAGCGGTTGAGTCACACCAGGAATGTCAGTCAGATGAAATGCCTGAGCAGCAAGTAAGTCTCACAAAGACTCAGAGCCAGGTCTTGCTGCATCTTGTCTCGGTATGAGGTGTGCTCAACCCAGATTTTTTTTTTCATGTAATCAAACCAACACTTGTCTAACAATGAGATGACAACATCTGAGAATGATTATGGTTTTTGGAATTAGAAATTCAAACAGCAATTGAAGTGAGATTAATATTTTCAAATATCAATAAATTAAGCTTTGAACACCTTTTGTGGGGACAATTTCTAATTGCTTTCCAATGTACAGTGCTTTGGAAAAGTACTAATTCACACTAATTCACCTTAAACTGTTCTACATGTTGTTATATCACAAACACAAATTTCAGTCTATTTTATTCATATTTTATGTTAGACCCAACACAAAATAGTCTGCAATTCATAAATTACAGGACAATTATAAATGGCTTTCAATTCTATTTACAAATATAATCTTGAAGACTGTGGCATTTATTTGTACGCACCTCTGGTGGGTCAATACTTTATAGAACCACCACAGCAATAATAGCTACAAGTCTTTTGGGGTATGTCTCTACCAATCATGACTAGTCACTCTGGTCGTCAAGGGACAGTTGGCTTGCAGTGTCAACACCACGCTCAACCCCTAGCACCTATCTTGTCCTGCACTTCCCTCTCTACTTCTACCCTGTCCGACTAGTGGTCTTCCTTCTATATCGACGTCTCAATATTTTTCTACTGGCATTTCATGGGCTGCTGAGATTGGTGGGTTATATTAGGGGTTGCACATAAACAGACAGAGTACTGCATCTTTGATGGGATTTTGTTTTGTGTGCTGGGGGCCTAACGATGTGGTACACACTTGGTGTCACTGCAAGAAGGAATGATGCATGTATCAAGCATGTATGTTCTTATTTGCGTGACAGTCATGTTGAGAGTCTAAATGTTTGTTTCATTAACAAAACGTTCCTATAAAGTGTGAAGAAAACAATGAGAGCTAAGATAATGACCTTCTGAGCTTTCTAAAGCAAATAACAACCAGTCAGCCACAGTTATGAAAGATGATATAAAACTCTCTGTTCTATGTTATTAGAAAGCAAAGAAACTATTGTATCTCAGTTACATAAACAGGGACATTTACAAGACACGTTGTACTCAACAACCAATCCTGGCATTGGACAAGTTTGACTAAATGTCTCATCTAATGGTAAATTCTGTAAACCAAAGCTTCATCTGCTTATTCTCAAAGATGGCTTGGCTCAACATGAGCATCCAGACACCATGTTCATCACCTCTTTGCCTCAAGTGTCTACTTAAGAGTAGGGTGAACTGTCTGTCCCCTTACAAACTTTCTGTTTTCTCTTCCTCTCAACTGACCTATTCCTCATCCTCTAGTTTTCACATCAACTCAAACATTTTCAACATCTTGACACTCATTTCCCTCTCCTCTTTTAAAAACGTTGAATATCAGCTAAAATATGCACTGAGACGAAGCTGTGGTTAAAATTTCTTATGCTTTTCACAGTTTTACCAATAGCCAACAATGAAAACATTCATTTGTTGCAGCCCTGAGGAAATGCATGCCCTTTTCATTTGATTATGTCATCAATTCCAGTGAACAGGGGCTCTCAGAATACAGTCCTGTGAAGGAATTTGCCCCTATTAAAGCTTTTTTGTCCTTGTTTTGATCATACTTAAATGTTTCATATCATTAAACTTACTTAACATCAAACAAATATAGCCGAAGTTAATACAAAGTGGAGCTTTCAAAAACAGAAAAGGTCTAAACAAACTTGGTCCTATGTGAAAAAAGTAATTGCCCATTAAAACCAATAACTGGTTAAATTGGCAATGAGTCTTGTAAGGCAATTATGGCGCACTCTTCATGTAAGAAATTGTTAATTCACTCTTTTTCTTATTTTGCACTACTGAAAGGCGGATTGGTTGAAAGCCTTCAGATCGTTGTCCTGTTGCATTATTCAAGTGTCCTTGAGCTTCGTGTCACAAACTGATGCTTGGACATTTTCCTGCAGGATTTTCAGACAGAAAGGCCATCAATTATCAATTATGACAAGACATACAGACCATGAAGCAGTCCCAGACCATCACATTGTTCTTATTCTGAAATGCTGTTAGTTGTATACCCGATATAACAGGAAGCACAGAACCCCTTTGTCTCGCCAGTCCACAGAATATTTTCCCTAAAATCATGGAGAATCACCAAGATGTTTATTTCGCCAAATGTGGGATGAGCCTGTGTTATTTTTAGTCAACAGTGGTTTTGGTCTTGAAACACTCTCAGGGATGCAATTTTTGCCCAATGTCCCTTTCTTATTGTTGAGTCATGAACTCTCATCTTAACTGAGGCAAGTGAGGTCTGTTGAGTTTAGATGTTGTTCTGGGTTCGTTTGTGACTATCTGGATGAGTTATTGATGTTGTCTTGATAGTAGGCCAGCCACTCCTGGAAAGGTTCACCACTCTTCAATGGTTTTCTCCCTTTGTGGATAATGTCTCTCATTGTGGCTCGTTTGCATCCCAATAGCCTTGGAGGTGTTTTTGTAACCTTTTCCAGACTACTTGGTGTCAGTTTCTCGTTCATTTGTGAATTTGTTTAGATCGGAGCATGATGTGTTGCTTTCTGGGATCTTTTAGCCTGACTCATGTTGCGAGACAGGACCTATTCCAAGTAATTTCTTGACTTTAAAGGTCTGACAGTAATTAGGCAGTGAAACTGAACGTGACTTTGGAAAATCTAGTCATTTTTAATAGATTAGAACATATGTTCCAAAGAAACTCATTTGTCAGATTAAAAGTACCATTTAAAAATAACAACCTTTAAGCAGGAATCAAACATAATTTTCATGAAGTCCACAATTCTGTATTAAAAATTTATGATGTAATATTCTAATCTTAAATGTCACATTCTCATTTGCTGTAGGTAGAAAATCACCATAATTCACAAAAATAAAGGCTTGAAAACGTCATTGTATATGTAATGCGCTCTTCAAATGGGGAACGACAAACAACATCGAAAGCTGGTTTTTTGGCCACTCGGGGTCAACCCAACACGTGGGATGCAACTGCGACAAAAGTTGAACATTTTTCAACTTTCTTGTGTTACGTCATTAGTGCGAGCTCAAAATTTCACCTGTCGCTTGGCTGGAGGAGGGCAAGTTACTGTCGCCTCAATGCACAAAGGATGGAAATGAATAACTATAGTTAATCAGTTAATTCATGATTTAACAACGGGGGCATTTACTTTTTCACAAAAAGCAAAAACAAAAGAAATCTGTAAGGTGTAAATGCATTTCTGCAGAAATTTATATGTTATGTCATCCATGTATTTCTCATTACATGTTCCCTCTTACAGTTTTAAGGTTATACATTGCAGGAGTGAAGTGAAATGGGTGGAAAAATGGCTTGTCAGATGGTAGCTTCGGCTACAGTCGACTGTTTCTCTCACAGTGGAACATTTATACCAGGCTGATCTCACACAGAAAGGCATCTGGACACAGCCTCATGCAGAGGCCCACAGATCAGTCCACTCACAGTACAGTTATACTGAAAAAACTCGAAGTCCCTTAGAGGGAAATAAGTACAACTAGTGCAGTGTTAATTCTGAGAGGAAGGAAGTTGCACAAGGGCTGCCAAAAATAGAGAAGTTTCAGCTTAGTGTAATAAACAAATTGAACTCTTTTGGGTTTACCAAAACAGGAAAGTCAGGTGACCGTGATACAGAAGAAGGCAGTCAATAATGAGAACAAATGCAGGATAATTTCCCAAGCACTACAATAAAACTGACCTGCAAGATCACCTCTTGGCAGGTCAATTATTCAAGAAAATTTGGACAAGAAACAGTACAAGTACCAGCTTTTGATTAGCCATACCTGACAACTCTTGACTTTTTAACTCTAATAGATGTTTATTTACTTGATTTTATTTTCAAAATTTCTTTTTTTTTTTTTTTTTTTTTTTTTTTTTTAAGTTTTGGTTGTGACTGCCTCTGAATGGTTGCTCAAAAAGAAAGCTAATTTTATAGCAGTGGCGAATAGCATGACCAATCATTTCTCTGGCCACTGTTGTTAATTTTGCTCGCTTCAAAGGATTTCGAAGGTGTTGCTTGCAAATGTCATGAGTTGTGGGTTGCGTTTTTTTTGGGCTTGTTTTTGAATGGAAACTTCCTTTTTGGGTTTTGATTATCTCTCAGCTCCCCACAGTAAAGCAAAAACACCGATGGTAGGTAGTTTGCGGTGGTGTAGTCTGTGTGATGCACAGGTATACGCTGTATAACAACTTGAAAATCTCTTAGATTTGCGTATACCCACTTAAAATAAGCAGAGTTACATACCAAGCCCCAAGATTTGTATGACATCCAGGTAGTTTTATTCTGGCTCTCCCTATCCATCTTCTCCCAGATGCTCCGTTCCCCCACTCCCCCCTCGATGACATCGAGCTTCACGTTGTGCTACCACAAACTGTGAACATCCAGAATAAGAGCTGGACAGCACAATAAATGTGAAAACAGCTATGAACGAACACGTCCGTAAAGGTGCACAATTAAATACCATTGAAATCAATAATATAAAAGATAAGTATCACAAATCTCCACAGCAGCCATCTGAGGTGTTAAGCGTTGTGTGGTCTGACTGCAAACGCAGGGGCATAACCAGAACCTGGAGGCTGAGGGGCAAAAATAGTGCGCATGTAAAAATACCTTTATTAAAAACCTGAGAATTCAAATCTTATTTATAGTTTTCCAGACAATAGTGGAACAGATACAATAAAATTCATAAAGTAAGTTTTTTTTCTGGATTACTGTAATCCTTAAAGTACTTTTAATCATCATTGATCTCTGCTGATTAGTTGTATAAAATACATTAGTGGATAAATAATTGATATTCAGCTATTTAATTTCAGTTATTTCTATTTTTTACAATAAATGTAAACATTTATACTGTTTACAAGCAGCCTCTGTTTTACACAATGTGGGGGGTTGCCAGTTGGGCTTTTTTGGGGCTTGTTTTCATAGAGCTGGTTGCTTGTTTCTCTTGCAAGATCTGGCAACACTGGTTGCGCTGCTCTCAGGAGTGAAGGAAAACTAGAAACGACAGTCCAAAGTAGAGGGAGAGAAAAGGCAAAAGAATGGTATTTAAGGAAGATTAAGTTGAAAGCCTTTTTTGTTCAAGCCTGTGAAAACGACCCTATTGTTAACATACGTTGCATTTGAACAACAGTAATGTAGCCAATTAATATAGTTTGGCCTTCATGCGTAATGTTTCAGATACGTTTTGAACAGCAGCACATAACTTAATGTCGGGGAATTTTTTCACTGAGACTCATTTCTGGTTGCATTTTCAGATGAGTAGATTAAAATATTTTCAGAAGAAGAGGAAGGGACCCGAGGAAGACGTTGAGATAACGTTAGACGGAGATGCTCAATGTTCCTTAATGTGACACACTTCCTTCTGATGAATATAGAAACGATAGTGATCTGTACCGTGACACGTGTAATATTAAAATATTCCCAACATTCCTTGCATGATATTGGTGACTGAAACAAATCTAACCACCACAGTTTTAAAAAATGCTAGAGGAAACCCTGACACAGCAGCCTATGGTGTCACAGCTGCACGTAAGTGTCACGCTGCATGTACAGATTCTGGCTAAGGTTGTTCTGTGCCATTTAAATTTGTTCAATAAAGAAAAGAAGATGTATAAAAATAACCAGGTTTTAACTAACTGTTCAGAAGCTTGAAAAAAAGGCTCATTGAGGCTTTTTGCCACATGGTGTAGCCAAGTTATAAGACACTTGCTACTCTGAAGTGCAACATGTACTTTAATGTTTCTAAATATCTCATTTACAGTGAAACCCAAACGGGAAGTAAGTCTATTAAACCCAGGTTAGTGTGAGACTCTTATGGTACGATAACCTTGACTTAAACTACCACAAAAACACATTGATTATCATAGTTAAAAAAAAAAAAATCTTTTCTACAACATTTTGGTGTTTGATATTAACTTGATTTTAAAAATATATATATAATAAAACAGCCTCTAGACTCATGTCTCAAGGCGAGTGTTTTGTCATTCTGCTCTTCACAGAGTAAAACATGCCCAACAAGGTGATACCAACTGGTTAATTAGTCTGGCTTTCTTCTGGTTACCAGGTATGTCCCTCATAGTTTACCGGTTGAAGTTCTAAAACAATGTTGTGTAAAAGTGATGAGTGGTGCTCCTTTACCTTCACCAACACGACTGTACGTGTTGTTTTGCCTGGTAAAGGTAAAGTGTTGTAGCCTTCTTTCAGCCAGCTGACCTAAAGTGCAGCAACAGGTTGGGAAGGGGCTGTGCATTATTACTCCATTCCCCCAGCAGCTTAAGAAACCCATGGTCACGCTAGCATTTTCTCTGGTATCTTGTGCCCAGTTCACACGGCAAGATTTTCATGCACCGTAGGACCAAATCTGTTATATCTATGATTTTTGTCGTCATGTGTGGGGTCTCTCAGGTTTTGAAAAATCAGCCTAAGTCAAAAGAGTTTAAAACCTAAGGAAGAATGTGACAAAATTTTTTAACAATATTGAAACAGTAGCTTTAAAAAACAAACAAACAAAAAAAAACACCCTTTGCATATGCTGTGGGTGTTAAAATACTTTACATCGGAGATATGACAACATCTCTAGATATTTACAAGAAGAGGGACTTCCTGCGCAATGATCAGACCTTTAGGGAACAGCACTTTTATGACAACCAGGGGAAGCCCATAAATGGAAAAGAAGTACTGACAACAGTTTTAAAACCAAAAGCTTATGAATTATAAATAACAGAAAAAAAAAAATCAACCAATAATCAGAACTAATATTTCACTAATGTCAACTAATGCTGAGGAGCACTTCATTTGTTAAGAACTAATTTTGTATAACTGAGCAAATGAGCAAGATAAATGAGCCAAAGCTTAAGCAAGGGAAGTATTATTAACATATCACTAAAGAAAGACAACTTTATAGATGGTGTGGCTGAGCCAAATGGATACAGACATCTGACTAGTGATGTCAGGAAAAAAGAAGAAACATAAACATTACGGAAGAAACCCAACGAGAAATCAGATGGCCTAGAAAATCAGCAACGACGATGACGAGACAACAAAAAGTCCCGTCAAAAGTCTACGGTCATGTGGCTGAATCCAATGCTTTCTGGGGCAAAGTTCAAAGTTCAATGTGTATTTAACTGAAAAGATGGATTACTAACGGAGGGTAAAGCGCAAAGAAAAACATTTAAAATGGTGCAGGCTAAGCAAATGACCCTGCCATAAAACACTCGACAGCAAAAAGATTTGATATCGCTCCATTTAAGTACATCAAAACAAGGGAAAGCCCCCCCCCCCCACCGAGGGTAAAAGTACAGAGTATCAGATAGCAGACGGAGATGACAAGCTGATGGGAAACATAAATGGTTTGTCAAATAAGAAACAGGAAGGCTTAACCAGCTTGTACAGTCACATGTTGGTCACATGAGGTAACATAAAGTATGAGAGGGAAAAGGAAGGGAATTACAGGAAAAAAGGCAGTCTAAAACTTAACCCATTGTTTTCTGGACAATACTTGGTAAACATCATCTCCAATCACTTTCAAAGTATTTTTGCTGGAATAGCCAAAATGTTGTCTACTGGACTTTGCACGGCCTGACAGGTTTACTGGTGAATCCACTCTGATGAGCAATGCAGTCATAAAAACCAACCTATTATTCATTCAGCAGCCTGATTAGAGTAGAACAAGCATCACAGCTCCACGCATTAAAGCTGTCCTGGAGAAGGCTTCCTGGAACCTGCTGGGCCACAATCAGAGTTGAGATCGTCACTGAAAGTACGTTTTATCAGCACCAACAGACTGATGAAGTAAGAGCTACATATAGACTGTGATTCACGGGCTGAAGAAAGACACCTGTCTTCTGTTCCAGGATTAAAGTAATAGCAGGAGTACAGCTACTATGACTCACTCACACACTCTCGACGGGAGAGCCCAGGCAGACTGGATCTTCATGTCCACAGTTTGACACGGAATCTGGGAACAAGTAAGCAACCAGCAGCTCGAACAGCTCAATCTGAGGAAAAATCTTGTGTGATTACTGTGTTTAAGGACTATACCACAAACCACACGGAACAACACAATGAGCAAACAAGGAGGCAAGCCACCCACCATTACGGCCCTTGCTGCATTCATTTCTTACCCATAAACAAATCATTCTATAGTGGCGATGCACCGATCAGGCTTTGCCTGACCAGTGCAGAATGCTGGTTTTCTTACAGTCTGTCCTGCCAAATCCAATTTTGACCAATTCAGCTTCTTGTTTTTCTTAAGCCTACAAATAACAAAATAGGGAAAAAAAAAAAAAAAAAAAAAAAAGGCAGCAGGTTATTTCACAAGGGACTTAGTTTGAGCTACCAAAAACTGAAAGAAATAGACAACTATCCTCATTCATGCATGATAACTTAAGTCACTTCATCTGGTTTTTATTAAAAGTTTAGCAAAGTACACGCTGTTTAATGATCCGCTTACAGACCAAAGGTTGTGGAAGGTCTTAGCTTTGATGCATTTAATTGATAGAGGGGGAAAATAAGATCGACTTGTCGATCATTGATTAGAGCTAATCAAAGCTAAATAGGAAGATTTTGACATCTGGCTAATTGATCAGTGCCTCTCAGAAAAGAAAAAAATAAATAAATCAGAACCAACCTGGCCCTGATGTAAAAAGCTAGCCATCGGCGGTGATACCAACGTCCATCAAGCATATGAGATAACTGTCAATGAGTCTACGTGGATGAATTTTGTCCCACTCTTCTTTGCAGCATTGTTTGAATTCAGCCACGCTGGAGGGTTTCTGAGCATGAACAGCCTCTTCACAGACATGCCACAGCTTCTTGATTTGATTTATTTCCTGACTTTTACGAGGCCACCCTAGAACCCTCTTTTTCCATTTGAGCCAATCAGAGGTGGACTTGACTGGGTGCTTTAGATCATTGTCCAGCTGCATGTAGCAGGTGTGTTCGATCTTAAGGTCACAAACTGATGGTGGGATATTTTCCTTCAGGATTTTCTGCTAAAAGAGCAGAAATCATTGTTCCACTATTTGTAACATGTTGTCTGTCATTAAGCACCAAAGCAAACCCAGACCATCACACTTCCACCACCATTTTGACTCTTAGTATGATGTTAATTTTTTGAATGTTGATAGTTTTACACACAGTTTACAGAAAATAAAATCTTAAATATGCCAATGACTTTGTTTCTAACCTCTTCTTGTATTTCGTTAGACTGGGGCATAATATGCTGCTTTTTGAAATCTTTTAGCGTACCTCATGGTGTCAGCACTTTATATCCAAGTGATTTCTTGAGTGAACAGGTCTGGCAGTAATCAGGCCTGGTTTTGGGTAGTTTTCTCAAAAATGTGGTTAATCCCAGTTTTTTCTTGATGAAACAAGGAACGCATTTACGTTTTCACAAAGACCCAGGCTGGCTTCCAAAGCTTGCTCTACTAATAAATAACATCAGAATTTAAAACCTGCTTGTTGCATTGACTGAAGGATGATGTTTCAACCAAAAATCGATGAGACAGACACATACAGTTCATGCTGAAGTGAAACTTCTTGTTTATATTGCTTTTTATATTTGTTGAGCCTGCTGTGCCATTCGGAGTAAACACTATATATTATCACTAGAAGCACTTTAACCAGTTTTCTCACACACATACATACATACATACATACATACACATATATACCACCTACTGAAATATTAAATATTGACTACTAAATATTGACTTCACAGGTTTAATGTTGAAATAAAATTTTTCTGCCTGAATTTGTTTTGTACCTATTCTACACATTTATTTGACTTTACAACTTTAGTCTTTAAGATACCAGAATTTGCACATGTCAGTATGTGTGTGTGTATATATATATATATATATATATATATATATATATATATATATATATATATATATATACACACATATATACATACATACACACACACACTAAATCAGATGTTTTGATCAGTTACTCAGTAATTAGACAGCCTTTTAATCAAATACTTTTTACTCTTAAGAAATATCCTGAAAGGCTATTTTTTTTACTTTTACTAGGATAAAAAAATTTTTTGAAGTCCTGCTACTTTTACTTGAGAACAATTTTTGGTACTCTACTCTCCTCTGTGTATTTTGCAGAAGCAACAAAAATCAAGAGAAAATGTCCAGAGAACTCCTTTAGCATTCTGGTACATACTGAAATGACAAAGTAAAGAATAATTTACTCTTGTACATTTCCCCCTACTGCTGCAGCAGATATCTCTGACAGGGCCTGTGGTCTCTCAAACATATCTGCAGATATTAAGCAGAGAAGGAAAATACCAAAGTTCAAACAAAACCTCCTAACTTCAGAGGAATTCTGAGAAGCACACCACCTTACAGTATGTGACCTCTTCAAAACTGCTCCGACCTCAGTGGTCCAACAAATAACCACCAGCTGAAGAACAACAATAGGCAAACAAGCGAAAAGATTTTACACCCAAAAGTGTCGCAGCCTGACTTGCCCCACTTCATCATCCACAGACAGGAACAAAGACATTTCTGCCTGAAAACAGCTCTATACGGCAAGTTAAAGGGTAAAAAAAATGGAAAATATTACCACTGTGTATGGCATAAAGTTAGTTTGTGCCAGCAGACAACATCAGAGGGCTAATGTAACTGACACCTCATTGTATCCTTTTCCTAGAGGACTGTGGTGAGACGTTCTGGCACAAGAAAGCTGACTAAGCCTGAATAACAGGGCGAGCAAATTAAACTGAGGTCCGCTCCTGTTAATGTTAGCTAACTGTCCACTTAGCATGGCAGGCGAACTTAACAGCGGCAATAACTTCACTCACATCTTTCTGCTCTTGTTTGGAGTTGAACAAGTTGAATCGCTGGAGTCGCGCTTTCATCCCATCCGCCATAAACGTCCCAAAAACTAGACCTCAGCGCTAATTTTTCCGTTGCTCGGTTCTTGCCGTGTGTTGAACTTCAATACCATTTCTATGGAAAGTTCATTCTGCTCTCTAAAAACCAAGGAAGATCATGCGGTTAATTCTACAGGCGGCGAACACTATCCAGCGGTCATATCCGGTTTCAATCCCTCAAAATAATGAAAACAATCACGAATGTGGTGTGTCTGCTTTTACTTTGACGGCTCACCAAGTATCTTCCGGTTTTATTTCTAGCCCAGTCTTGGGATCTTGACCCAGTTATGCCCTCCAATGTGTTTTGGGGATGGGCTGGATAGTTCCTGTCCGCAGGACTCAAAACTTTAGGCGGTAGATGTTTTCCCCCCGGGTGGTTAAGACTGTTAACGTTCCCTCAGGAGGATTATGTCAGTTTTCCTCGCTGGTATGCAGTAATATAAACAGTGTTTCCTGCATGCCGACAGACCTATCCCAATCTTGCAGGAATGAATGCCTTTCAAGGGTAATTACTGTCGAAAGTCTAGTAAAGTCTTAAACTGAATTAATGTCAAAGTGGAGCGCCACAGAATTATGGAGGTCCGAGAGTGCCACAATTTAATGAATTAATAAATCGTGTGTAAAATAAATAAATAAATAAATAAATAAAAATTTAAAAAAGTGCAACTATTTTGAATTAAAGTGTGCACTTCAACAGGTGCTTAACCCAAAGGTAAAGAGACAAACATATAAACACATTAGGTGGGTACTACACAGGGAAAATGTGAGTCGTAAATCAGTGTAGATGAGAAATTCACACTCATGTTAAAACTTATATATATATATATATATATATATATATATATATATATATATATATATATATATACTTAACTGCTTTTCAAATTATGATCCCTTCATCAAAAAGAAAAATAGAGGGGAAAAAATCTGATATGAAAAATGTTTTGACCTATAAAACAGTGGTTTATAGAATTTGACCATGACTGAATGACTGAAACATGAAATCTATTAAAAACATGGTTTATATGACACAATGTTAAAACCAGATTTGAACATACACTAAATAAAATTTTAAAAAAAAAATTCCCTTCTCACCCTCCAGGGTGGTCTTTCTCAACCTCTGAGCTCGGGTCCTCTACCAGAGGCCTGGGAGCTTGAGGGTTCTGCGTAGTATCTTGGCTGTGCCGAGAACTGCGCATTTCTGGACTGAGATGTCTGATGTTGTTCCTGGGATCTGTTTTAGCCACTGCTCCAGCTTGGGGGTGACTGCCCCGAGGGCCCCGATGACCACAGGCACCACTGTGGTCTTCACCTTCCAGGCCTTCTCCAGTTCCTCTCTGAGGCCCTGGTATTTCTCCAGTTTCTCGTGTTCCTTTTTCCTGATGTTGCAATCGCTTGGTATTGCTACATCCACCACAACGGCTTTCCTCTGTTTATCCACCACCACGATGTCCGGTTGGTTCGCCATTACCATTTTGTCTGTCTGGATCTGGAAGTCCCACAGGATCTTAGCTCGGTCATTCTCCACCACCTTTGGGGGTGTGCCCCACTTTGATCTCGGGGCTTCCAGTCCATATCCTGCACAGATGTTTCTGTACACTATGCCCGCCACTTGGTTATGACGTTCCATGTACGCTTTCCCTGCCAGCATCTTGCACCCTGCTGTTATGTGTTGGACTGTCTCAGGGGCCTCCTTGCACAATCTACACCTTGGATCTTGTCTGGTGTGGTAGATCTGTGCCTCTATCGCTCTGGTGTTTAGGGCCTGTTCCTGTGCAGCCAGGATGAGTGCCTCTGTGCTGTCCTTGAGTCCAGCTTTTTCCAGCCATTGGTAGGATTTCCTGATATCAGCCACTTCAGTTATTTGTCGGTGGTACATCCCATGTAGGGGCTTATCCTCCCATGATGGTTCCTCCAGCACCTCATCCTCTGGTCCCCATTGTTTGAGACATTCGCTGAGCACATCGTCGGTTGAGGCTTTGACCTTGATGTATTTATGGATCTTGGATGTTTCATCCTGGACAGTGGCTCTCACACTCGCTAGTCCTCTGCCTCCGTCCTTACGGCTCGTGTATAGTCTCAGGATGCTGGATTTAGGGTGGAACCCTCCATGCATGGTTAGTAGTTTCCAAGTTTTAACATCCATGGTCTATATATATATATATATATATATATATATATATATATATATATATATATATATATATATATATATATATATACACATATATATATATATATATATATATATATATATATATATATATATATATATATATATATATATATATATATATATATATATATATAAACTTTTATTCTCCCCATCTGACATTAAATCAGGCTAAACTTTTCCTGTTTTAGGTCAATCAGGATAACCAAAATTAGTTCTGGCTATTTAATTGTCAATTTGGAAGACCCATATGTGCTCAAGCTTTAACTTCTTGGCTGATGCTTTGACATGTTGCTTTAATATTTCCACATTATGTTCTTTCTTCATGATTTTGTGAAGTCACTAATCCCCTCTGCATCAAAATATCCCCACAACATAATGCTGCCACCCTTGTACTTCAGATGGGGTGAAATTCTCAGGCTTCCAATCTTCCCTGTTTTCTTCTTCCACCTGTATAACTGATCATTATGCCCTTGCACAATTTTATTTTCATCAGACCACAGGACATGTCTTCAAAAGTGAGGGACTTTGTCCCTCAAAAAAGTAAAGAAAAAAATATTTAGCACCAAACATCTAGTTTCAATAGTGTATGTTAAGAATTCTTTGCTGACCTATTTATCAGTTACACTGAGCACTTCTGGCACATAATACACACAGTTCAGGTATTATTAAAGTTTGCACACTAACTGCACATAAAACAGTATATTATTACATTCCCTGACTGCCTGTCCATTAAACAAAAATAATAGAACCTGGCAATGTTTAATCATCATGCTAATTTTCAAACTTTTGCAAATGCCACCACTGGTTTTAATTATACATAACCTGGAATAATTATTTATTTATTGCAAATTAGTTATAGATAAATTGGATATACTATATGTAAATCTTCCATGATGTTCCGGTAAATACTTGTGGTACAATTAGGTGTTTATGGATGTTTACTTAATTTAATTTAAACAGTATAATAGATAATCTTGCAAAATAGAGAAAAGAAGATTAAATACTGAAAAAACCCAGAAGAAAATTTGTTATATGTATTCAAAAGTATCAGCACATTTGAAAGTTCAAATATGTATCCATAGACTTTTTACTCTAAAGGCTTTTTACTCTATGAGACTAAACTTTATACACTTCAGTGGTGACACCCAGTGGCTGCTTTGGTTTTAACAGTGTAGCAGAAGGGAAAACACGTCTCCCCTGAGAGGATTGCTATCTCTGGAGGCAGAGGAGGAAGTTTAAATTTACAGCTGCACTGCTTAAATTAGGACCTGATCATGCATTTTTTCACAAATAAAAGCTGCTTGTTCATAAGACACACACAAGAAATGCCAGGAGTGAACAGCAGGGTCGGTCTTTAATCCCAAAACAGAAGAAAAAAAACAACACATTTTTTTAATTTTAACACGGTTTCAGGAATGCCAAGAGGTTTTAGTTTTTATGAAGAATTTATTGCCATTTTCTTTTCAAAAATTAGTGTGTTGTGGCCATCTTTAGGAAAAACCACACTTTGCAAATTCCAAGGTTTTCTAAATACACCTTAAATGTTGTCCTTATATGTAGCTGCCCTCTCTAAACAGTTGTGCGTCTCCTGAAAACTAAAACGGTAAAAAGCCTCAAGAGAGGGGCAGGCTATAAACAGAAAGCTAAACTTTCTGGTAACAGCTTACTCAGTTTGTAATGTGATACAAACTTTCTGGGTTTAGCATACTTTGTAGTGGTTCTCATGTTCAGTAATCAAAAAATGTCCTAGTTATGGAGGATATGTTCTGCATGTTTGCCAAATACAAAGATCGCCTCTGAAGCTTGGAACACAAAATTGAAACAAGTCTAATATAGTTTAAAAAACAATGTCTATTTACTGATGAGGTGAAAAACACAAGAATACATAAAATAGTACAAAAAGGACATGACTCCAGCTCTTAGGCACAGAGATGGAGTGCTGATGATTTGGGCTTCTGTTACAGCCAGTAAACTAGGGAGCTTTTTATCATTTCAAGTGGAAATGGATTTGATTTATATTTGTGTGATCTTTCAGCAAGAATTACACCATTTCATTACAAGAAAAATAAAGGCTTAAAGAGGATAATGTCTTCAACAGAGTACCAAAAAACAAATAGCGTGGTGATTAACTTCAATAGGCCCGAAAATTTGGTACTGCAAAACTACTTTTGGCAGAAATGAGGAAAAATTCATTTTAAACACAGAATGAATTATTTTTTGCTGGCTACAAAGAAACCTTATATCATTTTCCACATTCAAACAACAAAGTGAACTCTTACCTACTCAAACATTGGAGGAAAGAGGGATTTTTCATAATGCTTTTAGGAATCTGTCATTTTATACAGTTGGTTTCTGATTGTGATGCTTGAATTCAGTTGCCTCTTTTCAATTCTTGCAGTTAAACCTAAATAATTAGCACTCCTGGTAGACTACGTTGAAAGTATTTTTTTTAATTTCACCAACATTTTTGTTCTGACTGGAAGTACCAAATACATTTTTAATGGCCTAGCCACAATCCTGACTAGAATCTGACAGAAAATCTGAGGATGGAGCTAAAGATTAGGGTGATGGCAAGGAGGTCTTCCATCCTCAAAGACTTGGAGCTCCTCAAAATACCAGAGAAAACATGCCAAAAACTGGTCAGCAATTTTAAGAAAGGATTTGACTGCTGTAATGTCAATAAAGATTTTTCAATTGAAAACTCAGAAGAGAATAACAAATTTTGAATTGTCATTTTTCAAAACAAAAAGTAAAGAAAAAGAGATAAATTATTTTTTCAAAACGGGTATTTCTTTTGCATTGTTTTATCTTCTTTTGAAAGATGTCTGCTTCATTTCTTATTAGAAACAGCTTCTTGATTGAATGAAAACCATTTTGCATATAAATCTGCCAGGAGCATAAATCATTTAGGCCTCAATACTTCAAACCTTTGTCTTAAAGCCAGTTCTTATATTCTAAAACTGAATTCTGAAGAAACCAACCATGGTAAGAAGTATCCCATCATCTTTAGAGGATGGAACTCATCCAAACAGATCACAAACACCCAAAACATCACTCTGTCCAAAGAGTCAGAGAACAGTATCCTGTCATTAAACGGATTAAATTTATATAGAGCTTTTCTAGTCATACTGACCACTCAAAGTGGTTTACACTAGAGCAAATTTCACAAAACCACACTCAATAACATGCATCCATACAGCAATATGCAGATTGGTAGGCAATTTGGGGTTAAATGCCTTGCCCAGGGGCACATTGACATGTGATAGTCTTCATGTCTTTTCCAATAGAATGAAATGAAAATTAATTTAAAAAAAAAAAAACAACTACTTGCTAAAGTGTGATTTAGTGTGTAATGTTGTGTTTCTAGTTAAACATTCTGCCAACAGCCATGACACCAGTATGACCAATGAACAGGATTTTTGGATGGCTTTGAGATTTATCTCTGTTAAAGCAGGGATGCTAATTTAAGACACTTTCATCCAGACTTGATTATGCAACAGCTTTGTCCATCTAGCCATGTGCCTGCACCAGATGCACATTAAAATGTTGCACAAATTCATATTGATGAGACCAAAAGTAGAAAATGTCCTTTTCTGTTGTTCCTATGCTCCTTGGGCTTGCAAGACCTCCTCCATCCCTCTCTGAACTCCTTAAACCTATTAATCTCTCCTATGGTCCTTTCACCAAACATTCTAACATCAATAGGTGCTATTTCGCAGTCACAAGGGATTCCTGGGATGCAATATTTGGTGGTATTATACTTCTGTGCATTAGAACTCTGCTTGCTAATAATATATTTGGCCACTAGGTGAGACTTTTACTGGGGTTTATGCCCACACCTTATTTAGATCTTACTTATTGACATATGAAGCAGAAAGTGTTTTTAAGATAGGGTTACAATTATTTGTTTTCATTCTAAAAATATCTAAAAAGAATAAATGATCAGCCAGTCTGTGGTTTGAGCTAGGCAGTCAATCAATTTAATTAACTCAGAACAGAAAGACATTGAGATAAAAAATGTGGGAGATTTTATTAAAAGACTGGGGTTGCATAAAAATTAAAATAACAATGAACCAAGTGTCGAGCCTTGGGGAACACCACAGATTAAAGAAGCTTTCACTGAGGAGTACTCATACAGAGATTTTCTATCTAGTAAATAGGAGAGATTAAGTACCATAAACTACTGCTATATTTAGCAAGTATTTATTTATAAGTCTATGTCTCAAATTCAAAATAACAAAGAAATTATATATAGCAGTATTATAACTGTAATAATCTATATAGTATACAGTTTTATAATATAGCATTATAATTGATTGAACCTTTTCTGTTTTAAATAAAAGTAATTGGTTCTCGCTATACATATTTTTTTTTATTTTTGTGTAAACATCATTAAACTGTGGTATTTTTACCCAATGATATCATATTGTGAGAATCTTAAGCCTATGTCATAGCCTCACTTGTTAGGTAAAAGTTGTGCTGAGGATTTACCGGCTGTGTTTTTGTAGTCCTCTAGTTGTGGCATAAACCCACAGTAAATGTTTCGGTCTTATGCTGTGTGCATGGGTGTGTGTTTTTACTGTGCATGGCCAGAGCTGTTCCTTATTTGCATCATTTCTGATTTAGAAAACCGTTAAAAGGTTTTCATCACACTGTTTTATGAAGTAAAAAACAAAGATGTAAGACAATCCAACATTGCTTCATCATTACTGCCTTCATAAAGAGCAGATCTCTTGAGTGCGTGTTAAAGCCCAGCTGGACAGAACCGGAGCAACAGGTGGTCAGTCTGACATCATCACCACCATCATCATCCTCACATTTCTAACAGGACTTAGAGCACAGCTAGAACAACAAGCATTCACAAGCTCATAAACTCCACAACAAACACACTATGACAGGAAGTGGTTTCCATGGTAACATGGTTTCATATCCTGGCTGGGTGACATGATGCACTCACAACCTCACAAGCACACTAAGACTTCATCTGTCTGTGTTTTTTTCTGCTATGGTATACACTCAGTGGTATTTACAGTACACTCCACAGCACATGGAGGCTGTGCTTGCAGCAGAAGCAGAAGCAGAAGTGCAGGTATTTGTTACATGACCCTCTGTCTTAGAACATGTGCACATGTATCATGTGAGCAGCAAGGGGGTTAAGGTCATTTTGTTTTGCGCCTTCGTTTAGCTTTGCATCTAATATCCCTCATTGTCTTTGGTATGTTGAGCCGTGGGATGATATCTGATGTCTCTGACTTGACTCCCGCAGCAGCTGCAGGTCTGCTGCTCCTACAAAGGCTTTTGGAAACTCACGCCATGTGGAGGAAAGGTGAAGGGATCAGAGGTCAGCAGAGTGTGTTAGTACACACACGGAGTCAGCCTGTGATGACGAATGGGATAAAAGCCCTGCATAGGTGAGCTGCAGAATGATGTCCTATTAAATACCAGTGTGGTCACACTGAACCCTTAGCCACCTTTTACCATACAAATAAATACAAAGAACAAATATAGTCCCTGCCACACTGACCCCTGCTCTTAATTCCCATCTTCATCTGACATGCCATATCTCTTTTATTCTGCATCAATATTTATAACTTGAGCTTGTGTTGATGTGTTTATTGCCTGTTATAGGAGTGCTCCCTTTGATTTATGAAAATGCATATATTAATTTGAATCTGGAAAATAGCTGGAACATCCTCTTTGGAGCTCAGACTGAGATTCGATTGGTTTCATGGTCATAATTCATATCACTTTTAGGGATATGCCTTATAAGATCATATTAGCTCTGTAAGTAAAGTTCAACATGGTGCTATGTGGAAATATAACTTTGGACTCTAGTCAACCACAGTGAACGCCATTATCCATAAAAGGAGAAGTGCATGGAATAGTGGTGAACCTTCCAAGGAGTGGCCTGCCCAACCAAAACAACTCATCTGGGACGTCACAGAAGAACCCAGAACAGCATCTAAAGCATTACAGGCTTCACTTGCCTCACTTAAGGTCAGGGTTCATGTTTCATGTTAAGGAAATGAGAAAGAGACGGGGTGAAAAATGACATCCATGGGAGAGCAACATGGAGGACAAATCACTGCAAAGCAACATAAATACGAAGGTCCCTCTCGTGTTTTCCAGTACATCTTTATGGGCCCATAATTTTGATGCAAAATGCGGGAACTTCCTCCAACACCATGTGTGCAATCTTGAGTCAAGCTGTCATAATCTCTGGTGTTAAAGTCGCCTAATATTACCTTAGTTTGATTGGTCTGTGCTTTTATTCTCATGTTTATAATTTGTCCTCTGTATTTCTTTCACCAGTTGCTAACATTTGTCTAAGATCCTGTCTCAGCCACTGAGTCATTCAGCTGCTGTTATTTTGCCATTAGCTCCCCATCTGTATACATTCTGCCTGTTTGGTGATTGCCATTGTCTCCACCTTGGGACTTGCTCCTCAATCCACTCGGCTATTTCGGAGCTCTGTCATTTATGGTTTAGTCTTGTTTTCCTTCTCCAGCGATGCTTTGTGCTTTTAGCTTCAATAAATCAACAAAGCTGTGTTTGTTTTTCACCTGCAGCTTTCTGCACCTGGCTCCACCTTTTCACCAAGACTTTTGCATTACCCTCTTAACTTCAGTTCAGGCTCACCAAAACTTGCAGCAGACCTAAACCTAATTTCTATCTTTATCGTGATGATTTCAGGAAACTTGAGAGAAATGAAAACTTTGGGAACATTTATTCAAAGGAATAACTGACAAGGAAAATTTAGTCATAAGGATGATTTAGTCATAATGCATATATGTAAAGAACCTGGCAGAAGTATTAATACCCATTTAACTTTTCAAATTTTGTTACGTCACAACCAAAAACTTTAGCATATTTAATTGGAATGGTGACAGATCAGCACAAAGTGCTGTATTTTTATTAAGTGAATGGAAAATAATAGTTTTATTGTTGTTTTTTTAACAAGTAGAAATCTCAAAAAATGTGGCATGCATTTGTATTGTGAATCATTGATAGAATCTATTTCCCTGCAGCTTCAAGCCTTTTTGGCTGCCTTCACCAGCACTGCACACTTAGAGACTGAAACTTTTGCCCTTTCTTCTTTTGCAAAATAGCTAAAGATTAGAATTAGAGCACCTGTTCATGTCTATTTTCAAGTCTTGCCACAGAGTCTTCTCTGGATATAGGTCTGGACTTTAACTGGGCCAATCTAATATATAGAAATATGCATCGATCTATTTCATTCCGTTGTAGCTTTGGTGGTGTAAGGTGAACCTCCACCCCAGACTCAAGTCTTGTGCAGCCTCTGACAGATTTTCTTCCAGGATTGCCCTGCATTTAGCTACATCTCTCCATCAACAAAGAAAAGAATCGTCCATAGCATGATTCTGCCACCACCATGTTCCACAGTGAAGATGCTGTGTTCAGAGTGATGTGCAGTGTTGGTTTTCCACCAAACACTGCATTATTTTATGCAGGTCAAAACGTCCCAAGAAGACCAGAGCATCATTTTCTACATGTTTATTGTATCCCCAACATTGGCTGCTTCTTGCAAAAGTTTTATAAAGGCCAGATTTGTGGAATGTAGAACTATAGTTGTCCTGTTAGAAAGTATCTCCCAGCTGAGCCGTGGATCTCTGCAGATCCTCCAGAGTTACCACAGCCCTCTTAGCTGCTTCTTGGATTAATCATCTACGTTAACAGCTTAGGTGAGCAGCTGTGCCTTATTGGCTTGCAGCTGCAACATACTTTTTCTGTTTTCAGATGAACTGAAGTGCTGCATGAAGTGCTTGGTATATTTTATAACCTAACTTTGCTTTAAAGTTCTCCACCATTTTCTCCCTGCTGTGTTCCTTGGTCTTCATGATACTGTTCACTGATGTTCTCCAAGAAACCTCTGATGCCTTCACAGAGCAGTTGTAGCTATACTAAGACTAAATTATATGCAGGTGAACTCCAACTTCTGAAGCAACTGAGTGTACTAGATTTTATTTAGGAGTGTCAGGTGAAAGGGGACTCAGTTCTAGTGCCGTACATTGAAGTGACTATTTGTGAAAATTCTAAAAACCATGCATCCTTTTGCTTCCACTACACAATCTGTGCTACTCTGTGTTGGTCACACAAAGTTTGTGGTTAAGGTAAATAAATATGAAAAGTTAGAGGCATGCTACATATGTATGTGGTCATGTTTCCTTGTAGACATTTCCATATGTTATGACACTCTTTATTCCCACAGATGCCTACCTTGGTGCTGTCCAGGCACTGGAAGACATAGCAGGCACACTTTAGTGAGTCTCTCACCAGGCAGGCAAAGATACTGGGCTCCTGGCTGTTGTGAATTAACTTGGTCACTTGATGAGGACGACATTCAAACAGCACCGTGTGTGTCAGAGGGTCCCAGAGACTTCGCTCTGCCAGGATGGACACACACCGCACCCAGGATGCAGACACATACAGAAACACAGTCTTATTATTGCATGAAGGAGAACCTCCTCCACTACGACGTGGCCCAACACCTGGATCCTTCTTGACGGACCTACAGATTTCTGCTACCACCCAGGGCAGCATAGCCATGGTGGTCAGGTGGTGGACTACCCTAAAACCAACCATCGTCAGTTGGTATCTTATCTCTTCCTTGTCCATCTGTCCCCTCCATGGTGCGCCCGTCTCCCAAGCACCGGCACATTTCTGGGGACTCTGAGCTGCAGAGTTGAGACGTGAAAGGGAGGGACAGGAGTGATGGTTCGGGGTTAGATTACGACGAGTTTTCTCAGAGCTCTGTGGTCTCTGGGCTTCACTTCCTTTTGGTTTCACTTCAAAGTAAAGTCCATCCATGGTCTCTGGGACCAGAGGCTGCTGTATTCCTCCACTCAACCTGCAAAACATCAGTGGAAAATCAAAGAACATCACATTTAGAGTTATTTCAAGTTATCGTTCCAGATCCTAATTCAATTAAATTTGGTTTATTTACAGTGCTTTGCAAAACTATTCCTATCCCTTGAGCTTTTGTACATTTTGTTATGGTACAACTACTAACTTCACTGTATTTTATCAAGATCTTATATGAGAGAGCCAGACAAAGCAGCCCCGAATTGTGAAGTGAAAAGAAAAAAGGAACAGATTTATTTATTTATTTATTTCACAAAAAAGAAAAGAACAGAGTGTTGTGTATATTCACTCTCCTTTACCCGGATACATTAAAGTCAGATGAGTTCACCAGTATGTCATTTTAACTCAGTATAAATCCTGTTGTGCTGTGAAGGTCTCAGAGGTTTCTTAGAGAACATCAGTGAACAAACGGCATCATGAAGACCAAGGAACACAACAGACAGGTCAGGGAGAAAGCAGGGATATATTATAATTTTATATCCAAAGCTTCAATCCACCATAGGAAAACAGATAAAGTATGACACAAGTGCAAACCTACTAAGACCCACATCTACCAAAATTGACATGCTGGGCAAGAAGAGCATTAATCAATCAGAGAAGCAGCCATGGGGGCTCTGGAAGAGCTACAGCGCTCCACAGCTCAGGAGCAGGAATCTGAATCTGAAACTATAAGTCGTACACTCCACAAATCTGCTGTTTATGCAAGAGTGGGGAGAAAGAGCCATAAGTCATGCAGGGTAAACAGAAATGGAATGCTGTTCTTCAGCAGCAACAATAAAAGCTGATGATACTGGATGGGAAGTTTGACCGAGCTAAATACACGGCAGTCCTAGAGTAAACATGTTGGAGACTGCAAAAGACTTGAGACTGGGGGCAGAGGTTTATCTTCCAGCACGAAAACAAGAAATGAATGGTTTATATCAAAGCACATTCATATGTAAGAAAGGCCCCAAATCAGAGAATCAGGAAAGATAAAAAACAAGAGTTGTTCAAAGATGATCTCAATCCAATCTCACTGAGCTTGTGAAATCTTGCCCAGAAAATTGGCAGATTTTGCTGCCTTTAAAATGTGGACAGCTGGTATGCATACATTTACATATAGGGTGACAAAATTTTAATATTTCTTTGCAGGGCACTGTATATAGCGAAAATTTACAACAATTGTCATCTAAAAGGTACCTTACAAGACAAACAGATCCATTCTGCATCCAGTTATATAGAATCCACAATGGTCCAAATAAATTTCTATCAGGCAAATCCATTTCAGCATAATCCAGTCTTCTAGTGAAATTCAGGTCCAGTTCTATCATAATTATAACACAATGTAAAGTCAGCTCATCCTATAAGCTCGATTGATAAAGTTTTATTTAGGCAACCAATCAGAGAACAAGTTGAGTGACTTTTACAACTACAAGGACAAATAAACACAAGACATGTATACAGAGAAACTTATATATGACCTTTTGTGCGTCCGCAGCAGATGTCCCCAGGTTTGTTGCAGAAAGAAAGGGTATGATGAGTTGCCTAATTTTAAATGCAAAGACCGCTCGGAGATCATCAGATTACACCATCCATGTAAACAAAACGATCATGTGAATAAGTGTGGAAGAACACAAGCAAAGCGACTCCTTGCCCACCTCATGATGGTTGACCTCGTTTAATTTTAAATCCGTAACTTCAGTCAGCTCTGACAGAAGATCTGTCCGCTACACTGAGACACCAAGCGGAAGTGAAAACCTACACATTTCATCTACCATAAAAGAAAGGGGGAAAAAAATCTTAGTCTGTGAGCAGGAAGCTGTCCACAACACACCGGCATCTAAATGATTTAAATGTCGTCCCCTAGAGCGCAATCTCATCATCTGTACATGTCTGCTGTCTTCCTCCTACTGGACCAATCTTACCTGTTATATTTCCCTCCTGTCCGGCGTGTCTTCAGTGGCAGAAACGCATTAGGAGGGCTGTCGGAAAGCGGGCAGCCTGCTCATGCCCACCATACAGAAGGAGAGAGAGAGACCTTTCCACGTACGGCTCTCGCTGTTTGTTGCTCGAGTTAAATATAGAAGACAGGGCCGATCCGACCTCCCTCCGCTGCACATGTGCACGGCCCCTGATGATGGTATAAATTCATAAACATTCACTGTATGTCTAACCCAACATTTCATCACACACGATTTCTGTGTAGTTACAAACTCTTTTTATTTGTGCGGAAATAAATGCTCATGAGCACAGTGTTTAGAAAAGCACGAACATCTCATAAAAGAAGAACACATTTCAACAGATGTTTCACACATTGGAAAGTAACAGGAAGGAATGAAGAGTCCCTTTGAGTCGCAACAAGGTTCATTTAACGGAATGAACAGTGTTGAAGAATGCACAATGTCTCCCCCTGGTGGCCGACTACGTATTGAGGCGAAGTTGTTTAAGGCAAGCCATTAGGGTATGGAAAGCCGTTTAGGATATACATCTTCCAGATCCACCTGAGGTGTAATGAACACGGTAAAGAGCGCCATCGACCACTGAAATGCCAGCAGACATTTATAAGCACCATCTCGGGTTAAAAAGGTAGAGCGCCCCCAGCTGGTGGTATACAAATTTTCTATGATATAGCTTCATAGCTACTGCTGCTAATAACTGCACTAATGCAATGCCGTTTGTTAAGGGTGTGGTGGAGCTAAATGAACGCCAAGTGGTGCTTTCAAAGCTCAAAATTTTCGTTCAATATGGTTTCCAATAGGGTAACACCAAATTATGGGACAATCAAATATACCAAAGAGTGCTGTTAGGAAGCTGGACAGAAATACAGAAGGCCACATAAGCTACTTTCCCATTAACCTTGAAACTGCGCGAATTGAAATTACGAAAATAAATTCAATTAAAGGAAGCACGCCATTTCCTTCTTCGACAAAAGGTTTTGGGGCTGGGATGAGGTGTTTTTTGGGCGTAAATTGGTTTATTTCGCAAAACTGTAATGGAAACTTTTTTCGCATCACACGAGTCATATGATCAACAACCGGATGTTGCCATTGGCGCAAATCACGAAGACCACAACAGGAAGTATCTAAGTCTGTAAATCTATGGTTTTGCTCTTTAGTGGTTGTTTTTTAAATGATTATTTTATGCCTCCTAGTTTGTTATCCTTCACGAGAGTTTGTACTCTTGAGTCTCATTTATGCTTTTGTATTGTTTTGCACTTCGTTTAATAAAAACAAACAAACAAACAAACAAACAAACAAAACAAAACAAAAAAAAAAACCAGGAAGTAGTTGGAGGATCATGGCGCGGCATGTTTTTAATGACATATCGCTTGAACAAGCTTATTCACATGTGATTTTAATTTCATTTCTTATTTAATGGAAAAACACTTTAATTGTGTTTTTTCGACACTAGCGGACAGATTTGCGCACCTTTGTAATGGAAACGCAGCTATAGTCTGACAGTTTTTAATCACAGAAAACTAAAACATATTACAATTTATGACAAAGTACAGACAATTAGATAATTTTGTCTGACTGTATAAAAATATTTTTTAAAAAGTAATACTGACATGCAAAGGGAGAGTAAAATACAGGTAGTCACATATTTTAATCTAAAAGCAAATGCTCTGAAACTCAAACCAAAATACTTTGTAAAGGCAGTTTTCTTGTTCGCCACAGACATTACAAGATGGATCGAACTTTTAATGGGCTATGCACTGAGTTCCAGTTTGGTCCCATTTTCTAATAAGGGCTATCAGACTTTGTGGCCATCTGTATTTTCATCCACCCTCCCAACACCCCCCTATGAAGTCTTAATATCTGATGGCGAGTTGGGTTGGGTGGAACACTGGTATGTCTGCACTCTGCAATTAGTTTCCACATCTGCAGTGATTACAAGGGTCTAAACATGTTTGGTACATTTATCATTAACAACAGCAACATGGCATACTTGCAAAGGCTAAAAGCAGTTTCCAACATATAATTGCGTTTGAAAGCAACTTTTCACATCAGCAGCAGTGCACTCATATGAGAACACAGTGTTTTTCAGAATGTATTCTGTCAAATACATTCTGTAATATACAGCACTGAGTTTCCAATAATACCAACAAGATAAAAGGAATGACTGTAGCATTAAAGGGGAATACGCGTTTACAGTCATGGTCAATTGAAATGAAGTCTATTTAAAGATACTATCAAGTGGGGTATCTCTGTTCTATTAACAAGTATATACTCATAATAAAAACACAGATGGGTAAAAGCTATGGATTTAGGTTTTTAGAAAGAGCACCGAAGGAAACCCTCCTCCCCCCCGCTTATTCTGATAGGGTTGATGACATGACAAAAATTGAGCTGATCATCTGGCATTACTAAATATTATGGTGGACAAGCTCCTGACATATTTCAACATAAATTCAGAAACAATCAAGTTGCAAGGGACTGAACTTTACGTATTTGAGCCAGAATTTGATTCCAATGACCCTCAAACTATGATTCAGCTTTGGTTGGCAAAGCATAAGCAGTGATGATTATCATCAGAACTTTAAAGTGTGTGCATCTGTTTATAATACGGTTTGAATGTTTCCAAGTAACTGATTTCAGTGGATATTCTGTGGATAATCAACACACAAGATAAATAAATGCCACAAAATACAGACAGACATAATCAAAACATCTCTGATCAGTTCCCTTATGCCTTCTGTGATGTCATTAGAGGCATGTGTGCAGGGAAGCATGTTTATGGGAGGGTGAAGTTTGTTATAAATTATTCAAGCAAAAACAAAGTAGCAAAACAAATAAAAAAACTGACCACAACATATCATCTCCCCAGTGACTGATAGATTCATAGAAATGTTTGGTGAGCAGCTTTAGTCAGAAACATCCAGAGCTACTCATTCTAATTCTACTAAACTGGGGTGAGATTTTTTGCATTGCTGATGAACTAAACAATTTGTCATTATTACTAGTAAGACATCTACAGATCCTGGGGCAAACTTGTAAACTAGTTAATTTAGCTGACTCCATCACCACCCCAAAAAAAAAAGAAACAAAACAAAAAAAACCCAATCTCATCAGGAGCAATTAAGACACGTGCAGTGCTGATTAAAGAGCCTTTTCTCAGCTTGGCCAGTTGGTTTCCATCAGATCTACTCTGGCTTGGGTTGCAGTTTATTCTTCACGGGCTCAAAGAAGTTCTCAACGATGGCATCAACCAAGTCATCCAGTTCCTTCTTCAGATACGTCACATCACTGAAAAAGATCATTATCACATGAAAATGACTTGCAGTCAGTGAGTTACACTGTAAATATTAGTTTGTTTTTTAACAAAAATGGTAAAGATTAATTATTAAAATTAAATTTCTACTTTATATGTTTTTTACTTTTGTTTGTTTTTAAAAATGTTCGACACGCTATCACGAAAATCCTTGTGATTGATCATGAAAGTATTTTACCAGCCAAATTCAGACAATATGCACTTGAGGGCGTGGTCTGTGTATTGACCTACCTGTTACCAGGTGCAGCACAGAGCTCAGTGTAGTATTTGATCTTTGGCTCGGTGCCGCTGGTCCGCATGGTTGCCACACCACCGTTGGAGAAGGTAAAGGTGATCATCTGACTGGAGCTGGAGGTAGGAAGAATCTGACAGAGGACAGGAAGGCGTGTGGGAGGGACCAAAAAAAAGGCAACATTATACAAACGCATTTGAAATATATTTTGACCATTTTTTTGTGTCAATATTTGCTACCTGGACACACAGAATAGCCACAAAAAAAGTCCAAAATAGGTCCACCCACTGCAATATGATTAAGCTATTACCTAGCAGCAAAATTAATGTAAGAAAACCTTCCTTTCTGCAGCATCCTCCAGAAATAAGCTCTCTGTATCTCTGTAAAAAAAAAAAAAAAAGCTCTAAAATAAATGCTTTTTACTGCAGAATAATCAACTCTCTTAAAAAAAAAAAAAAAAAAAAAAAAAAAAAAAAATCCCATGTTTTATTTGGGTACATTTATTTGGTGGGAGAGGGGAAAAAAATCCCCAACTTTGTTTAGACATATCACTGCTGCCACAATTAAAGGCACCCCTATAACAAGGGAAGAAAAATGTTAAATTTATATTTGATATGTTAAATTGAAAAGGTCTTGGGAATTTTCATGAGCACTGCAAAATTTCCTGTTTCTTGAGGTATAAATATGATGTGAAACAGGATCTCATTTCTTTTAGCCCGTCTTCAAAATGGCAAACACAGCAGAACATACTATAAAGTAAGACTGAGGAGTGTTTATCGTCAGAAGTGGCTACAACACTGCTACTTGTGTAGAAGTTCAAGGTAGTAACTAAAAAGTATAAAACATTACTAATATCCAAAGCTCATTGTGAGGCCCCTGTGCACATCACTGTCAGAGGTGCCAATAATTGTGAAGGGTGTAGTATTTTCTACCTTCACAGTATGATGTCAGGAGTTTATTCTGCTCTGAGTGTTTGATCTAATGTGTTCAGTTTTCTCACAGCCTTCTTGTTGGGCTGGTTGCTGTCGTAGCCGGTGGTCAGGTCCCTAACAGCGGAAATGGAGAAGCGGCCACATTCTGTGGGGTACGTGTCCTTCTTGCCACCGAACTTGCGCAAACGTTCAAACAGACTGCGGATCACTTCCTGGTCGTGGCAGATGAAGTAGGAGTTCTTGCTGATGTGATAGCCATACCTGACAATTTCACATGGAGAAAGTACGAGTTAGTCGGCAGCGACACCAAAAACCAGTAAGTTTAAAGTTAGATCAGCACGATCTTACTCTTCAAAGATGGTAATGAGCTGTTGAGAGAGACTTTTGTTTTTGGTGGCCAGGTATGAAACCATCTCTCCAGCGATAGCTGCAGCGCTGACCCCATCCTTGTCCAACACAGAGTTACAACACATATACCCTGAAACACACACATACACACAGTCCATTTCCTGTATGTGTAACAACCAGGCTGCAGTGGTCAGCTGTTGTTTCCTTTAATAACCATGTGTGTACAATGGCACACAATTCCAATTCCAGCATCATAATCTTGTTATATGGGAATGCTTCAAACAATGTTGTGTTTGACAAACCATTTGTTATCTTGAACCCGTTGACTCATGTTTGACTATAATCCTTAGCTGAAAGAAGGGTAAGGTCTCATCTTTTATAATAAATAACGAACTTAGACCACATAGTGACAATATAAATACACAGCACTGAAAACTGGCAGAGACATGCTTCAGTGCTGAAGTAGGACACATCGTAAGTTTATGGGAAATGTGTTAGAGCCTCTTATCTCTCAACTAAAAACAAAAACAAAACAAAACAACCATAACTGTTGAAAGTGTGAATTTAAACTGGAGAAAAGTATTGAGGAGGATAAATGTCTTCCTACTATATTCAATGCAGCTATACTAAATCTATAGATTTTTGATTGTGACTTAAGATACATCTCTGTTTTGGTATAGATGAAATTCTGTGCTATATGGTATAGCATACAAAGACGTTAACTGTATTTTCCACCCATTAGCACCTTGCTAAAAATGTACAAAAATGTTGCAGTAATGACCTGATCATGCTACGCTGTGCAGACGGTCTGTCTGCACTGATGAAGTTTCATTCATCTCAGCATGTCATTTGCTTGGAGTGGTTTGAACATCAGGGTAACTTGACCTATTTTCCAAATAATTCTGCTACTAATTGACCACTTGGTGGCACTCAGACTGTTTACAAAGCATTGAACTTTTAGCCCTAGATAGTAATCCAATCATTAAGCATGGGAAAGAAACCCAAAGAAAGAAAAAGGATGATGGACTCAAGGCAAAGAGTAACTTACTTTATCGCAATACAGCAGCACATCTGTACATTTCACATCCTTCATCCCAATACACATGCAGCATATAACACAGAGGTGCATCTTAAGTAGCACAAATACTTCATGGATGTGACAGGGCTTGATGTTTCACAAAATCCGCTTAATTTTTTCCAAGTAAAATGCGTTTTTAGATAAACCAACATAGGTAGCAAGATTTTTAAAAACATTTTCACATTCCGGCCAAAAATCCTGAGGAGCGCATTAAGCAATCACAACAGTGCATTGATGAAGTGAGAGCTGCTGTGATGGAGCAGGCTACAAAACACTCAAAAGATATCTTCATGAATAATAAAGAAGCCTAACACTTCCTGAAAGGGCAAATAAAACAAAAGCTTTCAAACTTTTTAATCAAAGTCACTCCGTGATTTAACAGAGTGATAACATCAGTTTGTGTGTGTGCGTACCTATGGCCTCCTCAAAAGCAAACAAAACACTCTTTCCCTGGTCCAAGAGGTCTTTGGCTCTGTTCCCCATCCATTTAAAACCAGTTAGGGTTTCCTGTCCAAACATTATAAGGAAAAGTGTTTAGAAACAGCACAAAAAACATGACCTTACACTTATCATGGCAAAGAATGCCTATAAAAAAAAGTCACTTTACTAAAACCATGTGTTTAAATACACTCATTTTTTACCACTGACATTAAATCAGACTAAACTGTTCCTGTTAACAAAAATAATTTATTTTTGCTTAAAGCCAAAATTAATGAGAGACAGAATTTTGTTGGGATTTTTTAAATTTACTAAGAAAATGTATGTAAACTTTCTAGGCCTAAACAGTGATGTTGTGGCCTTAAATCCTTCTGATAGGTTACTTCGTACCATCTGTGGCAAACCAAGGCACACCTGTGGATGTATTTTAAGAAAACTCAGACACACTGCTTCCTTTTGTAACATCATGGGGAAATCAAAAGAAATCAGCCAAGACATCAGGAAGGGAAGCTCTACAAGTCTGGTTTATCCTATGGTACAATTTCCAGATGCCTGAAGGTGCTGCGTTGATCTGTTCAAACAGTTATACTGTAAGTGTCCAATCATTATACTGTCTCGAAGACGGGTTCTGTGTCCCAAAGATGGAAGTGTTTAGGTGTCGAATGTGTAAATCAACCCCAGAACAAAAGCAAAAGAGCTTGTGAAGATGCTAGGTAGGGTTTGGCAAGAGAGTGTCATTATCCAAAGTGAATTGAGTCCTTTACTGACATGGGCTTAAAGGCCACTCAGAGAAGAAGAAGCCAACATAAAAAGCCAGATCACAGTTTGCAAACTGAAGGAAAAGGAAAGGTAGTGAGAACACCATCCCTACTGTGAAGTATTGGGGTGGAGGGGGAGGGTAGCAGCAGCTGTGAGGTTGCTTTGCTGCATGAGGAACTGATGCACTTAATGAGGAAAGAACATTATGTGAAAATATTGAAACAACCTCTGAAGACATCAGGCAGGAAGTTAAAGCTTAGGCAAAACTGTGTCTTCCAAATGGACAAATGCCCACAAACCTGACTCAATTACGCCAGTTCTATCAGAAGGAACAAGCCATAAATCTAGCAAACTATAGTAAGACGCGTACTACAAGAGTAGTACAATTTTAACAATTTTAAAGACTAAGAAAATGTATGTAAACTTCTGACTTTGAAGAAAATTCTCTCATTACTCTGACATTTAGCAAATAAAAATCATTTTAGCAATCCTAACTGAGCTAAAACTGCAAAAGATTTATTATGATACAATATTAGAGGATAAAAAAGTTAGGTCTTTTTATACAGACTTTATATTTCAACTGCATATGTAATTAAATTAAAGTCTAAAACTTATTATAAGAAAGTATTTCCCTGCATTAGATTCTGATATGCTTGGAGTTTACTAATGTTTTCCAGAGATCACTGTTTTACAAATGAGACCTGATTAGGTTTTTCAAGCTTGAATGTGCTACCTCGAAGTGGAAGCCCTCCTTCAGAGCGATGGCTCTGAGTATTTTGGATGACACGGTGCTTGCCAGCATGTAGAGGTTTTTCACCGCAGCAGCGTCAGAGTTCTGCTCACTCCAGCAGTGGAACAGCCACCAGCCGAGCAACGCTCCCAGCTCGTTACCACTGAACACACGCCACTGTCCACTGAGCCACAGACAAAAGAAAAGAAGGTCGAAGGAAAAGCAGGCAGGAAAGTCCATCACAAAGACAGCATTTCAGTCTCCAAGGCAAAATTATATCCAAAGGTTTTAACCAGCTGTAGCATTTCATGAGCAACTGGTCATAGATGTTGATATTTGAGACATTTTATAAGCAGGAAAGAAAACAATTTATTGAAAAAAACAAAACCGCTATGATTTAAAGTATTTTTGACTAAGCAAAAGTACCACAAAAGTGGTACTTGAACAACAAATTACAGAATATTTATATTTCAACAATATTTATGGCTTGTTAAAATGTTTAGTATTACTAAATGTTTAAGTGAAATCTCTTGATAACTTGTCATTTGCAGATGTAGAGAAAATTATTAGCAGTCCTGGTCAAACTGTGTAAAAAGCCTTAAAATAAAATGTATATGATTGCAGTGGCATAATGTCACATGGAAAATTTACCTAAAATTAAAAATAAAAAAGATTGATATACATATATCTGTGAGAAGCGATATGACATATATTTTGTCGACGAAATGACCCACTCTCAGTACAGGCGTCTGCTGCTGTCAGAGTGTGTCCGATGTCCAGAGCCGAAAGTTTTCTCCAGATTTGAGGAGCTGGAGCAGCACATGAGGAAGCAGCACGAGCTCTTCTGTTGTAAGCTCTGCTCGAAACATCTCAAGATCTTCTCTTATGAGCTGAACATTTATTCAGTGACAGAACACATCCAACATGGAGTAATACTTGTTTTAACAAAATCCCCTGATGCAAACTTACTGGTACCCTAGAATTTCTTTAAATAGATATAACAGCAGCGTTTTTATTATTTATACTTCACTTTTTTAAGTTGATCTGAGTTTTTGAGAACTATGAATTAGTTCTGGGGACTGAGACAGCCATGGAAGAAGGTGGATTTTTTTTTGAGTCTAGTGACCCACTGTTGATTTGGTCACATGATTTGGATCCTTATCCTCCTCCTGACCCAATGAAGACATGTCGTCTGCTGGATTCTTTTTTGAAACATCCAGAGAGTTCATAAAGCCATGCACTCTCACAAGATTCTTAGGGCCTTTTGAAGAAAAACAGGCCCACAGCATCACAGCGTCTCCACTGTACTCAACAATGGGGATCAAATCCTCATCTACATTTTTACCTTTCACTTCATCCCAAACCCACCTGTAGTGTTTCTTACCAAAAAGCTTAAGCTCTCAGTTTAACCTGACCAAAACCCAAAGTTCCAGTTAAAGACCCAGTAGGTTAGAAAACTTCACGTTTACACTGGTGTTGGTCGGACAGAAAAAAGTCTTTTCCTGGTGTGCCTCCAGAAAAACCCAGTTGGCATTTAATGGTTGATATGGAGACTTGGTGATCCCAAGCTGCTCCTGCTTATTGCAGTTCTCCAACAGTGAACTTTGAAAAAAAAAAATTTTTTTTACCTCCTTAACCATCCTGGTCATTGTGCACAATGGTAAGCTATGTACTGGTACTCATCCAGCCTAGTGGCTAAAACAAATGGGCTTCTGCGCCACGTCATATTTATACCCCAAGAAAACCGGAAGTCATAGATGAATAAGTAGAAGATCCTACAAACTCTGATCAACTTTAGAAAGTAAAGTCTAAATTCAAAAATGCTTCAGCTACATTTATTTTAAAGGATGCCCAGGGGTAACAATAATAACTGTCCAACTGGAGAGTTTCATAAAAACAATTATTTCTAACCTCCCCCTCCCCCACTAAATCAATGCGCTCAAAGCAAAAGCGGGACTTTTCAGAAGTTTCAGAGAGATCATGCTATTTAAAAAACAAAATAAAACTATTTCAAGTCTTTCTACATATCTTTACTAACGATAACACAAACATGGCTGCATTTTTAGAAATGTCGGAGTGCAGAAATATGTGCATTTTTTTTTTTTTTGTGGGGTGGATTTCTTAAGTCATAAATATCAAACACACCTTTCTTCCTTCTCGGCTATAGCTAATCGATCAGCATCAGGGTCATTAGCCAAAACCACAGAGGCTCCTTCCCTTTCTGCAAGGGCAAACGACAATGTCTGCGAACCAAATGGGAAAATTATAAAATGAATACAAACACAGTGGTGACTACATGTGACTATCATTTATATACATACAGCATCGAGTTGGTATTCAGTACGTACCAAAACTCCCTTTCCCTCTTCAGGATTAGGGTATTTAACTGTGGGAAATTCAGGGTCTGGATCTTTTTGTTCCTCTACGGGATACGGAGGATGAAGATCAAAAGCCTTGAAAGCCGACTGGACAAACGTGTGACCGACGCCGTGCACAGACGTGTGCACAATTTTCACCTCTGATTTCTTGTTTATCTCTCTGCAAAGAAACAAGTTAAAACATCTATGCACCATACCACATGAAACACTACACACAGTTGGTTGAGCTGCTAAGTGTTTTAAATTCTACTGAATATGTAGGAAACCTATGGAGTACCTGTGATGACAGTGTTTCTGGATGGCTTGAAAATACTGTGTGGTGATATCCTGGTAGGGGTCTTTCAGCAAGGGGGTCTTCAGGGCCTCCTCTGTGTTCCAGGATTTTGGCCAGGGCTCTAGGTTCTCCTCAATGGCTTTGGAGATACCAGCATCGTGAGGAGACACGATCTGGGCACCGTTTTCCCAGTACACCTAGCAGGAAAAAGGTTTATCATTTAGATTATTTTGTCATCTGAATCCCTGTGCGAAAGATCAGAAAATTATCTATGATGACAGCGGTCTGATCCCAGGTAAAAACGTACAAATGCACTTCTGAAACCGACAAATGTAAATAAGTCAGTTTTACCTTGTAGCCGTTGTCCTGTTTGGGGTTATGCGAGGCGGTCACCATGATGCCAGCACATAGACCCAGGTGGGAAACCGTGAAAGGCTGCAAAAAGAATAACATGGAGAAGATGACAGCAGATATTTCAAGAACACAAAACAAAAGACGAAATACAGAAATTGTTTGTCATAAAAATTAGAAAGCAAATGTCAGCACACTTTGAAGCAAGAAACCCAATAAGTTTATAAAGTATGAAAAATGAATAAAACTCAACTGACCGATCTATCTTATTTTTTAAAATAAGGTGAGTAATAGGACTCAAACGAAAATGTACTACCATGAATAATGAAGTGACATCTGTAGACACAGTCTATTGGTGTTAAGAGAAAACGGACTGTTCCTTAAAATTATATTTAATTTTTTTTCTGTTTTTTTCTGTTTCTTTTGGCAAAGCAAAAAAAAGGATGGAGTGAACACTTTCACGTTTCTGAAAGATCCTCCCTTTATATAAAAAACATGGATGAACAATGTGAAAGTAAATCGGTGAGGGCGGTGGATTTCACCAACTGGAAGCAGTTTCTTCATTTGAAACACTAAACATACATTTTTGATCTTCTGACTATTTATGATTAGATATGTGAGCCTTTCAGTTGCTTCCATTCACTGCTGCTATTCTTTACACAACTCATCACAGATAACATTTCTCCTGACTGAATAAATCGCCACATAAATCATTGCCTTATCAACTGATTTTCAAGCTGGAGACTTTTTCGGTCACTACTTTCTTTTTGGGTTGCCACTGGTTTACACATCGATGCCTTTACCAACTTTCTACTGCGCTCTTGGCTACCTTATACCGGCTTGTTTATTTTGTCTTTGCACTTCTTTAGATATCTACTTATCTACTCTCTTTACATATTTCTCAACATTGGACAATGAAATGTGAAAATTTTGGATTTGTTACATATCAGAACAGAAAAATGCTAAAATAAAATCCGACAGAGATTAAGGTTATAGATAAATCTTTAGATTAAAAGGTTACGGTTTTGGTTTTAGGTGCAGAATAAACGGTACAGTTTGGGCTCTAAACTTCAGACGTGTTTGGACAGAAGATACAGATGATATCCTAAACACAACCTGTGAAACATGCGTGTTATGCAACATGCTGTGCACCAGAGACTGAGTGACTTTTTAAATGGAATTTGCCCTGGAGCTTCTGTCCTCACAAGGTCCGTCCCACTAAAATCCTGACAGCAGACCTACTTGACTTGACTTAGAGTGTGCTTTTAAGGTGGTAAACCTTATTTTGACCACCCAGTGTGTTATTATATTAGACACAACTAGAGATCCCAAAGTAGAGAATACAGATATTTCAGAGCGTACCACAAATGGTGTTGGGGTGATCTCAGAGAAGAGGTGGACCGGCACTCCTCGGCTGATGAAAACTGCTGCGGCCAGGCTGGCGAAGCGCTTGCTGCTGCCCCCACTGGGAGGGTGGGCACGCGCGTCGTACCCGATCACCACGCCTCGCTCCTTAAGGTTGCTGAAACTCTGCTCCAGGTAGCGACAGAAACCCTGAAACATCAGAACAATTGATTGATGGAGAAACGGTAACGTTAACGGTAACGGCTGGTGTTACTTCAGAGCTAGTTTGATGTTCTATCACTGAAGTCCATCTTAAATTACTCAGAGCTTATCTTCTGGCCCAGCTAAGAATTCATATTCAAACAGCCTCTATCTCTTTAAGAAAGCAGTTCTTTCCACTGGTCCAGCAGCAGACTGGTGCTATGTATGGCATCACATTTCTGCTAATGACCATGGGAAGTGTAGTAAGCAATCACAGCAGCACATAAACTAAGTGAGACAGCGTACAGATCTGATCGCGGGCATCTCCATGTATTCGCAGGTCCATGAATGCAGCATGGGGAGCCGTAAAACACACCCCCTCCACCCATCTGTACTCTAAATTGTGGTGTTGGTGTTTAGTAGGCATATTTGTCAGTTGGGGGCGAGAACTCCTCTGATTGGCCAAATTGGCCAGATTTTCAGCTGAAATCAAATGACAGCCAGTGTGGGAATTGGTCTAATAGGAGGAGAAAATGGTAAGAAAAAAGAAAAATCAACAAACTTTCCATTTCCTTACCATTTTATTCTTCTCCATCGTCCTCTTCTTCTATGCTTTGAATCCATACTGGATTTGAGCTGAAAATCCGGCCCGTCAAAATAATCAGCAGTTATTGCCCCCAACCCACAAATATGGCCACCAAACAGAGAGCGAGCACAATTTTCTGGAGAGGGTGTACAAATTGGTTGGAGGGAGGGTGTTTTACCATTCACCATGCTGCATTCACGGGCCCACAAATAAATGGGCATGAAGCTGTGATCAGAGGTAAGCACTATCTCGATTAATATTTGCGCTGTAGGGATTGCTTAATAGTTTTTTTTTTTAGGGCCAGAGCTTGCCACCATGGAAACAAATAAAGCTAGGTCTCAATAAGCACTACCAGCAGCTAAGCACTGGAACCTGTTTGCTAGAAAAAGGTTCCTAAGAGCCTGTTTGTATTGAAATCACTGAAAGAGTTAACACTTCCCCTCAGATAGGGTCATCTTACTGGTTAGACTGCTAAAGCTCACTGAGGTCTGGAGACTATACTCTTCTAATGTAAACTGGTTGACCCAGGAGGGTCTACAGCCAGTGGGGTGTAGGGGCATTTAACTCAGACTGATCCATAACTTTATTCTTGTATTATCACTATTTTCTTCTTATTTGTATGGTTTTCTACATTTTACAGGGCTTTGATCAACAGTACTTTTCCTATCACCTGCCGATTGTGTAATGTGAATCAAATGATGCAGGCCTGACTGTTTCGGATAAATATAGAGGAAGAACCTACCGGTGACATACACAAGCTTATGAGCTTTAGGTTTTAACATGATGCATGTGCGACTGCTCATGTGACTTGAATGCTTAATGTCTAGCAGTAGCTTGTCTATTAACCAACCTGCGTGGTCTGGATAATTGTGAGGTCATTCATACAGGATATACCGGGGCCCATGGCAGCTCTCAGTCCTGCCGTACCAAACTCCATCCTGGAGAGGAAACACTTTTTCAGAGCCTCCACCGCACTGTCCTTCACCATGTCCTGCACCAGGGATATTGTCTTGGGGTTCTAGTCGATATAAACACAGATATTTTGTTGTAGTCAGAAATACAAATACACTTACTATTGAATCACAAACTTTAGCTTTTCATTTGGTAATGGCGAGGTTAGCATTATGAAATTTGTGGCATCTTATATTGACTTTTCACAAGTCAAGTTGGTAGGGAGTTTGCTGACAAACTACCTACCAACCAAAAGTCGGCAGTTTATTACGGCTGAAAATAGTATGAAGGCCTAAATGTGCAAGTCACAACTACATTTCACTAAGCAGAATACATTTAGTCCAATTCTGACCTATGAAGAATTCAAACAAAATAATCACAAAATACAATAATAAAAATATTTGCTTTTCCCAGTTTTGTACAAATAACATTTTTTAAAAAGCAAGAAGAAAACATTTCAATCACTTGTGGCACACCGAAAGGATTTGAAAATGTCTTTTCAGTAAGACTTCACTTGTTCAGTGAAACCTCCTTAACACAATTATCCTAAGACTAATGAATCTGAGTCCCCTGAGTGCTCTAATTGGTGCCATCGTATTTCTCTTTAGGGCCAAGAAGGACTCTTCCTGTGCTGCTCAGCTGGTCAGTGTGTGGAAATCCTTCTATAATTACTAACATGACTACGATAATTAAATAAATAAGTAATAAAAATTTAGTTACTTTCTTGCAAAATGTTGTGTGAACCAGATTGCGTAAAGGTTGCGTTTCATGACAATGTGACCGAGATGAACCAGATTGCGTAAAGGTTGCGTTTCATGACAATGTGACCGAGATGACTCAATATACTCAGAAAGTGTAAATTAAAAGCTTAAGAAAATCAAAAAGCTTGGTATTTAAGTGGATGAATCATTCCTTGATTAAATTAATGAAAATACCTCAACTGTTCGTGTTAAGAGCAGGCAGCTTTGGCTTCCTTTGTGTAACATGTTGTTAGTAAACATGACCCACAAACTTACTCATAAAGTCTCAACTATCAGTTAATTATAAGTAAATTAAAATAGACTGTAATGGAAACACAAACAGCATCAACAAGTACTATATTGCTTTTACTTGTTTGTTGGTAAGTGTAAATTTAGTGTACAAAACTGATGAATTTTGTGGTCATAGTCATGAAAGAAATCTTGGTGAAGGCATGGCATACTTTAGGCAAGTAGCTCCCAAAATCTGGGGTCACAAATATGTAAGTCTGGGGTCCTGAGATGCTCTTCAGAAACTAACCTAAAGACCAAAATGCATTTTGTAAATGATTTAAAAGATAAAAACAGGCCTTAAAATAAATAAATGCAACATATTGGTCAATACACTGGCTGCTTAAGCTCTCTCGCTCTTGATTTATTCAGGATTAACTTTATACATAGATCTTTTTTCATTTTCGGAAAAATACTTAAATACAATTTGTATAATCCAGTATTTAAAGCACTTGATAACTTCATTTCTCACATTTTGATTCAGTTCAGCTCAGTCTATGGTTCTATCACCACATCTTTACCCAAATTTCTAAACAGTGGAAATCACAAACCTTTAAAAAAGCATAAACATGGACGTTCAGTTTACACTGAATTTAATAGTTCATCAGTTATAGCTCAGCTGCCTAGTTTCTAAAGCTGTCCTCTTAAATGGGAACAGCCATGCTACCCGTCAGGTAACCCCCAGAGCTCTGCAGTCAGCTAAGCGGCTAGCCGTCAGCTCACCCTGTCATACTGCAGCCACTGCCGGACAGCCTGGTCCAGCTTGGTGTCGCCGGTTGGTTTCAATCCCTCCTCCATCTTTTCTTCCCGCCTTTTGGTCCGAGTCAACACACCGACCAACATAACCTGTCAAGTCCGGAGAGGATAAAGTGCTGATCCCGCAGCGCTTTCCAACATAAATTCAGATGCGGATGTTGCCGCCTGACTGCGAACAACGCAGAGCGGAGACAACGTAACGCGTCACCAATCACCGAGGCGTTCAAGAGCTGCTGGGAAAAGTCATTATTAGCAATGTGAGCGCTTCGTTCAAAATACCCCAAACGAAAAACAGGCACGTCACCTTGCAAAAGTATTTATCATTGACTAGAACTTTTTCACATCTCGTCACGGTTAAAAAAAAAAAAAAAAAAAAAAACAAAAACCCACACACTTAAATGCGATTTATGTGATAGACCAACAGAAAGTGGAAGTTAGGAGGAAAAACAATACACCGTTTAAAAATATAGATTTATAATCTGAGAAGTGTGGTAGTCATCTGTATTAGACCTGACAGAATCTATACTTTGTAGAACCATCTTTCACAGCAGCACTCTTACACTCCCTGTGTTTAGACCTTGAAAAGCTTGTCTGTCCATTCTGCTGAGTGATGATTTATAACTGAGACAGTGAATACTGTTCCTCTAATAAACAGTGGTTAACGCCTGCAGGGCTTTTGGGCTATGCCTTTACTAGCTTTACACTTCTTCAGATGGAAATGTTTGCATATTCTTTGCAAAATGGCTCTAGCTTATTTAGGTTAAACGAAGAGTATTTGTGAACATCAAACTTCAAGTCTTGCCACATGTTCTCAGTTTGTTAGATCTGGACTTAGACTAGGCCATTCTAAGACATGAATGTGCTTCAATTTAAACTATTCTATATTATTTCTAACTGCATGTTTAGAGTCATTGTATTGTTGAAAGGGTGAATAAAACCCCAGGCTCTGACAAGTGTTCTTCAAGGACTGTCCTGTGTAGCTCCATCAGTCCTCTGTCCCTGTCAAAAAAAAAAAAAAAATCTACACATGATTCTATCATCACCATGTTTGAGTGTGTGTTCAGGATAATAGTTATCTGCCATCTATAGAAGTTTACATGTAGGCAAAAATGACTTTCTTTTAAATATGGCTTACTTTCTTGCCACTCTTCAATAGAAAAGAGATCTGTGGATTGTACAAATTGTTGTCCTGTCAAAAGATTGTCCCACCTGAGCTGTGGGTCTCTGCAACTCCTCCAGAGTCACCACAGAAGTCTTGTCTAACTCTTTGATTTACGCTCTCCTGGTCTCCAGTCAGTTAATGTAGATAACCATGCCTTGGTAGGTTTGCCATTGTGCCATACTCTTACCATGTTCAGATAATGCAATTAACAGAGCTCCGCGAGATGTTCAAAGCTTGGGATATTGTTTAAAACCTAAATCTGCTTTAAATTTCTCCACAACCTTTTCCCTAATCTGTCTGTCTGTCATGTTTTTTTGGTCTCCATGATGTTGTTCATTCACTAATGTTGTCTACCATCTGAGGCCTTCATAGTATCTATACAGAGATTAAAAACCCACAGCCTCTATCGACCAATTCGTTCACTTCTGATAGCCATCATAGGTGTACAAAGTTTTATTGGGGGTATCAGAAAAGGAGTCTTAAAGAAATATCCACACACTTCTTACTTTTATTTATAAAAGAAATATTTAAAACCATCATCAGTATCATTTTCCTTCCATTTCATAGTTATGTTAGACTTTGTGTTGATCAGTTACACAGAATTCAAATAAAATCTGGAAACGTTCAAGGGTTACAAACAGTTTACAAACAGTTTCTAAAGTATTATAAAAGACAACTAAGCAACAGTTTCTGTTGGATTTATTTGTAGATGAGGCTTTCAGATATTGTTCATCTGTTAGATTTTTAAGCCTGACTGATTAAACCAGAGCAATATAATCCTTTCAAAAGTTTAAAACATCAGTCAAATCAATCAGAAGAAAGGGGGCACCCGATGAAATATCAAATTTTATGTTATATTTTAATTAATTTTTTTTACACACATTACATTAAGAGGTCTTTTCTGCTCTGTGTGAGACAGTGTGCTGAAATTAAAATTTGGCAACAAATTAATTATGCAACACATTTTTCAGTTGACCCCAGGTTTTTATTCTCATTTTTAGAAATGGCATCAATCACTGTGGCAAACTTCCCTGTGAGCTGCAGTGGGCTCTGACTTAGTCCAATCCTACAGTGTTACCGTTACAGCTAGCAGCTAATATATTAGTTAGATTCCCTTTACAAGCTGGCAGACCACTTTGTCCTAAAAAGCTAGAAATTGATTAGAACATGTTATCTTCATAGATTAGTCATTTTTAATGTCGAACAGTGCGAATGTTACATGACTAATATTCAAAGATGTGTTTCCAACAATTTCGAGTCAGATTTTCACAGATGCACATGAACAAAGACGACTTTCCACAACAGAATTTAAAGTTAACACAATTAGGGATGTTAGTAATTCATTTAATCCAAATCCTGTTTTGTGACTGTTTGCAGATCAGCATCAGAGCCATACTGCAACCAGAGGGACACCAAGAGGCGGAGCTGGGGCTCATGGCGTCACGCTGTAAGTGGCAACAGACCTAGATGTTATTATGGTCTGATCATTCATTTTGGATAAATTATGAAACTGGCAGTAAAATGTATGTTTTAAGTTGAGAATGACAGAACTAATTTCCAAGTGTGTTTTATATATATATATATATATATTAGCTTCAACAGAAAAACAAGGTGAAAATGTTACAGCTGTGTCAAGAAAAGAGGTTCTTACTGTACTTCAGTCACAGAGTGTACCAGGGAAGTAACTTTACAGTGCAGAAACAAGCAGGAACCACAGATATGCTTTATTGTAAGACTAACCTCTTCAACAAACTCATTCTTTATGACTAACAAGTAATCATGACAAAGAAACTAAACAACTGTCAAACTTTGCTGATCATACAAAGCAACCTTGTTATTCGTAATTTGAATATTTACAGCAATATCTGCTGCTTGAGAGCTTTGACTAAAACCACTGTGAAAATGGACACTTGAAGAAATTGTTAAAGACACAAAATAATATAACTCATTCAGATTTTAGCATAAGTATTAGAATTAATTATAAATGTATACAGCCACACAATATCAGCTGTCAATTAATTTTCCAGATGTTCAATGTTACTGTTGCAATGGCAGGGACAGCATAGATGCAATATTTGGTGACTTATTATATTTGAGGTTCTTTGTGTTTTACACTCTGTTAAGTGGAATTAGCTTTCAGTAATCCAACTTCTTACAGCCTTTGCTAATGAGATCCCAAATGTTTCTTGTGAAAACGTCCAATAAAGGCTTTTAAAGACATAATTCTGACTTAAGTTCCGATGCTTTAAAACTCAATCACAAAATATTCCTAAATATCCTCATTCATGCAACCTGTCACAGCTACATCTAACCCACCTTGCTGCTATCTGCTGCGTTTCCGCTGTTTAATGAGAAACAGATTATCTTCTTCTGAATACATGGGTCCACCCAGTTGTTTTTTAGCACTCTTATGGGAACGTCTCTTCTGTCTTTTCTTCTCTCTTGTCTGAATCTTTGATTTCGGGTCCTCACTCCTCTCTCCACCAGTTCTCCAAACATCGCCTGGCATAGATGAATAAACTTGTTTTGTTCTACACCTCTTCTTTTTCATTTTCATTTTCTCTGTCTTGTTTTCTTGAGGCCCTCCCCCTCTGGGAAAGTCATCTGCTTCATCAACAACTAGTTTACTCCGTGACAATGGGTCTCTTGTTGTGGGTACAGCTCTTTTAGGCTTCCATGGTTTTGCACTGCCACCACTTTTGGGCAGTTTAGCCGTCTTAGTTTTGGGTGTAGCATCATCAAAGTCTTCGTCATTGAAGATGATGTGGCTTGGACTTGGTCTGTAACTGTTTGGGAGTTGGTGAAGCGTATGCTCAGGGTGGGGGCTGGCGTTGTGAAGGTTGATTTTTTGTTTCTTCCTTGGTGGTCCAGGGGTTAGAGGGGATGAGGATGCAGCAGACAGACTGCCATTTCTTTCCATATCTAAGAACAAAAAAATAAAGGATTTAAACACGCAAAGGATTTTTGTTTTGTTTGATATGACATAATATAGGCTTATAGCGTCCTCAACATTTATTGGCACCCCAGGTAAAGATGTGTAGAAAGCCTTAAAGTAAATTCAGCTTTTATTGCAGCTGCAGAATCTCACACTGAAAAATTTAGAAAAATTTCTCCTTTAATTTAACAACACTTATTTTGTGGAGGGAAAAAAACTAAACTGAGAAATAGATTTCAACCAAATTACAAGTGTCACCTCCAGCAATCCCTTTAACAGAAATGCAACCAAAGCATCACTCATCAGTCCACCATGACTTCCTGTTTCTCTGGTGTATAAATATGATGTGATACAGACATCCATTTCTCTTAGCAACTCCTCAAAATAGGAAAAACAAGAGAATATGACCTTAAAGTCATGAAATATGTAAACTGATCTTCCTAAGTTAGGACACGTGTCCTAAACGTGTCCATTTCAACATTTGCAATTATAGTTAGAATGTTTGAAAACTGCTGGAACTGTTACAAACTAGACTGGAGGGTGGTGAATATGTGTAAAAGTACTTCATGCCCACTGTTAATTAAGGTCTGTGATGCTGACCACTTAATAATTGAACAATCAATCAACAAATTAATTGGGGAAAAATGGTCTTTAGTGGAAGCCTTAATTGTTTCTGTGGCTTTTTTCTATAAAACTGTCTCCGTGTGACTTACCTTTAACCTTCATCTTTATTCTGTGTTGTCTGCGGTTTATGTCCTCCATAGTGTCATAGTGATTGATGAACGGGTAGGTGGGATAAACCCCATTAAACATCCTCTGTCGTGTACATTCCTGAGGAAAGAGTGCACAAACGTACATTAATGTGGAAATTATAGCTAATGCACCACATAAATATCACACATGAACGCTTCAGACCTAAACTTGGAGAAAAAGACAGGATCTTATATTCTGTCAAGATTCTGACTGCAATAACTACATTCTAACCAAGGGCTGAAGAACAGACCTTTGGATTTTGGAGCAATAAACCTGAGGATGCTGTAAATAAAAAGTTAATCTCTGTAATTAGCTGAACATAACACTAACAAAAAAGCAAATGGAGCATGCTAACATTTGGCTACAAGTCCCCTAAACCTAACCTACATGTTTCATGTTTCAGACCACTGTTCAATTGTTCAACTGTTCAGACCACCTTGCCGAAAGGGCAGCACCTCCCAAGATGGCTGCAGCCTCAGACACTTGTCTACCTTGGATGGGCTGTACTGAAAATGTAATTTTCCCCCTGGGGGACTAATAAAGGTACGGTATTAAAAATAAAATAAATAAATACAAATTTTTGCAATTTAGCCACATTGGAGGGATTTCAAGGCTTGTTGGCATTTTTCAGGTTATGCCACACCATCTCATTTACAATTGCTTACAGACTTTGTCAAAGCCACTCAAAACCTTTTTTTAAAATTTCTTTTAAATCATTCAGAGGTGGACTTGCTGGTGTCTTTTAGAACATTTTCCTAGTGTATATCATAAAAGGTCATGAACTGATGGCTGGACATCGTCCTTTAGGATTTTTGCTAGAGAGCAGAAATCATGGTTTCATAAACTACAGCAGGTTGTCCAGATCCTGAAGCAACAAAGTAGCACCATACCATCCCACTACCTCCACTATTTTTCTTTTTTAGTTTTACACAAGATATAACTGGACAAACAACTCCCAGGAAGTTACACTTTGTCCTCTTCAGTCCACAGAATCAAACATGTTTGTACCAAACATGACCTTAACTGAGTCAAGAGAGGCCTGCAGAACCTTAGATGTTTTTCTGGGGTGTCTTGTGATCTCTTGAACGAGTAGTCAATGCACTCTTAAGAGTAAATATTTTGGTAGGCTGGCCTCCTGGGAAAAGTTCACTACAGACTGATTGATGTCAGCCACTTTGCTAAGCAGCTGCTCTTGAATTTGTTTAGATTGAGCCGTGATGTGTCTCCTAATAAACAACAACGGATGTTGTCTGTTCAGTCTGCTTTCTCTTGCCAAGTTCTTATTTAATTTTCCAAACAGGTAATTGGTTTAAACCCAGGCGTAGTTACACAGTCTGTGTTAAATAGATCTGGGGATGATAATCAGATGCAGTGCCAGATGATGGAAACTCAGAGGGTGATGTAAACATCACGCTAGTTGTATTAGCCACCAAATTCAATATGTTTCCTAAACTTGATTTAAACTTATTTTAACACAACCTATCAAAGGTTAAAACACCAAACTCAAAAATAATATTTTATGTTTAATCTCAATTAAAGTACCCAGAAGAACAATATCAAACAGACATAGCCAAGGTAAGGGGGGCTGAAACTTGACCACCACTGAACAGAACACATAAGCTGAAGCATCTAGACTAGGCCAAGAAATATCTGAAGACAGATTTTTCAAAGGTTATATGGACTGATAAAATGAAAGTTACTCTTGATGGACCCATGGCTAGATCAGTAATGGGCACAGAGCTCCACTTCCAGTCAGATGCCAGCAAGGTGGAGGTGGGATACTGGTATGGGCTGGTGCTATTAAAGAAAAGCCAGCTGGACTTCTTTGGGTTAAGGACTCAATATCAACTCCCAAACCTACTGCCAGTTTTTAGAGGATAAGGATTTTTATGCAAACAATGCCTGATTGCATGCAGCAAAGTACATGCTAGCTAGAAAAGGCCTTAAAGATAAAAAAAATAAAAAAATAAAAAAAAAATAGAATGACATGCCTGTCTTGACCACCCCACTGCAGTTCTGACTATGTTCAGGATCATTATTCTGATAGAAGATGAAACCCTGCTCCAGTCTCCAAACTTTCAGACTCTCTAACAGGTTTTCTTGTAGAATTGCCCTTTATTTAACACCATCCATGTTGCTATTAACTCCTACCACCTTCCATGCCCTCTTGACGTAGAGCAAACTCACAGGATAATGTTCCCACCACCATGTCTCTCAGTGAGGATGCTGTTCAGTATGTAAACTGCACAACCTATGAACTAAACAACTAATAGTTAACATATCAACAGATATCCCCCATCTGATTTTAGGAACTCCTCCAAAGTTCTTTGTAAAAGAAAAAAGTGAAAAAAACGTGTCACTTTTCTTCTACTTCACAATTATGCACCACTTTGTGTTGGTCAGAATATTCTAAATAATGAATACCAATTTTTACATAAAAAAGGGGTGTGAGTACATTTACAAGACAATGGAAACCCCAACCTGGATGGACAAAGACAGATTAAGGTACTCACATAACCAAAGTGTCCTTTCTTGGAACAGTTGTAGCAGTAGGCAGGAGACTGAGCACTCTCGTCTCCCTCCTGCTTCACAGGAGGACCTCTCTTAGTCTGAGGAAAGAAAGACAGTAAATCAAACCAGCTTGTAATTATAAAAGTAACATATTTTACTAATTCATCATCTGTTTGTGTTTCATCTACAAACAGGACACAATGAAAAAAGAGGTTCAGCTCTCTGTCTACCAGTCCTCCTCGCCTCTGCCATCATTCCCATGCTCTCCATTGTTGGGGACGGCTGAATACGGTCGGTGATATGAGCTGCTGATTACCAAGGTATAGTTAGAGGCCTGTAATGACCCTATATGATAAGTAACTGTGTGTGAATGTGTGTGTGTGTTGGACACAGGGTCCCGTCCCCTATGGGCCAGTGTTCTGAAAGCCTTCCATGCTTCAGCGCCCACAGCAAATATACACTGATAAAGAGAGAGAAAGGAGACACAGGCAGAGTGCATTTACTGCTAATGTCTCACACACACACACACACACACACACACACACACACACACACACACACACACACACACACACACACACACACACACACACACCTAATGCCATTCTCTTGAAACACACAAACCCAGAGCTGCACACACCATCACACTATCACCTATGGTCCCCCGCCTCTTTCCCTCACCCCGATTCTGAGATTACAAATGATTTGTGCCCCACGTCATTTCTTAAACATAGTTTAGCTCACCTCCCCTCCAACCTGCACCCCTACCCTCCCCAATCCGTACACACCCCTGCAAACCAACATCTACCCCTCACATTTGTTTTTTTTTCTTGTCCTCCCCTCTCTCCCTCTCTTTTCCGCTTGAGTAGTTTTTCGGTAGAAGGGATGAATGCTATTAGAGCGTCGCGTCATTATCGGGTCGGGCCTGCCGGGTCCATCTCCATCACAAAGGCCAGGAGATCACAGACCTCTCACAACCACACACACACACACATATTAACACAGGCATGTGCACCCTAAGGAGATCACAGTCCCGGTCTCAAGCCCCCCCGACCTCCACCCTTCCTTCCCCTCTTCCCATTCATCGCTCATGTAAATTGGCTCCAGGTCTCTTCCTCCCTGACCTTGGGCTTGCGTTATCTCCACATAGTCTGATCCAGCACATGGACTGAATGAAGCAAAGCACAGGAGAGGGAGAAAGAAGAAATTAAATCCCCTCGTATTCTCCAACCAACCTGTTATAGTTCTGTGAAATGCTGGCAAAAAGATGTCTTCGAATGTGTATGAGAGTCGCTGTCTGTCTTAACCAATATTAAATCAAGGGGGTAACCATTTATCCCTGAAGTATGTCCACTTTTATAGAGCCCATCATGAGTATTTAAACAAGGGGAAACCCAAGGAGACCACATCAGTTTGTTGTCTTTGTCACTGTCCTGGAAACATGACTGCTCATACATGATGTCTGAACCAGATATTTACATATACTGTATGAACGCACAGTTCTGTCATCATACTGTTTAGGAATCAGACGGATTTTGTGTCCCAAAGAGAAACAAGTTTTGGTCAGAATGTGTTTATAAACCTCAGGACAGACGCAAAAGATGTCACAATGCTGATTAAAGCTGCTAAAAGAGGGTCATTATCTAAAGTGAAATGAGTCCTGTACCGAATGAGCTGAAAGGCTGCTCAGGAAGGAAGAAGCCATTATTCCACAAGCAACATAAGAAAGCTAGATTACAGTTCACAAATGAACTGAAAGATCTTAGTTTTTGGAAACATATAGTGTGTTTTGATGAAAGTGAGTTCATAGGGGCGTCGCATGGCGCAGTGGTTAAAGCAGGTGCCCATATACAGAGGCTGCAGACCTTGGCGCAGCCGTCCTGAGTTAAACTCCCGTCCTTGGTTCCTTTGTCGCGTGTCTCTCCCCTTCTCATCGGATTACTGTCAAATAAAAAGGCCACTAATGATGAAAAAATTCTTTAAAAAAAAAAAAAGAAGTGAGTTTATCATTACATGTAGAGGAAAAAGAGAGATGCTATCAAGTCTAAGAACATCATCCCAACTATGACCCAAGAGGGAGGCAGCATCATGTGGGTGTTTTGCTGCAAGAGACACAGTCGCATTTCAAAAAATAGATGGCATCATGAGGAAACAAAATTATATGGCAATATTGAAGCAACATCTCAAGAAATCACTCAAGAGGTTATGGCTTGGGCACAAACGTATTTTGCGTACTAAGCCAAATCTGCTACAAATTGGCTTAATGGCAACAAAGTCAAGGTTTTGAAGTGGCCATAACAAAGCACTGATATTAGTCCTATAGGACATTTGTGCACAGAACTAAAAGTGTGTGAGAGCAAGGCTGCCTACAAACCAAGTTACATGGGAAAATTGACCAAAATTACAGCCAACCACTGTGAGAAGCTTGTAGAAACATACCCAAAGCACTTCACATAAGCCAAACGGTTTAAAAGGCAGTGCTACCAAACACAAAGAAAATGTATGTAATTCTCCAAATCTGAAGAAACTTTAAAAAAAAATCTCCCTGTACTTTGGCATTTGGCAAATAAAAATATATTTATTGATTCTAACGGACCTAAAAAAAGAAAAGTTAAGTCTGATTTGTTCAAGACAAAAAAAGTAGTTTTTATAACCTATGTAAAATCTGGTCATGCTTCAGAGCCAGCAAAAGATCAAGACAGCAATGTCTAACTGCAGCTGTAAGGCTTCAGAACTGTTGCTTTATAAACCAGAAATTTTGGCCTAGAATGAATTATTTATTCAAAAGACTCTCTTTGACTACACTAACTAGAATTCGTCTCCCAGACTGAGATTCAACGTTGCTAAATCCAGTTCAAAAGAAGTTGACTCTAAAGCTTTGCACAAACTCTTCCGGTGAAAACAGACATTGAGGTCTGTGCACTGATAGTGAATCCAACCATAGAACTGAGATGGATCCACTTCAGATTATGCAATAAATTTAAGGTTTTTCAGAGTAAATGTGCGGATTATGTGTTACAAACAGGAGCAACATCTACAATAAATGATTGCAAAATAGACTCCAAAGGTTGGTTTAAAAAAAATATGACTTTGGTTTAAAGTTGCTATATGCTTTGGATAATCTTGAAAAGGACTTAAAAATTTTCAAACTAGAAATGAAGGCTAACAGCCTTTTTCACCAGAAGAAAATGTGTACTTGTGTCACTCAGTGAAAATAAATAAATAAATAGCAAAAATAAATAAATGAATAAATAAATAAATATGAAAGGGAACAAATTCACACTTTTACATTTACATATGTTTATTTCAAGTAAGGTCTTATTGATCAATACCTCAAATTATGTATAAGTGATCCTTGTCTACTAGGCCAGAAACACATTTTACAATTTGACAATCTTCTGCTACTTTACTGCATATCAAAAACATTAGTTGCATCATCAAACACATCAGGAACTGAAAATCTGTAACGGTAAAATGTTTTTGTTTTTTTTTTAAGCACAAATATGTTGTAAAAAAACATCTTCAGGTTGGAAACTTAAAATATACATTAACCAAGTATTGTGATCAGATTTAAGCTAGATTGAGTTCATCTTTAACGTTTCTCCTTTTGTAGAAATTTGTCGAGGACATTCAAGAGAATGAGTACATCAGCATAACTTCCACACTCAATAGCATGAAAATACAGTGGAAAGTCTAAGTTGCACACAGCTGGGTTACTATTTTGAAAACCGCGGCCATTTTACTAATGTTTTATGAACCTAAAGTTGGGTGTGTCCAACTCCAGTCCTTGAGGCTTGGTGTCCTACATCTTTTAGATGCATCTCTGAGCCAACAAACTGGTATAAGATGGCTGAATTGCCTCCTTGGCATCCTGTGACGATCTCCAGAGTCCTGCTAATGACCTAATTATATGAATCAGGTGTGCAGAAGCAGAGATGCATCTAGAATTTGCAGGATACGGGCTCTCAAGGACTGGATCTCAACACCCGTGTCTTAAATCATTCAAAGCTTCATCAAAAAGCCATATTAGTCAACCAGCCTATTTCTACATATGGGAGCCTCACAAATAAGAACTACAAAAAAATCTAAACTCAACTACTACAGATATAGAATGAGAGTTTGTGCTTTTGGAACACATGGATCTTCTTGAGCTCTGCTGAAACAGTGACACTGGTCGACCTTAAAGTACTCAGAACCCCGGAAAGATACTCGTGGACAGTTTTAGGACATGTGTGTCGTGGTCCAGAGGGCTTTTCTGTGAGGGCACAGCTTCTCATGTGAACACACACAAACACACCAGCGCACTCTCACTCTTTCTCTCTCTCTCTCGCTCTCTCTCTCTCACACACACACACACACACACACACACAAATGCGTTTTCCCACAGTTGTCCCTACACATGTGTCGAGTCTGACTAAGCCCTGCTCTACTCCTGCTCCTTGCCTTGGCTGCTGGTGGCAAAGCTGTGATAATCCTTCAGCCAACATAAAGCTCGGACTGTTACAAACTACAATCTGAAGGAACACACACACACACAGTTATCAAACAAAATCCGAGGAGCAAACACGCTTGTGTGAGTGTGTATGAGGAGAGGGGGTGGGATCTGGTGGGAGCACGGGGGCCGGGGCCAGCAGCACTGTTTTGCATGTTATTGCAGCAATGGGGAGAGGTTTGCATATGTTACTGGACCCACAGGGGACCAACTCTGCCTGCTTTATCATAGACAACAGCTCCACTACCCAACATTGGACTACTGGGCTCATACCAAAGCAAACACGACCCTGTGGTGTGTGGGAGAGAAGCATGCCAGTATATACATATAAGGTAAACAGGAGGATTATACTCTGGTGAGAAGAAATGCCTGAAAGGTAAGAGTCTTCTCAGACACAACATAATAAATGCACTGGATGCATACATTTTAATCCCCTTTATTGTCATTGGTAAATTAGCAAAGTATCATAATGACTTTTACTCAGGAAGAGAAAAAAAGTGTTTAAGGTGGAGAAGAGGTGGATCCTCTAAACACCAGGATCTGATTCTTGCTGCCTTTCAGAACCAAAGTAAGGTCGTCCTTAAATCCTACTCAAAGATAATACCAGTCCCCTAAGAATGAATCTCCTCCCGTCAATCAGCAGAAGAAAATCTGATTTTCTGCTCACCAGTATAAAAAAAAAAAAAAAAAATAAAAAAAATAAAAAAAATCAAAGAGCGTTTCTGAACTGTGATGATAATATGATGCAGGGGTGAAGCAGGGTGGGTTGCCACCTCTGGAGAAAAACCTTCTTTTAGGGCAGGAGCTGGCGGTAATCTGGTCACACCGTGGAAGGTTGAACAGAGGAAACAAGCTAACCCATTGAAATGTAAGTTGTACGCTTTCTATTCTTAGCGCTCAAAGCTGAGCCCACAAGCCTCACTCTGCTGTCGCCGGCGTGTGCCCATGTTTTTATGGAGGTGCCCACTTATTCCCCACCAATTAGACAGAAACGGCAAATGTGGGCACCGGAGACGGGGATTTAGATGTGCAACGTACAGATGGACAGAGTCGCATAGTCACCAGGCGGGATGTTAAACCCTAAATTTACATCTGAGCCAACCAAACATACATCAAATCAACACCATCCTGCTAAGCACAAAGCCACAATGACCTGCAAAGCCTGCAAGACCTCTGATAACACTGCACCTGTGTGTGCATGAGTGTGTGAGTGGGCATTGTGAGTGCATTCCTATGGTCCTCTATGTGCAACAGCTTATTTAAGAAAATCTGGGAAAAAAAAAAAAAAAAAAAAAAAGAGCTGGAATGCTGTCTTCCTCCAAAAGGATAGTAATCCGTACATATATATTTAGGTTTTTGCTTTTTATTTGAATTTAAACTATTTCTACATTAGTAAATTCATAGTTTTAGTCCCTAAACTGCTCAATGCATAAGCAAACCAATCAAATGCAAGATCATCCTCACTTTTGAATCAAACAGCATGTACCTAATCTTGATTATATTTTTATTATACCAAAAGAAAGTACATTTAAAGTCATGCTATTGGATTATTTTTCTTGTTTATACAATCAAAATTGGAGGAGTTCTTCACTTTGATGCATGAAATGAAAATCTGATGTTTCACTATCTGACTTGTTGATCACAGAAGATTCAGTGACACTGAAAGTGTTTTATAGAAAGCTGTGAAGTTAGACTGTAAAGATGATACTGAGTAAATAGTGTCATTTTAATGTGATAACGCTTTAGAAGTAGTGATCCGGGATTTATGCTTCAGTTTTCTCCATAGTTCAATCAGCTAAACTACAGAAGTTGGGCAAAAACTACGTCAACATGAGGAAAACTTATTAATGCTGCCAGAAAGGATCTGGACTTTGTTTTAAATTAATGACGTGAAGATCAAGATGTTTTCTATTAGATTATAATGATATATTCTGCTTATATTTTCCAGTTGTAAACTATAACAGCTGTATAATGCAAATACATTTATATTTGAATACTAGCTGTACAAAAAGGATAATACTGAAGCAGACCAATAACAGCTGGAGGGTCCCTAAAATCAAACTCAGTTTAAGGTCCCATAATGCCTTGAACCGGCTGTGCCCTATGAATCATATCCACAAGCCTGATATTTAACCGTTACTTAAATATCCTAAGTTAAATTAGTGGTCACATTGTTTTGCTTCACTAATTAGATGAACATGCACAACTTCACCAAATGTTCCTCCATATCCGCCGCATCAGAGGAAAACTCTGCAGAAGTTCTCCCTTTCAGCGCTGTTATCTGGCCTGCGTGCTCTGCTGTTAGTGCCTCAGTCTGAGGCTTTTGACAGGGCAGAGTGGAGCAGACAGGACAGTCTGTACTGTACAATGATGAGGCAGCAAAAACAGCTTTCTGTACAGAAACGGATTTAAGGGATTTCTACAGGAAATCCATTTGAATTGTGCACATTCTTAGGAGAAGAACGAATGAAAGCGGTCAGCCAGAGAGAGAAAGGAGGACGGGGGTAAAGTATAACTAAGGTCAAACCATTCTACCTAGAAGAACAGAGGGCTTAATGCCAGAATGGCTCAGGTCGGGGAAATGTGATTAAGTCGTTACTTTGTTGGACTCAGTTTAATGATTGGTATTTTTCTTCATTTGTATACATGTGGTGCGTGGTTTTTTCAATAATTTTATTTATTTTGCATGTATCAAAATAAAAAAAGATGATGATAAAATACGCACTAAAAACAGATTCTAAATTTCATTTAAAAAAGAGAGAGATTTAACAATATTAAGAGAACAGATAACCTCAAGGCAGAGAGTTATTTCCCTAGTCGACCACAGAGTGGTGCTCCGTCCCTAAAAAGTGAACTGAACTCCCCAAGACCCAGTGAGGGACAGAAGGATGAATTCAGTGATTCATAGTCTTACACAGTAGTAGTCCAGAAGAGACAAGAACTTCTGCTGTTTAGATCTGGACGTACCCGACAATTTGGTTACATAACAACAAACCCTCAATAAATACTTTTAAAGAATTATTGAGTCATTTTAAAATAACCTAAAACTACAAGTTACATGTGTTACATAAGGTATTTTATCATCTCTTAATGAAAAATATGTATAAATAGACAATTCAAAATAACTAATAAGATGTTTAAATGCATTCATAGATCAGGAGAAGCTGCCTACTCCAAGTATATATATATATATATATATATATATATATATATACATATATATAAAAGGTCAGGGACAAAACATCCAAAACTCAAGAGGTACGAAACGACCAGCATTAAACAATAGCTTTGAGCTGTTTGACATATTTTGTTAATTTATATATATATATATATATATATATATATATGTATATATATATATATATATATATATATATATATATATATATATATATATATATATATATATATGACATATTTTGTTAATTTATATTTATATATATATATATATATATATATATATATATATATATATATATATATATATATATATATATATATATATAAATTAACAAAATATGTCAAACAGCTCAAAGCTATTGTTTAATGCTGGTCGTTTCGTACCTCTTGAGTTTTGGACGTTTTGTCCCTGACCTTTTCCAGTATGAAACAGAGCCGTGATACAGACATGTAAATTCATAACCACCGGAGGGGGCGAACTGTACCCAGTTTAAAAACCGATGAGTTAATGCAGTGTTACACAATTTACTGTGAGGAAATTTATTTTTTAAAAGGTTTTTCTGGCACTCGTGGTCTTTATTTCCAGTATTAGACAGGAAATGGGCAGAGAGAGAAGGGATGCAGAAAATGTCTCAAGGTCGGGACTTTTTAATAATAATATACCATCAAATCAAACATGGGATTTGAGCAACTTTATGAAACGGTCATTAATTCATCAAACTACTTAAAAACAAAGAAAAATAAAGTGATACAAAACGGCTTAATGGTACATGAATATGAAATGGTTTGTGGGTAAGAAGTGGATGTAGCTTCTCTTGAGAACAAATTGGAGGTATGAATTTGTGAAGGGCAAATTGGCCCAGAGGCTTTACCAAGTTACATCTTATTAAAGTGGTCCATCTATACTGAAAAAAATTAAAGGTGTTTAACTTTGTGACCTTTTGAAAGTCCTACTGACCCCAATTTACTCTGTTCCACCAAAACCCGACAAAGAAAAAGGAATGATCGGCCCACCTTTGAATCAAGTGCTTTAATTTAACACTGACAACCAGAAGGAGCCTTCTGTGTTGCCATGAATTTTTCACATTTATTAGAAATTTAACGGTACTCTCTTTGAGTGAATATAAGAGGATTTAAGGGACAAAATGTCCTAACCTTGGCCTAACAATGGGGATGTGTGAGTTGAACCTGTCTACTGAGACAGAAATGCATTAAAAAGGTAAAACTGTGAATGATGGGGTGAAGAAGGGCAGTCAGGTGGGAAACAGGAGAGTTCAAACAGCTTTATTTCAAAGTCGGGCAGTAGAGTTTTTTCCACAGGAGAAGGGCAACATTACACACATCCACACCTGTCCCTCAGGAAAAGATCAATGCACACCCACCCTGATAGGAGCATGATGAGAAAATCCGCTCAATAAACACACACCACTGTCGGCAAAGCTGGCGATCGATAAACACCAGCGAACAGGTGTCACCGCTGCTATCTAAAGAGCGGCCAATAAATGTTCACAAGCAGACATACCTGTACCTATCAGCTGCTGTGTGCTCACACTCACTCTCCATGTCTCTGTCCAACAGTTTAATAAACTCCGTCCTCCGGTCCCTCCCTTAGCATCCCACCTTCCCTGTCTCCTCTCTATACCTTACTCAACATGTCCTCTCACCTTCACGCAGCTTATAAAACACACCAAACAGATGCAGGTAATATCTGATTAAGATTTTTAAAATTAAAGATGCAGGTTGAAGGAGGTTTGAATTCCCACTTACTCCAGCTACCAGAGGGGGGCGCCTCAGTCTAAACTCTGCACACAGGCTTACACAAGGATAGGACAGAGCTACTGAAACAGTTAATGTGTTTTGCATGTATGCATGCAGGCATTGAATGTACAATCATGACAGGCTTTCATGCAGTCAGTACACTAACAGCCAGCCACTAAAATCTACACTCTGGCCTTTGTGTAACTGCAGTCCATCCATTCATCCTCCTTCTGTTGGAAACGATTAATTCGACTGATGCTTTCATTGTCAGGAATGTGATTTTAAAAACTCATTGATCAGCTTTGATACTTATCTTTTGTTCAAATGGTCATTTACTGGTTTCTGGTGCCGATGATTGTTAGGGCATGAAATTCAGGATCTTTTTTTTTATTTATTTTTTTTTTTAATAGTATTAGAAATGTTTCATCGTGCCAACATAACAAGCCTGCAGATGTCAAATAGGTTGAAGCAGACAAACACACACACACACACACACACACACACACACACACACACACACACACACACACACACACACTGCTCTAACAGATTTTTCTTCTGAAAATACATTTCCAGACTCCTCCCTCCCTTTCTTTTAAATATTATGGACATACAAGTACAAAACATTTACATGGAAACCATACAGTCATCTGGTTTTATCATCTGCACGTTCAATACACAGAATTAAAGTTGGCCTCCAATTCAGCAGCTTGGTAAAGGGCCAATTTTACAGGGGTTTTTTGCATCTGGAGCAGCTGAAATCAGCTCTGTTTTAAAAATGCCAACACTTAGACTCATCAATTCTGGGCTGGATTATCCTACATTAAATGCAGATTCTTCAGAGCAGAGTTTATGAACTCTGATCCCTTTAATTTGTTTGTAAAAATTCCAAAAATAGCTGAGTTACTGTTTTATTTGGCAATTTAGTGCAGAGAAATGTCCCTATTTTTGATCTTTGCATGAGTGTACTCATCTTCTCAGTCAGTATCTCAAAAACCAAATTACTTAAGGTTAAAATGTTTAAATCAAGGTGTGATGTGGCAAATGGAAAACAGAAGATATAATTTGAATACCAATCAATTAAGAAAAACTACAATTTTTAGAAATACTTAATGTTTTCTTTTAGAAAATGAGGGACGGAATCAATTTTAGAAATGTAAATATTTGTCTATATGTAGTTTTCTTTTTCCAGAATAATCCAGCCTTGGAAAATAATAAATGTAACCATTTTAACACTAAGTAAGAACAAAACATAGGTCAGTTATGGACATCAGGGTTCATCAAGCTTTAAAATGTTACAGTTTCAAAAGAGCATAAATGTTGTCATCCAATTGCTAAGGTTTACAATCCTTCTAATCAGATGCAAGAGAAAGTTCTGGAGTGAGCAGAGTTTCTCCTTGCTGAGTCTCTCTAACCTGCTTTGGTGCTCTGCTCACTCCCATGCATTTTTTCTAACTTACAGGGAAGAATATCGGCTGCTTGGAGAGCCATAGCATGGAAGCTAATGAGCGTCACCCATTACAGTAACTAAAGTAATATTTTAGGATAAAGTGCAGAGGCGATGCTAAGAGGCTAGAGCGGCAGGTGTGTTAAGCGGCTGACTGCAGGCTCACCACATTAGCAGATAGCCTAATTAACCAGCTAAATGCAGCAATAATCCTCAAATTATTATATTTTGCACAATAAGCAAGTTTACTTAAAGAATACTAATAAACCAAGTTGGTGTTTATTCTACATTTTCCACTATTGTGTACATCTGTAATAAATAAAACTAATTCTTTATACGCCAACAACAACTTTAAATTTATCTTATTACTTGGCATCTGAAGCAGAATTAAGCCTTGGTTTTTCAAACAAACAGGTGAGAACAGAAATCTAAAAGTAAATGCTAGCTAGATAAACTGGTTATAATAGGAATCATTAATATATTGTTTTTGTAGTGGTAATTAACAACTGCTGCTTTTCAGTTTTGAATTAAGCAAACTGATCATCCATTTTTGTTGTAAATATTGCTGCTAATAGCGTGAAACTGGAGTGTTTTTACTAAAGGTTTTCCTGCAGTGAGAATCTCCTACCTCTCAGGAACCATGCACCCAATTACAGGCAAAATTATCAATAAAAGTTGTTTCTTAGCACCACATTTTTTGGGTTTACTTAATGCAAACTAATCATTGCATTGTGCTAACATTTTAACTACAGTATCCATTCGCTGTGAAGCCATGTTCAAATAGCCTTCAAAAGCAATTCAATTCTGCCATTTTTGTGAGCATGACCTTCATTTTTGCTCGTTCTGCACATAACCTGCAAGCACACTGCAAATGCAGAGGAAGCATAAACCGATTCAGCAACAGGAAATGACAGGCATTGTCGATCATATGTATGTGATCATACAGAAGGGCCTGGACAGGTTAACATTTAGCCAATGTTGGACCAAATGCATCAACTTCAAATCTTTTTGCATTTTGGGAGGTAAAGGCAAACTCAAAAGACGATGAGCTCAGCCTGAATAAAGAAGCAGAGTATTGTGGTGGCTTTTCTATCTGCAGTTAATGTCTGCAGAATACAGTGGGAAAGAAAAGAGCAAGAGAGAAGGAGTCTGCAGCCGTCACAACGTAGAAGGTGCATGAAAAAGACAGAAGTAAAACCTGGCCATCTGCAGCCGTGTTTCTGTGTGTGGGTTCATGAGAAAGAGGGACAGCCAAAAAGATATATTGAAATCAACCTGTTCTTTAATAAGAAAACGTCTCTTTGAATACATATCAGAGTTGGGGTAAAAAAAGAAAGAAAAAAGTGTCCAGATCCTTTTGACAGAGACGTGATGAAAATGTTGCGGGTTTTCTTTTTACTCCATTTCCCGCTCTTTATATTTGGACGTGTGCGCATGCTTGTGTGTGTCCATGTGTGTCAGTATCGTAGTTTCTCAGTAAATGCCCCTGGGCTTTGTGGTCTATACTGAGGGGTTTGGAGGAGTTTGTTAGTTGAGGGCCAGGTGCAGGCAGACAACACATACACTCACAGAAGATAAATGGACCGAGCACGCACGCACACACACACACACACACACACACACACACACACACACACACACGTGAACGAAGGACGGATAAATGGACCCGGTAGCAGGGAGGTCTGACAGAATGCCTTTTCACACCTGGCTGAGCCCAGCGGAAGGTGACAGAGCCACATCTCCCAAAGCGAACACACACACACACACACACACACACCTTCTCACATTGGGGAGTTCAGGGTCATAAGCAGCATCATGAATAAAATGAGGCTGTCTTAAACAGAAGGAGCCCTTTGTATGCATGTGTGGAAGTGTGGTTGTGTCTGCACGGGGCCCCTAACCCCCATGCCAGTTTGGATCTGTAACGACCTTCTGTTCCCAGTGCTTAAATGGCTTAAATACTTCAATTAGACCTGGGTCACAATCCTCCACCCGTTAAAGCACAGCGTCTCTCTCACACACACACACAGAAACACACACAGGAGTGGCTTCATCGTGGAGGAAGATGCAGGAGACTTTTGTGGGCCCCTCTGCTCTGTGGCTCTCTGTAAAACTAAATGGGCATTTTTTTGCCAAAACACAAGCAACAATTAAACTCGGCTCCCGTCCTGTCTGCCAGCATCTCCCCTGGAACTTCTCCGTCCCGCTCCCTCCGCCTTCCTCCTTTTCACTCCGTCTCTCCCGCCGAGCCGCCCCGGCACTAACGATGCTGCCTTTTCATTAGACAGCCCCTGCTAATTAATCTCCATAGAGGAGAGTGACAGACCTCCCCAAACACACACATCCACACAAAGTGCACGCCAAGATGTATGCAAACACACACTCTTCTTCCGTCTTCCCCGCTCCCCTCGTCCCGCGTGGTGTTGGCAGCCCATTTCATGCTTTATCACGTCTTTTAATTGACAAACAAGCTGCTCTTTTCTCTTAGGCTGAGGTCTATATCACCCCCTCGCTCAGATGCACACACACACACACACGCACACACACACACACTGACAACAAGCCAGGAAAATTAGTTATCTTTTTAAATTTAGAAAACACACACACAGACACACAGAAACCGACAAATAACTTTCTGCTGACACGTGGCCCATGTTTGCCACACGGTTTTCAACTCTCTCATACAGTTTCACAACAAACACACACGATGCAACTGATGACACATCTTGGTACTCCTTTGATCTTTGCCTTTTTCTTCAACTACTTTTAGTCATCTGGTCAACCTCTATAATGCATGGCTTTGAATTGATCTTGAGAAATATTTTTGTGCTCATAGAAAATGGTTATTTCTGCTCAGTGTAAGGATCTTAAATCACTAACACTGCTTGGTTTCAAGTGTTCTATTAATGAAAGGTGCAGCAGGTGGATAGATGTGACATGTTTCCGGTCTGATTAGACCCGGTGTCACTGGCTTTATAAAGTGCTGGGTTCAGAAAGCTGCTGGCTTAGTCTGCCCATTCACCATCACCACCCTGTTCTCTGCTTTAATTGGAATCTCTCCAGTAACAACTACTGGGCCATACAGAAGCATTCATACACCTAAAACTTGTACATCTATAAGTTTCATTGTACTTCACTGGGATTTTATGTGACAGACCAAACCCAAAGCAATAATTGTCAAATGGAAGAAAAAGGGAACATTGTTTCTAAATTTCTAACAAAAATATCAAACAAACGTGGTGTGCATTTGTGTTGAGCTGTCTTAAGAACCACCTTTTGCTTCCATTACAGCTGAAAGTTTTTTGGGTTATGTCTCTACCAGCTTTGCACATCTACAGACTATTTATTTCCCCATTCTTCATTGCAAAATGCCTCAAGCTCAGTCAGATGAGACAGAGATAATCTGTGAAAAGAAGTTTTCGAGACTTATTATAGAATTCCTACAGGATTTGGGTCTGACTTTGACTGGGCCATGCTAACGAATGATCTACACCTTCTATTGCAGATCTGACGGTATGTTTAGGGTTGTTGTCCTGCTGGAAGGCGAAGCATTGCCCCAATCTCAAGTCACCAACAGCATCCAACTGTGTTTAGCTTTTTCCATCCTCACCTCAACTCTGAGCAGCTTCCCTACCCATGCTGAAGAAAGCATACCTACCTTATGATGTTACCACCACCACGTTTCTCTATGGGGATTGTGCGTTGAGGGTGATCTACAGTGTGAGTTTTCTGCCATATGTAGCACGCAGGCAAAATTGTTACATTTTCAAATTTTAAGTTTTAATTGCACATATTTGCTGTGTCCCCTACATGGTTTAAAGAAAACTGGAAAAGGAAGTCTTTCAGGCTTTCTATTTTCAACTGTATTTCCAGATGTTGGATCAAACAGAGCTGAGATGTTCAAAGCTTGGAATATTGTTTTTTAATCAAACCATGCTTTCAACTTTTGCACAACTTTATCCCTGATTTCTCTACTGCGTTCCTTAGCCCTCACAATGCTGTTTGTTCTTAAGAGCTTCTCAGAAACCTTCAAATAGCAGCTGGATTAATGGGTGACTTCTGAAGGCAGTTTGACATCAGCGTAAAGGAGGCCAAATTCATACTAGTTACATTTTTTTTCTAAAACCTTTAAAAGCTATGTACCATTTTTATTCCACTCAATAATAAAGCCCCACATTTTGTTGGTCTATCCCGTGAAACTCCATGCATGTCTGCATGGAGGCTTGTGGTGGCAACGTTAACTAAATATGAATTATTTCAAGGGATGTGAATACTTCTGCAAGGTCAACTGTACAACTACTGGGTTCACGTGGATGAGTTTCTGAGAGATGATGTTGGGCTACACAGTGAATCAGACCAGCACTGATGCACCATCACATTTAATCCAAGTACGTCGATAATCCCTCATTTCATATTTGGTGGTAAACACACACTCGATGCAAAATCATCTCATGAAGTCTGCTAAGCCAGAGTGCTTCTTGGGAACACTGAAAATAATATTATTAATGTTTATTGTGTGAATATTTGTGTATTCCCCCCAAAAATTATGTTACTGGCTTTAATTAGTTTTTTTTTTTTTTTTTTTTTTGTTTTTTTTTTTTTTTTTTGTAATAGTAGCTTTAATGATTAAGTTTTTAGAAACCCCAGAAGGAAGTGTGCCTGCAAATTAGCCTTCAGTTAGTGGGCTTATGGACAGAATAATGGTGGCTTTTTTAAAAATACATACAGTACTGTTTTATGTCTTGTCCCTACTTATAAATAATTAACATTTGCAGCAAAGGAGGCAACTTTTTTATTTTGTTTTAGTCCAGTAACAGAGAACTGCTCCTGCACTTCTTAAAGTCAGAGCCGAAAAATTAACTGCAGCTTCCCTTTGAAGGGAAACAGTTTTACCATTTGTTTGTTTTTAAACCTGCATTTAATTGTGGCTAAATGTTACTCTTTCTAATTTGTCATAGTTTGTTTTTCCTTTCTTTATGTTAAGAACCTTGTGTACAAATGCTACAATACAAATAAAGTCAACTTTCTTCTATGAAACCAAATTCTTTATTTTGGTCAAATCTTGTTTAACCTAAACTGTAAAAGTTACTCCAGATGGACCATGTTCAGAACATGACACTGTAATTCATCTTCCAAACTAAACACCAAGAGACAGAAAAACACTTGTACATTTCAGCATATGGACACAACCCAGCAGGTATTCTGGGCTCAAATGAAACATCAAGCAAAAGCAGACCAACTTTTGACTTGAGTGTATTGTTGACTGATTGGTTTGACAGTTGAATTATTTAAGAAAGTTACTCACTGTGATGTGGTACTGCCTCCAGATCTCTGGACAAGCCTGGAAGGAGATAAAGAAACTTTTTAAAGTCCTTATACACAAAAACAGTTCGTTACAGACACTCCAGTTTTTACACTTTTCATACAGAACAAAGATCTGATGTTTTAATGGGTAATAGGTGTGAGATAGAACTGAGAGATTCTGAGTAACAGACAGGAAAATAACACCAGGGTTACTCAGAGTTTCCAACATCTTTCCCTAAACCTACTAAGAACTGCTCTCTGTATCGGTGTCGGTGTGCCGTCAGTAACTCAAAAACAGTCAGACTGTAAGGCAGTTGGTTGTTTTGTTGCTGGTGTGGATAAAGCATTATCTCTGGGGCTTCTCCACGCTGTTCCCCAAGCATTCCGACATCCTTTACCTGCCACCGCCACGTCCCGCGGGGAAATTGAAAATGCCGCAGTCGCCGCAGGCAATGGGATTTATCTACTTACATACCTACTGAGTGAAGACAAAATTCAGGTTCAAGCTTGTTCTGCGAAAAAGCCCAATCTTTATTTGCTGTTCGCACACTAGAGGTCCTCAATCAATTCTATATGAAATAAAATGCCATTAAAAAGGGCTTAAATTTATCCTGAAGCTGCTTTTGTTGGTGAATTGGACCTGTTTGGACTCAAACACAGAGGAGAACTTGGATGATTTTCTACAGCTGCATCTTTCTCCACCTTTAATCTAGCTTTTTCCTTCAACACCCCCCCACCCATTCACCCACCCCACCCCCTCCGATTTGTTCCATCCCTCCAAACCGCCGGGGTAGTGTGCTGTTGTCGAGGGCGACAGGCGAGGAGAGCGACACACTCGCGCTCCATCAACCGTCTGTCTTTAATGAGAGACACAGAAAGGCCCAGGGGACTGAGACTTGACTCTTTTCCTCTCACAAACAGACACACACTAATATGTTCAGCGTAATTTGTGAGTGTAAGGGGAGAAAAAGAAAAAAGAAAAAAAAAAAAAGTTGTGCATTACAAGTGAGAGGTAATTATATCAGAGCACATCTTTGGACTTGTGCTGTTTATGGAGCGATATGTAGAAGAGGTGAGAAGAGGGAGATAAACAGAAGGCTTTGATTCAGAAGATGAGAGATGACGGATAAGAGTTTGAGAGACAGAAAGAGTGAAAAAGGAAAGAAAGATTGACTCGTGTGTGTCCTGGTGTACCCTCTCCCTGTGGTGTTCACCTGGTTACTCATCCATTACACAGAGCACAATACATGACTGACTGACGAACAGGGTGAGAGAGACAGAAAAAAGAAAAGGAGGGCAGCCGCAGACTGCTTCTTCCATTCAGTTATTCCTTCTGTAGTATTTGTGTAAAAATGGACCAGCTAGTGATGAAGCAGTGTGACCATTGTCATTGACGGTCCTTAAATGCATCCTTCACGACACACAAACAGCTGGAATACAGAGATCTAACTAAGCTGTAATTATTGAAGTGTATCAGTTAATGTGAACAACAGCGTTTGCTGACCTCTGGTCACATAGAAGTGGGCCCAAACTTGGGGGGGTAAATTTGATTGGTAATGTGCTTATCTAGGTTTAAGGTGTTTATCTAGGTTTCAGAATTACTAGACATGTGAAACGTTTCGTCCATTTTAACAATGTTTTGTTTTAAAGTGGACCAGCCAGAGTCCTGACTTGAATCTGACAGAGAATCTATGGAAAGAGATAAAGATTAGGGTGATGGCAAGGAGGCCTTCCAACCTCAAAGATTTGGGAGCTCAAAATATGAGTGGAAACAGGCAACTACAGCAACTATAATAAGGGTTTGAGTGTTATAATACCAATGAAGGCTTTTCCATTGATTATTGAGGAGAATATAAGTCATTTTTACAACCACTTCTGTTATCTTCAGGAAGATGCATGTGTCATTTTCAATCAAAAATCTTCGATGAATGAAAATAGCATTACATCTAAATCTGCCTGGTGGTAGGGATAAAGACAATAGGATGTAGTTTAAAAAAAAAAAAAAGGGAAATATGGTTTGAAATCAATAAAGATATTTAATTCCATATTTAATTTGGCTTATTGACTAATGCATTTATGGTATCAAGTTGAATAGTCTGCATTAAGCCGTCATGTGAAAACTGGAAGAAAACTTCCAGAGAGATCCATTTGAATACTAAAAACTAAATGGAGTGGCAATCATTTTGCTTGGAAGTCAGATAACACATGGATCACTTGTCTTATTAGTAAAGTGACACATCAGTCCTTTCATGTGACTCAGGACATATTTGTCCTTACACAGTTCCCACCACCTGTGAATGTTGTGCGAACCATGAGATCCATCCTAAATGCACCAGCATCTGCACTAGAATGGTCCATCAGATATCTTAAAAGGTAAATGGACCCCAAATAAGGGGTTTAAACCCAATCTATGTGCAACATCAGAAAGCAGCACTTTGGCCTTCATCCGCAAAACAATGATGGTGTTGAAAATAGTCTTGCTGGGGGATCACTGTTTGATACTCCACAACACAGATAAACATATCAAAACACCTCAGTCACAAATATAGCAATGCACCGGATCAGAGGTTTCATGGTTGATATCAATTAGTAATTTTTGTGATACTCTGGCCCACTGAGGACATGTTGGGTAGGGAACTTTTTTCCTTTAATAAATTAAATTATAATTTTAAAATCTCTTGTGTCAATTTACTCATGTTATCTCTGTCTAATATTAAATGTAGTTTGAAGATAAAAACAGACAACTTCTGTAAGAGTAAGAAAAATGTTGTCAGATTAAAACTTTTGAATATCAGTGTATCATCTCAAGAGATAAAAGTGATAAATATGGTCCTGTACTCACATCAAAGAAGTGTCCCCTCATGCTGCAGCGATGGCACTGTTTGTGCCAATAAGCTTTCTCGCTGCAGGACTTGCTGAGGTGGCCGGGCTGGCCACAGTTGTTGCAGTGCTTATTGGGACACTTAATGGCCTGGTGACCCATTGAGCCGCAAAGAAAGCAAGGCGTCACCTTCTGCAGATACGTAATGAGCACAATACAGTTAGCATGTTTATTTGCATTTTTACATTCATGTTTTACAAAACGGCCAAGCTACAGAGCATTGGTGCAAACCTACTTTGGGGTCTGGACAGTTCTTTGAGAGATGTCCTGTCTTGTTGCAGTTTCTACAGTGGACGTTCTTCCCAGTGTAGTATCGGTGAGACATACGCTGCACTGCTATCCTGGGACCCTGGCCTTTGTTACAGATCTGAGCCTGAGAGGTACACAACAAATTATTTAATGGCTTCATGCCCTGGATAATGACGTCACAACAAGAAAAGATTGCTGATGAGTTGGAGATCTCTTTTTTTATGTTAAGACCTAAATGCTTAATTCACACACAGAAAGGGAAGACACAACATGGGGAAGATCTAAAAAGGAGTCTTCTCACTGCAAACTATTTTTTTCCTCAAAAGAAACTAAGAAATAGTCTCAGAGAACAAAAGGAGATTAATGTGACAGTAAACTATGAAAGAACGTTATTTAATTTAATTTGGTAATCAGCACCTACCTCCTTATCTTTCTCTGAAACAATCCAACTTCCTCCTCCTTCTTCTTCTTCTTCAGAATCTGATAGAACAAAAACAATTCCAAATTAATTACAGCATAAAAAGTACTGTAAAAATACATATTAAAGTGACAGAGGGTTGGCTGTTTTTTCATCAAGTTTGGGTCATATTTTATTATTTAGATATACACCACTGTTTGTTTGTTTGTTTGTAAGCAGTCAGGAGTGTTGCACTGCATGTCAAATACAAAGGGATTTTATTGAATAGACAACACAAAGTAATAAATGGCTGTGAAGTGGAGCGAAAAGAATATATGGTGTAAAAGGTGTTTTTAAGTACTTATTTCACATGAGTCCATACTTTAAAGAATAACCTTTTGGTGCAAGGGAAAGGGAAGCCATTTTTCACCAGCTCTGCACATCAAAAGATTAAAATTTTCACCCATTCTTCTTTGCAAAACGGCTCAAGCTCAGATCTGATGGAGAGAATCTGTGAGCACCAATTTACAAGTCCCATCACAGACAGATGGATTTAGGTCTGAACTTTGACTAGGCCATTCTAACATACGAGTATGCTGTGACCTAAACCATTCCATTGTAGCTCTTGGTATACAGGGTCACTGGTCTGTAGGAGGGCGAATCTCTGCCCCAGCCTCACTCAATCTATTTGTCACCCCATAAACGAGGCTTAAACAATAGCTTTCTTCTTCTTAAATCAGGTTTTCATACAAGCCTCAACTCCAGAAAACCAAGCAACCCTGTTAGGAACTCTAAATCCTGAGGGATGACTTTTGCTTCCTGTGAAAGAGGACACACACACACACAGACGTATACCCACAGTGAAACTGACACAATGGCAGCCCGACACATCTGTATGAGAGTGGCACTAACAGCACCCTGAGGGAGAGCGCCGTATTCTCCTCAGGCCCACAGAACTGTAACCGACATCCAGAAATCCTAACGTTCGCACAAGCACAAACACACAGACACGTGTAGCCGGCATAAAATTATGTGCCGATAGCAATGACCCACACATGCTTTCAGGAACACAGACACACCCACACACATCGACCTCTTGCGATTAGCTGGTTGACAGTCTTTAGCCTTTGGATAAACACACAGCCTTGAGCCATAATCAAATATTACACTCTCCTTTCCACCCTTCTCTCCTCCAGTCCTCTTTCAGATTCTCTCTATCCTGCCCTCTTATCGCTATGCAGCTCAGCCCTCCTTCCTTTTGCTTTTGCCTTCTCTCCTTGTTTTCTACCCCCCACCCCCCACCGCTTCCCCGGGTGAGTGGCTGCAGAGGGAGGTTATCACCTCTCTTCCCAGTCAAACAAATTAAAATGGCTGCTGTTTGGATGGGGCTTCTTTCTGCCTCGACCTTCACCTCTAAATACACACACAGACACTATCACAAAAACTAGCAACTCAGTGTTGTCACCAACACTCAGTATGTGCTTCAAATCCTGAAGTACAATTTTGGTTGATCAATTTGAGATGGCAAAGAACTTCTTTCAAATGTTGGCCCTGAGTGTAAATCATCTTTTTAAGGAAGAGATCTGTTTGACCTCCTCAGGAACTTACACTAAATGCTGTCAAGTCAAGTTTATTTGTATAGCACATTTCAGCAGCAAGGCAGTTCAAAGTGCTTCACATCATAAAAACATCAATCAAGTATACAGCAAATCATCAAAAACGTCAAAATCATCAAGCAAATATCAATGCATCAAAATCATAAGGATCATCAAGCAAATATCATCAAGCAAATATTGATCAATGTTCTACTTATTAGTAATCAAAGGCAGCTCTAAGCAGGTGGGTTTTTAGCCTTGATTTAAAAGAACTCAGTGTTTCGGCTGTTTTGCAGTTCTCTGGAAGCTTGTTCCAGATTGGTGGAGCATAAAAACTGAAAGCTGCTTCTTCATGTTTGGTTCTGGGGATGCAGAGTAGACTAAAACCAGAAGACCTGAGTGGTCTGGAAGGTTGATACAATGACAACAGGTCTTTAATGTATTTTGGTGCTAAGCCGTTCCCTGATTTATAAACTAACAGAAGTATTTTAAAGTCTATTCTCTGAGCTACAGGGAGCTAGTGTAAGCACTTTAGAACTGGGGTGATGTGCTCTATTTTCCTGGTCTTAGTGAGAACAAGAGCAGCAGCATTTTGGATCAGCTGCAGCTGTCTGCTTGACTTTTTAGGCAGACCTGTGAAGACACAGTTGCAGTAATCAAAGTGATTAAAGATAAATGCATGGATGAGTTTTTATAGATCTTGTTGAGACATTAGTCCTTTGATGCTGGAAATGTTCTTCAGGTGATAGAAGGCTGACTTTGTAACTGTCTTTGTGTGTCTCTAAAGGTTCAGGTCTGAGTCCATCACTACACCCAGATTTTGGGCCTGATCACGAGTTTCCAGCTGTAATAACTGAAGCTGTGCGCTGACTCTATATCGTTCCTCTTTGAGTCCAAAAATAATAACTTAAGTTTTGTTTCTGTTCAGCTGGAGAAAGTTTTGGCACATCCACGCATTGATTTGTTCTAAGCATCTATTCAGTGCTTGGATGGGTTCAGAGTCACCTGGTGACATCATGATATAGAGCCGTGTATCATCTGTGTACCGTATTTTCTGCACCATAAGGCGCACCGGATTATAAGACGCAGTCTCAATTATGGTGCCCATTTCTGTACTTAACCTATACATAAGGCGCACCGGATTATAAGGCGCACGCTAAAACATACGGTCTACAAAAAAAGGTCACGGAAGCAAAACAGCGAGTTTTGTGTGAACTTTATTCTACAGTGTAACAATACACTCACATTATTTTTTTAACATTCTTCTTCCACAAATCCATCAAAGTCCTCATTTTCAGTGTCTGAATTAAACAGCTGGGCAGTTTCGCCATCAAACATGCCGTATTCCCTCTCATCGTTGTCGGAGTCAGTCTCGTTGCCAGGTGGCTGTTCAGCAATGATGCCGGCTTTCGCGAAAGCTCGGACAACAGTTAAAGCAGATACCTTAGCCCAGGCATCCACAATCCATCCGCATATGATGGCTCACCCGGCGCTGCCTCCCTGTCTTAGTAAATGTGTGTTCACCGTCTGCCGTCCATCGCTCCCACGCCGCTCGCAACTTCACTTTGAACGCCCTGTTTACGCCAATGCCCAGCGGTTGGAGTTCTTTAGTTAATCCTCCCGGAATTATGGCAAGCTCCGAATCAGTTTGCTTTACTTCTTTTTTCATAGCATCGGTGAGTGCTTCCTCCACTTCCGTTCCATAGATTCATTGACGTTGAATTCTTTCGCAGCTGCTCTATTCCCATGAACAACCGCGTAACTGATAGCCTACAGTTTGAATTGTGCCTCGTAAACATGTCTCTTCACTGGCGCCATTTCAGGGGTCCTGAGAAAAACAAATGTTTTGCAGCCTACCAGTGGTATACCTGCCAGCGATAAACCAATCAGAGGTTTATCGCTGCTAGCGTACGTACTGTACGTATTACGCAATGTTCTCTGATTGGTTTATCGCTGCCACCGTACGTACCGGTACCGTACATATTACGTCCCTGTGTTGGACAGATTTTGGAATTCAGTGCACACATAAGGCGCACTGCCGTTTTTTGTGAAAATTGAAGACTTTAAGGTGCGCCTTATAGACCGTAAAATACGGTAGTTGTGGTAGCTAATCTTATTACTTGTTTTAAGCTGAGCTAGTGGGAGCATGTAGATATTAAATAGGTGGGGTCCCAGGATTGAACCTTGGCTGTACTCCACAATTAATACAAATGATGAAGAATGAATGAAGAATGGGTTGTACTCAATAAGCAAATCAACTGTAAACCAAATGAGGCGCATAGTATTCTTATAAAAGGTGAGATTTTAATTTTTCAAGAGTCCCGTTTACAGCACCATCGAGTCAAACCCTTAATGGGGAACCACTGTTCAGTTTTGCAGATAAGTCCTTTCTGGGTGTAGTAATGGACTTGGACCTGAACCTTTGGAGAGACATAAAGACAATTACAAAGTCAGACTTCTATCACCTGAAGAACATTTCTAACATCTAGACAATATCCAAATAGACAATAACCCTCAGCATACAGCCAAAGTAGTTATTAAGTGGTTTAAGGACAATAAAGTCAATGTTTTGGCATGGTTATCACAAAGTCCTGATCTCAACCCTACACAAAATTTGTGGGTAGATCTGAAAAGGCATGTGTGAGCAAGGCAGCCTACAAACCTGACTGAGTTCCACCAGTTCTGTCAGGAGGAATGGACCAGAACTCCAGCAAACTTTTGTGAGAAGCTTGTGGAAGGAAACCCAAAACACTTGACCCAAGTCATACAGCTTAAAGCCAATAGTTCCAAATACTGAGGAAATGTATGTAAACGTCTTATTCTGAAGTCTTTTTAAGGTTTTAACACCACTAGTAGCCTTTATTCAACAGTAGGTAAACAGGACAAAAGGCAACGAGAGAAGGGGATGACATGAAGCAAGTGGCCTGGGGCCGGGAATCGAATCAGGAACAACCGCGTTGAGGACTGTAGCCTCTGTATATGGGGTGTCTGCTCTACCACTGAGCCATGTGGCACCCCTGATTCTGAAGACATCAGTAAATAAATCTCTAAGAAATTCTTTCTTTCATTATTGTGCCATTTAGCAAATAGAAATAATTTTGGTAATTCTAACTGACCTAAAACAAGAAATCCGGTCTGATTTAACTTCACAGCTCTGTAAGAAAAGGTCTTTATTTGTATTCTAACATTCAGAGAAACTGAATTTGGATTTTTCTGTTTTAGCTGTAGGCCAAAATCTTCAAAATTAACAGAAGTAAAGGCTTAAAATATATAATTCTGTGTAATGAAACTTTTATGATGTATGAGTTTCACTTAATCAATTTAATTCATCACACATTAAATATTAGATGAGGTTCCAATTTACTGAGATGCTCCTGTCATTTCATGTTTTCAGCTGTACTTTACACACAATTTTCAGAACTCTATTGTATAATTATTTTAGTCTTTAAAACTGGCTGGGTTGTTTTAGGTCTGTCTAGTTTCCCAATAAAATCCATGCGTCAAATAAATATGTACCATTTATAACCGAGCGGACCTGATGCAACGTGTACCTCCCAGCATTTGCCCGCTTAATAATCTTATATGTAATATCATCTAAGGTTCAATTAAGTTTTTTGGATACCTCCAGAGGTGCATCTGTTTTTGCTTTTACTGTCACAGCAAAATATAATATTTTCTTCCAGTTAGTGATGGTTAGTTTACATTGAGGAGAGAGCAAAGAGGTCTTCCTAATGCTCAGCTACTGTGAGCAGACTAGGGGGCCTCAGTGGGACATGTGTATGTCTCTCTGCATGCTTAGCCGGTGTTACACAACAACCAGTACCCGGTCAATGGGCAGCTGGAAAAAAACAGGGGTGAAAGGTGTGTGGGTGTGTGGTGAAGTGCATCTGTGTATGTGTGAATGTAAGTAGGCGTTAGTGACTCAACGAAAGTCGTTCCCAAGGCGTCTCCCAGGGGGACTCCCCAAATAAAGAGCAGGAAGCTTTCCCTTAATCTAAAGGCCACCCCCATCTTACTGAGCCAACACACACACACGTAGATAAAGGGTGAAGCTCTTTGTCACGGCCGAGGAATCAAACACATGGGTGGAGGGGTGAAGGAGAGGGAAGGGAAGAAGAGGGTGGGTGGGTTGGTCTGTTGTCTGTACACAGGGTGAAAATATGCTAATCACCCCGGAGGCCCTGTTCAAAACCAAACCATCACAGCCTCGTTCCATCGTGGCCCGGCGGATATGAAGGAGTCTGGAGCTGAAAAAGCAGATGGCAGCAGCTTCTTCGAGCAGCTGAACAGACTCACGAGAGGCCTCCGCCGTGTCGGCCGCAACTGCTCAATTTCAGTAGATCTAATGGGGAGGCACTCCTAACACCCTTCTAAGAGGTGTACGTTCAAAGGTCTTTGATACTAAGGTGGTTGCCATCACCCATTAAAACTCACCATCAGAGACACCATCAGAGGTCAGCGTGTGAAACAGCACCTGAGTCATCTGCTAGAAATTTGAGAAACTGTTCAGACATCCAATTCATGGCACTTTCTGGGACTTCAGACGACTATTTCTGGGGGATAACTCATTCATTATCTCATCACTCCATCGTCAAGGGTAATGCAGCACAATGACATGGAAGAGAGGGAGACTGAGAAACGGAGGGAGGGCCGGATCGGAGGAGAGAAGGCGACAGATGCTACCTGTCTGTCTCAGAGGTACCCTGATTACTAGAAGACGAGGAGGCGAGGGGAGGAAGCTGCGTGCCTGTTCATCAGAGCCGGCAGAACAAAACAAAACAGAGGAATTGAGTGTGTGTGCGCGTATGTGTGGGTGCGAATCTGTCCCTTTTACCAGCAAGAGCAGAACGGAAGTGTACGTGTGGCTAATGAACCATGAACACCCGGGTCTCCTGGGGTGATGCGCACACACAAATGGGATGAGGTTCAGACAGGATGGTTTAAGTCTGATAAACCAAGGACGAGGCAGAAACCAACCATACGCTCAGGCTCGCCTACATTCAGTCTGTTGCCTAAAATCGGCCCAAATCTAAACTAAATCAAGGGCTTGGATCGAACCACAGCATAAAATTCCCACTCTCCTGTCCCAGCACTTAACCAGGCACACCAAACCAATCCGCCCAGGCTCATTAATCCACCAGTCAGTATGCAGTCAATGTGCATTCACACACACACACACACACACACACACACACACACACACACACACACACCAGGAGTAAAACAGGGGCCTTTCACCCCAAACAGAGGTTATGTTTGATACTGAAGCGACAGGGCAGGATTAGCAACGGCATACATGACAATGGTGAGGGTGTGTGGGAGAGTGTCTCTGTGTGAGAGCACAAAAAAAGCATTTCTTTTGGGACATCACCTCTTGCCATACGGCCTTCCCCTCAGTGAGATTAAACACACCAAAAGAGTGTAAAACAGAAGGAAGAAACTGAGCAAGTGAGATGAAAACGAACAATGAGAAGATGAGGAGGGGTCAGAAGGAGATGCAGAACACTGCCACATAAAAGCTGAGTAACAGAGAAAAGGAGGCAGAAACGTCTGAAAACATAAAGATGTCCAAACCTGCTACAGTGTTGTAAAAAATTATTTAAATCCTTTTAGATTTTTCCTGTTTTGCTTTATTGTCACACTGAAATGTTTCAGATCAAATTTTAATTTTAGACATAAAACATGAAAAAATACACAAAACAAACAAACAAAAGAACAGCTCTCAATGATGATTTTGTTTATTCAGAAAAACACCATCTGAAATCAACTAGTCCTGTGTGAAAAAGTAATTTACCCCCTTGAAAAATCATGAACTAACTGTGATTAACCTCACTTTTTGAGTCAGTTTCATTTATCACTGCCTGATTACATCACTTACATAAAATCACTTGCCTGACAACACAAAGTAGGCCAAATGATCTCAGACACCTAAACACCCCCAGATCAAAAGAAATTAATAAACATATAAGAAACAAAGTCACTGACAAAGCTGTTCCAGAGAACCACAGCAATTATCTTCAAATGGAGAAAACATGGAGCAGTGGTGAACCTTCTCAGGAGGGGCTGGCTCCGAAAGTGCATTAATGACACATCCATTAGGTCATAAAGAAACCCAAACCAAACATCTAAAGAACTGTAGGCCTCATTTGCCTAAGTTCAGATGAAAAACTAAATTCAAAACTAAGAAAGAAACTGAGAAAAAAATGGCCTCAATGACAGGGTTCCAAGGAGACAACCACTGTTGACTGAAAAGAGCACAAAGACTCGTCTCATATTTGCCATAAGAACATCTTGGTGATTTTTAGGGAAAACATTCTGTAGGCTGAAGAGATCAAAGTGGAAATTTTTGTCTCATTGCATCAAGCATAAACCTAGCACTGCATTTTAGGGAAAGAACCCCACACTTGGAGTCAAAACATGATCCTGGGCTGCTTTGCTTCTGGACCTAGACGACCCGTCATAACTGATGGAACTATGAATTCTGCTCTTTACCAGTAAATCCTGAGAAAGAATGTCCAGCCACTAGTTGGTGCACTTGGGTTACACAGGGTGTCCAAAGCAAACTGGATAATTCAACTTGGAATGTCCCAAAATAAATAAATAAATAATAAAGTGGACTGGTCAAAGTTCAAACTTAAATCAGCTTAAGGTGGTGCAGAAAAAAAAAAGAGAGCCAAAATTCCACCACAGCAATGTAAGAGTTTGAACATCTTTTTAACTTAATAAATGAAATCATTATTTGTGTGTTTACAGAGGTTATCATTATCTACTAATATTTATTTGATTATGCAAAAAAAGGAAGAAAAAATTGTAAATACAGAACAAAAGTCTGAAAGACGCTCTTTTATGTAGTAGCTCTATTACACAATGAAGAAGTCCATTTATTTGGACATTTGCTGATTTGACTCATAAACTGATCCATATTTTTGACAAATAATTAGTGTGTGAAATAAAATTTCTTCACTCATATTTAGTTTGAGAAGATGACAGGGCCACAAAATCAGGTAAACATGCAATCATGATATCGCTGAACATTTTATCACCATACCTCACCCATTTTCATCATCAATATGGTCCTATTACTCTTTGTGAGCTTTCACATCACGGTTACTAAAATCCAGATACCAGATAGTAGACATCAAGGACAGGGAGAGGGCATCTAACTGGACAAATATATTATTAGGATGCATGAATGATTGGCCCCTTGAATTAAAATTGCCAACAAAATTTTCCCTATAATATCATCCAATAATGACACCCAGTCTTCCACCATAAACCTGGTAAAAGAAAGGATGCATCAAGAAGTCAAATATTTATACTGAGAATATTTTGGTAAAAAAAAAAAAAAAAAAAAGGATCATGTATTTACAAAAAAAAAAAAAGTTTAAATTGAAGTAGTATAATGTCATGTCTGGATTTTGGCGTTACACACCAGACGCACTGACACTGAAGCTGTTTCACACGTCTTTCTAACATATGTAAAAACATCAGGGTTTAGGCGTGGGCTGGTATGAGATTGTTATGGTACGATAACCTGAAGAAAATATACCACAGCTTCAAAATATCTCAATATTTAAAACAAATTCAAAATAAAGTTTGAAGTGATCTAATGAATTGTATTAAAAACAAAAAAGGCTGCCAATATTGCTAACATTTCTAAAATAGAATGTTGATCATGTCAGTTAAAACGCTATCAGTGCAATTTTAGTGTTGTCATTTTGATTTATTTTGATACATACTGTACACTTTACAAAAAAAAAAAAAAAAAAAAAAAAAAAGCTGCTAAATTTTAGTAGTAGTTTCAAAGTACCTATCGCAAACCAAAACATATTTTGACATTTTACATTTAGGACGTTTAAAGATTAACCCAGAGGTCAAGCTAACTGATATTAGCTGGTTAATTATCTAAGAAGCACAGGTTGCAAGCTTACAGTCTGCCCCGTTACAAGCACGCTTGCTTGTAGCTTGTTGTACTACATTAGTTTCCATAGTATACTAGTATACTAACATTCTCATACTCAGATATATCTCAAAACAGCGGTAAAATACAGAAAAGTGTAGTAGCCTACTTTCAGCAAGCTGACCAGCAGTGCACAACATTGAGTGGGGGAAGGGGAGAAAAACGCTGCCAATCTGGGACCTTAGGAACAGTTTAAAAAACTTCAGTAGTTTTTAAAGTGTAACAGTTCAAAACCTCAATTAACTGTAATACCAGTAGCTGGCCCAAAGAAACCCAGCCATAAGCACATCTCAAGTAATGTACATGCTTCAGACTGTAGCTACATATAGTTAAAAAATGTAGAACTTTTAAAGGGGGGGCTATTATGCAAAATCTACTTTTTTGGGGTTTTATATCATATTACAATGTTATTCGCTCATCAAAAACACACCCTGAGAGTTGTTTTGATTCTTTCATGCATGTTTGAGAAATCCTTGAATCTCCTGTGGAAGTCATTTGTGCGTGCCTAAAGATTTGTTCATACAATGTGCCACCTATTTACCCAAAGCTCTGCCTTGGAGCTTCAATCCCCTGCCTAGCTTCAGCCCCGGCACCTCCCCACTCAGTTCCACCAGACTAGCAGCAGCAGTAATAAGCAAACACTTGGAGGAACGCGCGTCTGCTAAGCTTATCATATGAACTATAACGCTCTAAGACCGGTTATAAATTATATCAATAGAAGGCATTAAGGAGTATTGTGATGATGTGCTGAAGAGGAAGTATCGGAAAGGGTAAGAGGTTCTTAAAGAGACACAGGCCAATTTCAAGGCGTCAGATACGGCTATGGTGCAAAGTCAAAATTCTTTGACACTTGTGTAGTACTTTAAGGGCCACAGAGCTCTCCCAAGTTTTTTCCCCCCCTTTTTTCACATTTGATCAGACACATCCAATAATAATAACAATCAAAAATAATAATTCCTTAATTTTCAGAGATCGGCAATCTGCTAATACTTAAATGAGAAGCCAATCGCATCCACCTCCACAAAGGTCTGAAAATCAGATAATGTCCTTATGTGCACTGCTGTCACATCTGCGGTTAACAACAGTCACCACACTGTTGCCAACCTAACGATTTTGTCACTATATTTAGTGACTTTTCAGACAAAAAACAAAAAAAACAAAAAACGGGATGGACCACAAAAGTGCAATTGGAACACTCCTAATAATAATAACAACAACTATTATTATATAATAATTTAAATAAAGCACCCAGGACATTTCCAAACTTCAACCCAGTTTGTGACATTTCTTTCTACACCATCTGTTATGGTAACTGGATTGCATTTCCTTCAGCTACCAAAAATAATAAGTTTTCCATAATCCAGTCACGATCATATCAAATTTAACGTTGGAATAGATGCGAAAAATATTTAAAATTTTAAATATTTCAACAATTTTTTGCCACTTTTAGGTTTGTGGATGACTAATGTGAAAATCGACGCCATCGCCCAGATTAACATGTTTTTTGTGTATGGCTTTCCAATCTATTTTCCACTTTGTGTATGTCAGACAACATACTTCAGTGCACCTCATCTTTAATGATGTGATATGTAAGCATTCCCCCACCCCCACCATGCTTCCCCTTGTGACATGTCAAGCGCTCACCCTCTGCTCGCCCGTGCCACCTCCTCCTTTTCCTCTTCACCCCCTTCCGCACCATGTTGGCAGCCAGGGCAGGGCAGGTGGCCAAAGATGTCAATCAAACCTCCGCCGCCACGCGGCAACACCACAGACACCAATTACCACACAGCAGGGGCGCGGCCTGGCAACCGCATGGCAACCACACGGTCCAATCAGGGTACACAACAACAGGGACCAAAGAATGCCAGGAAAAGTAAAAGTGGTGTCATGTGTGCACTTGTGTGTGTGGACACACACCAGATCCAATGTTACCCAGAGCCAGGCCAGCACCTATCTGCAGGTTTGATGGTAGACAGGAAGTCACTGTGTCTTTTTAATATCCGCTTACTGTGTGTTTAGCAATGATTATTAATCTAAAACAAAAATGATCTTCATCAGTCTCCAGATAATCAGTTTTTTTTTTTTTAAATAACCCATTCGGGCCAGATTCAACAATACATTCTCTGAAACATGTGAAACACTTTTTCAAGACACTTGAATTTTTAATGGCATACTCCCAGATCTGAAGTAAATTAAGACAGGCTTTGCACAAGTAGATCTGTCATTTCTGAAGACAGCTGATCTGACCTACCATATAACTCATTTACATACCTTAAACATGCCCAGATGGGCTTGTGCCTATATTATGTGACAGTAGAAAATATATGCAATAGTCAATAGTTTAACAAAATTAGATCACACTGATTTAATACAACAGGAAGCAGGTTGTTGAGGAACCCTTTTTTGGACTGAACATGGTGCACCCACTGCTTCAGACGAGCTATGACACCTCAGTTTTGAATCAGAAAAAGAGATGCACCAATCTATGTTAAGTGGCCAAATACACTATCTAAAGTTTTGACATGCCAATACAGAATTTGACTACAGTGTAAAAAAAAATATTACACTGGTTTAGTCTGATTTGGTCTGGATGTTTCATCCTCTATTGGAAGCAATTATTATTTATCTATATTAAGAACAAAATGTCACACATGGATAGAAATCATTGTAAAACAGAGCTTCACAACAATTTTAAAGCAAAGACAAAATTACAACAATGAAATTTTTTATTACCTTTAGCATCTTATACAAGCATACCTAGCAAGGCTAACACTTCTAAAATAGCTGTCTCTGTGTGTACTCCTGAGAGAATGTAAACCCTTACTTTAACTTGAGCTTTCAAAAGCCCACCAACATTTCCAAATCCAGCCAGGATGTTCTTTGATAGAGGATGAAAGCTCAAGGAACAAAAAAAAAAAAAAAAAAAAAAATAAAAAAAAAATAGAGAACCTTTGCTGTACATTGTTGAGGGTTTATGTTATCCGCTGAAACTTGTGCTCTCTCTAGTTGCATCAATGAAAGTATCAGTCATAGTTTTACGGGGAAAATACAGAGTTTTTATAATTGCTTTTTACATCTCTGTTCGTACTATGAACACATTTTAAAACACCTCAGTTAAAACGAAAATAGCTGTCTTTGATCCTTTTTTACATAGTCAAAGTGCTCACAAAGAAAAGTGTTGGAGTTAGCATGACCTGGTAGATCTTAGTCTGTGCATTCACTTATGAAAAAAGGTTTCCGTATGGTAGGTCACCAGTCAGGGCCAATTAAACTGAAATACCCACTTTTTCAGTGCATTTCTAATTGGAAAGGTATCTTAAACTGTGGCTTGTCTGCTATTAGGAACTACAGTGGACCCCTGGTATTTGCGGGGTTTAGGGTCCACAGCCACCTGTATTTGAGACCTCATCTAAAAACGCTTATAACTGACTATTTTAATAGCTGTAACACCAAATATATCTTAATGTGGCTTAATATGCACAGTAGGAACCAAACTGTCTTAGCGCTATCACAGAAGCTAATCACTGCGGTCTTGCTTATTTCTGCTCTTGAGGGTACAGTCAATCAGCGCCAAAGGAAAATAAAGGCTGGTCCTGGATTGGCTGCTTTGGCAAATGCCAACCAACAACACGTTCAGTAGCATGTGCCTAGGTATTTCACATTCCCAAGCTACATTTTCTTTCAAATGTTTAGATATTTTCTACGGAATATGAATAGGCGAAAATAGCCACGAATACTGAACCTCTAATAGGCAGGGGTCCCTTGTAAGATACAGGAAAACTTTATTGTTTGAAAACAGTTAGAGGATTTCAGTCTGAGAGCAAAACTGCACAAAACATTACGGAAGATTACATGTTTTACACCTTATTATAATGCATTAATAAAACCCAGACATATGGTAAAATCTTTACAAGTAATGTTAAATAGTGATAATACAGCAATTAACTGGATGACAGGAAAATTCAGGTAGCACTGCTTTGGTGTACAATTAATAATTTGGCTTGGAGCAGAATTAATAATTTTCTGAATCTACGGGTTAGAAAAAGAAAATGCGATATTGTAGAACTAGTTTGAACTTTACCTTTATTATTTATTTTCACTTTCTCATTCAAAACTCCTACTTGTAGAAGAAGGTCAAAGTGGACTTTTATATTATTTGGTGAGATGGCCGAACAGCTAATAATCAACAAGTGTGTATATTTTATCATTTAAGTCATGCTTTTTGTCAACAGACACAAAATATCTCCCATAAAAACAATGACCACATTTTTCCTGCTGTCCTTTTTGTCTTTGGCACCAAAACACAAATATGCAGTCTGTTGTCATCTGTGAGGGGGAAATATATTTTAATAAAACCACTGAGTTGCAACCTCAATTTCATTTTGATGAATTTCCTCCTGCGGGAGTGAGCCAGGCAGAGGGCGGGAGGGCAGAGAGGCGAGAGAGGGGAGCGGGCTGATGGGGGCTGGGAGGCAGATAGAATTTTCATGATTGTTATTTTTGTTATTATACAGAGGGAGGGGGATTGCAGGAGGCAAGATAAACGGAGTTGGTTAATCTAAACCATTTTGCAGAGCGCTCCATTATCGGGCAGGTTGGGCACGTCGAGAGGGTTATTTTTCCGAGGGATCTTTGGCCCCGGTAATTAAGCTCCATTCACCAGGCCCTGTTCCCCAAATTAAAAATTTGTCATTAAGTGGAATTTACCATAATGCCTTTTTATCTAGCGGCGCTTCAGCATGTGTGCCTGCATGTACGTGTGCAGGACGGAGGTGAAGGAGGGGCAGTGGGAGAGGGCAACCAATAACCAATAACACTGGTCCACACACACACACACACACACACACACACACACACACACACACACACACACACACACACACACACACTTTGAGCAGAAAAGGCAAATTGAAAAAGTGAAATAATCCTGGATAGCAACACATGTTTGTGTGGGCAAGTACACACACACACACACAAACCCACCCTTCAATCCTTCAAATCCACTGCCTTTGGGGTAATTAAATAATGATGCTTTAAAGTTTTAATTTAGATTTGCCCATTTCCTTCCTCCTTCTCCTCCTCCCCCTCAGACACACATACACAAGTGCAAAACACACACCCAAAGAGTTATTCACAGCATGTTTTTAAGACTTCATCCAGAGAGATAGCCCTCCATGGCCAGGGTACATGGGAGGGAGAGAATGATTGAAGAGCAGAATCTCTGTCTCAATAGGCTTGAAAAAAACAATACAATTATTAGTCTTTAATTAGAGCAGCCCCTCTGTGAGACAGGGGACAGACAACGAACAATAGAGGATTAAAAGAGGGGCACCAAATATGGCTCTTTTATCGCTTCATTCAAATACAGTTCATAAATCATCCAGCTGTCCTTTGCATTTGCAGTTAAGAGTTTCAACTTTGTGGAACATTTAGCAGTAAAAAGGTAATAAAATAACCAGGGACAAACTTTCTAAATCATATTTTAATACAGATTTTACCCCTACTCCACTACGCATGTTTTTTCATATACCTTTAAACTTTAAAGGCACATCAAAAAGAGTTTTGTGCCTGACTACTGATCACCTGGTTTTGTAAAGCTTTAAACTGTTCATATTAATTTTAAGTGCTCTTAACTAAAGAGAAAAGAGATAAAACCAGCAGAGAAAATATGTCATGTAGCCTTCCAGCTGTGAGTGGTCCTGAATCCTTAATATTAGGAGCAAATGAGGTGTCACCCTTCATGTGTGAGAAGGCAGCCACTGTAAAACAGGATTTTTATATTTGAAAACAAAATGATTTGGAGTTAACATCTTAATCTTTACCATAACTCAGATTTCCAAAAGGCTGCCAATATTTCTAAAACCAGCATCATATTTCACAACAAACAGTGGGGGGAAACTCTGAAGAATAAACCAGAGCAACTTTGCTGTAGCCTTCCTGTTATTGCTGAAAGTCTCACTCTCTCTCTCATAGCCACAGAAGTGCCACTCAAAGTCACTGAAAAAAGAACTTCCTGTTAAATAGCTTTTTAAATTTTTGTGCATTCACTAATACTGGTACTGTAACAGCTAACTTTAATAAGTCTTCTCACAGAGACAACTTCCACATTGAGAACCGTTTCTGCCAAAGCCTTTTATACCCTTAGATATGCTGCATTACTTGATTGGATTTTTGAGTCTAGACCAGCCAGTCAAATTAAAACTCAGCTGGTTTCAACCACCAGTGGATATCTTGGTACATTTTATTCTACAATTACTAGAGATTAAGAAAGTGGGGATGCATCAGTTCTTGGGACGAAACGATACACAAAACTGAGTTCATGAGAATGGGGTGAGACATTTTTATCTTTGCTATCAAAAAAATAAAGGCTACTCTTTTAGTTGTAGCAAAAACAGGTTTCACAATTCAACAAATTGTGTTTCAAATAATATGTAATCAGTGCAGAATAATTGAGTCCAGTTTGGCCAGTCTCTGTAGCACTTCAGCTTTTGTTTTTTCCCACAGGGTACCTAAAATCCTGCTAAACAAACAATTTAAGAGTGGCAGAGGCTTTTTCAGTGCTTTTGTAATCAAGTGTTGTCAACCTGTCTGATACTCCTTCAATAAAACAGGTTAATTAAATTACTACTTCCTTTCTTGCTTCAAATTAAAAGTCTCACAGATACAACAAGGAGCCAAGCTGAAGTAATCCCTTTTATTTCCAGGGCCTATTATAATAACGTATTTTAATAAGTCAAAGTCATACTGATACAACTTAATAGCTCTTCAGAAGACACGCTGACAAGAAATTTTGTGTTTTAATATCACAAGATTCCATTAAAAAAATCCCTCTAAAAACTTCTAAAACCACTGGCAATAACAAATAGTTATGAACAATGACAGTCTGGAAAATTAAACTCATGAAAGAAACAAAATTTCACTCATCTAGACAAGACTTTCCAACCAGCAAAGAGAACCAACTAATTTAGCTGTAGTTTGGACTTTATGCCATACAATGGGAACGCCACCTCAGCCTTCAGCAGCCACTAGCAGCTAATGCTAAGTAAGCTGACTTTCAGCTTGTTGTTTGCAATCATAAGGATGTTCTCATTTGTCTGTTTAAACTGATACCAGCTTTGACTATTATCACTGTAGCTGAAGGTCTGCTTAGATTCACCATGATAGCAAAAATATTTTTTACCAGCCAGATGCAGTTTGATGGCTATATTTTATAGCATGAAGTTAGTAAACTCAGGCAACTTCCTTTCAGACATTTACAATAAAGAGCTTTTAGTGTGTGTGTGTATAAAGTTAATTAAATTTCTAACAGCTTCGTTACCACATGAAGAATAAGCATATGAATGCTAGGTCCACAGTGTGTCAAGGCTGAATACTGCAATTACTCACCAAGAGATAAATGTCATACATAAAACTATCTGCGATACAGACAATCATGAGACATCAATCACCTTTAAAGTCATGTTTTCTGAGTTGGGGGAAACAGTTTGTAAAATGGTATAACTCAGTTCTTAAGTATATAGTTATTACATGTCAGCTGTGCTTGTCAGAAGTTTGCAAACTTGCATAAACTGATTGCTTCAGATATGTTCTTTGGTCTATAAGCTCTTATATTTTTCTGGGTAGGAACCATGTTTTTACATAAAGCATACAGCCCATCTTTATTACTCATCCTCTTAAGATTGAAAAAAATATATATATAATGAGAAAAGGAAAAAAAAAAAGGAGTAAATACATTTCTGTTACTCACTTTGAACACCTCGACATTTTGCCAGCATCCTTCATCCTTCCATTTTGTGTCACAGCAACACAAATCTCTAATAACAAGAGTTAATATCCCACTGAATGCCAGCAAAAAGGCCTTCATAAAGGCCCTAAATGAACAGAGGGAGGAGGGAGTTGTTGAGGGGTCCAGGGGGAGGAGGAGGAAAAGAAGGGGAGATGGAAAACAGGAGGAAGATGGTAAGAGGAGGGGAATGGGCAGATGGCAGAGGTTATGCCTGGCTGAAAGGGGTAAGAAGGAGGGAGAGACTTTGCTGGGTGGGGAAAAGGGGGAAGTAATGGGAGGAAACACCAAGGTCTCCTCTCACTTCTTCACATGATGCAAAAATCATCTGTAAGAACATATTAATGCACATATTAATGCTTTAATTCATTTATAGACATCAAATCAGCATCAAATTCATTCAATAAAAACCTGAGACCACTCTTCTCACCCGAGACCCAATGCCTGGCTCAGCTGATCCCATATTGGCTAAAGATGTAACTCTGTGACGAACAAAATAATTGCCGCATCTGACTGACAGATAAACCCCAGTGAAGGTAATCCACAGATAGAGCTGAACAACAGCGTGCTGTTAGAGTCTGCGTGTGTCAGCGGCGCCGAGAGGAATGGCAGGATGGCAGGCCTTGAGAGCAGAGAGATAGGGGGTCTCATTTAGTGTCGTTTAATTTGCTCCCCTCTTTTGCATCCATCCACTATTTTTTTCCCTCTGACAGGTAATAAAAACAGCAGCATCCTTGACAAGCCCATCTGAACTTGGACTGAGTAATATAAATGCAGGGTTTTCCCACAATGCGCTCTGTCCAAGCGTGCAGAAGAGAACCACACTACAGACGCTGGCAGTCCCATCATGAATGAAGATTTTAGACTCTGCTCTGTATCTGTGTGCGTCTATTAGGCTTGGGCCGGGTATGGGCATCGGGATATACCAAGGTGTTAAAAAGTTATATATTGTAGTTTCAAAACCTCAAAAAAAAAAATCTGGTGATAACACTGGCACATTTTAAAGTCAAGTCTATTTGTATAGCACATTTCAGCACCACGGCAGTTCGAAGTGCTTCACATCGTAAAAACATCAATCAAGTATACAGCAAAATCATCAAAATCATCTGTTGACAAGACGACTACTAGGCATGCACTTTACATTCTTGCATTTATGAAAAAGTGGCAACATTTATGAATTGTTCAGAGAAACCTAGAAGAATTCACCCCTTGGCAGTTTGCGAAGAGCCATGTATGGTACTGGGCAAATACACAGAAAAGAAGGGGCTTTGGTCAAATTAGACCAAGAATAAGTTTTTGCCTGACATGCAAAGCAGTAACAGAAAATTGACACTGCAAATCACACTGAAAACACCCTCCCCACAGCAAAAAAATGGACATTAGCAGCATCATGCTGTGGGAATGCCTCAAGAAACCCTGGAGGAAAACCTGTTAGGAGGCTGTGTCCTGGACAGAGGGTCACCTTCCAAATAAAGGGTTTTTTATTTTGATTTTTTAGCTTTTTTAGTTCTACAAATTTATAATTAATTTCAGATTTTTATTTGTAAAATGATTTTATAAACCATCTATCATTTCCATCCACTCATTCATTATGTACTACTTTATGTTGGTCAAACATGTAATCCAAATAAAACACACTGAAGTTTGGGCTTCTATTGTGAAAAGTTATTAAAAAAAGTTCCAGGGATGTTAATACTTTTTCAAGGCACTATATGAACACAAACAGCCACATTATGAGAGTCAATGCAACAAAAATCATAAATTACCAGCATCTAACCACTATGCTACTCCAGTATGCTAATCTCTGTATTCCAGGCCTAACCTCTCTCCCTTTTTTCCCTCCTCCTCTTTTCCCTTATTCCCTCTTCCTGCTTCTGCATTTCTCCAAGATCCCTTCATACCACATCTACTTGTCTTACCTCACTGCTGCCTCCCTCCCTCCTCCTCCTGTTTCTGCTGCTGCTCTCGGAAGCTGCTGAAATCCCATTCCCCGTGGGGCATGCCAAATTGAATTGGTGTGTTTATATGAACAACAGGGCCGTTGCTTTAATATACCTTTGAGTTTATGCTTAATGCCTTCCCGCTAATACCAGAGGAGCTTCAAACCTCGCTCAATACAAGCTGCTTTTGTGGAAGTCATAAAAGAGACAGAATAAAGAAGGATGGTGCTGGAGAGATACTCTGGGAGTGTGTTTGTATTTGTAAACAAGAGGGAACGAGGAGACATGGCTGTTAATGCATCTTAAAGACTTATAAGGGTACTATCACACCCAATTTAAAAGATCAACCAACAGCATTCCTTGTTTTAGAAACCCACACACACACGCACGCACACACCTCATCTCTCCAATATGACTGAAACGGAAAGAGGGGACACAAAAAGGCAAGAGGATTTTTTTATTTATTTATTTATTTATTTTTTTTTTAGATTAGTGAGTAATGCTGAATAAATATCCGGAGTTTTGGCTGAGGGAGTCAGTCATGCTCGTCGACTTGCAAACATCCTCCATTTTCTCTCCGTCTCCCCCCTTTTCTTCTCCCTCTTGTCCCTTTTTCTCTTCTGGCCGTGCGTCAGCCTACAAAAGGCCCGCGGTTCAAAGGCAAGAAGCAGGTCTGAGACACTCAACCCAATTACTATTGATCAGTCTGCACTCAAAGAGGACAGAAACACACTCACCTGCATGCCCGCACACACCGTCACAAATGCTAATCTGTTTAGATACAACTAGTCCTGTAAGATTACGGAGGGCTGTTTGTTCGCAGACGATTTTAACAGTTTCCTACAAAAGCCTTTTAAAAACTGGAAAATAACACTCAGCGTTATTTTTAGGCTGCACAACTGGATCACCCAAATTTATTCTTTTAAATGATTCTGTTTTAAACTGTGTGGCAAAATGCAGAGCATTTAAAAAATGGTTGCTAAAAAAATAAAATCTGATACTTAGCCAGACAAACAAAAACCTCTCCTAAAATCTAAATAAGACTATTAAAGAAATGAAATACTAAAAATGATAATTTCAGCCAGCAGTGAGACCTTTGCACAGCAACTTAGTGATATGAATTTAAATAATTATGTGCTAATTTAGTTTAAATTTACTAGTTTGACATTTCCTCTCAGATTTTTTTATTTTCATGCATTTATATCTCTGACATATTTGATTTTTACATGTAATATTTATGATATCTTTTAAAACTATATGTTCTTGGGGCCAAAAACAAAAAAGACTGAGATTAAAATGGTCGTGAACTTTAAATGAATCCAAGTCTGTGGAATCAATAAAAAAAAAAAAAAAAAAAAAAAAAAAAAAAAAAAAAAAAAAAAAAAAAAATAAGACTTAAAATGCCGTTTTCATAAGATCGGGTTTGGCCAATTATTCCCAAAGGGACACATCAGCAACTGTGACTGTTGTCGAGGGTCGGATCATTGGCTGAACTCGATTTTTCCAAGTACGCAGCTCTGAACAAAAGAAGGGTCACTGCAAATTTTGCTGAAAATTCAGCATTTTTACATATATGACAGTGATACAGTCCCAGTCTCTGTTTGATGCCAACACAAACATCGCTCTACTGATTGGGGGCACTGATGAGGTGATCACCTGAACCCAACAGCAATGTGAAAGACGAATGAATGCTGTGATGAGAAAATTAGGGCTATTCCACCAAAAAGTGATTTCTGAACTCCTCCCAGATTTTCCATTCTGTTAAAAAATGAAAACAAACCTGTTTTCTTTGTGTTATTTGAGGGTTTCAAATGCAGTATTTTCTTTTTTTCAACCATTTGCCCTTTGTGGCAAATAAGGTGGGAAAAAAAGACTTATTTGGAATTTGGAAAAAAAACATAGTTTATAATGAAAACTGTTTATTTTACTCAAACATGCCTATAAATTGTAAAATATGAAAACCTGATCATTTTGCACTGGCCTCATTATTTTCCAGAGCTGCATATTTGACAATAAGCTAAATATTTTTATCTTCTTCTGCCAACGGCAGACATTGCATCTAAGCAATAAAATGTGACCCTTCAGACGGACAACCCTTTTTTACAGAAACAATTGCCAAACAAGCATGGTCTCTTAACTTCCAGTATAACTAGTCCGATCATTGCTTTTTTAAAAACAGACAGCACACCACTCTAACATTTCTAAATAATTCAATTGTTTGTTCAAAGCTTTTTTTTTTTTTAGCATGAGCTGAAGCTTTCAAGGTAACTTGCATCTCTATGTTTACTGCTGTAAAGCTGGTTTACAATTCCATACTGCTGGAGAACTGTATGAGGGCGCCTACATAGGAAACAAAAGATGCCTTCAAAATAAAAGCAGGATTTCCAAAATAAGAGTGGCGTAGTCAGATTCAAGTGGAGAATTAATACTTTATGTTTATTTGATTTTAGATTCTTATTCAGGCCACCTGAGGGCTGGACGGGGCTCGCTGGCTGTGCAATGTCTGGGTTTGGATGAGATCCATTTGGTGTTGCAAAAGGAAAATACATTTTATATCATCAGGAACTTCAAAATCATTTTTTGACCAAACATCATTTGACTGATTTCAAGCAGCTGTCTAAACAAATGTAATTCTTTATTTTTTAAATCAAGAAAACAACATTAAAAAGAAGAAAATATATTTATATACAAGCAAAAAATATCTAATTAATATCAACAGATGAAAAACAGACTATTATGCGAAACTTAAGCCTAGAGGAAAACTTATTGCATAGAAACTGGTTAGAAAAAGCAGAAGTAAATATATAAATCCTAGGATCAATCTCCTAGAAGTGATTACATCAATCCAGATTTTATTTTGCTGCTGATTTCTAAAAAGTAGTATGTTAAGACTATGCATAAGCCAAATTAAGTTTGAGCCTTTACTAAAAGCTTTTAAACTTTGAAAAGCTCACGATGCATGCACACACGCAGACGCAGCCACACAAAATCCGCCTCACATTAAGTGTATGATGAACTCCGCGTGTTGTCTGAAAGCCTGTGCAGAAATATCAATGACTAAACTCCCCAACGACTCAGTAACTATCTCATTCGCTCTGATTTTATCCCCCAATAATTAAATTTCTTTCCCAAGGCTGACTTTGGCTTTATCAGGGCACCTGCCGCCAGAATCTCAGCATTTCATTTAACCATAATCCCCCGGATAAAGGGGCGGCCAGGGTGTGCTAATGCACAGGCGTGCGTGCACACAGGATCGCAAGCATGAGCGAAGACTTCAGCTGAATTCGTGAGTTAAACCAGTTAAACAGATCTGCAAGGAGAGTTCGTCTTTCTGACTCTGAGAAAGGAATTCTGCTGAATCCCCTTTCACCCCTCGTCTCCTCTCAACCTTATGTTTCTGAGGGACACGACAACCCAATCTGACGCTGCATTTGGGAATTTACTTGCTAATGTAAATATTTTCTCAGTTAGGTGCTCTAATAAATTACATTTGGTATCAATGCTGATAATCAGCACAAAATATACAAAAAGAATCTAAATTTTAAATATGTTACTGCAACAATGAATATAATGCATAGTTTGGTGCATTTAATTATAATTTGTTAATATCATTCTTAGTTCTCCTCGAAAGAAGACATTTCTATTTTAGACTTGCTGTCACAAGACTAATATTCGGGGGGGGGGGGGGACACTGAAATGTCTAGTTTGATATATTTTGATGCATTTACCCTAATTACTAACATTGGTTCAAAGTATGACCAATTAAATTTTTGACATACTTAGTCAGGCCTATTTAATATATGTTTGAACATTGTATACATCTAAAGTCTTTCATTACATTCTTATGCTATATAGTAGATTTTTTGCTAGTATATTGACAATAAATGATCAAAAATATATAATAAAACAAAGTAGAAGTAGTTTTTACAAGTGTACTTTATGATATTTTTATTCTTCCTCAACAGGTATAAAAAGTAGAAGTAGCAAATTTTAAGGACTGATATCCAGTTTTTGTAACACTTTGATATACTAATACAGATTTCGGCCAAAAAAGATTTCTGTTAGGAAATATAAGAAGATAGTAAAACAGCATTCAAAATACTTTTTCCAAGCATTTGAGTCCTGAGCAGGAATCACATATTTACATTAGGAGCAGGGGTACCATCACATCATGTGTGTGACAGAGAAAGAGGGAGTAGTCGATGTAAAACTGGGTTTTTAACAATGACAAAATAATTACAGGGTTTGCGTTTTAAAATGTTTTGTAGCACCTTATACTCTCAATAAGCACCACTAGCGTTAATCAAACATCCGCGTAGTCCTTTGGAGAATGCAGGTCTTTAACTAAACACAGATTTCTAAAGCCACCCTGTGCTCTCAAAAGGACAAAACAGACCAACTTTGCTGTCATATGCTCGGCCTTCCTGTTATCAGCTGAAAGTCTCGCTCTCTCACTCCTTAGCAGCATGAATGAGCTGCCGACATTTTGCATCATTAAAAAAAAAAAAAAAAAAAAAAAGTCGTCCTCTATTAAACAGCTTTTTAAATATCTGTGCTTACCCTAGAAAATGGGATTCAGTCTTAGAGACATTAAGCCTCGGTCAGAAGACTAAACATACAGCAGCAATAAAACCAGAGCCTGGTTCTGTTCAATGGATGATGTCTCGGGATGGAAGTAGGAGATGAGATAGATGAATGAATAAAAGGAAGGATGATGCTGGGCTAAATTCCCCAAATTCTGATTAAGCTGGTCATTAAAGACTTCAAACCTTGAGTATTGGTGTGTTTAATGCATTTTGTAAAGGCAAAATTTAATTAGATAAATTGTAGAAATCTCTTGAAGTTCTCTTCTATTTTAGTATTTAAAGAGGTTGCTAAACACCTACATGCAGTTAATTAGGAATAATTTTACCTGATATTCTTTCAGATCATAATAGGAGCTCTAATGATTGAAATTGCATGTGTTGAAAACACCACACCTCTCATTGTAAACAAGTAGAGGGCACCTGCAACAATAGTCTGCCACAGGACACCATAAAAAATGCTAAAAAAAAAACCCAAAAACAAATTCAATCAATGAGACAAACAAAGGCCAAAAAAGAAAATCCCCAAAAGAAGAGAACAGGTGAATAGAAAGTAAGCATGAAAGGAGGATGAGCCAAGTACAAGACTGCCTAAAATTATAGTAAGTGCCAGCGAGGCCAGACCTGGCCCAGCTGGTCTCTGTCTGACGAGTGCCTTAATTAAGAGACGCAGGGAGAAGCCTTGGAATGGCCACATACACACCACCAAGAGCCTCTGGAGAGAAAAAACTGCAAAACAGGCACACTTGTGTATATGTGTGGTACAGTGCCAAGAATCTCTCTCACACCCACTCTCACACACATGCACGAACAGTCATCCGCTGGGACTTTGTGAAAAACACTGGCCGGCTATTATTAGGCAACCCTTTGCATACCGAGGCATGCATATGAACCCCTAGCATGTTTGTGTGCAAGAGTTTGTCCCTCTTATCCTGTTGACTGTTAAACTGATCTCCCTTACGCCCGCGATGGCACCACCAGAGGAAGAGGAGACCAGAAAAGTGAGAGAATGAAGGAGGAGTGGAGGGACCGGCAAAGAGCAGGGGAGATTTTGTGGATCTATTACTGCCTTCGCCCCCCCTGTCACTCCCCCCCTCTGCTCACACCTCTTCCTCCCGCTTCTCATCCCAAAAACTTATTAATATTAATACACAACCCCTCTCCCCAACCCCCAAAAAATACCACCACCCTAGGCTACCAGTTAATAAAGCCCTCTCGACGACCCCTCCCAGCCCAAAAAAAGAAGAAGGAGAAAAAAAAAAAAAAAAAAAAATCAAAGAAAGACAATAAAGGCAAAGTTCTGCAGTCAAAGAAAAGAACAGAAATTAATACAGTCCCATGGGACCATCCTCTGTCCTACTGTTACCCCCACTATAATTTGATTTCCTATTAAGTGACTGCTTAATTATAATGATTATTATTGGTAATTGTAATTGACATTCCCTCCCCACTCCTCCCCCCCAAGCCCTCCTACCTCTCCTCTCCCTCCCTGCTCTCCCATCCCTCTCCTAGTCTCTTTCCAAAGGAAACGATGGGTTATGAAAATCCACCAGGGAGTGAAAAGATGTAGGGACAACTTCAGGTCAAAGACAATCACATGAATATGAAATGCATTCATATCAATGAGGGGTTAAGGTGTCGAGGTTGAAAAGTTATATTTAATCATGTGATGCCTTTATGTGTATTTTAGGCTCTTTTATCCTGTAGCTTGAGGGCATGATGTCTAGTGCAGGTTTTCGTTTGGAGGAACAGAAATAAAACTATAAAAACGTTATCCTTGTGGGATATTCTGCTTAAATAAAGGTTCAAGGAAAAGACAGGGATTCCCTATTCTTCCCACCAGCCACCTCATCGCACACAGACACGTTTAACTACAGCAGAGGCCCTGTGGACCTCCATTTATTACACCCACCTCCAGGCAACAGCTACTGAGAAACACACCGTCATCTGCTGCAGCTGTAGAAGAGCCTGTTACAGATTCTGACACATTTGGCTTTGAATTTGACATTTAAAACAACTTAAAAAAAAATATATGACAGCAAAATATTACAGAAAAAAACGCCCATATTTCATTTAGAGTGGTGTTCCCTCTCTGTTCAGAGCTAAAGACAGTGAAACGGCGTTCCTCTGGGTCAGGCCACGGTTATTGGGCTCACCTCAGGCGTGGTGAGGCTCACACCGACTCACACACATATCCACAGTTTTGTCTTAAGATGCACACACCTTCACACTCCAACACACACAACACATCCAACCTTTAGTTTCGCTAGAAAAATATCCTCTTATTTCAGCAACACAAGACACTGAAGCTAAAACATAAATAGAGTGGGGGAAAAGTGATATTTTTAACAATTCATATTTAAAAGTAACAAATAAAGCAAACATAAAAACAAACATGCATCTAACTTCAACTAAAAATCTATGTGACATACATGCATTAAGCATTAGTGCTTTAAAATCTAGTGTTGATTGCATACATGTGCGTGTGGTAAGTATTTTCTGCTAGATAATATTTAAATGTGAGCTCTTACTCACGCTGAAGAACAAACAGCCGAGTTAAAACAAATGAGCACCTGCAGCCACAACCACAGATGTCCGTGGGTGTTTTTTAGTCAAAGTTTCCAAGAAAAAAATAAATTGAAAAATTTTCATAGATTATTTTGACAGAAATTACTTTCAGACAGGATGACTTGTCCCATCCAGATGTAGATAAATGCGGTATAAATAAACTCTTCGTATCAGCATGAGACACCCGGGATGTTCTGCAGCGGGTCAGACACAGCTGCAGCCAAAACATCTGCAACAGTTAAAAGCAGCAATAATTAAAGTATAACTCTTGAAATATTAGAATTAAAAAACAGTTTTTTCCCCCCTTACTTAGAAAAAAAAAAAACAATTCTTAGCCCATAATAAATATTTACAATTATTCAAAACCTCAAAATAAAATGTCCAGTCATTTGAAAATCAGTCAAGTTTCAACTGTTGTGGCTTGAAACTTCACACAAAATACTTGAAATGTTACCGGCGCATTACAAATCTGAAACAGAAAACACATATCTGAATCCAGATCTGTGGCTTTGTAAGGAGTCACATCAGGTCAAGAGGGACGTTGTTCCTCAACAACGAACAAAGCTGCACATCAGTTTGCACATCCAGAAGTCCAGGCGTGTTGGAGACACTTTTACAGGACAAATTTATGGCCGACTCTCATTTACTTTAGCTTGTCTGCTTTCAAATCATCTTCAAAGAAATATAAAAATAAATAAAACTAAATCACATGCTAAGACCAGCTGACGGTGCACTTGCTGTTTATTTATGCATTAATTACTTATGTTTGCCTATTATATATTTTTCTTTCCTTTAGTCAGTAAGGTATTTCTACAGTTATCCATGTCTGTTTCTTTTTAGATAAAACTTTGAAAAATTAAGAAATGACTAGAACTGAACTCAATCAACTTAACATGCAAAATAAAATTCATAATAAATCTGGGCACAAATAAAATATAAAATGATCCACTGACGCATCACTCTAAAACCAGAGAGAAGATGTGATTTAAATCCTTTTAATAAGCAAATTATGTGGTCAGATTTTGAGTTAGGTTGGGGGAAAAAAACAGAGCAAATAGAGCAGCTTAGTCTACATTTTCTATAGAAATTCATTACAAATTCCTAAATTCCTGGTGCCGTTACATGTCAGAGGCTGCTGGCTTCAAATGACTTGGATTTTTAAATTAAAATCTGAAAGCATCACACTTTCAATTAAATCTTTACAATTTAGTTTGGGAGCTCTAAAATTAGACGTTCACAGTAATCTCGCTGGATTTGCATTTCTTCTGTAAAAACTGGATAACACAAGTCAAACTATGGCACAGCGATTTCAACTGTGTGTGTGTGTGTGTGTGTGTGTGTGTGTGTGTGTGTGTGTGTGTGTCTGTTCAAACACACAGTGTGATGCTGTGGGTGTGGCGTTACACCTCGTGTGGCACTGGGCAGCCTAGATAAGAGCTGATCCTATCCATGTCTCCCTTCTGCAGCCCCTGCCCGCCCACCCACACAACACAAACGCACACTCAGCCACACTGACACCTAACACAGTACCCAGCATGCCACTGTAATCACATTTTACAATCCCGGTGCCCTGTGCATAAACACACTCTCTCTCTCTTTCTCGCACAAACACACATGCACAATCAGAGCCATAAACATAGAGCCAGCTAAATCCATATTTCACATTCTGTATACTGGCATGTGACCTCAACATGCACACATCCAGCAGGAGTCTCAGGCTGACACAGGCCCAAAGCAGCTGCAGTCAGTGCGCTCATTCACATATATAGAAAATATATGGAGTCTGCAAGAGAAGAGGAAAGAGAAGAGAAGAACTTACCTTTTTCCTTCTGGTACAAACACTCCTCTCAAAGTTCAGCTAGAGTTTCTTTGCAGCACTCACATAAACACACACACACACACACATGTTCAGGAGCAGTCTGAGGAGATCGGCCACCCGGATAGCGAGCCAGAGCTGATTCTCTAAGCCTCAAACAAAGTTTGGTGTGCAATGACCAAGACACGGGGGACAAAAAAAGCAAAGAAAACTGGGAGGAAAAAAAAAAAAAATAGTGTGACCACTGAGTGAAGTTTAACCACTTATGATTCAAGTTGAGCTCCAGCACACCCCGCCTACACCCTGGATTCTTTCACGGGGGCATAAGCGCACACCTTTTCCGGGTGGGAGAGGCATTGAGCTGGATTTTGGAAAGCCCTGTTTTCTGTTTTTTTGTTCCATCTGGTCGCTGCTGGACAGTCAGTCGGCCCTAACTCAGCCCCTTTCACTGGATTTTTTTTTTTTTTTTTTTTTTTAAATCAACCATGTTTTCACAGATCCACCTACAAACAGCTTCCCCGCTGACAGATAATCACACAAGTCATGAGTGCATGTACGTCAATGAATTTGATACAAACAGAACTGGTTTGAAGGAATAAAGGATTTGACTGTAAAAGTATCTGAAGTGTCACCATATAGGAGACAGACAGAGTGAGAGACAGGAAGAGGATGAACAGATTCAATCTCCGCAGGCGAGAGCAGGAGACTAAGTGTAGTGAATGCAATTTGATGGTAGCACTGAGATGGGCTTTAAGCGTACAAACACCATTAGTCACTGTTGTGCGAACCTGTAGCCAAGACATGTAAGCAAAAGTCAACTCTCAGCATGGCATAAAAAAATAATCATGGGTGCAAAGCCATACAGTCATACTGAAAATCAAACAAGCCACATTAGAAATGTAAAAATGTCTCTTCTCATCTAAAACAATTTTTTTTTTTTTTTTTTTTTTTTTTTTTGGGGGGTTGGGGCAAGAAATCCTCAAAAGAAGAATCTAGTAACTTTCCAATCCTGTTCTGAAATAGTACAAAACCCAATAGCTTCAATCACAAAATGTATGATTTATTGCAATAGCAACACATGTGACAATAATGCGAATTATTAAAATTCAACCCAGACGAGATTGTCCTCAGCCAAATGCAGATTCTTTAAAGAACAGCTTGTGAACTGTGGTGCCTTTATTTAATTTGCAAAAACTACAAAGCATAGCGGTTTTAGTGCTTGGTTTGGTCTTATTCAGGAACCACATGTCTAGTTTAACCTAAATTTAAACTTGTTCTTATCATGTATGATTACTGAATCCACACAATCATCTGTCAAACACGTCTTGGTCTCCATCAAATTTTAAACGTTTCCTAAAGTTATGAATTCGACTGTACTGTAAATGGGGTGTATGTAAATGGATCAGAACCTGATTAAATGACTGGACTGTACTGGAATAAAATGACTGGTTTGAACTTAATGCTGGATTCCACATATCTGAAAATGAATTGAACTCGTTTGTCTTGTAAAGTCCCTGAGATGACACTTTTTGCAACTCAAGCTTTAGAAATTACAGCTGAATTGATCTGAAGTGTTTCTTCCCCTGTTGTTTATTAGCAGCAAATGTCTGAGTAGTTATTTTAATATTTAACTGATTTTAATCACCATTATCATCATGGAATGAGCAAAAAAAAACAACTATGCCATCAAAGAGAGCATTTTTAAATCAAACACCAATAAAAAAATTTCATATGCAATCTGCTGGGTTTCCTTAGAAACCTTTTGAACTATTTTGAATAATTAACTGAGCTACTGTACTGTTTGATAACTAGGATCAATTGGAATGTATGTATGATTGAACTGATTTTTTTTTTTTTTTTTCTTGTAAAGTGCCTTGAGGCGACATTTGTTGTGAATTGGCGCTATAAAAATAAACTTAATTGAATTGAATAACTGTGAGCTGTTGTATTTGTAGCAGAACAGGTGGTTCTGTTGGGCCCCCTCCCACTGCCCATCATCACCTGACTGAAAGGGGGCTTCTACACTTTTATTCTGCTTCCAAGAAGAAAAAAACTGTCTGTAAATATTTCCGGTCAGAAAAACCAAGACAAATATGATGTAGAAACTAAAAAAAAGCACCATTCAACACTCTTATTGACCCTTAGATGCATGAATGAGTGGACCAAACTGTCTTCCACTGGTGAGTCAAAATGGCCCATGACATTGAGCAGACATTGTGTTTTCATGCCAGTTTGAATTATCTCTGTTATATTTTTGACCAAGCTAAATGATTTCATATTTAAAATTGTTTTTTTTTTGTTTGTTTGTTTTTTTTTTTAACTTTTTTAAACATAAAAAAAACATCTAGAAATTTCAATCTAGTAATTTCAGTTTGCTTATGTAGTGCCAATTAATAAATATAACCTCAAGCCCTTTTACAAGAAATAAATCCAGTGACTATCCAGAAACATCTAACCAAATCAATCCAAATAAATCCAGTCGTATAGACAGTCACATTTAATTGCATGCAGCTCAGTTTGGTCCAACTTCAAAGACAACGCAGTAAAATATAGTTTAGAAACCAGTGGGTAAAAAGTTATCTGTCATAACAAGCCCACCCAATAACCCAACCAAAGCCAGTATTCTATCAAAAAAGAAAAGTTTTAAAAGTAGACAGGGTGTCTGCCCCACAAATTAAAACTGGGAGCTGGTTCCACTGGAAAGGAGCCTGACAGCTAAAAAATCTGCCTCCCATTCTACTTTTAGTAACTCTAGGAACAACTAGTAAACCTGCTGTCTGAGGGTGAAGTGCTCTGTTCGGGTCTTACAGAAAAATCAGAGGTCCATTTTAAATTGGACCTCAAATATTCAAAGCTTGATATGAAAGTAGTTTTTTTTCTAGTTTTTGACCTAAAATGTTATGACATACTCTTACACAGTCATTATGTGTATACATAAATGTGCAAATATGTTGCTAAAGTATATAAAATATCTTCTGTGACAAAAAAAAAATAAAACAAAGAGAAACATGCATCAGATCTTGCTGTGTCAAATACTATTTTTAAGTGCCAAGGCTTAAAATGTTGTCTATGTGGTCCACAAACTATTCCAGATAGTTATTAAGAATTAAAGCTTTCCATTAAATTCTATTGGAAATAAATGTGGGTCAGTTTTGACTCACCCATGGAAGCTTGGATTAGTAATCAAAGAGCAACAATTTAAAAAAAAAAAAAAAAAAAAAAAAAGAAAGAAAAAAAAAAAAAACTCAGTAACTTAAATAGCATGACATCAATAACACTGTTTTAAAGAATAGCTGGAATATGACATGATTTATTTTTTTAATGTAGATATTGCAAGAAAATGACCTCATCAGGTCCATTTTCAGTCACTAAGCGAAAGGTGAAAGTAATTACTTTAAAACAGTTGAGAAACTACGAGGAGCAATGTCTGTCAAGCAGTTGAGTGGAGGATGGCTACCTGAGCAGAAAGCCCAACTAATCAGCTAATATCAATTTGAGTATCTTTGTAAAGAATCTCTTCTCTTTGAAGAATAGAAAAAAAATGCATAACATTCTGCTCAATAATCACATGTACTTGAAAGCTAAACTGGGTGAGTGTTTATATTACATTTTTGTTCCAGTGCGCACACTGAAATATTAAATCTTATACTTTATAAGAACTGTAACAATAAAGATCTTTCATAAATTCAGCAGCAGTGGGAATAATTGTTTCTTTTCTAATTGAAATAAAAGCAATTAGGTCTTGTTTTACGTTTTCTGAGAGACCTCATTCTCACTCAAGCTAATTATACCAATATATTTAATCATCAGGAAAAAAAATATGGGTACCAGGTGAAAATCTGTGAAATTCATTGCAGGAAAATAATTTCTACTGTGGATAGAGAAAAAAGTCCAAGCAGCTTTTAGCAAAGACTGTGGTTATTGGTGTTGTATCATTTCCTAAACACACCCTTAATAATCTCCTTTTAAAGGATCGCTGCACACTTTGGGCGCTGGAGTGTATTTACTGCAGCACGACTGGCTGAAAGTAAACAAGAGTGAGCATGCTTATGGTTATGAAAGACTGCAGCTTACTAGATCACAAATATCAAGCTCTGAATACACATCCAAATCTTTGCCGAAGTAAAATCATTGTTAACAATGAGAAAACACACTTTTTTAAGGTTGAAGATACAATATAACCCAGACCCGGCTTTGAATTAGTCAGCAGTGAAGAATTGGGGCACAGTTCAGGACTACTGAGGCTCGTCCCTTAATTTCCTTCCCTTTATTTCGTTTTTTTTTTTTTTTTTTTTTTTGACAAAGCCCTCCCCCATCCACTCACTTTAAGTCTCCTTCCACACCACACCCATGACCCCCAATGTGCAGACATGAGGTCAAGCTCCAAAGATCACAGAGAGAAGCCAGACGAGAGGCAGAAAGACAGAGACCTAAAATCCTCCTTTCCTTCCAAAATCCAGGCCAAAACCTGCAGCCTTCCCACCAGCTCCAGACCCCCTCCTTCAGCCCAGTTGTGTGTCGAGGAGGCAGTGAGCACTCTTGCAGAAACATCAGCCCAGGGAAATTCAAATGAGGACGAAATGGTGAGGGAGACACAGAGAAAGGGGAGAGCAGGAGCACAATAGTGAGAAAATAGGATAAAAGAATGAGATGGGAGAGCGTTAGGTAGGAGTGGGGGAGGAGGAGGGAGCAGAGGAAGAGCTGGAGAGGCTGCTGAGGCTGCAGGTTAAGATAATGTGTAGATCTGAGGAGATTTGCAGGGGAACATTTTTATTCAGTTTCTGATTACTCCCACCTCTCCTCCCTCCGCTCCCTTTCCTGCGTTGTTTTTTCCGTTTGTTTGTTTTTGGCATTAGCGCCATGACTGTTGGTATCCACGTGGATGTACACATGCATGCTGATTAAAGCAGGAATATCTTCTAAACACAAATACTCTCACACACACATTAACACAAAACGCACACAGGCATACTTAAAGATGCATCGGAGAGGCGAGCGATGGCGCAGTCAGTGCCAGGAATGCTAAGAGCTTACAAGTTTGTAAACATGCCGACACAGATGGTGCACATACAAACATGCATTCACACAGATTGTTCGCAGACAGGGTTTCTGCTGTGCCCGCTCCTTATCAACGTGCAGCAGGTAGACGAGGTAATTCTGGATTATTTGAGCCACACAAAATTACTCAGTGGTTTCATTTCCCTGGTCAAACATATTCAGGTGCACAGAGACGTATCAAAATGTCCAAACTTTGATCAATAAACCCATTTTAGACAGTAGATGATAAGAAAAGGCCCACCTGTGCTGCTGCTGTAAGACCCTCCTTCCAGATTGAGTGAGATGGACTGGTCTCCATCCTGCTTCCCTTGATCCAGGATCATCCAGTTCTCAAGATCATCTACATCAGATGAATCTTGCGGTTCCGATTCGGACTGGGATTCAGAAGATTCGGAGCTGCTGGAAAGAACAGCCACCGGAACAAAGAGACTCCCTTTTCTTTTCTGGGATTTCTAGAGGACCAAAAAACAAATAGCATATTTAACAAATAACATAAATAAAGTGTAATCAGGGCATTAGAAATCACTCTGCTATCAGACATCAGCTATAAAAGTGTCAAAGCAGAATTCACCACAACAGCGTCCAAGCAGAGGAACACAGTGTTAGTGGAGATAGATTACAAAAAATACAAAAAAATACGCTTTAACTGCTTAAAAGAAAAAATGTTGGGCAAATTCCTCAGTTTTTTTTTTTTTTTTTTTATTAAAGTTGCACATTCCTTTCTACAGCCTCATTTATTGTTGGCCCTGGATGAGTAAAAAAAGCTTTATAAGCATTTTTTACTGCAGTAGCATAATTTCATTCTAAAATTATTTAAGAAAAAAATCCAACCTTTAATTTGATTACATCTATTCAGTGAGGAAAGAAAGTCCATATTTAATAAATAATTGATTTTAACAAAATAGCTAGAGCCAATTTTGTAATTTATATTTGACATTCTTAAATCGATTAGAATGTCTAGAAAGTGTGAATTATAAATGCATCACTTCCTGTTTTCCTGGGGAGTAAATATTTGATACAGAGGACCATTCATATTAAGGCATGACTTCCCTTGGTCAAGTCAAGTCAAGTTTATTCGTACAGCACATTTCAGCAACAAGGCAGGTCAGAGTGCTGGTCAGGAAGCAGGATTTTCCAGGGTCACTATTATTTCCATTACCAGGGATGAATTTACCTCATTAAAATACCCTGGTAGGGAGGCAGTACTTTTTTCATTTGCCAGGAATGTTTGGATGGAGTTTTTTGGAGGTCAAGTCCAACGTATGATGAATTAATTAAAGTGTTCAATACCTGAATTCACTAGGATCAGTTCAAATTGTCTACAGCTCATGTTTTCTAGTAAATGTAAGTGTAATCGATGTCTGTTTACAGCCATCCGAGAGAGTAAATCCTTCATTCAAAGTAATGAACGAATGATTTACTCAGCTGGGAGAACACGTTGTCCAGCTTTAATTAATAACCAGCAAATGCTATAAATTTTGTCTGATTTTGAAGTGTTTATAATAATGTTCCATAGAGTACACACATCCTTGTTTTGCAGTCGAACGGCCCTTTCACCGTTCTTCAAAACGGGAAACAGGAGAAAACTTGTTTATCTGTTGTGTCACCTGTTGGGATCAGGCTGGTGATACTGTTCTAAGACCTCTCAAGTCTTTACTGAAACAGACTAAAAGCCTTGGATTAAAAAGCCAGTACACAACCACCACTGTAGGATTCTAGAGACACACAAGTTTTTGAGCTTTGAAAATTTTAGATTATTTTGTAATTTGTGTCTTGTTTATAAAATTGCAAATGGTCAGGCCCCTCCTCCGCTGTCTGATTTTGTGCATACTCGCCATTTAGAGACAATTCAATCAATGAGAATATCATCTCATTGTTCCACCCCATTTCGCCGTGCTGTTACCGGGCAATCGGCTTCTTCTGTAAAGGCAACTAATCGGTGGAACACGTTGCCTGATGATGTGAGGAGCTGTAGCTCTCTGAGATTTTTTAAATATAACTTCAAAAATCTGTTAAAAACTGCTCAGATATGTAATCATTAAATGTATGAGTGTGTGTGTGTGTGTGTGTGTGTGTGTGTGTGTGTGCCAGTAATTAAGTCTGTATGTATGTGTTTGTCTGTGTAGTGCGAATAGAAAGTAACCTGTAGTGTTATATTTTCTGTTTTGTTTTCTTTTACTATTGTATTGTACATCTATTTTGTAACCTGTCAAGCAACCGCAGATGTGAATTAGCTTATGCTATAATCTGGTACAGCGCATCAAATGGTGACATTTATGTTTGAGCTGCACGCTGTCCCTTTTTAAATAAAGTTTATTATTATTATTATTATTAAACATGTGTTTTTAGTAAGACCGATGTCTGTTGATCCTTAAGCGTGAGGAAAAAGGCTACAAGAAGAAAGCAATTCACCTAAAGATCTAAAGTCAGAGCAAGAATTAAAAAGTTTAAAAACAAAGCTACATGTCAGCCCAAGTTTATCATCCAAACACACACAGTGAGCAGGATGGTAAGAGGGCAAGTACGCCGTTACAGAGCAGCAGTGAAAGAGTGGGACTTTTATACACATTGGACAGATGGATAAATCTGTTTAAAACTTTATAAACTACCCAAAAGCATTAAATGTCCTTCAAAAAGAAACTTACATGTGAACTTCCCAGAATTTAAAACTGTAGGGAACTATTACCTGTTTCAGTCTCTATATAGTAAAAGGGCAGGCATCAGTAAGTTACACATTAGAAATACTGTAATGACCAATATGGAGTCATTCACTGGCTATATGATGGACACAAAACTCATCTCTCTAGCTGAAAAATAACTTCTGAAATGTGCCACAGAAAAGATGACTGACTAGAAAGAATTGGGGTGAAACAGAAGCCCAAAAAGCATCGTTTACAACCGCAAGTCTTTTTTTTTTTTTAAATCACAGCCTATTTTTGTGTGCATGGGTTGCAAAACTCTAGTCTTTTCAAATTGTTATTGCAACACCAACATCAACATCCAATATTAGAAACACCAAAGAGTGGCTTGTAGGACATACCAACTTGTTTCCATTTAACAACGAAACACCAGGGATATTAACCAACACAGGAATCATTTCCACTGGTTCATTTGACAGGAAGTTACGGCAGCATTTTGGTAAAATTCAATCTGACTGCTGAGTGTGGGGAAATCCCACTGATCTCCAGGGATGTAATTAAAGTTTTCACCTTAGCATGGCACCAAGACGAAGACCAAGACCAAGACACCATGGATTTTCCCACACCTACCAAAACAGTATATCAAAGAAATTTGCGGCTTGTGGTTTTTATGAAACAATTGAAAGATAAGGGAAGGGAGAAACTCAAACCTGAGGACACAGCACAGTTCATGCCATAACTACGACTATTAAATAAAGTCGGGAATAAGCAGCCAGAACACAGACTGCAGCTGTTGTTTGTGAGCATCTTTAGCAATGCAACTAGCTTAGCCAGGGGTAGTTTATTTCACTCCATGTCTGAGCCAAATGAGTGAGCGTTTGACTGCAGCTGCAGTGTCTCCTCCATCTGCCACATGTGTAGCATCAGCTGAAAGTGACCTTTAAGGGCTAAATCATATGTTTCTGTGAGAAAACTAACTGCAGACAACAGAGCAACGGAGTTTTAATGGTGTAAAAGTCTGTGTGCATTTCTGTAGTTTTACTGTTAAGCCTTCATCACCACCGTCAAACACGGACTGATTATGTGAAGGAAAGTGAGACTTACACAACCAGAGTACAGCTCAGTGATATTAAGTCGGCTATTCTGGTGAGTTGTCGGGAGTAATGTGTTGACACATGGCTATGCACATCAGAGTAACAATGCTGGTCAGAACCAGAGCTGAAATTGCAATACATACATAAATGAGTAAATTTGAGCTTTTGGAATTATAAATTTTGTTAAAATTAATCACTTATCACTGTGGTGATTTACAGCCAGACTGGGATCACAACAAAGGGCTTTTAATTCCCTCTATAAGGTGCCAGTTTGTTAAGTCTTTAAGTCAGTGTTCTCTTAAAACATTTTTCCTGACTTACTAATCCTCACCTAATTTTTCACCATTTAAATCTTAACTTTATGAACTAAAATTTGACCTGTGGACTATGCTGTCACTGCTGTTATCTTGGGAGTTTATTGTGTTATGCTCTGGCTCAGGGTTCTAAATATATCATCACTCTTAGGTGACATTCCGCTTCGTTCACAGCTTTTTTACCAATTCCTCTTGAGCTACAAACCTGAACACAATTGAAAAGGAAAAGCTGTAAAAACGATGAAATATGCCCTTTTAATACAAACTGTATAAATGCATGTTGCACTGTATCTCATTCTTTCCTCTACCTGTTGTGCAGGGGTGGAGGTCTGCAGCTTCCGTGAACCTTGACCCTTGAGAGCACAAACACCTGCATTGTCCTCATCGACAGTGTCATTGTCAGAGATGGAGATGATGCCCGGGCTGGAGTCAATCACAATAACCTCCTCAAAGTGTGATGACAACTTCTGACTTCTTGGGTCATTTTTGTCCTTCTTTTTTGCAACCTTCTTCGTCTTTAAATGGTGATTGGTAGATGATGCAGGTTTGCTCTGCTTTGTACATCTCAGTTCTGGGTCTTCGTCTGTGGTCTTTTTAAGCGCATCACCTTGCTGGCTTTCCTGACTGTTGTTCTCCTCCTCTGATTCAGCCTCCAGCTCCCCAGCATTTGAGGAGTAGTGGAGCTGGCTGTAGAGGTGGAACTCCAGCTCACTGTTGGCCTCTGACACGTCAGAGTCGTCATCCTCTTGATAGAGATCATCCTCCAACTCCTTGCGGTCCTGGTAGGCGCTGTACATTACCCCAAAGGCCAAACAAAACAGGCACAAACATGCACAGCCAAAGAAAAAGAGTCACACCTGTGGAGTCAGAAGCCGAAGCTGCAGAGATAAAAGAAAAAAACGCAGAAAATTAAGACATTAGTAAACTCAGGACAATGACTACATTCCTATTGCTCCAAAGGAGTCATAGAGAAAAGTTCCATCTTTTCCAAAATTATACCATACAAAATGAATTACTGATAGATTTTTAACATTTTTCTATACAATCTCATGAAAATGGCTTCAGATTTCTGTTGTCAAACATATGATCTTACGCATTCCCCTGTAGCTCTGGTGGTATGTTTAGGATTGTTGTCCTGCTGGAACATGAACCTCTTCTCCAATCTCAAGTCTTTTGCTGCTTTCTTCCAGGTTTATCCTGGATTTAGCTCCATCTATCTTCCTATCTACTCCAACCTCTTTCAGAAACATTTCTGTCATAAACCCATGAAGCTCAGCTGCCTCTGACCTCCCTCTAGCCAATTATTAAAGATGGTGTTATAACAGCTAAGAGGTTACAAAAAAATTATAGCCAATAGTGTGGGGTGTTGTACTGTAGTGACATCAGCACGATGCATAACATCTGCATCATAAATCGCCCTATACCCTTCTTTACAAAACAAAAATGGCAGATGAAGTCCAAAACCATAGGTCTTTATGACATATCTCCCTCGACCAACAAAGTCGGCTTGTCCTCATACAAGTCAGTTGATGCTGGCCTTTGAGAAACACACTTGGTGTATCAGGGTCGTAACTATGTCTGCTGACTTCTACAACCCTTGCCACATCAGCAACGTTATTAGAAGTTTACCTCCTCCTAAGGATCCATCCTCAGCAGAGAGGGACTGCAATGGACGCAGGCCCACATCAATTAGAGGACACTAACTTTCAGTTCGGGAACCAGAAAGCCTTGTTAGGAAGGTTGAGACAGTGTGGATTAGCTGGACTAAGACTTTAGCTTGTCGTCTTCCTCATCAGATCTGTTCTGACAGGAAGCAGCAATGGGTCAAAATCTAATCGACAGGAAATCGCTGATTTTAGCCACAACAAAGACAAAATCCTTACCCAGCTCTGAATGACTGTGTCAGAAACTGGTAAATCTTCTCCATAGTACACTCTGTAAAACACTGTGCTGTTAATTTTTAAAAATCTCTGGAGCTCTCACACACACGCTATAACACCGTCACACATACACAGAGTGGACATAGAAAGCGCATCGGCCCATTGCTTTCTCCAGTCCTGCGTGTCTGTGCCATGATGGCTGGAGATGATTGGCCCCCAGGCCGCGCACACTGCATAAACGCCACGGTACATGGTCACAAGCCGGCCACCGGGGATTAGAGGGTCAGAAAGAAGAGTCTTACCGCCTGGTAAGGGGCAACAGTTATGTCTTCAAAGTTGAGCAGCACACAGGGACCGGAAAGTTACAAGCTACGAAGGGCGTTTTTCAGTCAAATGTGGTGTACTCTAAGGGTCCACAGCAGTAGGAGCGAATCACAAGTGGCGATTTTACTCAATCTGCCTAATTAAGGCACTTGTGCTTAATCAACATTGGCCATGGGCCAGTTAACAGTATCAAGGTATACTAAATATAAAAGATACAGGTTCAAAATTTCTCTAATTTTTGTCATACTGTTCCAATGATTTAAACTCCCTTTATTGAGATGCCAGAGAAAGTCCCAGAGTAACTCGAGTTTTCTCCGGGTGTCTATAGCATAAAATAAATCTTGTCTGCCCGTCCCTCACCTGGTCAACTCTCAACAATATGTCGACTAAACTTTTCCTTCACTCATGAAACAGATAAATTCATCCCCTTGTAAATATTTTGGGTGGTGAAGAAGAAATCTGAGTCAGTTGCAGAAAAAATAAAAGGGGCGCCACACAGCACTTGTTCAGCAGCGTGGTTTTAAAACGAGTTAGAAGCAGCAGATCTAAACCAGTCAACTGTAATCTCTACTTGGGCCACGTTCACACCACAGCTTTTTTTACAAGCTGGAAAACTTGTAAAAAAAATATATAAATTTTACATATTTCTAATTATGATATTTAGGTTGTATTTTCTCACAAAAATGTTAAAAAGTTGAGACTTCAACACAAACTGATACTAAAGTAGAAGATCATCTTACATTTGACACTTGGACAAATGTAAGATGATCTTAATGTTTAATTCAAACTGTTTTGCAGAAATCAAATTTTTACTCCTTGTTTTTGCATGGTTTTAAACATTATAATTTTAATGCAACCATCATCACAATCCCGTGTGAACAGTACACAGCCCTAAAATGACCCGCATGCATAAAGAGGACATGATGGATGCTACACACATCAGCATGAGTACATCAGTTCTGAAGCCGTTTTGCAATCGGAGCCGACAACATTGATGCAATCTCCATCAACAGTGTCTCTCATGCTTGTTTTGTTCATTGTTAAAATTTGATCTTGTTACTCCTCACCTTCCTTCTTTTGTACAAAATTGTGAGTTTATCACACTTCGAGGACGTAAAAGTCAGATGAAATTCTTTTATTACAAAGTAACTACGTGACATAAAAAAATTATTGTTAAACTTAATAAACTGACATTTATTTTAACCAGTAAAGTGGCAGAATATTAAACAAAGATCACTTGCTTCATAAAAGTATCTAAAACTTGACTTTAAAATGAGGCAATTTTTGGTTGATTTCGGGTCACAATTTTTCACAGGTTTAACTGTAAATTGAAGCCCAGAAATTTGCCCAGAATTTATACTTATGGCCGTCATTATTCTACATATATAAGATAGGTATCCCTTGAAAGTTTTTTTATTTTTCTTTCAGGTGTTTGTTCAGACATGCAATTCCTGAAAACTTTAACATGTTTGTTTACAGAAGAGGATTAAGGCCTCTGAAAAAAAACAAATTCTGACTTTTTTCCCCCTCAGAATTATGACATTTAAGCCAGATTTCTTTTTTTTATTAAGCCAAATCCTCTCCTACACTAGTGTGTGTTTTTACACCCAATATGTTATTTTCAATTCCAGAAAGAAAACAGTACCTCTCACCAAAACAAAAAACTAAACATGCCATCACTGCTTCCTGTAGAATGTGAATAATGATATGCAGCAATAAGTGGGTCTGCTAATTTTGTTTCAGTTGTTGGATTTGTGGTGATGCTACTGGCTGACCCATCCCGTCTAAAAGCTCTACTTTTTGCTATTGTGGGTTGAAATTAAAAAGAGAAAAAAATTAAAACGTATATTTATGGCTTTTCCACCAAAAAGGTTTGAGTTCTTAACAGCTAGAGCTAGTTTTTAACTGGTTCTGCAAGAGCACCGGTTTGCTTTTTCACCCTCTGAGACCGAAGTCGGAGCCGTGTTACTACCTCATTATGAATGTCTCATTTATTTATTTATTTGAAGAATCGTAGAGACAATTTAATCACACAAATATCTATCTCAGTATCCTTGCAAACAGCCTTAATTTATTAACACCATTTGAAACAACCAACAGTGCTTGTTAACGCTTCATAATCCTAATCTGTCATCTGCACCAACAGCTAATAAACAGGAGTTTATAACTTTTGCAGTGAGATTTATTAAAACCATGTGGTGATATTTAAAGATCGACAGTGCTTTGGGTTCAGGGGAAAATTAACGGCTGTGAACGGCGCACTGCCTACTCAAACTCTATAACGGATGATTCTGAAATAAACAGTGAGAAGACCATTAGATTATGTTACTCTGATGCTAATCCTACATGTTATTATCCTTAAAGCGCTGTTTTGTTTTTTACGGTTTATGTTTTACATTTGACAGATCAAAGCCATATTCAAGAGACTTAAACATGGCACTCACAATGTTTTAACTGGCTGCTGTTCCCCATGAGCCCACCTCTGGCTCCTGAAGAAACATGTGTTTCTTCTGGTCCAGTAGCAAACTGGTGCTCAGTTAGCACCAGTTTTTTGGGGCAAACAAAGAACAAACAAAGAACGAGGCTTACTAAGCTCTAGCACTAGTAAGGCACTTGAATGAGTTTGGTGGAAAAGGCCCCTATGATAACATAAAGTAACTACACACAGAATTTAAGTTGTTTTCTATAAGGGCTGCACAACATTAGGAAAACATGCAATATGCAATAACTATGATGAATATTTCAATAAGGATATGACTTGTACTGAAAAATATGTAAACAGTATAAATGTATTTCTGCTTTGAGTTTATAGCAAACATGGACCCCAAATAATGAATACAGCTTCACAGCTGCCACACACACACACAAAAAAAAAAACCAACCTCAAAACATTAAAGCCATTATTTCCAGCTAAACAATTTCTCTTTTTCTTTCTTTCTTTTTTTTTTTTTTTTAAGTTACAGCTGGCCAATACCTGCTGTTTTGGCACCGCAACAACTTAGTTGTAGTTTCTTAATCACTTGACCACCTCTTTACTTCTAAACACCTATGATCTGACAAAACAGTGTTTGATTTATTTGAATATGTGTAAATCAACATAATCTTTTAATTTATTGTTTTTAAGTACCTATTGAGCAAAAATCAACTAATCTGAGCAAATGCTTTTCTAACCTTAAAGTTAGCCATATGTTAGCCATAAAGTACTAACAGTGGTAATATGAAATAGTATACACTGTATAGTTTTGGCCTTCAAAACATACATTATTTGAAAGTGTGAAGGTAATAAAAAAATTATAATTTTTTTATCTTTACTTCTAAATTTAACAGTAGTAATGTATTTTTAAAGCCAAAATGTTCTCTGTTGCTGTTTTTGTTCATTAGCAAAAATGTCTAACAACATATCATTTACACAGTAAGAAAATTTGTCTTTAGGCCAATTAAGTACTACATATTTATTCAGACCACTGATGAAGTGGAGCATTCTTTGAAGAATATTTGTTGAAGCTTTCAAGACACTGGCTAAAGAAATGCAGAAATTATACTAACTCTTGAGATGACCTCTGTTTTCAAATCAAGGGACAAGAAACAAAATGTTTGGATTTTTTTAATGCGGTAACCCACTTATTTTTAACTACCCACGTTAGTATCATTTGAAACATCCACTAATGCTTTTTAAATGAAATAATTGGTTGTGACATACAACTAAAATGAACTTCAGACTTTTATTATTGAGGTATCTGCCTTTCTAGAATGTGAAGGCTAAGTAAGATAGCTTTTTAAATAAAATATAAACAACACAAAGAGACAGAATGAGAAAACACACCAACGTAGAAGTAAAGTTAATTATATGGCTGTTTTAGTAGCTCAGAATGGAGTTAGCTTGAATGTGGTTTCCACTTCGAGGTGGCTAACAATATGCTAGCAAATTGAAGCACTGTCACACCTGTTCCAACTAAGATATCCTGTGTGTAAAGAACAACTGTTCTATAAAATAAACACAGAGATCTTGCCATTTATATCTGAGTATTTACAGTTTTCTGCTTATTTCTGACAGCTGTTAGCTGTTAGCACGTGCCACAGAGCTTTGTGCACGTGTACACATGTAGCCGGTCGGATGTAAACAAAGCAGCGCCTCAACTCAAACACTCAATAAAAGCAGAAAAAAACACAGAGCTACAGCATCACAACTCACAGCAACCATACAGTATGTTTTATATCCAGAGTTTTGAAGCACCAGCTCACCTTTAGAGACAAACTGAAGCCTTTGCAGCAACTCATTTACTTCCAGCCAGAAAGACACAAGCACACAACTTCCGGCTTTCCGGACAGAAAATAAGTCGACTGAAACTCCGTCCAATCAAGAAACTGCACACAAGTTCCTAGCAGACACTGACAGTACAGAAACGGGCAGATTTAAAATTTAGCTTTTGAAATCCTCAGGAATAAAAAAATAAATAAAACTCAACTCTCAACCTAAGCTGTCTCAAAATGCGTAGTTAATTGTGTCAATATGTTAAACAACATTTTGAAGAAATTCAAATAAATGCAATAAACTGTCATGTTCTCTATCAGTTTTTAATTTGTCTGTCTGTCTGTCTGTTTGTTTGTTTTTGCAACTCTCCTTAGACTGATGACAGAGACTGGTAAATACAAGAAACTTTTCAGTGAAATTATTATAGCAAAACAGGTTAAAACTAGCCAACACGTGTCGTCACTCAATGAAAACACACATTTGTGTTAAAGTTTTCTGTTTAAAGAGTAAAACAAAATCCTTTTTGTTGTTTTACTGCAATAATACCTATCCAGAGATAGATTATAAAATATTACACATCAGTATGTGAATTTTTTAAGAACTGGGGTGTCCCCTGTCCTGAAGACTGTATATAAGGTAAATTAATTTGGGAAAGATTACATGACATCATTAAGGTGACATCACACAGGGGGTGCAGCTAGCATTGAACATAAATGATTCTTGCAATTTAGATGTAAGAGAAACATTTATAACATGTGCATAGATAATGTGGTGTAGAAATTGGTTATCTAAAACATGTAGTTTATCTGTTTATAGGGATTTTTCCACTGGTAATTCAACACCTTGCTGGTGGTGATGGGCGCCAATTCTTTGAGATTGAAAACCCTCATTGCCATTACCCTAATCTTCAGCTCCCTCTACAGATTCTCTATCTGATTCAACTTGGGACTGTCTGGGCCACTCAGAAACATTTATATCACTTCAGTTACACATGTTAAAGTAGAAATTTTACTTATAACCCTTATCTAAATTATTCTTAAAGAGTTCAAATTAATGAGATTACCTAAAAGCCCTGAGAAGTGATGTCATCAGATATTTACATATGAAAATACTCTTATCATCACATCATTTTTACAAACAGAAATACAAAATACAACTGAATATACATGCCCCACTTTTACTGAACAGAACAGAACTTTGTTGTAGGTATTTTTTAGTCGCATATGAAAATGTTACCCAGCTCATTTGGCCTTATTTATGTATCTAAATATTTTTTTAAAAGACAGAACTTGTCTACTGTATTTGCAATAAAAAGGACATGACTCAAATAGAATTCATCAGGGACAGTTATAACAAATGCAATAACTATATCTATGGGATACAATTATACAATTGAATTTATTTATTTATTTTAATCTAAGAACTACATTTTAAACATTCTCCTGGTGGCTGGTAGCTGGTATCACTGTCTTCTAAATTTAAAAAATAGAAAATTTTAACAATAGCGTCTATTTAGCTCTATTTTTATGCAAAGTAATTGTCACCATATGTTAGACTCACTGCTCACAGAATTACAATCAACTACATTATTAGACAGTTAAAACACCCTTGCCAAAAAGGACATGTTTCACTTTTAAAGTGTCACATATTTTTCTTCAGACAGAAGATTCCCATGCTGTTTTTCATCCTTTCTCCAAGAAATGCCTCCTCATCAAGGCCCAAACATTAGCCCAGAAAATATGCATGCATTAGCGACTGACATGAACCTCCAGGCTCATTATGAGTTGATGGGAATGTAAATCTATATGTAAATGTAATTCAACAGTGTGCCTGTCACTATCAGTCATATTTATGATACACAGACTACAGCAAAATTATGCAACCCAGGTTCTCATGCAGACTGCACAACACTTACATTCATCTTTTTGCTCCCTTCTGCATCATGAGAACAAAGGTGAACTCAGTGTTTCCTGTTCTGGCTGCTGCCGTCGTAATAACAGGGAGGAAATGGCGTTAAGATAAGGAGTCAGCGGCTGAATGCCATCTGAATCTAGTGGTTTTTCCATGCGTGTCATCACAGGAAAGGCCATCACAAAGTTGGATTGTTGCCTTGCAAAGGTTAGCTTGTAACTTGTGTGACAACACTATCACATCTTTTAGCTTATGTATACATCTGACACACACACATAAACTAGTTGTCCTGCATCTGTTTTATCTTGGGGCTCTTCACGCTATCTCTCCAAATTGATGCAGGTTCGGGATGCCTCACTGCCTCAGTGAAATTGTGATGTGCCTGTCTGATTTGGGGTTCCATTCATTTGTTGGTATTTACTATTATTATTAAACAAAAGGAAAATTGGGAAATCTGGTGAGATGGAAGCATCTGGTTCAACGGTTCATCTCCACACCAGTGGTGCCCCGGCCCCAGTGGTGTGTCAATGATCAATGGAGTGTCCGGGACAGGGATTTAAAGTCCCCCTATTTCCAATCACACATTCCAGAGGGGATGTTTCTCCCTGATGAATGATCCTTATTGAGAGGAGGAAGTTAAAAGAAGCATGTCATTGCTGTCATTTGATGGTGTTTGTATGTGCCATCGTGGCTCCATCTTCCATCTGGCGCCAGATGCTGCCGCAACACTCTCCTAGAAGCATTTTATCAAAACAGGATTTTTCTGTCAGCCAACATTATGCATTGGTAATATCATACAGCTGAAGATCATCTGTGTGCTGGTTTACGAAAAATTGCACAATTCTCTTCTATATTCTAGTGAATTTAGTCATTGTGATGAAACACCTGAGAGTTTACAGAAAATACTTGCAGTTCAGTGCAACTCTTTAGTTGCTCTTAAAATTTAAATCACACTGTTTTACAGGGCATAATGATTACAATGCATTTTAGTGATTACAAAAGTTAAAACAGTTATCAAAAACTGCAATCAGCTGGTACACAAATTAGATTAGCATTTTTTTCATATTCTAAGAAAATCTAAAATGTTTTTCTTCTGCTAGGTGGCAAACTGTAAAGACAAGTAGCACCTTTCAAAATTATACATGCCCCTTGCGCTTTCCCACCTATTGCCATGACTAACATGAAACTAAAGTTCAGTTTATTTTATTGGGATTTTATGTGATAGACCAACATCCAGTAGTGTATAGTTGTGAAGTTGAAAGAAAATTATGTCTACTTTTGAGGGTTTTTTTATGAGATTTGTTACATTTGTAAAGCACTTTTGAGTGAAAAAACAACATCATGAAGACCAGGGAACACAAGAGACAGTTAAGGAATACAGTTGTGGATCATTTTAATTCTGGATTAGAAAATAAAATATATTCTAAGCCTTGAATTTCATTTTGAGCACTGTTCAGTCAATTCTATTCAGTTCAGTTTATTTATACATACAGCTGATACATAAAAAAGAAACAGAAGAACTGACATAGGTGTACTTTCCATGTTAACGAAAAGTAAAAAGTTAATAGCAAGAGAGAGAACATTTAGTTGTTGGCAGCATTTTCTCAGTTAATGCCCTCCTCCAGGAAGGTATTAACGCCAAACAGAACGTCAGACCAGATGTAGCTTCTATGAAGAGAAAAAAACTGAGAGAAAGCATAAACTTAACACTTGAAGTGACAGCAAATAATGCAAATTGGAGAGTAGTAGAAGGAGAAAGTAGCAGAGAGAGAAAAGTGGTCAGTTTGTCCTCCAGCAGCCTAAGCTTATAGCAGCATAACTACAGAGATAGCTCATGAAAACCTAACCCATAGAATAAGGCATAAAAGACTTCAGATTAAGTCAGTCCACCAAGAATGGAAAGAGTGTTGCATGGCTGTAAACCTACCAAGACATGACCGTCTACCCAACAGACAGGGCAGACAAGGAGAGCATTAATCAGAGAACCAGCCAAAAGGCTGCACATTTTGCGGGAGCTGTAGAGATCCACAGCTCAGCTGGGATAATCTGTGAACAGAACAACACTTAGTCATACACTCCACAAATGTGACTTGTATGGAAGAGTTGCAAGAAGAAAAAAGTTGCTGCGACAAAGCCATATGAAGTCCTCTTTGCAGTTTGCCACTGGCTATGTAGAGGACACAACATGACGAAGAAATTGTTCTGGTTCAAAACTGAAAATTTTGGCCCACATGTCAATGGAAAACAAAAATTGCACATCACCCTGAACACAACATTCCCCCAGTGAAGCATGGTGGTAGCAATATTATGCTGTGTGGATGCTTCAACCAGTGTAAGAAGGTCAGAGATGAGAAGATGGATGAAGGAAAGTGCAGGGCAGTCCTGAAAAGACAACGACCCTAAACTAACCGCCAGAGCTACATTAGAATGGTCTGAATTAAAGAAACTTCATGTGTTCCAATGGCTCAGTCAAAGTCCAGAGCAAAATCCAATTGAGAATCTTTGGCAAGACCTGAAAATTGATCTTCAGAGACATTCTCCATCTAATTTGACTGAGCCTAAGCTATTTATATATTGTAAAGCTGGGAAAAAGATACTCCAAAGGACTTGTAGCTATGAAGGCTGCAAGAGGTGGTTCTGCTCAGAGCTTACTCAGAGGGTTGATTACATATCCCTGCAGCACTTTTCAGATTTTCATCTTCCACTGCTAATAAAACACATTATTTTGTGTTCTTCCGTTAAACTGTATCCCAAAAAAACCCCACTGAGGTTTGTGGTTGTAGTATGATGTGGAATGTGAAAGCGTTCCAGGAAAATGAATTCGTAGGCACTGCATACAATCTATAAAACCTTTGTCGACATTTTTTTTTTTTATTGATCTTATAAATTTCTCTGTATCAGTAAATTTAATTTCACAGATGAAGGACAGTTTGAGTTCAAGAAAAAAAAAGATCTGCTAACATGAACAGTTTGTTTCAGCTATATTCTACTCTGTGTTCTGTTATCAAAAACCTTTTTCCACTGTGACCTGCACTTTAATCTTGTATGTTAATATAAATTACATTCCTTATTACAAGGACAGTTATAGAAAAAACAACAATCTTTCTTCTTCATGGATTTGTGTAAACAGTCAGCATCAAACCATAGAGGCAGGAGGAAATCCATCTGAAAAAAATTAGCTCTGGATCAGTGCTTCTGAACAAAAATGGCTTCCAGGCATCACCCCAATGGAGACCTCTGAGCTGAAGTCTTCCACGTATTACAGCAGTTTTGTTCAAACTCATGTTTTATTTCACTGTAGTACACACGCTTTGTCAAATTATTGTCAGTAAAAGTTTTATCTTGTTCAGTCACAATAATATATAGACTGCAATTACATTTTCCATTAATTCTAATGAAAATCAAAGCATCAAATACATTTATAAGACAATAAACCGGAGGCAAATTAAAGAATTTCAGTAGATTCTGGAGTTAATGTGGCATGTAGAGCATGCATTAATCAGGTGCAGGCTCATAAGCAGGAGAAGATGAACAAGGAAGTGCAATCAGGAATGAGAATTTGTCAAGAACCTGAATTGCCTGTAATTTTATACCTTTTTAACACTTTTGTTTCTCAGTCTTTGCTTAATTTTCTTCAGATCTTACTTTAGACCTGCATTGCATGCATCATCTGATGACCAACTGAGAATAAAATATGAATTGGAAATATTTGTGACATTACACCACACAATGAGGCATATTGACATAACTATGATCATCAAACATAAAGTAGGAATTGTTAACTTACAGCACCTCAAAATGTACCAAAAAAGTACTATAAATCTCCTTTTTTTTTTGTTGCATGAGTTCTGCTCGTTGGTGTGTAACATGGCTCTCAGTGGCTTGATACACCTACAGAGCACACCAGCTGGGTGTGAAAAGCATGTACACAAAGTCTACATGTCAAGAAAGCCAAAGAAATTTGTCATAATATTACCAAAGCATACTTTAGATTAAGCAATCTGTGACCAATGAAGGATAGAATCACTGTTTTTTTTCCTTTTATTACTGTCAAATTCCTTTTATATCAGTGTCTGGGCTTTGAGGCGATCATTCATTGAGCAAAAGAGGCCACAGCCCTTAATTAAGAAGCTGCAAAACCTGGGCCCGTATAAATTCTCATTGTATGATAACCTTTAGTGAAAATATATTTGCACATAAATTTAAAAATAAAATTTACAACACAGTCATATCACACTTGACTGTATCACATGATCATATTACACTTAAAACAAATAGAATAAATAACCCCAATGTAAGTGGTAGTGTTTCTTTGGTTTTGTTTTTTGGTAGTGTTTCAGTGTTTCTTGTGTTGAATATTCTACCTTTTTGCTTATTGTGCTCTTTGTAAAGGGAGAGTAATAAGTTGATGTTGCCAGTTTAATTAGTCAGGCTATCTGCTTCAGTAGCTAGCCTGCATTCTGTTGCTTAACAGTTCATTTAAACCATAGAAATGGTATGATGTAAAAATGCAGCACTTGCCATAACTTTTTAAAACATGGTATACCTTCATACTGGTAACCTTATGTTAAGAGCAAGCACTGGTTTAATAATCCACCAGTAACTGCCCAACTGTAAAAGTAGTTAAGATCTGTGATCAATAGTCTTCTTAAGATTTCAGCAGGATAAAAATGAGAACAAGTCTGAGAACATTTTTTTTTAGACCAAGCGACTTGTGTCTATGCGGATTACATTTGTGAACAACAAGCTCTACACACACAGACACACAAAATGTCCACATACACACTTCGTCTGCAGACGATGTTACAGCACCTTCTTTTTTCAGCTGTGAGTAGAAAACCACATTGACAGCAGGCTTGCTCACTCTTGTCCAGTCGTCACGGTGAAATGTTTACCTTAACATACAAATGGCTCAGGGTCATGTTGTGTCACATAATGTTTCATGGGCAAATAATGTGTCCTATTCCTCAATCCACCCTGCAGCCCTTAAGCCCTTCGCAGCCTCCATAGGGGCAACAACACCCAGGCAGCATGGCAGCAGCAGAAAGGAAAAAAAGGACAACCTTGTGTCGCCACTGTGAAGTGCCACTCTGAATCAAATCCTGCGGATATAGAAGTAAGCCCAACCAGCTCTGAGTGTTTGCAGGAAGTCAAAAGCAATGGAACAAGTAGAGACAAGTTTTTATCTAAGAGGTAGTTCTTCTAAGCATGAAGAAATCTGATGTGGAATAGGATGAGAGGTGCGCTAAACCCAGTGGAGTATTGTTGAACAATGACATGCTTCATGTTACATATATTAAAACCCTGAGCTGAATCTCAGGGGGAGGAGGGAAGAAATTATGTTTTTTTTTAAATTATGTTTTTTTTGTTTGTTTGTTTGTTTGTTGTTGTTTATAATTTTTTAAGTTTACAGGATTGCTTAATTTAAAATGATCTATAGCACAGAGAAAGGGAAAGAAAGGATGAAAAAAAGTTTCCAATCAGTTGTTAATTAAACTGTAAATCATTTTTAAATAATCACTGAGAAGTTATAAGGCAGCTGCAGGAAACTTTTCATACAATGATGTAAATGCACTTTAGCTGATTGTTATATGGCAACACAGTCTAAAGTAATAAACTGTTGATTAATTGCAGTGTTATTACCTATTTATTAGTCATTTATGAGCTCAAGTCTGTGATAAAGTGGTACTAAAATATTTATTTAGGAAACACATACACATTTTATATGAACTATTTCCACAATAGTTTTTGACTTGACTTGCTTTGAAGAAAGAACTACTGTAAAGTCAATCACTTGATTGAATTGTAAGGATCATTATAATACCAACTGAAATTATATGATGAGCTGACATTGATTCAGGGTTGAATTGAGATATATTTTAATCTGACCAGAGAACTGCACTGGAAATACTTCGACTGATTTGAGCTGAATTTCTATGTAAATGCATGAGAACAGGGTCTGACTGTAATATTCCTTCATATAACATTTTCTTTAAATTGCTGCTAGATAAATAAACTAACTCAAACTTAACTGAGTTGAATTTGAGTCGATAGACAATACCAAATGTTTTTTGTTTTTTTTTTTTTAGTATTATTATTTTATTTTTTAGTCAAGCTTAGGAGAAATGGTTTTATAGTAATGACAGAGTACATAGGACAACTGTTATCGCCCACAGTATTTGTAGGAAATTGTGCAGAATGCAGACGCAGGATCATAATTTACTGTGAAAATAATAAAAAATAAATAGCGAACCTTTTTTTAAGTTTTAGTTAAATTGTCAGCAGAGGAGACTGTAACCCCACTCCTCATAAGGCTTTACTTTTTATGTCTTTTTACCAAATTTCTGACGTTTTCTTCCTCGTTTCTGACACTTTCTGCAGGGTTAAAGCACTTTGCGGATCCACTCTTTATGCTTTCAGCAAAGAGTGTGCCGTTATTGATAAAACTTAGTGCCTTCATTTAATTTGAGCCAAGGATCCAAGCCAAGCACTGAATACTGGAAGCCAACAAAATAATTTGAAACACACAATAAAAAGTGATTATTCTGCAAACTGATTAAACACGTTCATCTGATAATACTCAGGTCTCAGTTAAAGTACCCTAATTATGTGCTGTTCGCTATCTTTGAAAAGTACAAAATGCAATTCTTCACAGACAAACTAAAACCCCAGTATCATTAACACTCCTCCAGGCCTGTACTTTCTTTGTGGTTTACAGTGAACAGTAACGGTCTGCTGAAAGCCAGAAGTCCCAGAGAGCCAGGCAGCCTTTCCTCCTGTGTTTACGTGTTTACTTATTGTTCTAATCGTCCCCTTCACTTCTGGTGTCTCGCGAGTTAATGCGATTCTTTCCGGTTCCGCTCGGTCAGAGCTCGGGTCACCGATCCAACCGCTCCCTTCTCATATTAATTAGCCTAATTAGCGCGGGGAGGTGGAAAACAAACAAGTGGTGATTAATATCTAAACTATAGTGAGTCCTTACGAGGGAACCTGCGGGCAGACCGAATGTAGAGAGGAGCATGAAAGGAGAGATGATAGGAAAACGTATTCAACAAAGAAAAATAAATAAATAAATAAATAAAAAACAGGTTAGGTAAAATGCACTGCAGCAGGCCTTTTCGGTTACTCAAAAAGACATGTCTCAGCTAACCTACACTCAGATAAATGAATAAATAAATTAATTAATAGGAAAAGTGCTTTAGTCACTAGTAATAATAATAATAATAATAATAATAATAATAATAATAATAATAATAATAATAATGTAGTGGTGGTGATGGGGTGGAATAGTGATAGTATCAGTAAATAATAATAATAATAATAATAATAATAATAATAATAATAATAATAATAATAATAATAATAATAATAATAATAATAATGTAGTGGTGGTGATGGGGTGGAATAGTGATAGTATCAGTAAATAATAATAATAATAATAATAATAATAATAATAATAATAATAATAATAATGTTCATCTTGGCATTTATGATGCTCCTTTTAACTACAAGTTCCTGCTGTGAATATTGATTTCTCCGAAAATAGGCCTTCATCTCTTTACAATGGGAAATATGTCAAGCAAAACTCATCAGTGTAACAACAGGAAAAATAAAAAATTATACAGTAATTTCTTCTTTTTTTTTATTTCATTGAATGCCCAAGCCCCCTCTTACCCCACACGCACTAAAAAACAAAACGATGTTAACAGAGTGTTTTCCCAGCATTACAGCACACCTTGTTGAAGTGTTGGAAATAATCAGGGGGCATATGATGCAGATGCAGTTTGGATTCCAAAACGGGGAGAGGAAGAAGGGGGTTACAAATCTACAGAGACTCTGAGATCTTTTTACCTGCAGACCACAACCTGGAGTCCTGTCTTATACTTGGCCCTAATTCTAATCAACCAGTTAAACTGCGGTGTCAGGCTGGAAGTGTATGCAAGCGAATTTATGTGAATGCTAACAAATATTTCACCTGCTTGGCCCATGGTAAAGTCGACAGTCTGTTATGTTCCCCTTCCTTTCTCTCTTTGTGTCGGTGCTTCTTTCGGAAACCTCGCGTGTTTATGTTTAGATGTTGTTGGCGCGAGCCGAAGGTCAGGGTCGGAGTGTAGCAGCGCGAGGCGACAAGCGGAGCAAAATGGGTCGATGTCTCGCGCTTTGTTCCGCACTCAATTGTCTCGCGGCTAAGCGTGAACCCTGAGACCCACAGCTGTCTGGTGAGCAGGGATGGAGGAGAAGTCACTCAGCGAAGGAAGAAAGAAGAAAACGAATGAACCAATTTAAAACATATTTTTTCACATCATAATTCCTGTTTCCGCTTTTAGTTACGCACTTACGTACACCTCATGATTTCAGTTTGACTTGATTTACTTTTTTTTATTCTTATACTTTCCTATTTTAAACACATAGCACATGTTCCTGTTGGGCTTGACTCTATTAACTTAATTTCACCCTTTTCATGTTCATTTCTCCTTTTCTTTGCCTTTCCCTTTAGTTTCTATAAATTAGATTCTCCACAACAGAAAAACAAGAGATATTTGGTTATCTGGCAAATACATTCCACACTTCCGGCTCAGGCTCCAGGCCATGTGTTTGATATCTGACTTTTACACATTCATTGCAAACAATTAATAAAATACCCCCTAAAGATAGACTAATCTTGCTTCAGCTTTGGTCTCCGAGTCGTGTGTAAAAAATACCATAGGCATGAGTTTTTATCATGTTTGAAATTTCCAATTCAAGCCCATGAATGAGTGGGCTTCAATGGGAAATATTGAGGTATTATTTTATGTTTTTCTTTTTTATGCTTTTAGGTCTTTTGGTACTCAAACAAAAACAGCACCACGCAACTAGGCTCTGTTTCTAGGCTGAGGAGTAAAACATAATCTTGCAATCTTGTCTCTTTATCCAAACAAATCTCGACTCAAATAAAAGGATCACCTAAAAAGGCACACACGTTCTTGAAATGTTCATCAGAGAATACAGTTCCTGGTAGGAAAGAAAACAAGATTCCGGATACGAGTGAAATTTTTCAGTTGGCAAATGCATTTTTAAATTAAATGTTGCAGGCTCACAGGTGTGTGTCTGCAAACAATCAGAGCTTAGGACCGGCACTCTCCATTTGGCAACAAAAACTTCGCACATGCACTAAAAGAGGTCTGCATCTCTGTCTCTGCAGAGAGGTCGGTGTAGCTCAGTGTCTTGCGCCGCTCCGTGCGCTTCCACTCAGTGCGTAACGCGTAAAGAGTGCGGTGCGTAACAGGTGTGCGCAGGCACAGGGGGGCAGCAGAAATTTGTGTTAGGGCTCCGTTGGAGGAGGTTGAGTGCGCACCAAACATAAATTCACTCCAGGACTAACTTTCTTTGAATTATATGTGATGGAAAAAGAAATAATATTGTACTGGTTTTACGCATGTTCACCGCTAGCCTCCCTTGCTGCCAACGGGGTGTGCACCAGAGGATATAAATCTAACATAAAAAGGGGGAATGACAGAGAGAGAAGGAGAGCAGGTCGGGGGCGGGAAAGTTTAGTAAAGTGGAACTTGGTAACAGACGCGAAAGAGGGGGCGCGGCCCTGCTGGGAAGGGTGCGTGTTGCGCGATGCTACGCAGGTTTGCGTGGTCTGGGTATGCGCACTGGTTGACACATGCAAGCGCAAATTCATTCGTGTGTGCGTGCTCGGAAAGGAAAAAGGGGAAAGGACATGAGCGCACATTGAGAGAGCGGCTTTTTTTTTTTTTTTTTTTTTTTTTTTTTTTTTTTTTTTTTTTTTTTTTTTTTTTTTTTTTACTCGGCGTGATCATTTCACGCTTCCCCCCGAAGCCTTTTTTCCACCTAAAGCGTTTAGTTGCAGCTGACTGAGCACTTGCTGGGAGTGCAATAGGGAGCGGAAGGGTCGAATTATTTCAGCCTACAAGTCGCCCCAAAAAAGTACTGTAGGACGAAAGAAGAAAAAAGGAAAAGAGAGGAGAAAGGAGTATCAGAGCGAGAGAGAGAGAGAAAGAAAGAGAGAGGGAGGGGAGGAAGAGGAAGAAAGGGAAACACTGGAAAAAAGTTTTTGTTCTTTTCCTTTTTTTCTTCCTCCATCCCCTTCCCCCTTTTCTAACTGGGTAACATGGACCAGGGGCCCAAGAGTCCTGCGCTACGGTTGGGGAGAGCAGGTAGGGTCACGCCGACTCACTCTATTTCCCTTTCATCTTCTGAAAACATGTTTTATTATTTATATTATTATTATTATCATTTGCTCTATTTCATCAGTTTCATGCAGAACTTTGAGTTGTTAGATTTTTTTTTTTGGTGACAAATGTTTAGTTTGACCTTGTTCGAGTTGGCGCTCACAAAGTTTGCTGAAGTTTCCCCTGCGTTACAACAATGTGAAAACTGCATTTGTTTCCAAACTTCTAAAACCATTGCAAGTTCTGTCATAAGTTTGCAAATTCTGTTTAATTTCGTTGTGATTGTTGTCAAGTTTGTTTTGAGGTAAATGATCGTCCAGGGAATACATTTTCAATGTTCTAACAAACTTTCATAAAGAGCTAAAATGCTGTAGATGTATTGCATATTTTCTCTTTAGAGGTAATATTTAAAAAAAAAATTGTAATGCTGATCACAGCTTTTTTATCATTGTGATGACTGTTTGCTGGCAAAGAAGTTAAGCATGCTGAAGTTGAGAGGTCTGTGTTTCAGCTCCATGTGTTAGTCATCTCACAGAAACCAAACTTGTTCTTGTTGGTCATGAACAAGTTGTTGTTGCTTAGCTTTTAAATGATGGTTTAATTCGTAGACCACATGTTCCTGAGTGTGGACTGCTGCTCTTTTATTCAACAGGTTAATGCACCATAAAGCAGCGGGGTCTGGCACAGCAATGGATGAAGCCATCGACCTCGTTATGGCACCCAATGGATATCACATCATTTCATATTGCTGCCCGCTGCGTCCGCATTGATAAAACGTCGTTTGTCATTAAGAAACCGCGGGCAGGTGATTGGCCACTTTAAACGCGGGCTGAGCGTCATGCAGCTTTTTTTTCCTCCAACAAAGCAATGAAATCTGACTTAATGATGCGTTTATGTTTGCTTAATATTGGTTATTGTGAGGCATGTATGATGCACGTTTAAGATAAATACAGTTTGTTATGTTGCACACAACTCTGACGCGAGAGTCAGACCCATTGTCTTTTAGACATAAATAATTTGCAGCCTTTTAATAGAAATATGCCTCCATTTGTGTCCTTACCGGGCTCTAGCCGCTGATAAACGCTGATAAACGCTGAAAGCGGAGGGATTTGTGGCAATTGGTTAATAACGTTTTTAACCACTGAGGAAATCAGAATTTAATAGAGGCTCTCCTCTGTTGATATGTAGAGTCTTGAGGGCCCAGGGCCTTTACCTAAAGCTTCTCGTTTCACCTCTCCCTTTGATACGTGCTTGGATTACAAAAGAGGGTCAATAAGACTGAGCGTGTATCCTGTCGGACACCATCCTGCCGACCTGAAGGGTGGGGCCGCGCGTAAAAACGCTCAGATTGATTACATTTTCAACATAGTAGGGCTGCTGCCTCAGTAACTGTAGGGCCCACTAAAGTATTGTTAAATTACTGCCAGAAAATGCAGGGAATAGTTCACGTCTCTGTTCCAGTAAATACGCTTAATCACAGAGGTGCTTCCGTTTTGTAATAATCTTTGAGAACTACAGCAAAACTAAAACAGCAACAACATTTCACGAGTTTTATGATATATTTTTCTATATATAACTTAAAATAGATCAGTATTTGTAAGAATGGATGTGTTAGAAATGAAACTTTTCGAGCCCCTGCAAACTTGTGACCGCGATTTAAAACTACTGCAACTCTCCAAAATTGTGATCGACATCTTTGGTCCTGAAATCATTTTTGGGTGTAACTAAGAGTAAGTGACAATTACTCTGGGAAACAAATGCGTTCACATTGGACAAAAGACATAATGAGGTCAGAAAATGTCATGACGATTGGCCCTAATGACCTTTGTCCATATCTTGTCCGTATGTGTGTGTATATATATATATATATATATATATATATATATATATATATATATATATATATATATATATATATATATATATATATATATATATATACTTTTAATGCCTATACATACAATGGATTGTGTTAGTATTACTGATTTGCTGAATTTTAATTCCAAGAATGGGAGCTGTTTGTCTGAAGTGCCTTGAGGTTTCATTTGTTCGTTTGTTGTTGGATGGCTCTATATACATTGAATCGGACTGAATTTTATGTAATTATGTATGCAACTGGTGTATTTGTAAACGTGGCCTTTGTGCATTTAATCGTTCTTGGGACACTTTGAACCCGTAGGCAGTTGCAAAGTTCGCTTTCTCCTCAGGTCGGCTGTATTTGCGTGTAAAAAGGGGTACGAATGGTTTGCTGGCAGGGGAGATGATCTCATATTGGATTTCAGGCTTTAGCTTTGACCTTAGGAGCATCACAGGACGTCTTGCAGACACTCTTCTTGGCAGATGAAAGAAGAAGTGTGTTGTTAATTATTGCAAACGTTTGTGTGTGATGAGGCCTCTGCCTGGCTGCTAAAGCAGTGAGTCTGGTTTACCAGTACGGTGTCTCACTCTTCAGTCCATATAAGTGTTTTTTATTTATTAGTGAGGACTTTTATATATTTCATAAGCTAGTGAAAACCTAAGGAGAGATACGGGAGCTTTTCTCATTATGTTTACAGTCAGCGGGCGTGTAATAAACGAGCTGGCGGAGTTAACATGCGCTATTAATTTTTCATTGCTTTTTTCCTTTCGTGGCTGTGATGGAAGAAAAAAGCAAAATGCTTTCATGGTGGGTGGAAGGAGAAGGAAGGGGGAACATTTTAACAACAACAACAATTGCCTTCAATTTGCATCCACCTGATTATCACAAGTCAACATTCTTACTAATGTCTAAAGAAAGTATCCAAACCAGCTGCAACCCCCCTCCATCCATCCGAACTCCCGTCTGTAGCTCTGCAGAGGTAATGAAATATGGTAATAGCTTTGGATTAAAACCGTCCTACCCTGATGGAAGTTTTTCTCCAAATTTACAACCCTAAAGCAACAACAATTTGTATACATGATTGATTGTGTTTGGATGTTTTTTTTAATTGCTTGTATATTTAATTTGCAAATCGGAGAGAGACAGCAGCGATTGCTGCTGTTTATACTCGTGTGGGGAGCGTGTGCGTAAATTTCTGCAAATAAAATAATCAGAAACTAAAAAGAAAGAGGGAAACGACACGTCGTGCTTTTAAAATGTTCTGCTCCAGCAGTGCAGTTGGCTCTGCTTTTGATCATTTATGAGAAAATAAAAAGAGAATCAGTGCAAAAAAAAAAAAAAAAAAAAGTCTTGTCTTTTGTGACAAATACTAGAAATTTGGCACATTTGACAAAACACGTCTTACTGCCATTTTTCTTCTTGCTTTTCTACAAGAGTGGCCTTCGTGAAGGCATTTAATGATACAGAATCTTGCTCTACATATTTAGGGTTACGCATCTCTATCGATTTTGTCTATTTAATATTAACCAAAAATATATAGAAAGAAGCTGGTTTGATGCCTGTCAGATTTGCAGGGAGCCCAGTTCACTGATTGATCCTCAGAGAAATTATGTAAAATATGTAAAATGTGGAGGAGGATCCGTTAGAAATGTTGGAAATGTTTACTCAGCAGAGATGTAAAAATCAATAAGGATTCAAAATTCATATTTCTAGTTGAATATCCCCATCAAAGAGAGGCGCTGCTGGTTGATGGAGTTTATTGTGATTGATAATTATGTTTTCAGTCATCTATGTCACTTTAGCCTCCAACTGGACACACTAAGGGACTTTAAAGTAATATTTAGAGTAAACATTTCGCTTTTAATTATTTGTAAACAAGTGACTGTATGTGCACGCACGCGTATGTGCACGGAGGCCTGTTTATCCAAGGCTGGACGCCCCCTCGTGGCTATAACTTATATTCTTCTTCAAGAAACCTTTTTAAGCACACACAAAATGCAAAGCCTCCAGTTTAGCAGCACGATTAGAAAGAGAATAGAGTTCTTTATTACTTCTCCATTTTCTGTGATGAACACATCTGAGTATGTAATGAGTTTGTTCGTTTTTGTGAATTAATTAGTTGTCTTAGTTCGGTTCTTTCCTACAGAAGCCTAGAAAACGAAATGGAAAGAAACATTTTAATTATATGCAACAGTATGCATAAATATTATATAGTAAGACAGCCTATTGGCATCATAAATTAACCATATGGACATCAGCTCCGTTTCCCTTGGGCAGGTGTTTGGAGAATAAACCCTAAAAAGAAGGTAAAATAAAGTGCATTCTGTTACTTGGATTCCTTAAAGTCCCACAGACCCTATTATGATAAATTAAGTAAGATGCGTTTAATGATACTGTCATGAACATAATGGGAAAGTACGTAATTATGTGTCCTGGGTTCTGAAATACATCCAACCTGCTCTGAAATACAGCCGAAATGATTAAATGTCTATAAAAACCAGAGGAAAGGAATAAACTCTCCTGCTTTAGGCTATTTGTGTGTGTGTGTGTGTGTGTGTGTGTGTGTGTGTGTGTGTGTGTGTGTGTGTGTGTTTTTGGGGGGGTCTTTTCTTTTTTTTCTTTTTTTTTTTTTTTTCTTTTTTTTTTTTTTTTACATTACAGAGCCTTTGTATGGGCCTCTGCAAATCATCTTGGATGAAAATCGAACCTGGTTGTTTGGAGTGTGTGTTTGCTCTTCATTAAAAGCACACATACGTCTGGCTCAATTAGGTAATGAGAGGGGGATGCATGTTTCATATGTTTTTCATCAGATCCCTCCCCTTGAGGTGGAGGAGGATGGCGAAAGAAAATAAGAAAGAGAAATTATTCAGGAGTAATTGTTCGCTCTTGGGCGTTCTCAGTTTGACAAAAATGCTTTTTTATGTAGTAAATGTTCTATATGTTTTATTGTTTATATTATTGTCTCATTCGTTTCACCTTGTTTTTTTCCTACCTTTAACTGAATGGGTGAATCTCTTTAATGGGTGAATCCCTTTACTAGTCTCAGTTTTAATACTCACTTAATTAACCGTTAGAAAACACAACCAAAAAACTGAGAGCAAAAAAAAAAGCATATACATATAAAAGCATGTCTTTTATATATATATATATATATATATATATATATATATATATATATATATATATATATATATATATATATATATATATATATATATATATAATTTATAATTTGTTAATTGAAATACAAAAAAAAAAAAAATCAGTAAATGTGTAGTTTCACCGAGCGACTTGACTATTGGTCAAAGGAGAAAGCATACGGGGTGTCATTGGCGCACGGGATTCACTTTAGCCAATCACCGAGCCCCACCCCCCTAGCTGCCCAAAGCGAGCTGAACTGGGGTTGGTCCTGACGTCACGGTACCGCTCGCCCAGTCATTGGCTGGTTTCGCGGTGAGTGACGGGCAGCGCGCAGGTTAGGGTTCCAGGGGGCTGGGAGCGCGGGCGCTGTCCGCAAGAGAGCAGGTCCTGAAACGCGCCGTGCGCCGCCGCCGGATGCTGCGCGCAGGCAGGCTGGTCATTTTGAGGTTAAAAACTAAGCTCGCTTATGTGCAGCACGGTATTTTTTGTTTTCTAGACAGGAGCGCGGAGTAAAATATCTTTTGAATTTTGACTTGACTTGAAGAGGATCGCCTCTGAAACTCACTCAGTCACTGGGAGCCGGTCTGTGCAGCGAATCCCGGTCCACTCAGGAGGTGACAGAAAGAAGATACATCTGAAGTCTAAAGCTTTTACCTGAACCACAAAGTGCTTTTTTTTTCTTTTTGTTTTGACTGAATTTCCTCATATATTTTTCACATTTTCTTCTTCTTTTTTTGGCATGTGACATTTTTTGTTGGATATGACACCGCATGATGTGACCGTTTGTTCGCACTCAGACGCTGAGCTGAAGGGGGATCTTCACGTGAGAACGGCTGCCGAGGACGATTTATAAAACAGAAGAAATGTGCAGAGGAGAACCTGGAAAGATTGGATCTGTAACGATTATTTTTGCCTCTTACGCCTAATTTTTTTTTTTATTTTAATCATTTTTTTGATTATTTTATAAAAGACTGAGAGGAGAGTTGTGCCTCCATCGGTGAAAGTACGGGGGGTGGGGGGTGGTCACGGTCATTAGACCGACGAGAAAAAAGAGGAGAACAGTGATACTTTGTTTGTTTTGCGTACTTTGTTTATTTTTTCATGTTTTGGATTAACAGTTGTTAAAACCATAGACATATTTTTCCAACCTGAGACTGACGCAATTTGATGCGCAGCAGAAGGAAGGAACACAGACGCTCCTCTGGTTTACCAGACACCGCAACTAACCCGCTGCTGTGATTCCAATTGTTCCCTCCTAATTTTTTCAGTTTTTTCATGTTCGAACACCTCATTTTAACTTTCCTGTAAAATGTGCGGCATTTGCCGTCTTTTTTAACAAGAAACAACAACAAAAACAATCGTTTTGAAGGAAAGACTTTTTAGTCATTGGAGGTCCCATCTGTCAGCATAACCCGCAAAGTGGAAGACCGAAGCGGGTGCTATTTTTAAATCCCTCTCATTGCTTAAAGGGCTCTGGAGCCCCCTCTCTTTACCGATGGAGATTCATTGTAAGCATGACCCTTTCGCGGCGATGCACAGTAAGTTCATACATTATCATTCCCTTCATTTGCATGATCTCAACTGGCCCTCAGAATCCGCCCGGACCACCAGCCCTGCATGTCCTCACAAAAATAACACCGCTTTATTTGTCGCTATGTCATTTTAACTGAAGTTGCAAACGTAACTGAAATGTAATTGTTTCACGATGTATTGCAAACTGAGCATGTAGATTATATTTACCCTTCTGAAATCAGATAATCTGGAAATTTAGCGCTCATGTGAAAGGGTCCAAATTTCCCAGAACATCTCATTGCAGTTCCACTGAACGACTTTTTTTTTTTTTTTTTTTTTTTTTACTTTGGAGGGTATCCAATGTTTTACATATTGGCAACTCAAAATCTTTTAAATTAAAAATATAACAACTTATTAAAGTTTTTTTTTCTTCAGTTCTATACTTGCTGTTTAATTCACCCAGCTTACTCCCCTCTGTTGCATTGTTTAAAGTATGATGTGTTCTCTGTGATGCGCTCTGTGAATATGATGCATGAGTATCATTTGGCATGAGTTTGGTGATGCTGTGAAAGAGAGATGAAGTGCGGTCTCTGCAGGCCTGCTTTGTGTTGTACTCGCCGCCGTTGCTGCTTTGTAGGAGAGGGTTTGCTGTGTCTCTAAGGTTTGAAGAGAAGAGGAGGTGCAGAGGTCAAAAGGGGAGGGAGTGAAAGAGGGGTGAGGGAGCGAGAGAGAGAGGCAGAGAGAGAGAGAAAGAGACAGAGAGAAAGAGAGAGAGAGAGAGAGAGAGAGAGAGAGAAACTCTGTGGGACATCAAACCATGACTAAAAGCTGAACTTGATTCACAAACAGTACAGAAAGGTACAGATCTGGTTAGGTTCTGATGAAACACACTGATTCAACTTCACCAAGGGAGCTGGTGTAACGATTTGCATTCCTTTTATTTAGGTTGGCTTTAATTATGGAAGTTTAACAGTTAAAAGACGCTTGTAGAAATTGGTGAAACTCTTAACCTTTCCTTAAATGTACTATCCCAACTAAATTTGTTAACTTCTAACTAATCAAGATCCGTAAAACAAACAAAAAATGAATTGATTCGTAATTATGACATAAAACAAAACAGAAATAGCGATAACCTTTTTAAATCTGTTGTTAAAAAGGTGGAATGTGAATATTTTAACTTGGCAACCACAGCTTAGATGTGCCGTTCAATAGGAATGACTTCCTCAGGGTTTAGAAGCTCCTCATGCTATAGCAAGTTTGACTTCAGCAACTATATGGCTAAACTAGCTGGATACAAACTTAATATATAGAGAGATATTTTCAACTTCAACTCTTATGCATTAACTTTTACTTAGTTAGTACATTCATTTATATGACCCACAGAAGCATCTTAGCCCTACTTTTTCTGCTGGACGTCGAACCCCAATATCCTAAGCCATATTGGAATAAAATTATTTATCAATAAAAAATAAGTTGGTAGAATTTATTTACATTACATACACAAACTAATATGCTTTATTCAAATGTAAATAATTTTAATGGTTAACATTTAATTCCTTCCAAAATTCCTTTTTATAGTGCACTTATGGCTACAGGTTAAGGCACGTGCAGCTTCTGCTCACAGGTCACAGTCTGCCTCTGGATGACTTGAGGGAAACAGCTGCTGCATGTAGGGGGAACCTCATGTAGTGGTGGTGTGGGGGGAAGGCATTCAGTGATGACATGGCGGGGACACTGCTTTGTGTGTAAGGCTCACTGTTTCCATCTCCCAAAAAGTCTTTGAATCAGCGGGCCTTAGTGTAGCACAACATTAATCTTTATTTGCAGAATTTTTCTCTGTTTAAAGGCAAACCTAAGGTACCTATTGCAATATTTTCAGTCGCAGTCAGAGATTAGTTTTGAGCATCAATAGGTTTAAATGCACATATTCCAGTTTCTTTTTGTTCCATCCTCAATACGCAATTTCCCATGGGCACTGAACGATAAAAACGAATTTTGGAGGTTTTTAAATGTTACCAGCTGAAGTTATTAAATTTCTGTTCAAGCATATTCATTTCTAAATATAATGTGTTGAACATTTGTAACCAGTCATACCAAAACATTTTGATTAGAAATGAACTAAAGATGTTAGTTCAGTAAACCAATACTCTCATTGGTTATGTGCACCAGCAGAGAGCAATAAAGATATGTGTTTATGATCAATTAATATAAAAACTTGATAAAAGTTAAGATCTCTGGTTGAGAATGTTTCAAAGTTTACAATGGTATCCACCGCTAGATTGTGGAGCGACAGTGCTAATGCTAAAGTCAGACTTGCTAGAAAGCAGAGCATCTTACTCCTGAGGCAAATGACCAAATGAATGACAATATCTTAGCTTCATTGTTTACATACCACCTAGAGCAGAATTAAAAATAATTTATATGAATGCATAATGCCTCAATGACAAACCAGTTGTTTTCTTATTCATTTTTTATCATGAATGACAAACCAGATGACAGTCTTTATAATTTATCAGAATTGAACTATTTTATGTTTTTTATTTCTGTGGAATAATCTCTATTTATAAATCTGGATTAAAATTTACCAAAATAAAATGTTTGCAAACTGTTACACCAATTTTATTGGTTTAATTCTGATACGTTTTATCGGTGTTGCACAGAAGAAAACGGCAGTGTTTCATACATTTTATCTGTGTTTATAGTTTAATTTATTGGGCATTTTTGTGTTACAGTCTTATCGGATAACTGAATTTACAGAAATGAAAGTATTGTATATATTTTCAGTCATAGTAAGGGAACAGAGGTGAAGAACCATATTTAGTTTACATAAATACGAATAAACGCACATTTTTGTGTAAATTTTCATTTTTTTTTATTTCGAATGTGTTTTTTTTATTTTGCCATTGAAAGTTTTTTTTCCTTTCTTTTGTTAGTACGCTCAAAACCGCATCCTCCACACCTTTCGCATTTTATGTTCGGTTGTTCCTCTGTTCTCTGAAGCAGGTTAGTCTCGTATAGAATGTGTGACTGACATAGAGGACTTCCCACGGTGTGTTATCCTGCTGGATTAAAAAGAAAAAAAAGAAAAGAGATACAAAAAAAAAAAAAAAAAAAAAAAAAAAAAAAAAAAAAAAAACTACACACGCGTACCTCAGAGCTAGAACGAATCATGTTTCCTCTTCCGCGCCATTTCACCAGAAGCCAATGATCCGCAGGGCTGACGGTGAACCAGCGGAGCTAAAGTTATATATGTCAGAGCGCGGAGACGCTTTAAAACGATTACACCTTAAAAAATGTCAAAGGTAGGGAGAGAAAGAGGTCGTGGGGAATCGAGTGTGACGCGTGGAAATGTTGTTGCGCGACTCTGGATGTGCGCCTCTCTCCCCTGTGTATGTGTGTGTGTGTGTGTGTGTGTGTGTGTGTGTGTGTGTGTGTGTATGCTGTTTCTGCTTGTGCGTAAAAAGGCCCAAAGCTCGGCTCAGCAGGGAATTTGCTGCACCTTGTTTGTGTCTTTGGACCAAACAAAAGTTTCCCTTAAACATTCAACCATGTTCAGCTATTTGTTTTACTAAGAAGGTTGCTGCTTATGTTTTAAAGTCTTATAAAGATATTCTGAGCTTTTATTTTTGTGCATAGTTCAGGTGAATGAGCTCTCGATTGGGGGGAGGGTGGGGTGGTATCTGCAGCGAGTAACATATATGTAAAGAAAAAAAAATCTATTCCAGGTAATTGTGATGATAATGAGCTGAATTTCATAATCATGCATTGTAATGGTAATGGGGGTATGGTGAATATTAAGCGCGCAAGGTTGTGGCCTATACTTTGGTGAGCAGATGCAGAAATCTAATTTGAACGAACTCCTAAAAAAAAGTAGATTTGAATCAGGCTGAGTCGAACTTTATAACCTGATGAAAATAATTGTAATCATGCATGAGTATGACTTTTTAGACTAATAATTGTTGCTGTGGTTTTTTCTCCCCTATTGGCATCACATTTATTTATTTATATTAATAAGTGTCACGTTGTCTACAGCCACACACCATAAAAATGTCTATTATGGTTTTTAGTGCTCCTGCCTAAGATTATAAGGAGTCCCCACTCTTGCTAAACTTTCTGGAGATGGCCCTGCATCTACACATCCTTCCTATGGTGATTTATTATCCTGTTTCTGTCCCAGGCATAATTATTTTCCAAAATCAGAAAAAAAAAGAAATGCAGAATAACATCACAGGCTACCTTTAACATGCCTGCCACATCTATCTAGCCACTGTTTGTTCAAGTAAATTTGCTTCATCTGTATTCTTGGCAGCAACTATACCAAACAGCTTTCAGTCAAAAGTAATTTACAGATCCACCCTTTTTATTTTCTTTCTTTCATTCGTTCTTTCTTTTTTTTTCCCCTTCCAGGATAGAAAATATAGAGAAGAAGCGAGAACCGGTGGTGTTTTGTTTGCCATTTCTCTGTGGCTGTATTTTTAAGTCGTCAGGCCGTGACGAGGCAGATGAGAGATGAGAGAAGGACACTGAGGAATGTAGCGGAAAGAGAGAGACAGAGAGCCCTAATGGAGCTTATTTTCTGGATGGGGGAGCTCCAATATATTCTGCTTTATCTCAGTAATTTTTTCCCTTCTCCTTTTTCAGAAACAGTGAATCAATCAAACATTTAAGGAGCTGCTGGGCTCCTATAAGTCAGCTCCCATAAAGGGTAAATAAATAAAATACAACAGGGATGCATAATGACCCCCTGGGTCCCCCCTGGCTGGCTCTGTCTCCCTCTGATTCAGAGGGATGAAAATGAAGCTGCTTCCTCTGCCAACACCTTCCTCTCTCCAGAGACAGCTTTGGGAGAAGATTCCTAAAAGCCCAAACCCCTAATTTGGCAAGATTTTGGTGTCTAATTTGCAACAATACCCACTGAGCAGGACACTGTTGATTGAATTCCTGCAAGAAAGTAATATATTTGTTTGGCTTGGGACAAAAACTCATCCAAATTTAGGTAAAGTTATTCTTGGGAATAGAATAGAATAGAATAGAATAGAATAGAATAGAATAGAATAGAATATCTTTTATTGTCCCTCATTGGGGAAATTCAGATGTGCCAGCAGCAAAGTGAAAGGCAAATGGAAGCACTTAGATTCACACAAAGGTAAAAACATAAAAATAGAAAATAGGAATAAGAGACTGTTGAGTAAGGGCAAATGTACAACATAAGTATAAAAATTATAGTAAAAATATCCCTTAAACTAACACCCCAAAAACCTGTTTTATAGACTTAAAAATTCTACTTTCTAGAAATATCTAAGACAATCATGCAGAGCTAGCCTACGATTGTTCAGGACCCCAAGCAAAATTTGATATGGTGCCACTACAGCACGAATAATCTTTCTTTTAAATTGTCTAAGGGGATTGTTTGTCTGTTAGGCATTTGACATATTTATTTTCATAGTTTATCAGAAAGCCAACCACTGTCATGGAATGTTCTTTGTTTGACCCTCACATTATATACTGCACACTGTTTAAGAAGTAAATAGCAATAGATATAGTATTTTTCAACTTGAAGTTATCTTCATTTTGGCAAGTTGCAGCCACAAACTTCAAAGTATTTGTAGGGGCTCTTTAGTGATAAGCCAGCTCAAAGAAATGCATAATTGCAAAGTGAAAGGAAAAGAACACATTGCATTTTTTTAGAAATAGAAAATAAAACTGGGCCTGCATTTGCATTCAACTCCCTTTACTCTGATACTTATAAATAAATTCTAGTGCAATTAACTACTTTCAAAAGTCACCTAATTTGTTCAGTTAACAGTTTGTTTAAATCCCAAATAAATGTAAATATTAAAGAGTTTTTCATTAAAAAAAAATGCTACTTATGAGCCATTGAAATATGCTTAAAATAAGCTTGCAAAACAAATTTAATGTCTCAAAGTCTGCCCTCTGTTGGCCTGGGAGTCCTAAGCAGCTTATTAGTTTGCTTATTCCTTCGGCCGGCTCTGATCATATAGCTGCTGATAAACAAATGCCATTATAGGATGCGTATGCTTCTGTGTTAGCCCTATCAGTATTTATAGGTTTAGAAAATAAATTTCAAACATATAATCCCCAATACCATAACCTCCTAAAAAATGTGAGAGTCTGAACGCCTAATACCAACAGTAAATACACAGATAAGTGAATAAATAGTTATCTGGAGGTTTTTTGTGGGTCACAAGTCATTCCTCTCCATCTCCTCACAAAGCAAGGCGTATTTTTCCTGCCCTGGCCCAGATAGAAGGGGTGAAAGGAACCATTTCATTTACTCTTATCTGAAAAAGAAGGAGAATGGTTGGGTAAGGGGCGGGGGGAGACTTCAGTGCAGATACCTGTGGTGAGGAGGACTTAGCACAGCAGGCTTCTATAAACGACCTGCAGAAAATCTGCTTTTATTCACTGAGAGGTTTCAGGAAATAATAATGAGGGCAGGAGGGAAAAGGAATAATGTCCTTATACAGCCATAAAGCATTCACACAGAGTGTTTGAGAGTGTAAAAAGATTTGTCCATGTAGGTCAGCAGACTCTTTACAGCACGCTCTCTATATACTGAATGGGACTGGCAGAGATTTTGTGATCATTTCCTTTAAACCCAGAAATCTGTCACAGTAAATAAGTGGATTGCTCCTTTATAACAAAAACAGTTGGTCCAGAGGGGTCCTGTTGGCTCAAGGATCAGAGCATTGGCTGGAGAGTTTTGTTGCATGATGTTTTTACTCCCTCCTAATCATCATCTATTAAAAGAATAGCATCAATTGTGGTTCTTGCATGAATGTCCCCCAGTCTAGGTCTCATCCTTTGTAAAAAATTATTTGATGTTTTGGGATAAAGGTTCAAACTACATCTTTCCTCAAACAACTCTGTGAGTTGACTCTCCATAACAAAAACTGCCACTGAACAAAATGCACCTGTCTTGGAAGCAGTAAATGCACATTTTGGGCTATTTAGATAGAACAAACTCTTATCTTTGAACTTTATTTGTACGTTCTCCATAGAAATCAAGATTGATAAAAACATAGAAGGCTTTAGAGAATGTTTCAATCTAGAGGACAAAAAATAAAGCAATACTGGGTGTTTTGTGCAAACTATTTTAGGTATAAGATGCAAAGTCAGACATATATGTATAAAAATGATGATGATGATGATGATGATGATGATGATGATGATGGGAGTGTTTGCATTCCTCGTTACAATTAAGCAAACATCAGTCTGGAAATCATCTCATAGCTGTAGTCTACTCAGAATTATACTCTTTATTTAGGGACAACTTTGTTTGACAGAATATATTTAATTCATGTTGTATCTTCAAACTCAATATTACCAAAACCAATAAATTGCAATAAATATTTTATAATGATATACTAAACAAAGAAAGAGTTTTTAAAAATTAAGACACTTCCTTTGGTGTTTGATGCTGGTTGAATCCTGTAGATTTCATTTGCTGTGTGTCATAATCTTGAGCAGTTTCTGTCCATCACCTATTTGACTATATGAAAATATTTTAACAGTCTTAGCAAACTTGACACTATCAGGATTATTTTCTCAAGCTGCAAAAAGCTTGATTTCCGCATCTAGTTCCCCTTTTTTTTGCACCTGTATTTTTAAGTATGGGTTGGTGAAATATTTTCACCAAATTATATGTCTTGTTGAAAATATCAGAGTTTAAATGTATCATTGTAAAAAATATCTGAACTGATCCAGTTACTTTTATTTAAAACAAAAAAGCAACAATTTTTTCTACTGCTTCTAAAACAAGATGTTGATTATTACAGGGATAACAATGTTATCTTTAACAATTTTTTTTTTGTAGTTTAATTTTGATTTATCTTTTATTGCTCTACTTTGCAACTGCAGTATTAAAACAGAGTTATTAATAAATCCTTTATTTCTCCAGGTAAATCATGTCTCGTGGAGTTAAGATCTCTTTTTCAAGAGAAACATGGCCATGAAGACAATAACACATACAACAAATAAAACAAATAACCACGTCAAAACAAACACAGCTAAGCAGTAAACAATAAAACCATGAGATAAAATACCATATTGAGAGTGCTGGTTGGTGCATCCTTAGTTTCTACACCATGACTGTCTGTGTTTTTTATGATTGGAAATATTTCCACATAGCACAGTTTGTCTTTCCTGTAAATGAGGGAGAATTGTAGGTTTTGTTTTTTTTTCAGCCATCTTACTGGCAGTGCATAACAGTGGGTGCAGAAAGGGCAGCAATGCATCATTCTATACTCTGTGCACAGTGAGAAAATCTGTTCCCTGCAGTACTTTCTATGAAATCTCAAAAAAGGACTTCAAACTGTAGAAATTGTATGATTGGCAGCTTCAGCAGTTTTGGAACAGGAACTCTGTAGAACTGTGGCATATCTTAATTATGTTAACCGGCCCATGCCTATTGCACTAAATTTCTTTAGTTAGCGAACTAGCTATTTTTGATGTAGCAGCTTTGATGACAAAAATCATTTTCTTTTGCCACGTTGACTCATATTTTCTTGAAAGATAATATTTGTTGCAGATTAGGGCATTTCATCACTGAGCCTTGGTTGAGTGTAGCTCAGAGAGACATTGCATAAACAGATACCTCTCACTTTCTCTTGACACATTGCTGCCTTTTGTCAAGAGTGATTGCTTTTCAAATTGTGCCGGTGCTTGCATAATGAGCCCTCTTATATAAAAAAAATGATTCAGTAAGGTTAGAACCAGCCCATCCTTATTAGAGGCATTTGTAGAGTTCTATTTCTTTTATTGACCTATTTATATTAGAACTGGAGAAACTATGTATCTTTATTGTTATTTTTCCTCGTGCTGATGATGAGAGGATGAGAGGGTGAAGGCAGGGCAACTGCATCAGGGGACGGCCTGCTGTTTCAGGCGATACCCCTGCTGGGGTTATGTGTTTAAAATCTATTACCCCCACAGCTAGGATTAGTGTCTGTGTAAAGAAGTGAATGTGTGTGTGTTTCCCCTAAAGACGTAATCACTATGGTAATACAAAAGCCAGTGAATTAAATGGTGGGGAAATTCTAAGTTGATTTACACCTTGCCTTTGGTGGGATTCATGTACATACAGTACAAACATACAGGCTCAGTGGTGGCGGAATGAGAGAGTGTGTTTTTTTCAGGATTGGGAGACCAAAGTTAACATCTCAGATTTCTGACCTGGTTCAGTTTAAAGAACTTTCCTGCGTTTGTTGTGAAGTTTGGAAACGTATTCATGGGCAATATGTGCTTCAGAGTTCACTGTGATTTATTGCTGAGCTGCTGAGAAAGTTCTGTTTTTAAACATAGCGGGGCAAATGCATAAGTGTGATATAAAACCACAAAGACAACAAGTAATGTTTTAAAGTAGTTTTGTCAAAGATGTAAATTTTTCTAATTGGCCCATTATTTTTTTTTTGTTTGTTTTATTTTTTTAGCTAATGGCTACAGTACATAAAAAAAAAATCCTACTTCGATTAGGTTTTTTCAATTACGTTAAGCTCCAACTTGTCTTTTGTTCTACTCTAGTGTATTTCAGTCTTGTTTTTTTGTTTGTTTGATCTATTTCCTGCTTTATTTTCATTGCTACCTCCCTTGAGGGGAATATTACCAGCATCTTTTACTGTGGAGCCAAGGCGAGGCCTTGGTCAATAATTAATTGAAATCCCTTCACCTAATTGCCATCTTTGCTTAGCTTCCCCCTTGGTGAAATTGGTAAAAGTTGAATTTTTAGAGCAGTCCAACTGATATTCTTATGAGAAACATGGTCCAGATCAGATGCAATAAAAAATGACTTCAGTTTGGAGGGCAACACCTATGGTGTTGCTACCCAGAATTGATGAAGTTTTTCTCCTTGGATCAAACTCAGGCTACTGTTTTGGGTTTTAACAAAAGTATTCTCATAAAATGAAGGTCATGAAAAACATTACATTTAATTTTATTAATTTATTGGGATCATTTGCAAAAAAATCACATTTCATCAATGACAATCCCAAAGTGACCGAAGAGGTATATGCTGCGCCAAGATAAATTATAACCAATAGTGTTGACATCACAGTAATTGTTTTTTTTTATTAATGGGAAAACTTACTTTTAGAGTTAAAAAAAATTCCCTTCAACAATTTACATTTTTTTGTCATTTAATTGATATTTCTGATTGGAAGCTAGGTATGTTTAAAAGATACTTAGAATTAGATACTTAATAAAATTAACAAAACTTCAGCTAATGTTTTAAATTTTAAAATTTACTTTAATTCTAACTGATTTTTAATGTCATTGTACTCAAATAAATAATTTCATTACTTAAAACTGAAGTTCTAACTGTTTTGTAATGCTGAACTTCAGACACAACAGGCAATTTTTTCAGTTCATATTTTCTTAGAAAAATGGAAATACAAAACATCTGCATGGTCAACAGTTCATAAACAAGAAAATAATAGCATGCAATTAGATTGTGTCAATCCAGAGAAGTTTCCTTAATGTTCATTTAAATATATAAGCTTAGATCAATCAAAAACAGCCACTCTTACTGTGTCTTCCATGTTAAAAAGAACCAAAAACAAACTAATTAGTTGATAATTAAGACATAAAACATTACTGAAATAGCAGTAAAATTTTTAAAGCTATGTTAATATATTCTAATATTAAGGTGGCATTTGACAACCATAATTGAGCTCTGTCATTCATTTACAATGAGTTTAAGATGCTTAGCTTGCTAGGCAGTTTGACTTTAGCATTAGCGTTGTCACTAAATTAGTTAAAGCATAAAATGTTACCAAAATAGCAAAAAACTTTTACAGATGTATTTTAACAAGGTGCCATTGTAATCTTTTGCCCTGATAACCACAAGATGTGCTGTTCATTGACAATGACTGATTCAGGGTTTTGAAGCTTAGATTGCTAGCAAAATAGATTTTAGCCATTGCTAAACTGGCTAAAGCTGGATACACATTTAAACTCTTACTCCAAAACAGAAGCTCTCTGAACTACAAGTATCTACTTAGTTTATATTTATTCATTCAACTCTTATAAACACATCAGCCGTATCGTTCTCTGTTGGACACCAAACTTGACTTCAGCGCTGTTGCTAAACTAGTTAAACTTGAATGCACACTTAAAATGATGTTCCAACACATAAACTCTCTCAACCACCAGTCTTCAGTTCATAACCTTATTATATCTGTATATCAATAATGCAACCCATATAACCAAAGCAGCATTAGCTACTGCTCTTTGCTGGACACCACACACAACTTATCAGAATATTGCCAGACTGATCCTGCATCTTTAGCTAAGTTGTAATCAGAACGTTTTAGTAGGATTTCTTTTTTTTTTTGTTTTTTTTTTTTTTGTTTTTTTTATCAAACAAAGTCATTAACATTATTCAACTATATACTTGCAAACAAATATGCTTGGCTAAAATGTAAATATTGTTATGGCTAATGTTGAATAGCCCCCAAAATTAATTTTTATAGTGTATTTCTCAAGCTACTTAACAGTATGTATTAATATAAGAAATTTCAAGGTAGACTTAAGCACCCAGTAAAGAAGCTAAATTCTTTGTGCTCATTTTAACATTTGACAACAAATTGTCACCCAACTTTGATTCCATTAGGAGGTAATGTATTTATAACCATGTCGTTCATATCAGATTAGTTTTCTTCACCAACCTCATCTGTACATTACACTATAAAAGTTGGTGGGCTACCATTTCAATTACACCTTGTGCCTTTGTAACATGGGAGGATAAAACAGATTAACAGAATTATCATTAAAAAATAGAATTTAAATTATTCAGTTGAGTAAGCAATGGTAACATTGGTTGGATTTTAACAGATTTATTTAATTGTTGTTTACCTCTCATATTTAATCAGATTCACCTCAGATGCACTCCTTTTAAATTTATGCAATTATATAAACTGTTAGAAAAATGTTATTGCTCAAATTAAACAGGTTGTTTTGTCAGCTTATGCTTATTAAATGCAGTCTTTTAAAAAATCCACCACTCCATCTTTAACGCATATGCTCTCATTCACATTTGAAACATTTCTCTTTTGTACAAGTCATATCATTTAACATTCCAGCACTTAAAGTCGCCAGTGGTTTTAAACAAACCCTGACTTTCCTCTTTCCCTGTCACTCATCCTCATCCTTGCTGTTACTCCTCTCAAACTCTTGTCGGCTTTTTTCCAGGACATGGTGGAGTGAACCAGCTTGGAGGCGTGTTTGTAAATGGCAGACCCCTTCCAGACGTGGTCCGACAGCGAATAGTGGAGCTCGCCCATCAAGGGGTTAGACCCTGTGACATTTCGAGGCAGCTGCGGGTCAGCCATGGATGCGTCAGCAAGATACTGGGCAGGTAAAAGGCAAACATACAATTACAACAGAGATGACATTCCCTGCTGCCCTCTTTGTGACTACAAACTGTGGGAAAATGTGTGCTTTCGTGGAAGAGAAGTAAAAAGTGTCTGTATTTCAGTACTGTGTCTTCTCAGTACAAAGTGAATATTCTACAGTGGTGAACATGGCTGGTTATTATTTATTCTACAGTTCCTGCAGACATGAGTAGCCTATGTTTTGTTGGCATGCTACATTTTGAGAAATCAACATTTCTTTAAAATAATGACAACTTGCAGACACAATCAATTTTGTTGCACTGCGTAAAACACCTTAAAACAAATCAATCTTTTACTGCAGTGCTTCAAAAAGTTTAACAAAATCTGAAATAGCAAACTTGTTAGTACTCTGATCGTTTTAAAATAAATGTAAATTAATCCCTTTTTTACATTATAGTTCACTTTTGTAAGTAGACCACAGTGTTGTTAAGATTCCAATAAGTAACCCATGACTCCAAAGGAACTCTACAGGTCCAGGGTTCAAAGACTTATGCCAACCATAATTGAAACCATAATTTTTGCAAATGGAACCAGTACAACTCAGCCTAACTCGAAAATCCTTCCTTCACCACCCCTCCCATGTCTAAAGGATCAACTTGTGTGAAATAGCTCTTACACAAAGTTAATTTGTAACTTCTGCTTTATCTTTTGGTTGATGTGAGCTTGTTGGTGGAAAAACTTACATACGAAACCCTGACTGGTCAATTTTCTAAGCCTCTATTCCTTCAGCACACATAAACTGCATTTTCAGACATGTCGGCCCTCAGTTTCCCTTGCTCTTGTCTTCTCACCTTCCCCCTCTTGTCTCTGTATCCTATAAGTCTTCCCTGACCCTTCTCAATTTTTTTTCTGTGAATCTGCTCAACTCCCTTTTCTCTCCTTGTCTATGTGTGTCTGTCTGGCTTTTCAAAGCTAAATTCAAGAGCAAATCCCTGCTCGTTCCATCCCCCAGAAGAGAAAAAGGGCAGACAATGGGAAAAAGATTCATCACTCTTTTTTTGGAATTAGCATCAAAATGAAAGTGGTACAATATTCCTGAACTGCCATTTACCAAAAAAGTGAGTAAGGTGAAGAATGGAAGAAATGGAAGAACAATCAAAAAGGAAAAAGGCGTTAAGAGAGTGGAGTGCTGCAAGAAGAGAAATGAATGAGAGACATAGAGACCATTTGTGGGGACAGAGGGGAAGGATTAGCAACAGCGACCCTCAGCTATATCAAAAAATGTGTTGCTCATTGTTCTCTCATGCCTCCCTTTCCCTTTTTCTGTCTTTCCCTCTCTATCTCTTTCTTTCTTCCCCTCTCCTGGCCATTCAACTCACTGAAGCGTTACTGTGAGGGGGAGGAGAGGGGACCGAGGGATGGATGGAAGGAGGGAGGGCTGTTTTATCCTCTCCTCTCTGTGTCTCTGGTGCCAGCAGAACAAAAACACCAACTCTACCACCCTGTGTGTTTCTGAGTGTATGTGTGTGTGTGTGTGTGTGTGTGTGTGTGTGTGTGTGTGTGTGTGTGTGTGTGTGTGTGTGTGTGTGTGTGTGTGCGCGTGTGAGAGCAAGTGAGTGAGTGCGTCGGCTCATCGTTGAGCAGGATATCAATAACCAAGCTCGTTTATTCACCGATGATTCAGCTGTGAATAATTTAAATCGTTTTCCATTTGAAAATAGATTGTTTTTTTTTCCTTTAGCTGTGTTTATGCTCCAGCTGTGAGGAGTCAAAAAGTGCAACACACACAGGGGGAGAAAGACAAGGAGGCACACGTTTACAGCAACTCGCATCTTCACGGAAAGGATTACTCCACCGTACAGTGGAGGGAGAGCAGCAGGTTTAAGACTGACTGACAGCTTGCAGCCACGCAAAGCACCCCCCCAACACACACACACACAAGCATTTTTTTCTGCAAGCTGTGTAGCGCACTAGCTGTGCTTCCATCCATTGCCCTCGTGCCCTTTCTGCATGCAAATACATTCATGAAATAGCCGTGGTGGACACTAAACGCTTCAATCTTTTTCTATGCATGTGTCACAGTGGAAAACAGCAGTGGTCCAACAGATCAAGTCAGGCATCAGAAGTATTGTGTCACGGCTGTTTGAGAGGGATACAGTCGCGTTAAACAATTTAGCTGACACACATACCTCAATGTAAATCAGACAGATGTGGCATTATGTAACAAGCAGAAAGTGTCTGATGTCAAGTGCAGAATACAACAGATGAAAGAGTATAAGATTAATAAATACAGACGGTCATTATTCATAACTTTATTCACTGTGTCAAATTAATTTACAAAAGATGAACATGATGACTTGACTATGAGGGTGCTACAGAGCCTTGCAAAAATACTCATACTTTTTCAACTTTTCCACTTTTTATCACGTTTCATCTTCAAACTTCAGTGTGGGCCCTTATTGACTAATTAGGTGTCTTATAAAGGTAAATGGTTAAGGTACATTTTATTTAGACGTATCAGAGTAAAGGAGGCTGAATACAAATGCACACCACACTTTTCAGATTATTATCTCTACAAACATTAAGAAAAACACTTCAGTACTATCCATTACTTAGAATATGTTGAAGTTTCCTGAAAAATAAATGGATTCAATGAGTACACTTATGAGAAGTGACTCTATGTTTTTTTAAAAAATAGATAAACAGATTTTTTTCCTCCATTTAAATATAAAGGCATTTTTTTTTTTTTTTTTAGATTTTTGTCAATGTCTTCTTAATACCTGACACAAACAATTTTTGTCCATACTGAGTTTTCCTTGTAGTGAAACCTGACGCATTCATAAAAAACAATTTAATCACTTGGACAGATTCTAATTTAATTACATACATTCAAGTTCAATTCTAGCTATAACATGATTCATTTGACTTTTTTGAGCTTTATATCATATTATAATGCCATTCCCTCATCAAAAACATACCTGCAGTGTTGTTTTGATTCTTTCATGCATGTTTGAGGAATCCTTCAATCTCTGGTGGTAGCCATTCGCGGGTGACTAAACACTTGCTCTCACAAAACACCGCCTATTTCCACAAAGCTCCTCCTTGGAGCTGCAGTCTCCAGCTGAGCTTCTGCATCACAGAGCACCCCTCCTCCGCTCCTCCCCAACTCAGCTTCACCAGACAGCAATTAGCAAACACCTGGTTTAGACTGCAAGTCTGCAGAGCTCATCATACAAACTACTTCTCAGTTCAACACTCCTAAGAGCGGTTGTAAACAGCATGATGAAAAGGCATTGTTGTAATTATATGCTGAAAGGGGAGTGTTTGAAAGAGCAGGAGCTTCTTAAAAAGACAGAGGCCAATTTCATGGAGTCAAATTACGAAGTCAAAGTTTGTTTAAGTTATGTTTGATATATACAGCATTTTTATAACAACTGAGGGTAACATAGTTACTTGATTGTACCATAAAATAACACTATGTGTCTGGAAAATACATAATACTGCCCCTTTAAATGACTGACTTTCCAGCAGTCACTAATACTGAGCAAGCACAGTCATGCTGTAGTCCATCTGTAATCAGAAGTCTGAATTGCCAAGATCAAAATGGTAAAATTTATCTGGAACTGAAAGGTTTCAATTCTGAGTGGGAAAATCAGAAGGTTTTCCTTACCCCTGACCTAAATGTCCAATATGGCTACAGCGCCTACAAAGCGCAGTGATATACAAAGTAATAAATAAATAATGTCTGTTAGTGAAATTTTAGCTGTACAGTTTGAACTTATAAAATGCAAACAATGCTAAAGATGATACTGATGAAAATAATTGTCAGCATTTAAGGGAAGATAAATAGAGCTAAATAAAGGGAAATAAAGAAACTCTATTAGGGGCTACAAAAATTTTTAGCTGTAAAATAAAGGTGGTTCTACAAAGTAGTGACTCGAGGGGCTGAATTACAGTTTATTTGTAAAAAAAAATTAAAAAAAACAAACAAAACAAAATGGATTGTTCTCCTTCTACCTCACAACCATGCAGAACTTTGTGTTAATCTACAACATAAAATTCTCTTAAAATTCATTGAAGTTTTCAGCAGTAATGTGAGAGATTCAAAGTGTATGGGTTCTTTTGCAAAGCAGCGTAGCTCTTCACATGAATTCTACCAATATGTTTCATGTTCCTGTCTTTGCTTCAGGCAAACCTCTGCTTTTCCTTACAGGTACTATGAAACAGGCAGCATCCGCCCTGGGGTAATCGGGGGATCCAAACCAAAGGTTGCTACACCCAAAGTGGTCGACAAGATCGCTGATTACAAACGCCAAAATCCCACCATGTTTGCCTGGGAGATCCGGGACAGGCTCCTGGCCGAGAGAGTTTGCGACAACGACAGTGTTCCCAGCGTCAGCTCCATCAACAGGTACCACAGTCTGTGTAATGTGTGGGTTTGGGTATCAAACTGTAACAGCAGATTGTAGATGAAGCATGGAACTACATAAATGTGTGTGTTTTATCTGTGTATCTTTTTCGGTGTGGGAGTGGAAGGGGGGAATTGCAAAGAGGCCCCCAGCTTCCATATGTATGAAGTGGCCGCAGCTCAGTGGTTCTACACGATGGTACAATGACAACCCCTTTCCCCTGAGTGCACAGAGGGAGCGACAGAGGGAGGGATGGGGAAATAAGAGAAAGAACGAGTGAGCCAAAAAGGCAGACAAAGAGAAAAGGAAGGTGAAACAGACACAAAAGAACAGAAAAAGGAAAATGGAGGAAAGGAAACGAGAGGAGAGGAAAAGGGGAGGAAAGGATGAAAAAGAAAAGAGGAAGAAAAGGCTTGCATGATCAACCAAGCAGGAAGTGTGAGGCCCCTCTGCCATGTCAGCCTGCCTAAGCCACTTCACACACACATACACACACAAACACACACAGCTTTGCTCCCACGATGGTCATGTTCTCTCTGTCACTCAGGATCTCTCACACAAGCCACTTCATACACACTAATATCTCCTCTCTTCTTTTGCAGGATCATACGGACTAAGGTTCAGCAGCAACCTGGTCAAACGGGCTCAGTGTCGGCTCACAGCTTGGGTATGTTCCTTTAGCAGATTCTGGTTCCTTTATCGGTGAGGGTTATAAGATGTCAGCTGAGATGGTAGAAAGCAAAGACTGCCAAAGGCAATCAAAATGTATCAATTTAGCAAAATATCACCGCTGGTTGGGACATAACTAGAAATACAAAGATTTTTCTTCATGGCGGTAGGAATGGGTTTTAAATTATTATTTGGTATTATCAAGATCTTCTCAGCAGAAGAGTCAAAACTGAGTCTAACTACAAAGGACATTTGGAACACCTTTTCATGAACTGCAATGAAATTTCTCACTTTTTGGACCTACTCAGGTTTTGTAGCATTTGCTACACACTTCAATCTATTTTATTGTGATATTAAATGATAAACCAGGACAAAGAATGATAATTATGAAATGCAAAGCTAAAAATATGGCATACCATTGTATTCAGGTTCTCTGAGTCAATACTCTATAGAATCAGCTCTTGCTCTTATTGGAAGTGCAAGATATTTATCGACTTTGTTCCTTGACAGAAAGCTCAAACTCACTCAGATTGGATGGATCCCATCTGTGAACATCAATTTGGAAGTGCAGTAGATTTTCAATTGGATTTAGTTTTCAACACTGACTGGGCCCTTCTAACACATGAATATGCTTTGATCTAAACCAGTCCATTGTTACTCTGGCTGCATGTTTTAGGTTGACCTCAGTCTCAAATCTTCTGCAGCCACTTACCAGTTTTCTCCTGACTTCCCAATCCCATCCAAAAAAAAAAAAAAAAAAAAAAAAAAAAAAAAAAGCATCTTCACAGCATGATGTGCCACCACCATGTCTCACACTGGGGATGGTGTAATTAAAGGGATGTGCAATGTTTATGTCACCCTACACAGAGCATTTTGCATATAGGTAAAAAAATTTCAACCCCAGCACCTTCTCTGACATGTTTGGTGGATGGACATATCTTGGTAGGTTTGCACTTATGCCATATATTACTGGCGGGTGGACTGAACAGATCTCAGTGAGATGTTGAGATGTTCAAAGTGTGGGATACTGTTTTACACCCTAGCATGGAAGTTTTTAGTTACGATATGAGAAAATGTGGAAAGGTTCGAGTGGTACAAATACTTCTGCAAGGTACTGCATTTTTATGTGTGTTGTAATAGTATACAGGTAGCAGGTAGCTCTATAGCACACAAGTAGAATAATTTACATAAAGAAAGATATTGATGTTCACTGCTCTAACCTCAGAGTGTGTCACCTAGAGACTATATTAGGCAAAATGTTATGAAAGAACACAAATGTAATCAGTAAGTTTCTTATGTGAGGATCCATATTACTTCTATTGTGGACCAAAGCCTTTTACTCCCACACTGGAAATATAACTCCCTTTTACTCCATGAATATCTCAGAGGACAAATACTGTTCCTCATTTTTCCCTGCAGTGGATTGCGCCTCGCTGTCTTTTTGTATCTTCATGATCACATATTGTCTAGTAATCTAAATTAATTTTCACACACTGCTCCTTGACTCCCGCCTTATACTCACATTTATCAGATCCACCCACATACATACACACCTAGATATAATGCGGTGCGCGCTCTCTTTTCCACATGCACGCTTACAGATTACACAGATAAATGGCTCCCACTCCCAGGCAGAAAATTGAACATTTGGATTTGCAGAATAAGAGCGTTACGTTCTGATTAAAAAAAAAAAAAAGAAGAGTGAAAAGAAAGAGAAAGGAAAATCAGATAATTGAAGTGCTAAATCAAGTGATGGGAAAAGAGGGGATATGCATTCATTATACTCTCCTTGTCGTTAGCAAAAAGAGTAACGGCTTGAGAGGACTCTGATCCTGTGGTTTGTCATGTTTTTTTTTTTCCTTATTCCCTTTTTGGTCTCGTCTGTCTGTGATTTGGTGGTGGTGGGGGAGTCTAGTGGGAGAGAGGATTAGGATGTCTGTTGCCACACCTTTCTGTCCCTCCTGGGATACCATACTGTCACTCAGCCCGACGTCCGCCTACAGATAAGGGACCTAAGAGTGACTGACTGGATGTTGCAGTTTGTGCATGTGTGTCAGGAGGTTACACAGTGTGTGTGCGCCACTGAAGTACCGACAACTGTGTCGCCCATCAAGAAACTTGTCTCCTCCAGGGGCAAGATCAGAGGAGGAAACAACAAGGAGCAGGACACCACTAGAGGCTTGTTGTGCATTTTTCTTTCAGGTGAAATTTAATTAATGTGGTTGAGTTCACTTCTAGAAAAACTGAGGTCCATTTGACCGTCCACAGAGAAAAAAAAAATCAAATAAATATGTACATCAAGTGAGGGCTGAGTGTAACATACAGTGTCCTTGTTATTGGCACTGTTAGTAAAATCAATCTGTGAAAAAATTCAGTTCCACTTTAGTGTGAGAACTTCTCTTCAGTGGAGAAAAATGTTTACAAATCGACCACAATTATTCTTTTGATTTCTGAATGCATCCTTTAATCCACCATGTGATCTGTCTGCAGCGACGTCCGTGGCTGCCACACAGGTTTCAGCGGTCACCAGCGACTCTGCTGGTTCGTCGTACTCAATCAGTGGCATCCTGGGAATCAGCTCCGCTGCTGATGTGGGCAAGAGGAAGAGAGATGAAGGTGAGCAGTTATCCTGAATGTTTCCAGATCTTTGTATCTTTCCAGTGAGATTGGCATTTTGACTGGAAAAGCACTGTACATCAGATAAAGTGCTGATGGAGATTGGAAGATCCCCTCCACTGAAAAACAGCATCAGAACAACTAAAAACATAAATATCAATGGCGAATGTATGTGAGTGTGTGCACATATGAAGTCTGGGAGCTGTAAGTCAAACATCTTTATTGAGAAACCCATGTTTGTTTACCTACTGCGCTCCACTGGAGTCCCACCTGAGAAGTAATATTAATGCATGCCCTATTGATCATTTGTGCTGTCATACTGGATCAATGTTGCATGCTAATACGAGTTATATGTGTGTGTATTGGGGAGCGCTCTCACATGTATTTCATACCTTTGTGTAAGAGGATGTGCGTGTGATTGTGGGTGTGTATGTGGCAGAATCAGTGGCATTAAAAAGCCATCACGCAGACGGTCTCCTGCGGTAAATGAGACAGCACCAGATGTTGGAGTGAAGTAGGGTGACAGAATGCCACCAGGGGCTATTTCTCTCTCTCTTACTCGTTTGGTGTCTCTTTCTCCTTACACACACATGCACACACACACACACACACACACACACACACACACACACACACACACACACACACACACACACACACACACACACACACACACACATATCGTACGGGTGCGTTTTCCCACCACTGATGAATTTTCAGATCGTTCCAGCAGATCCCAGGTGAATCCCAGATGAACCGTAATGTGCTCGATATTGCCTGCTTACCCATCTGTGGGAACCCTAAAGTATTTCCCCTAAAACTTGAGCTTTTAGTGCAAACAAAAATCAAGATGACGATTAAACTACTTTTTGGTTATCAAGTTTAAGCACTTTCTATCAATTTGCACATAATACATGTAATCCCCACAACTTTTTACAAACTAAACCAGATATGTCATGAGAAAATTAAATATTGGTTTGCTCAAATCTTTTCTATACATTTTTGAATAAAGATAAAACAACTAAAAATTCTAGTATTTGCAGTACATTACCCAAATCATTCTCCTAATTCATAGATCTGTTTCTTCAAGATTTCCTTTAGTCTTTTTCAAGCTTTCTTTAAACTTTTCAAGAATTTGGGGGTTTGTCCAGGATGTACCAGGAAAAAAGGAGCATAATTTTGCAGCTGCACCAATATCATTTTATGGAACATAAATCAGTTGGATATTTTATCTCAAACACAGACAAGCAGCCAAAATCTCAGGAAGCAACACATCATAGCCCAATCTAAAGAATTTCAAGAACAGAACAGAAACTAAGTAATTGACATCTATCAGGCTGGAAACATTTACAAAGCCATTTCTAAGGCTTTTCGGTCTCACATGAATTATAGTGGGAGCCATTTTCAGCAGATGGAGAAAATATAGAATCATCCCAGGAGTGTCAGATTTATCAAAACTACTTCAAGACATTTGGAAAATATTCAGTGGAATGGTGGGACAACAGTGGGACTTTAGAAAAATTATGTGCATCCTTTTACATCTGTTGTAAAATTAATAGAATTTTAGAGGAAGAATAATCAAACATGGTGGTGATACTCCGATGACCTGAGACTGCTTTGCTGCTAAAGGACCTGGAAAACTTGCAGTAACCAATGAAACCCTGAATTCTGCTCTCTACCAGATATTACTAAAGGAGAATGTCCAGCCATCAGTTTGTGACCTTAAGCTCAACTGTACTTGGGTTATCCAGCAAGACAATGACCCAAAGCACACCAGAAGGTCCACCTCTGAAGAGTTAAAACTAAGGAAAACAAAAGTTTTGGAGTGGCTTAGTCAAAACTTGAACTAGAATTCAATTAAGATGCAATAGGATGACCTTAGATACGCTGTTCATGCTAAAAATAATCCTAAAAATTTGGCTACATCAAAACAATTCTGCAAAGAAGAGTGGGCCAAAACACTGATATTTATTACTAATAATATAATACATATAATAATATAATGGATAATCAACAATTGTCTGGATCCATGACTACTTGACAAACAGACCACAGTTTGTGAGACTGAAGGATTGTGTGTCTAGCCAGGTGGTCAGCAGCACAGGAGCACCACAGGGGACTGTACTTTCACTATTCCTTTTCACTCTATACACTTCAGACTTCCAGCACAAGTCAGACTCCTGTCATCTTCAGAAATACTCAAATGACTCTGCAGTGGTTGGGTGTATCAGAGATGGACAAGAAGCTGAGTACAGAGAGCTGGTGGACCGCTTTGTGGCATGGTTAGAAACAATCATCTCATCCTGAATGTGAACAAAACAAAGGAGATGATTGTAGATTTCAGGAGAAACAGGGTCAGATCAAACCCTATTTCCATCATGGGAGAAGAAATGGAGGTGATTGAGGAATATAAATACCTCAGTGTTCATCTAGACAACAGACTGGACTGGAGATGCAACAGTGAAGCCGTCTACAAGAAGGGACAGAGCTGACTGTACTTCTTGAGGAAGCTAAGATCCTTCAAGGTTTGCAGCAAGATGTTGCATGTCTTCTTTAAGTCTGTTGTTGTGAGTGTCAACTCCTCTGCCATCATTTGTTTGGGCAGCAGCATCAGAGCCAGGGACCTAAAAAGGCTCAATAACCTGATAAAGAAGGTTGGTTCTGTTCTGGGGACGACTGTGGAACCTCTGGAGATGATTATGCAAAGAAGGATTTTGAATAAAATTATGGACAACCCTGATCCTCTTCATGAGACTGTCATTGGAAAATAGAGTCTCTTCAGTCAGAGGCTTCTTCAGACTGGTTGTAAAATGGACCCCGACAGGAGATCTTTCCTGCCCACAGCCATCACCATCTATAATAACTCCTTAATTAAATGGGTTACATCAACATTTAATTTCCCTTTGGGATAAATAAAGTATTTTTGAATTTGAATTGAATTTGAAAAGACTCATTGCCAGTTTTCGCAAATTTTTAATGGCAGGTGTTGCAGTCAACCATTTATTAGACTGACAGTGATTGAAAAGCATCATGCAAAGGAGAACATCCTCCATATTGAGAACTTTGAAAAGATGAAGACCCACTTGTCCACTGTATTTGTCTTTTTTGTAAAAAAAAAAAAAACCCAAACTATTTTGATACATCTGGTTGACAGAAAACAAGGACGTGTGTAGAAACAACAAATTTGTGCAACACAAAGTTTTCTGTGTGAGTGAAAAAAACTCGGATGTCATAATGTTTTGGCTCCTTTTGACTAATACTTGTATAAATTTGGATGAACTTGCACTTAACAGCAGAAAACCAAGTTTTTCTTTTTTTTTTCAATGTGACCATACTCAGTAAATGAGATCAAAACATTGTATTATTATATACATTATATTATATACATTGAGGTGCTCAGAAAGCCTTATTTGGGCACGATTTTGCTCACCATCACGTTCTGGAGTGCATTTTATCTGCAGCGTTTCTATGGCAGAAGTCTGCGCGGTTGGCTCTGTGGTCTAATTAACAGCATTGCTAATCACAGCTTCCATTAGAGCAGCCCCCGCTGGATAATGACACACACACACACAGCAAGGGGTGACAGCAGGAACAGCATGCACTGACATGGACAGACAAACACATACACACGACAAACAATACAGCACGCTTCTCACATACACGCACGCCCATATGTTTGTCAGAGCTGACATTCGCACACATATACTACAGGTCATGTAGACATGAAGCCAACAATCTCATTGTTCCTTTGTCGACTTTGTTAAAATGACTATTTAATTTAAAAACGTGAATAGTTTACACAGTAGAGTAAGAGTTAAAGTGGAGAACAATGATGTTTGTTGAACAAAGTTAAAGAGAAAGGATGAGACCATATTGCTAGAAATATATAAAGATGAATGGGACAATTTTTGAGTGAATCTCACTTGTTATTAATATTCAAGAATGTGTTCCAGCTCAAGGTCTATGGGGAGCTGGTAAGGTTATAAAAAATACATTTAGATATAGGATTACAGGTTTATCTGTAACAAATGTGTGGCAACTGTTTATACAAGTTTTTTGAGGCATTGGTTTCTGAGGTTTTGTTCAGCTCAGTTTAAATGTCATATCAAGAATGTGTACATTACAAATATGTTTAATTTATTTCCTAAAGCTTACATAATCCTTTATTTCACAAATTTTGCTCCCGTTGTGTATAAATGTATCCTATGAGATACTGAGGCTTTTCTTGAAAACCCAAATTTGTCCCTTCTTGCTTGGTGGTGTAGGCTCATTAAGAATTTGAAACCTGCTCTTTAAAAAAAATATTTTATTTATGATTTTATGTAAATGAACATGCATACAAAATATATATAAACAAGTCAGCATAACATAAGACAAAGGGTTACTTTGAACCCTAGTCCCCTCCCACCCTCCCCAAAACAACAGCAACAAAAGTCAGTGCACGACACGAATACAAACCTAAAGAAGAAATACCATTATAAGTGTTTGGAGCAAGAGATGTGGAATTTTAAAACCTGCTTTTGTAATTATTTGACATAAACGACTCAGTCTCTCATTTTGAAGCATATGTATGAGCTGTACCTTACAACCTTTTCTTGTTGCTGTGATGATTTACACCATTTCTGTACAGAGAGAGGGAGTTTCATACTTTAAAAGGGCTGATTTTCTCAAAACCTTGTCCTATTAAAACAATAGAGTTGGGGAAACTGTAAGAGGTAATGAAAAGCAGTCCCTAACTCTGAAAAGAAAATGTATTTGTCTTTGATCAAAAAGTTGAACTGCGTCTCCAGGTGGAAGTAGAACAATCCAGTCAGACCTCAAATGTATGTGAAATTTGACCATTTTCTTGAACTCCTGCCATTTATTTGAATAGTTTTTATTAACAATTATGTCACTTTGGCAACTCAAAATACCACTAAAACTAGTGGTAAACATGCCATCCCCAGGATTTGATATAAATATTACGTGAATTCTCTCCCCAGCTCAGACAACATACATTTTCAGAGAAGAATAACAAATAGAGAAACCAGGTTAGAAGTGAAGAGTAATACATCGAGTAAACAAAGTATTGAACACATCACAATTTTTTATAGTAAACATATTTCAAAAGGTGCTATTCACCAGGTGTTGGTAACAACCCAAGTAATCCATACATAGAAAGAGACCAAAACAAATAAGGTAATAAATTATGTGTAATAATGTAAAATAACAGAGGAAAAAAATATTGAACACTCTTACTATTTATTTAATACTTTGGACAAAAGAATTTGATGGTAATGACAGCTTCAAGATGCCTCCTATGTGGAGAAACTAGTCACATTCATTGCTCTGGTGTGATTTTGGCCCATTCTTCCATACAAACAGTCTTTAAATCTTGAAGGTTCTGTGGGCCTTCTCTATAAACCTGATTTTTAGTTCTTTCCATACATTTTTCATTGGATTCAAGTCAGGTGACTGGCTGGGCTATTCTAGCAGCTTTAGTCTCTTTCTCTGAAGCCAGTTGAGAGTTTCCTTGGCTCTGTGTTTGGGATCATTGCCTTGCTGGAATGTCCACCCTCGTTTCATCATCATTCTGGTGGATGGCAGCAGATTTTTCTCAAGAATGTCTTTTCACATTTTTCCATTCATCCTCCCTTCAATTATATGAAGTTTGCCAGAACCATATGCAGAAAAACAGCCCCACACCATGATATTCCCACCTCCAAACTTCACTGTCAGTATGATGTTTTTGGGGTGATGTGCAGTGCACTTTGTCCTCCAAACATGGTGTGTGTTATGGGATCCAGAAAGTTCAATTTTGCTCTCTGACCACCAGACTGTGTTCTCCCAGTATTTTACAGGCTTGTCCAAATGTTGTGCAGCAAACTTTAAGCAAACATAAACATGCTTTTTCTTAAGAAATGGAGTCTTGCATGGTGAGCATGCATACAGTCCATTGCCATTGAGTACATTGTTTATTGTTTCAAAGAAAACAATAAGCAATGTAAGACCTGGAATTGACCTGCTAATTCCAGGTCTTTCTGAATTCCGAAGGTCTTGAGAGAGTTCTTTGGTTTTACCCAACATGAGATGTTCCTTGTGTGACACCTTGGTAATGACACACCTTTTTATAGGCCATCAGTTTGGGCTGAACCAGCTGATATTCATTTGCACTGACAAGGGGCAGGCTGGCTTTCTGATCACAGATAGATTTCAGCCGGTGTCTTAGCTTTCCATGCCTTTTTCCACCTCTCTTTCTGCATGTGTTCATTCACTTTTTCCCCTCTGTTATTTCATATTATTACACATAACTTAATTTCTGAAGTTATTTGTTTTGGTCTCTTTCTATTTATGGATTACTTGGGTTGTTACCAACACCTGGTGAAAATTTCATGTTAATAATACCTTTTGAAATATGTTTACTATGAAAAATTGTGATGTGTTCAGTACTTATTTTACCTGCTGTATGATGCCTACATTCAATGCACTACTCTCTTTTCATTGCTATGGCAGGCACTAACAGGAGGAACTCACATCATACCATAGCATGGGCATAGCATATGGACTATTTTTACTTCCAGAACAGTAGTGTTAACATTCAAACAGCAGCTGTGCAAGTGGTGGGAACACAAGAAGGCGGAATCAGCAGCCTGTATTTGTGTGTGTGTTTGTGTGTGTGTGTGTGTGTGTGTGTGTGTGTGTGTGTGTGTGTGTGTGTGTGTGTGTGTTTGAGTTGAGGTGGGAGGAGTGTGTGGGGGTAAAACCCTGTGGTGACCTGTGCCCTCTAGCCAAAGCAAGGGGAAGTAGAGGGTGACTGAGAGCAGAATGGATTTGAATGGGAGTGAATGGAAGAACTTGACTTGTGGGGCCAAAGGGGGACCATTGTACCTTAACCTATTCTTGTTGCACGTTAAGGCTGCTTGTGTACACGCACGCGTGTGAATGTATGTGAGCGTGTCTCTGCGGATTCAACATGGACATGGGCTCCAGAACAGGTGGGTCAATAGCTGCAGGATGCATCTTTTAATTTTGTTTCAAGCTATTTTTATCATATTTGAAGGAAACTCATACAGCATACAACAGTAGCTCCAAAGGGTGTTTTTTGTGAAGGAGAACTTGATTCAATGGCACTTACCCAGAATGCCACATTGACCTCTTACCCCCTTGTGCATCCACTGTGACATGCAGCAGCTTACCGAATAAAAGAAACTGGGAGTGAGAAAAAGATATGGAGGATGGAGAAAAGCGGGGAGGGGGAGATCCGTGCCCTTCAACCATGGCTCCGCACAGCACCTCCCAAAACTTTGATCTTTAGACAGACACACACTTACAGACACAGCCACACACAAATTTAGCTGCACGCTGAAGCTGTGAGGTCAGACCTATAACACTTCTCCTGCTGAGATAATCTACAGTATGTCAACTTTAGTAAGATTCACAGAGGTAATGTCCTACCCTCAGTAGGCACACAGGCATGCCGAATGGCTGACAACTTTAATTCTTTCATGTTCTAGGATTTAATCATCCAAACTGCTTGTGGGGTTGTTTAAAAAAAAGTCAAAGGTAGGTTGAGTCGGCGTTGGAGAGGAAGACAGAAGAGGCGGAGGGGAGAGGGAAAAGGCAGAAGGAAGGGAACAATGAAGGCCCATTGTTTGTTTTGTTCTGCTCTGAAAAAGAGGGAAGAGAAACGCTTCCCTTCTGAGACCGAATCACAGAGATAGAGGCAGCTGTGAGTGTGTATGTGTGTGTGTGTGTGTGTGTGTGTGTGTGTGTGTGTGTGTGTGTGTGTGTGTGTGTGTGTGTGTGTGTGACAGTGAATAGGATTTAACCCGTCATGGCAATGAGTTTCTTTACCCATCCATGGATACAATGAGGGCCGGATATCAAGCCACCCACCCACAAACACACCTACATCAACGCCAAGACGCATCCATACACATTCACACACATGAATGGACAATATTGATTATGACAAGTGAAAGCTTTGTTCTTTCTGCTCAACTACAGTAGGTTCTGTTAACTCCTCTTCATTCTGTCGTTCTGCGGTCGTTTGAGAGTATACTACAGTGGCGAGCTTTGGTCGGTGTTTCAGAGTGTACTTGTGCAAGTGTGTATGTGTGTGGGTGTGTGTATTAGAGAGAAAGCAGAAAGCAATAAGCTGGCTGAAATGGTGCCATCAGAGCTACATGATTGATCAATTGAATTCCATCACAGCGACTGGCCAGTGGGATTAAATGGGTTGCTGTGGGTTACCAGGCTAAAGCATCATACCGCCTTTATCTCTCCCCTGATTGGTCTGCCACCGGAGACCTAGGCCATGCACTCGCCTTGCTCCCAGCATCTGTGTATGAGTGCGGGTGTGATGAGACTACAAGAGTAAAATAGAGATTAGGATCAAGGTGTGTGTTTGTAGGAGAACTGTTGAAAGAGGGTTTGTGTGCTGAAAAAAGTGTTTGTCAACTCTGTGAGTGTGACATATAGATGTTGTCTGAAGATAATAGGTGTACTAGAAGTCTTTAAAATAAACTAAAAGCAGTGGTTGTGCCAGGACCACTTCACAATTTTATCATGGCTGGAATGTCCACGGATACAGATTTAACATATTACCATGCCTTTATGCTTTGTTCTGTTTGCTTTTTAAAACTAGATTTTCCATGTTCTGAGTTCGGAATACAAGAAGAACACACCTTGAAGTCAGGATTCCTTTGAGGAAAGTTGTAGTTCTTCAAGCCCCCAGTGTCCAAGTTAAACTTGTAAAAGAAGAAATATTCCACAATTTTGATTAAGTTCAGCTCACTTAATCATTTTTCACCCAGTCAACACTCACGTGGCAAGGTTTACTGGTCCATAGGGCAGATGCCATACATGAACCTGTACCAGAGTTAAGGACATTTGGTACACAGTTTGACAATCAATAATCTTGACTCATCTATAATCTACTCATAGTTTATTGTCAAGAATTGTGGGTATGAGACTTCAATAAATAATATCCACCTGCAGAACTTCAATCAGATTTGTTTTGGTTCTAATCTGTCATATGTTATATTGCCAAAAGTGTTTGCTCACACATCTAAATCATTAAATTCAGGTATTCCAATATCATCCATGGATAAAATCCAGCACCTAGGCATGCAGATAGCTTCTACAAACATTTGTGAAAGAATTGGTCGCTTTCAGGAGCTCTGTGAATTCCAGCATGTTACCTTGATAGGATGCCACATATGCAGAGTCCAGAGGTAAAACTTCCTTCCACAGCCAACTGTTAGTGGTATAACAAAGTGGATGTGAATGGGAAAGACAGCAACTCAGCCATGAAGTGGTAGGCCATGTATAACTTCACTTTCAGGTCAGGTTGAGAGCTTTCTGCAGTCAGTATTTAAATACCTCCAAACTTCATGTGGCCTTTAGCTTAGCTCAGGAACATAGAGAGCTTCACAGAATGCATTTCCATGGAGGAGCAGCTGCATCCAAGCCTTACATCACCAAATGCAATTCAAATTGTCGGATCCAGTGGCATAAAGCATGCTGCTGTCTAGAAATCCAGTGGGCAAGTCGCCCCTGGAAGTCACCAGGAAAATGTCACTTTCCCAACTGCATTGTGTCAAGCATAAAGTTAGATGCAGAAATCACTACAGAGGGGGTCTGCTTTTCAGGAGTGGGGCTAGGCCCATTTGTTCCAATAAAATTAGTTCTTAACGATTTGGCATTTAAAGACATTTTGGACAATTCCATGCTCCCAGCTTTGAGTGATAGCTCTTTCCTGTTCCAACATACAATGTATTAAGAATGATATGTCATTTAAATGCATATGTGTGTGACAGCAGATGAGTGAATACTTTTGGCGATACACTGTCTGTGTTAACTGGACAAAATGGCAATGAGAGCCACAATCAATGGAAACAGTCTCCACAAAAGAATGTCTATTTCTATAGAATTCTACATTAGATGTGAGTATTTTATGATTTTTTTTTTGTCTCCATAATTCATTAATAATGCATAACTATGAAGAGAAATAAACTGATACCCAGTGGTTAGATGCATGAATATGAAATAACTTGTTTATAGGTACAAAACTGAAGCAGGTGGGACAAAATGGTGATGGCTGTGTATGTAACTGAGGTAAAAATTGGGAAAGGAAAAAACTTACCCTGAACTAATAGATCTTTCCAGCAAAATGTGAGAACATTTTGTCTGTTGGAGCCAAGTGGTTATTTCTGTTTGAACACAGAAGTTTCCAAGTTGTAAAAAACTAGCCGGGAGATCTTTCCAAGTGGTAGATCTGGGTCAAAAGTTGGAAATTTCTCAAGCTCAGAATTCGACATGGCTGTGTTTCACATTAAAGGCAACAACAGTGCTAAAAAATAAAGTATTTATTTGCTCATTTATTTCTGTCTCAGTCACCCTGCAATATAGATAATTTTGGCTCTGATCTCCAAACAAGCACAGAAAATAACATCTTGTGGAGGTCAAAAGGTCAGAAATCACCTGGATTTGAATGCTCAAAACCAAAACTGAAGCAATGATATTCAGTTTGTTAGAAAAATATATTTGCTTTTGATTTTGAGCCTATTTAGAGATCAAACAGCATTTCAACATGAGCTCTTCAGCTTTCGTTCTACTTTCTCCATCTCATCCATTCCTATGTTTCTTGGTTTGGTTTTTTATCTCTACATGTCTCTCCTTTTTCTTTAAAACCAAAGCCTTGCACAAATGAATCTGTATTTTCAGTCCAAATGAAAAAAATATAGAAATTTGGAGTCCCATACCTCTTTTCAACCTGTCTGTCATATCACTACCCAGGACACACATACACACTCTCTGACACACATCAAACACACTGTGACCCCCAGGTCTAAAATAGGCTCTCAGGAGCAGTTTGGAGCAATGAATTGGCTCTATAGCAGGGGATTTTCACCCTCATCCCCTTTTTCTCTTTATCTTTTTCTCTCGTTCTCTCTTTTCTAATCATTTGTGGGCTGCGACTCCTCAGAGTTCTTATAATTGTCTCGTTCAGTCCCTCAGCCGAGCAATAACTGCAGGATACAAGAGCTCACAGTCTAATACTGATACCGAAGCCATATATATTTGTGTGTTCGTGTGTGTATGGGTGATACGACAAGCGGGAGGGAGGATTGTGTTTATATTTGAGGAGAGGGTGTACTTCTGAGAGATCAAGAAGGAGAGACAGCGTATGCCAGGTAATGGATTGCATTTGTATGTGATTTTCTGGGAGTCTCCACAATCTATGAAGTCTTTCAATCCTGAATCAGTTCACTTTTTTTTAAGACAACTAACTCCCCCCATATCCATCTCAGAAATATGTACAGTTAGTCATTGCTTCTAGTCTGTAATCACCTTTTTCATTTCCCCACTATCTTTATCACACTTTTCCCTGCATTCTCCTGAGTGTTTATTCCTCCCATTAAACATTTTCCAGCTGTAACCTTTCTAATGTCACTCCTACTTCATCTTGTCTCTGTGCAGTTTTACAGGAGTCACCGCTGGCTAACGGGCACGGCCACAGTGGGCGGGATTTCCTCAGGAAGCAGATGAGAGGAGAGCTGTTCTCGCCGCAGCAGATTGAGGTATTGGACCGCCTCTTTGACAGACAGCCATCTTGTCCAATCCAAACCACCACTGAGCTCTATGTGAGCCCTGACTCTGGCAAGGTAAGGGCAAGGCATTATGCAGGCTCTGGGCTAAGGCCACATTCAGAGAAAATAGGGGTTTTAGAGCATAAAGTCCCGAGCTCAAACATTGTCCATATATCATAGATCAGCAGTCACCGTTTACACTAACTTCATAAAGTCATAAAAATTTGTATTTGGTTTATTTTTTCTTTGTTGTAACAATGCTTCATGGTTGCAAATCTTATACTGTGGGAAAACCTATTCATTTCCCCTTAAATGGTGCCACGATTGTAAAGAAAATGCATTTGTTGGTTTAGCAGCAAAACTGAGTATGTGGCTTACACATAAAAACTTTCAAAATCCTATCTGCTAATGCTACACAGCTTTTAGTGGTGTGGGTAGCATCTCCTTCACAGGAAAACAAGGTCATCGTTGGAAACAACCTCAATGCAGAGAGACATCGAGATTAGATTCTGCAACCAGTGGCCATCTCAAATCTTCATTCCTAGGGACTGAACTCCATCCTCCAAAATGTCAACACTCACCCCAACAGAGCAGGGTTTATAAGAGACTGCCTCTAGAGTTTGGGAGTGGAGAAGATGGAATGACCTGCCTAAAATCTTGACCTCTATCCCATCAAACATGAGTGGGATCAGTTTGGGAATGCTTTTTGTGCCAGAGTAACCAACACAACCACACTGGTTGACTTGTGATAAATGGAATGAGATGCCATCAAATAACAACATGTGACCAAGTTGGTGAGAAGCATTACGAGGAGGTGCAAGGCTGTTGTGGTTGTGTACCATTTTCCTATGCATGACTGATGTACTTATTATTTGTTAAATTAATAAACTGTCAATCAAAAAACATCACCAAACTAGAGTCAATAGAAGAATAAGCTGGATGGTGTTAGCAGAGAGGATTTGATAAGTTTTTATGGGCGCAACCCACATTCTCAGATCAGCTGCTTAACCCACAAATGCATTTTTCTTACAGTTGTGACACTGTGTATGGACAAATAAACAGGTTTTTATTGGTGTAAGATTTGCTGCTAAGCAACATTGTTACATTAAAGAAATAATCAACCAAGCATGAATTTTGTTACTGCATATCCTTTTAATTTTGTTACTGTGTTGGTCTTTATGGTAACATTTTTTAAAATTTATTTATTTATTTTTATTTTTTATTCTCTATCAGGTCATCAACATCTATAGATTGATTATTTCCTCTTTATCAACTGTAATTGTGACCCTTTAAGCTTTTCTTGTTGACTGAGTGAGTAGAATTGATGAAAGGTGTGATACTATTCTCCATTTTTCCTGCTGTTAACAAGGGGCTTAAAGCTCAGGAACTAGTGGTAGTTTTGTACTGCACCAATAAAAATTAGCGAAAAAATATACAGTGCATTTTACTGTAATTTTATGTGATAGAGCACCACAAAGCACTGCATCATTGTGAAGTGGAAGAAAAAAAAGATATACAGTTTTAAAACATTATTCACAAACAAATATTGGACAGGTGTGGTTTGTATTTTAATTCAGCCCTAGTTGCTTTGAGACCTAAGAATAAAATTTAGACCAATCAACTGCCTTCAGACCAAAAAACATGGCACACAGGTCAAAGAGAACTGTGAGAGAGTTGTGGAGATGTGTTAAGGAAGGTTTTAGTTGACTCTACAATATCCCAAGGTTTGAGCAATTCAGAATTATGATCCAAAAATGAAAAAAATATGGTACAACTGCAAACCTACAAAGACATGGCCATCCACCTTAACTAACAATGCAGGCAAGGAGAGTATTCATCAGAGAAGCAGCCAGGAGGCTCATGGTAATTCTCTAGCAGCTGCAGGGATCCACAGCTCAGGTAGGAGAATCTACTGACAGGACAATTATTGATGGTTCACTCCACAAAGTTAGTCTTTATGGAGAGTGACAAGAATAAAGCCATTGTTGAAAGATATCCACAAGAGATCCCATTTGCAGTTAGCTACAAGTCTTGAAGAGGACAAAGCAAACATCTGGAATAAGGTGCCAAAATTTTCTTACCAAAATGTAACTTACTGTGGGGATACTTTTCTTCATCAGGGACAGGGAAGCTTTCCTGATGGAGCTGAAGACAGGGTAATTCTGGAAGAAAAATAATGAACATATTGCCAGACCTACAGTGGTGTAGCTTAGATTAAAGCCTATTAATGTGTTAGAATGGTCCAGTCAAAGTCCAGGTTTAATTCTAATTTGAAATCTGTGGCAACACTTGAAAAATGTACATTCACAGAAATTCTCCAGTCAATCTGACTGAGCTATTTTACAAAGAAGAATTGGCTAAATTATACTATAGATTTGCAAAGCTTTTAAAGCTAAACCCCCAAAGACCTGTAGCTGTAACTGCAGCAGAAGGTAGTTTTACACAGCAAAACTCACTTTTCAGATCTTTATTTGTAAAAAGGAAATGTTTATAATTTTCCTTCTACTTCACAATTATGCCCTATTTTGAATCTATCTATATACCCAACAAAAATTCATTGATGTTTATAGTTGTAACATGATGTAAATATTCTTGCAAGGTACTATTGGTATTAGAGATGTCCATCTTGAATTTCTGATGATGTCACACTGAAGCATGCTAACTAATATCATTTGAATCTGCTGATGCAGAATTTGCAAGCTACCAGAAGGATCTTTGCTTACAGCTTAAAACAGCCTGCCTGCTCTGCCTTGCCATGCCATGCCAATGTGAACCAAATTGTTGCACAGCAGAATTGCCCAATCTCTGCATATCCTTTTGAGTTTGCATAGCTTGTTTACTGAGTGCTTGGAAAATGTGTCAATCAACTTTTGTTTTGTGTTTTTATGTGGGTTCCTGTGGTCTGATAGACACTGCCATCGACATTCAGTTAATCTAGGCACACTGCAGGGGTTAATGAGCATATCGACCCAGCTTTCATTATGACCTCACTTCCTGCTGCTTCCAGGACAGTGATGGAGATGGGGTATTTGGCATGCTGATGCACACGGGGATGAACCGCATATGTGCGTGCATGGGAGATACAAGAGATGAGAAAGGGTGTGTCTGTGTCTCTTAATACTGCATCTAAATTGACCTTCTGCCCTTTTCCGGCAGTGAATTAATGTAAATCTGAGCGGAATAGACAGGTGTAAGTAGTACTTTGCATAACAAAATGTGAGCATACTAGCATTTGTATTCTGTTTGCCTTTTTCAGATGTCTTCTAATGTGCAGCTCTGTTCTCAGCATTAGGGAAAAGTTTTGGCCTATGTCTCAAAACAACAATTTTCCTCTACAATATTTGTTTTTCAAGAAAACATACTCCAAGTTTATTTAAACAGCCAGTGTCAAGTACATGAGACTGGACAGACCCCAGAGAAGTTTTAGTAAAAGTAATCACAAACAGGTTACAGCCTTAGACCTACAGGGCAGAGTCTGACTTTTTAACCCATTCACTTCCATTTGACCGACATGGGGAGGGTGGTGGGTCAGGGCAAGAGGTCGACAGGTATTGGCTGGAGTAGCTCTATAGACTGAGATCTGACATCATAAATACCCATGATTCCTAGGTTAGTGTCGTCTCTGAGCCCAACCAAGCCATTGAGGTCAGGGTTTGGAATGAGTCCCTTTAAAATCCATGTCACACTGGGGTCAAACTGCGCATCACAAAGAAATCCAGGCATCTACTCCTCCCCATCCCCCTTTTTTTCCTAGAGAAAGTGATTGACAGTCACACCCACTGACACACTGACAGCAGCTTAAGCCTCTCTAGTATGTGAGCCAAGGTGTGTGTAATAACGTATGTGTGTGTGAGCCAGCAGTGGTGGGGATACAGTCAAATAGGGTCAGACTGTGTTGAGACTGAAAACACTTGCCCCTAATGGTGATGTGTTGGGGAGTCAACAGATGTGTATCTGAGGAAGAAAGAAAAGGGAGCAGCACGTGGAGAAATAAAAGTCCAAAACGGCCCGTTTTTACTACACACACATTGTGATTTTAGTTTATAATTTTTTTAAAGCTTTTTAGCTTTTAAGAGGCCTACTTTCTGTGGTTTGTCCACAGCTGAAGAGCCAAAAAGTATGGCAAATATAATTCGAACCATCAGCCTCAGCTACTCTTCTATCCTGTTTATTTTCTTTACAATTTTACCCCTAACAATCCATTGTTTTATCTCATCTCCCTCTGCTGCTCTTGTTCCCTTCTTCCTGTAGTCTATTAAGCTGCGCTGATAAATTATGTGTGCGTGTTTGTATGTGTGTCTGTCTGCAAGTGTGCCTGTCAAAGAGAGTTCATTTGAATTTCCTTTCAATCACTTCTTATTACTCAGCTGATAAATCAGGCGGGCAGACTGCGCCCTCACCCCTTTTAGCAACCCCGGGTCCAAATGTCCACCTCTGCACCCACTGGCATAGCTAAATATTTTTTCCAGCCTGAAAATCTATGAAGGATATAAAAGGTTTACACCTCTGATCTACCTTGGGTTTTAGTCACAGACCTGAAACAGCTGTGATATGAAAGGATAAGCCAAGATGGTAAGAACAAGTGTCACATATAGTGACGATCTTCCAGTGTACATCTAATCTATGAAGTATGTTGTCTGATTCTGGTAGTGTTATCTAAATGTTGAGAATGTCATCCTCTTTTTTTAATGTCTTTTAAAGTTTATGTTTTTGGAGCATTTGTACTATCTGAAAAATATTCTTTAAAAATGTACATCCATTCATTCATTTCTAACTTGAGAACTGGACTCCTTATTTTCAGTGTTGAAAGTTTTACTGCTCAAACTCAGAACTCTGCTCTCAACTCAAAAAAATTCTACTTGCTTACAAATATGCTAAACTCTCTCTTCAAACTATGTTTCTGTGCTCAGATTTAATACCTCTTGCCCAATTGTTCTCTCCTCCTGACTCCTGGTGCTCCAAGTAATGGTACCAACAGAATGAAAACGTCTGACTATGACATCCCTGTCATCCCTTTATGACAGAATCATTGCTAAAGCCAGGGCGGGGGCGGGGGTGGGGCCTGCTCTATGGTCACCCCTATTCATTTGCTGACCCCTCTTCTGGTGCCCCTGGCCAGACAGTAATGTATGCCTATGTTCTAAAACAAGTAATGTATGAGTTTGAGATTGGAAAAGAGCAAGCTTTGTTGAGCACCAACTATTATTTATTTATTCATTCATATCATAGTTATATTAATATTTCATTGTCCTTCATAGTTCCAATAGAGAACTCCTGAATCTCTGCTATGGCTTTCAGTTTTGGTTTACCAATCCAGGATTATTAGTGATCCAAATGTGGCCACCCTCAGGAAAACTTCCTGGACACGCCCCTGCTCATCGGAGGGTTGAGTACCGGCACTCAGAGGGATGAGTTCATGGATAGTTTTGGTTTTACCATGACGAGAACAAAAGTAATTAATTTTTCCATCCATTGTTGTTCTTTCAGCAGCAAATGTGACAATAATTATTGACAGAATAACAGGTTGTAAATAGAATATCATATTAATAAATAAGAAAAGTAAGCCAGACGTTTTATTTGAAGCATTTTAACTAGACTGCCTCCCCCTGGAGTTAAGGTCTGGGTGGGTTATCTGTCTGAAAATGAATATCCTCCCCACTGCTGCTACGCTCAGTTTGAGTTCAGATAAATTCTTTCCCCAGCAATCCCTGTCTCTGTTTGTGGGCCACTCAGGGAATTGTGTTTGTTTATTGCCAAGCCTTTTCCATCAGGGGTGCACAAGACAATGTGGCGAGGGAAAAGGGAGTCAGGAGGGAGAGGGGGGGAGAGAAAAATCAGGACCTATTTGGAGAATGGAGAAAAAGAGAAATACTATTATGCAAATGGTTCAAGCCAGCACGGCTGGCGTCTGTGTGTGTTGTATGAGGCTGTGTGTATGTGTTTCAGAGGGACGATTAGGGCTCATCTGTCACTGATGTGGATTTGGACTCTGAAGCTCTACCTCACCATATCTGAGGCAATCTGGTGTGTAAAAGGGAGATGGCAAGAAACTCACGGGGACCTAGGAGTACAGCTGATTGGCTAAAACAGAGTTTAAGAATTACAGTGACCCACACTTTTAAAGTAAAGATTTGTTTTTAATGGATAACATATTTGTTATTTTGTGTAATCTTTGTGTGCAATAGAAATAAGACCAGAGAAGAAAGAAAACCAAACTTCTCATGTGCTCTTTAAGTTAGAAAAGAAAGAAAGAAATGCAGCTATATTTTCTGTCCTATAAAACCATAACTTAAATCATTCAGTCAGACAATTAATAGCTCTGCATATACATACTAATCAAACTGTCATCTTACTGAACTAGAATTGTTTTTAAAAACCTAACCATTTAGTTTTAATGCCCAAACCTAATAATACATCTTTACTGTATTTCAAGGGTTAACAAATTCATGTTTGGTTGTTTGATCGAAATTAATCTTTAGTTAGGTGATGTGGATGTCTTTAAATAGTTTGCAGAAGAGCAGACTGTTTACAAAATTGTGGGGTGCTCTGACCAACCTGTCCTAGAATCAAAAGATATATAAGTCATTTGATAAAGACATTTTATTTCAAAACCCCATCACACCATTGTGTATCTATTTTGCACTTAAATAGCATAGGAAGACATGCTACCTTTATTTAACAAAAGCTTCTGCATCACCATCTCCTTCATCTGATATTTTGTGTATTAGTTTATAAGGATGCTTAACTTACATTCAGGTATCAAAAATATAACCAGTCCCATATAAAATATGTTATTTATCCTATTATCACTATTTATCTCATTATCAGTCTAAAGGGTAATTTGTTTTCACTACTGAACTGTTTATTTGATAATTTCATGAAGAATAAATGAGAACTGAATATAACAAAAAAATATTTATTCTGACAATTACAGTATGGACACTTCAATTGAAAATGTTATTAATTATTATTGTTTAAATATTATCAATTATTACTTGCATACCAAACTGAGAAATAACATATTAGTTATCACACTAATATATCCTATTGATTAATTGAGTAAAGTAACCAAGGAAAACAACAATGAAATTACGTGAAGAAAATAAGGGAGACCTTCAATCAGCCATTAGCTGATTGAAGGTCTAAACCTATTTAAATACAATTTTTACACATTATTTGGATTTCTAAATACCAGAATTAAGTCTAAGGAGAGTTTGGAAGAGGGTAAAAAAGGAGGAAGGACTCAGTTAGCAACCTTTGATCCATCAGCTTGGCCACCTCCGAACTGCCACAATAAAACGGATAAAAGGATCCCTGAATGAAAATGAATGAATGAACGAATGAATGAATAATTTCAAAAGGGTACTACATTCTAAACTAACTGAATAAACTAAGTTACTTTGACATATATTCACAGGCCTTCAAACAAACAGCTTAAGCCAGTTTAGGGTCATGAACATTACATGTTAAACAGTCTCAGGAACATTATATCGACCATAAAAGATTATTTTCAAATGAAGATTAAGTGCCCTCCACAAAAGTCTTGATCAGACATCTAATGTCTGTAAAAGGTCTAATTTCTGATGGTCATCGTTACTACATGTGGCATACACAATTTGATTGCCCACTGAACCAGGCAACAACAGATTTTTTTTGGGCATGTCAAAAAATGTGCTTCTACCACCAAATTTACCCAAGTGCTCTTTAAATGTTGCAGAAATGAGCTGATAACATAATTTCATCTCATGCTACACTATGCAAAGGCTCTGTGTGAACTGATGAAGACTAACTTACCCAGATATGCAGAACACCTGAAGCAGCACCAACAGCAGGGGAGTCAGAAGTGTTCTTATAATAATTCAGCTAATTATAAACTGACCACTTGGGGGCGCTAGTAGAGCATTAAACTTTTATATGTAAAAAAACAATGAAACAGACTTTACGACAAAAGTATCATACAACACCGCTGCCCTGACACAGTGAAACACATTGATTTTATACCTTTTGTTCCAACGCACATCAATTGTATGGTGCATCAAAACCTATGTATATTTCATAGCAGTCATAAGATTTGATGTTCCACAAAATGCATTTCATTTTTTCATGTTTAAAGCAACACAAAGAACATTTTCTTTCAACATGTTTTACTTTTTACACCGTGGTACCATTCTGTCCAACACCCATTTCCAAACACATAAATTTTGACTATATAGAATAAACTAGAATTAAGGGAGCCTCTTAAATGTAGATTTCCCCACAAGACTTTACAAACTGTAATTACCTGTAACTGTTTGTACCAGATCCAAATTTTCCTGTCGTCTTCCCCTTCATTCTGACTAGTTGTGCAACTCCTCTCCACCAGCATTACCAACCCCCCGCACCCCCCAAGTTCAGCCCCCTCCTCAGCCCCCGCAGCTGCGTCCCTTTTCCTTTGATGAGAGCTGATGGCGCTGTATGAGCGGTGGAATTGACAACATTTACGGGTGCGAATGAGAATGATCCATCTTGCTTAGCGGGCCTGTCACCCCACTGGCCAAACTTCATCATGACCAATTACCACAGCAGACCCTTTCTTCTCGGCTGATGCTGCTGCCTGGCGCTACACATGGATACATGCACACATTAGATGCTATTATAATAAGACTGAGTAGCCAAGATTTGGTTGTGTTGGTGCGTGGGGGGTACACAGGGATTCCATCTTTGATTGGTTTAAAAAAAAAAAAAAAAACTGCGGGATCTCTATCTGAAAGGACAAAAAAGGGGGCTTGAAAATGTGTCGCAAGTGTAAAAAAGACCAGAAAGAGAGAGGTGAGTAAGTGTACAGGGTAAGCTCTTATTTGGCAGGTCACAGTCCAGTGGTTGTGTTGTGTTGTGTGTTGACGAGCACAGGGGTGTTTAAGAGGTCAGTGAGCACAAACAAATGCCTACACTTACACACAGATGCAGACGTATTAAAAGGGTCAGTGCGACACTCTCACCTTATCACCTTAAAGGAAATTTGTAGGAACACACACACACATACACACAGAAAAAAGGAATGGAAGACTTTTGATGAGTCAAAGTAAATATTTGATAAAGACAGAGTCCGTTAACTGTTTTGTATGTGGTGAGTTTTGCTCTGAGCTTATCTCAAGCTGATATAAGGCAACAGCACAAGAGGTGTTTACTGTTCCCACTGATGCACTCTACATTCTGAAGTAGGCATTAAAGATAACCTGGTCAGTCAATAATTTCAGACAAAATGTGGGTCAACTTCAGAGTCTGTGGGTCTTGTTTTTCAAAACTGGATGAGATTTGGGCGCAGAAATGATCCAAGGACATTTTTCCTGTACAATTTCTGAAACTTTGTATTTTCTAGCCGGTCCAAACATATATTTATTTATAGTTATTAGTTATATTTATTTATAGTTTTGGTGACCTCATGCATGGAATTTACAATATATCTGAACAAATTTTTGCTAAAGAGGATCCCTTACTCCCTGATTTTAAAGTGATAACTTCATGTCATTATATGGGATCATTACATGCATGCACAGTCAAAGTAGTGATACAGGTTATATAACAGAACATGTGACAAATAAACCTTTGAATCTTGAATCACAACCAACAATAATTAAAATGATAAAAGATTTAGGTGTCATCAGTGGTGATTCAATATAGAAGCGATGGCAGTGCCCAAGCTACGATTTGTGTATGTATATTTAGTTATTTTAGTGTCCATATAGATGTCCAATTCATGACTTCATTTCTGTTCAAGTTTGAAATGAAGTGGTTTTTCCCTTAGAAAACAGATTCCTGTGATGAAATGTGAAATCTCAGCAAGTATGCAGATGTAAATTATGCCAGAAAGTGGTCATCTGTCTTGTTCTTTTTGTATTAGGTTTTGAACTAAAACGTATTCTGAATCAATAAGACATGTTTTATCTGTTTATCTGAAATTATAACTGCTTAATTCAACAATGGCCCAACTACTTTGTCTTTATTTAGTCACCCACCTGAAATTGAAGAGTCATTTTCCACCACATTTTGTGATTTAGAGCCTCTAGTAGACTACTCCAGGTGTCAAAGGCATGATTCCAAAATGATGCAAATACCCTGAGAAAAGTAATGAAAACCTTCTCTTGTAACATAAGGTTTAATGGATTTGGCCCCCTGTTTCTCTCACTGATTCAATTCTGTCACAAAGCTTGAATTCCTCTGCTGCACCCCAAGTCCACAGCAACATAAAGCTTCTTACACTGCCTCAGACTTTTCAGTGTGTTTTACACCGAGGTCCACATTAATGAATTCCAAAATGAGAAAAAATGGGAAAATGACCATAAACCCAATTTTTCACAGTTTGCACAGTCAGTAAATGAGGACCACTGTCTTCTCTCTCTTATGTGAAAATGGACATTTCTATAACAAAAGAGACTGAAGAGTGTCAAATGTTCACACACTCAGACGTAGACCCACTAGGAGACAGGTCATCGGCCTACCAGGAACGTTCCTGCCCAGACAGACTGGTGTTTAATCTATATATTCTTGACCATCAGTGTCACTTTCATCTTTCTAAATTACCAGAACCACCCACACATACTCACACACACTGAGAGATCTTTCAGAGAGACAAGGATAGATGGGTCATGGCTTAAAGCCGGGGTCAAACACAGGTGAATGGACAGGCTGCAGTCTGGCCTATGGGAGGAGCTGGTATACTGGCTGCTACACACATTTTTCTGGAAAAACAATTTGTTGGCTGCCATCTTTTAAGGTTAATTTGAATTATGGTAATGATAATCAATTACTGACAGTATTCCCCCTCATTGAAAATTTGACGTAAATTTTGCCTTAAGTTTATTTTGTTCCTGCTTGCTTTAAATTTATGGCTACATTTGTGGCTACAATCACAAACATCTATGTATTTCATTAGCATTTTATATGATAGACCAACACAATGTAGTGCTAAATCAGGGGTGCCCAAGTCCAGTCATTGAGGGCTACCATCCTGCAACTTTTAGATGCATCCCTGCTATTACACACCTTAATCAGATGAACCACTCGCTTACCAGGTCTCTGCAGAGCTGAATGACTGCTGATGAGGGAATTCAGCTTTTTGATTGTGCTAAATAGTCAAGAGGAAGAAAATTGATAAATAGTTTCAAAATCTTATTTGAATAAAATTTGCTTATAATGGTATTTTGATCCCATTAATAGATTTTAGTGCAACCAATTGCCTTCAGAAATCCCCTAATTAGTGGATAAAGTCCAACTGTGCTAAAAAGCCTGTAGCAACTCTATAGGAGCTGCAGAAATGCACGAGTCAGATGGGAGAATCTTCTGACAGGACAAATTATTAGTTGTTAACTCTACAAAATGGGTCGTTAAGGAAGAGTGGCAAGAAGAAAGCTTCGAGAAGTCCACTTTTCAGCTTTCCACAAGCCATGTTGCGAATATAGTGGAAGAAAGCGCTCCAGCCAAAAGAGAACAAAATTGAACTTTTGCCCTGTATGCATATTAGCTCTGTCTAGCAGACATGATGATGGCAGCATCATACTTTGTGCATGCTTGTGGGTTGATTTGAAGAGTCAAGCAGGACAATTTCTGAAGAAAATCTATCAGAGGTTGTAAAAAAAACTGAGACTATGGAGGGAGTTCACCCTCCAGCAGAATACTGACCCTGAAAACGCAGCCAGAACTACAAAGGAATGGTTAAGATCAAAGCTTATTAATGTGTTAGAATAGTCCAGTCAAAGCCAAACCTAAATCCAATTAAGAACCTGTAATAATAATTAAAACTTAAACACAGATGAAGCTTTATTAGTAAAAAAAAATCTTGAAAACTATTGTTCTTTTTTCTATAACTTTATAATAATTCACAACTTTTTCTTGGTCTATCACATAAAATAATAATAAAATACATTGAAGTTTGTAATCATAATGGCATAAAACATAAAAAAGCTCAAGAGGCATGAACACAGATTTATTAACATAGTATTAATTGATATATAGAACAAAAGGCTTTACATCTTTCTCACCTATTTCTGAAAAATAACAGAGTTTTATACTGGAAATATATCCACTGCAACTAGACATCAAGCACATATTGTTTTGTCACTTTAACCTCTTCCTCTGTGTGTGGTTTTGTAGCTTTCTATAATGTTCAGAGCATTGGGTGTGTATATAGAGAAGATCACCATTCTTAGGTTAGTATCTGGGGAGACGAGAGGCTTTGTCTTATAGCCACAGTCTGTGTATGTGTGTAAACATATGTTTGTTCTGTATGTACCGTGTGAGCGCTGGGATGAGAGGGATGAAGAGAAAGTGCAAGCTGATCCTGCGGTTATAGACTGTTGGACTTGGTTGTACAGTAAATCCTTGCCTTTGTAAACAGATCAATAAACGCTCAGCTGTAGGTGTGTTTCTGTACATCAGTGTGTGTGGGTGTATGCGCTCATAGGAAAAGCTGCTTTGCTCGTCGCTGTGAGGAAAGTGTAACATGCAGGATATACTGTGGACATAATAAACAGATTGCTCACAGCTGTACCCCACACAGGGCACAGTCGTGCTTTGATATTATTTCCAACACAGAGTATCATGATTTGGATTTGCTGTCTAATAAATCTATTTTTCCTTTTCTTTCTGCTTCTTTCCAGACATCAGACTACTCAGCCATGGCCTCTCTAGCAGGTGGACTGGACGAGATGAAGAACAGTTTGACCAACCCAGGCACAGGGACGGAGTTAGGATCCAACGTGTCTGGCCCACAGTCCTATCCTCTAGTTCCGGGTAAAAAAATATTTTTACATGGCTTCAATGTTCACAACTCAGCCAGTATCTCTGGATATCAATAATCAAATCAGTCTCATTGCTGATTTATGTTGTCTGACTCGGTTGGGTCCAGTGTCTTGCTTGGATGGTAGCTATGTTCTGAGGTTCTGTTTCATACTGACAATCTTTTCATAGCAATCAGAAGATTTTGATAAGTTTATCTATGATGATGAGCTCCAAGTCTTTGAGTTTGGAAAAAACACTCTAAAATGTTAACATTACTTCCAGTCAGAAGAATCATGTCAGTAAGTATACACCAGGGGTATGAATACTTTACGGTTTAAATTATGCAGCAAATGAGCTACAACAAGAACCTATCTGATCAATTACCAAAAGCTGTTCTTCTCTGATGTCAAGAGTTTCACAGATGTGTGATCTTATCCACTTCGATTCATCCGAACTAAAATAAACTGTCCACTAAGCGTTATCTGAAATTGTTCATACACATCTGTTCTTGGCTTTTTCCAGTGACGCTCAGTAGTTTTTTAGTCTTATGTTCTAATGAACAATTTGAGGGATTATGATGAACAGTCAGTATCTTTCCTACAGTGTACAGCAGTGAGCTTTCCCAGTTTTAAGAATCAGAAAGAATATTTGATGGGGCAGCAACATTTTAGATCAAAATTTCCTCATCAGAAAATAAACAAATTAAAGCATTTCTAATATAAAACATTGCATTGGCTTGTGTAATTTCCTCGCATATCATTCCACTTCCACCAATTTACCCTGAAAGCAACAACTACTAAACAGTAAAATATGCAATTATAAAAAATAAGAAAAGGGCCTTTTGCTTTGGAAGATGAGAAGAAATGTGTCTGAAAAGCTGACTGTGTAGGTATATTTTAGTATCAACAGTAAACACAGTAACATGAACTGGTTGAGAAAGTAAAAACTGTTTTGTGAAAAAGTGTAGAATACTTGCTGAAACTGCTGAGAACATTTTAAATGCAAGTCCTTTTATTTGTTGATATTTGCTCATTAATGAACGCTTTTTCAGTGCAGCTTTTATTCTTGACTTTCATGAGAACTTCACTATGATTCTCCAAACTAAAATCACTCTGACCCCTTTCTACTGCAAGTCAAACACTGAATAAATGGTTTATTCTAAAGGAAGACAGTGTTTAACCAACTTCTGGCTGCATAGTCCTCCAATATACAGGATAAAAAAAATTTAAAATAGCTGAATGGAAAGGTATAACTATAAACAAAAACATGCAGGAGCTAATGTCTTTCTTCTTAGCAGTAGTTTAAACTGCATAATCTAAGTGCTTAAAGCACTGCTTAAAGGGCTCAGTACTTTGAATGTCAATTAAGTGGAGGAAAGGGATTTAAGGAAAGGTGGAGGAAAAGTGAACACCTCGCTCCCTGCTCTTTCTCCATTTAGGGGCACAGGGAGAAGCGCAATTAATTATGAGCAGACCAGGGAGCACTTGGACAAGCCTTTAACACTCCCATCTGTAATGAAGGGAATCATTGATCTGGGAATTTGGGATATCTGGGAATAGGTTCTTTTTTTACTCTTAAACCACAGAGGGATATTACCTGCACACACCAGAGCAGAGAAAAAGACAGAGTGTGAGAAAATAGAGAGAGATGAAAAAATTCCATCTCTGCTTATGCATGCAAACACACACATTCACATTCACATGCGCACACACTTTGTGAATATTATGCATGCATTTCCTCAGCTGTCTTTTCCCTCAGAACAGAGCTCCCTCTAGGGGATCAGACGTCCGTGTGTTTGACGCAGTGTTTTTTGCATCCTTGAAGTGTTTATACTCTGGACACATGCTGAAGAGCCAACATCTCCATGCTCGGCCCTTCTTTACCACCCCGCACGGCACTTTCCTTTATCCTGAACTTCCGCCAGTACACCAGAGCGCGAACATGTAAAGGGACACATTGCATATCGTTGATCCCTCTGGGTTTGACAGGGTTGTTCTGATGGCTGTTTAATGTGGTGAATGAGACAGGCAGACCAGTAGGACAGAAAACGCGTGCTCATCTGTAGCTGCAAGTGAGCGCGGAAGAGACTTGTACTTGTTTGTTGACCTCTAAAGCAAAGCTGTGGAGAATAGATACATCAATACAACTGCCATACATATGCACAAATACAGAGCATGAGAACACACACACACACACACACACACACACACACACACACACACACACACACACACACACACACACACACACACACACACACACATCTCTGAGGATCTGGCCCTGTCTGCCCCCTCTAACTTGGCTGTAGAGAGTCCACCTCTCCCCGCTTCAGCCCTCTTCTCCCTCTCCTCCATGCCCTGTGCACTGACCCTGAGCGGATGAGCAGCCCGTCTGTGCTAATGCCTCGCTGTCGCATCAAACACCAAGAAAAACTTTACTACATGAGACAGGAGAGAAGAGGCTTAGAGGGACAGAGGGAAGCTGAAAAAGGGAGAAAATCAGCGAGGTAGAAAAATTCGCATTCAGAGAAGGAGCTGAGGAGGCAAACGTAAGTAGACAGGAATTTTGAAGAAAGAGAATTTGATCATTTCTATCCTATGACAGTTTTTTTAATTGTGAGAAAATTGATTGTACATGATAAACTATGTCTGATGACCACAGGCAAGATTGTGTGAGTATCTCTTGTTTTGAGGAAGATGCCCCCACAGGTATTGGTTACCTTTGCTTAGCTATTGGAAGGAAGGAAAAAGATCCATGGGCTTTAAATGTCTTTTTCTAATAAAAACCTAAGTGTGGTGGGCATTTGTGTGCAGTGCTCCTGAGTCAATACTTTATAGAATCACCTTTTACTACAGTTTAGCAGCAGATCTTTTGGATTTTGTCTCTACATGCTTTGGAGCTTTACATGCTGAAGTGATTGTGCATCCTGTTTGTGCAAAACAGGTCGAGTTCAATTAGATTTGATGTAGAACATCTGTGATCATCAATTTTAGGGCTTGCTAGAGATTTAGGTCTAGAGTTTGACTAAGCAATTCTAACACATGAATATGCTTTTCATCTATACCACCCCATTGTGTCTCTGGCTGTATGTTTAGGGTTGTTGACTTGTTCCCCAGTCTCAAGTTTTTTGCAACCTCTAACAGGTTTCCTCCACAATTGCCCTGTGTTTAGCTCCATCCATCCTACCATCAGGTCTAACCAGCTTCCCTGTACTTTCTGAAGAAAATAATTTGCTCAGCATTATGCTGCCACCGCCAATGTTTCATCCTGGGGATGTTGTATTCAGGGTGATGTTCCATATTTGTTTGCTACGACAGTAAATAGCATTTTGTACCAAAAAGATATGTTTTGGTCTCTGCTGACCAGAGCATCTTCTTGTTCTCATGTTTGCTGTGTTCCCTTCACGGCTTGTTGGAAACTGCAAATGTGTCTTCTGGATGGTAGGTTTCACCAATGACTTTTTTCTTGCCACCCAAGTGCTCTCCACAAGTGCTACAGACAGATTTTACCATCTGAGCTGTGAATCTCTGCTGCTCTTCCAGAGTTACCATGAACATCTCAGCTACTTTAATGATTAATGTTTTTTGATGGATTGAACATTGCTTCCTGGAATGGTCAAAGCTCTACTTTAGGCTTCTCCACAACTTTGTCCCTGGCCTGTCTGCTATGATCTTTGGTCTTCATGATGCTGTTTGTTCAGTGATATTCTCTAGGGAACCTTTGAGCCCTCCAAAAAATAGCCGGATTTAAATTTACACTTTTCTAATTTAAATTTTTAAAACATTTTGAAAACCAAGAATCATTTTCCTTCTAGTTCACAGTTATGTAGTACATCATGTTGGTCTTTCATAATCCCCCTGCTCCCCCCCAAAAATTGAAGGTTGAGGTTGTGAATACTGTTGATCTGATGTTTTTTCATACCATTCTCTCTTTGTATAAAATTTTACAGCCTCTTCTCCTTATTCTTTCTTCCTTCCTCTTCCTGCTTCCTCTCAGTTAGTGCTGGTTAAGTGGAGGGAAAGTGAATGGGATTGATGGTGTTAGTATTTGAGCTGCTTGTGATGATGATAAATGTGTATGTGCAGACATCAGGAGGAGGGTGCTGGTGTGTGTGTATGTGATGATGATGAATGGAGGGCACCCTCTCCTCACACTCCCAATGTCTACAGCACGCAAACATAGAGAAATGATTTGGGGCGACACACTGTCATGTAGTCTAATGCAGTTATATATCCCATCCACCTACTGACAGAAGGAGGAGGAGGTGGAGGAAACAATAGAATAGAGAGTCACTAAATTAATAGATGTCAGAGGATGGGAAACAAGGAAGGAAGAAGTAAATGGAAGAGACACATCTTGAATGAGCTGCTGAAAGAGCAACATCCTGATGTTTCTACAGACGTTTTTGGGTCTTTTGAGTTTAAATGTACAGATACCTATAGATCTCTGCACTTCACAAATCACCCGGAACCACACGATTAACTGCTGCAAAGATAAACATGATGATGATAGTTCATTGATGACTGTAATGACACTGAGAGGAGTAAGATACTGATAGGAGGACATTTTTGTGTGTCTTAACAGGTCGAGACCTAGCCAGCACAACTCTGCCAGGCTACCCTCCTCATGTGCCCCCAACAGGACAGGGCAGCTACTCTACTCCTTCTCTCACTGGCATGGTACCTGGTGGGTATGCACACAAACATGCAAAAAAACATAACCTCTTCTGCCAATTTAATAAAGAGTTTAACTTGTTTTACCTAAAGGGCACCAATTCAGTCCAAAAGTTAGCACACTACAAGAAAAGGTACAACCATTAATTAGCAGGAGGAAAAAAATGTCAATTTATTAATAGAATAAAAACCTCACCAAAAGAACTAGATTAAGGGGGGAGACCATCAATATCTATGAGTCAAAGGTGATGACAGGGTAAGAGAACAATATGAAACAGAATTACAAACTCAATACAATACCAGTTTGCTCCTTGATTGGGCCAAAAACTACAGATTTAGTATTGACAAAACCTTAAACTTGCCAAAAGTCAAAACTTAAGTCAAGGTTTTATCATAGACATCTATCTATACCAGGAGTCTTCAAATCCAGGCCTCGAGGGCCAATGTCCTGCAACTTTTAGATGTGTCTGCTTAGGTATCCTGCACAAAAGTTGCAGGACAACGCCCCTCGAGGTCTGGATTTGAGGACCCCTGATCTAAACTTTCTATACCCACTTAAGGAGGGTCAGGTACATATCTTGTAGCAGTCAATGAGGCTGCCAAGAGGCACTGTACACCCTGAATGGGTCACCTGTCCAACCATGTGTGCACAGCGTGTACTGCACACACTCATACCAAGGACAAGCATGTCCTCTCAAAGTGATTTCAAAAAAGCTAATTGTTATTGCAAAAACTAGTAAAACATACCCTGATTAGTGATGAATCTATACTTATGTATGTAACAAGAAGAGCGCCATTTTCTCAACAAACAACATCTGGCATAGTGAATTTTGAAATGGGAACTTACAACAAGGAGCTATCAAATGTGATTAGACTGGTATTCAGCCTGGAGGCCAGGTGATTTTTTTCAGAGACTGTTTTTGAGCCATAGCGTGCTTTCATAACACAGCAGTACAGTCCTCTTAAAATAGACCTGACATTGTTTCCTCAGGAGGTCCGCATCGTTTGGGTAGGTGGGATAGCTGGTGCAGACCAAACAACTGGACCCTGGACTCTAAAAGCATGGGTCTTAATTTGCTTGAATCCTGCTGTAATTTGCTTATAGTGGGAAATCAAACCAGCAAGAATGTCATCTGAAAAATGTTAAATCTTTACAACATATCTCTTTTCATCTATGTAACTACATCAGAATGTCATAGCCTCTCTTTCTCAGCTATCTTTTTCTGTACTGCTGCACTAATCTCATGTATATGGAGCACCATGCTGGATAGTCAGTGACTCAAAGGTTCAGTTGTTGTAACTGCACGATATTGTAAAGGGCTGCTTGTTCCACTTTGAAAAGTGCACCAAACTAAAAAAATATCCAATATTTTTCAGCATTCCCTGCACAGTCTAATTGAATATGTCAGATTATCCCTGTGTGAAAACATTAGGTCTGTCCAGGGCCAACAGCTCTCCTTTTGCAGAATGAGTTTCTACTGTGTAGGAAGTGGTAATACCTTTTTGGGGATGTACTTAGTCCAAAATTTCTGCTGTAACAAGTCACTTTCTGATACTTCATCTGGTTGTATTGCATGTATGTTATACACTTTAAGTGCCCAACGGAAGCAAGCTCAAATATTGCAGCTGACTTCCTTCAACGTAACTCTTTTATCTCGCAGCAAACCGTGATGCCAACAGATCTATACACGAGTTGAGTTTCTATAATGTATGTGTTGTGTAGGTTGTGTATGTGTGTTTGAAAAGCATACATGGTAGTGCCACTTCCTCTTCCTTTTCTGTGCACCGTAGCTGACAGTGGTCCCGGAGGGTGGCATTTGTGTTCGTATGCCTGTGTAAGCTGTGCGTTGGAGGCTCTATATGTGTGTTTTTCTCTGTGTATCATTAGAAAGCAGCCACAGTAGCACAGCTGTCCCTCCTCAACATTAGTAATTTGTTTTTAATGAGAATCACCAGTGACCCACAACTAATTCATTCATTCCCTTCCACTCCGCCTTCCACAGCGCTTTTGTGTTTCAGTCCTGAAACGCTGTTCTTCTTCTCTCTTTTCTTAACACTCAGATCAGCAGAGGTGGTCAAGTTACATATCCTGCTGTGGAAATATGCAGAAATAAAGTCCAAAACAACGTTGTTGTCTCTGTGTATTCCCAGTCATTCATACACACACAGATATCCATGGGTTGATGTACACACTGTGTCTCAGTGGACATGTAGGAACAGCACGTCTAAAGATGGGTAACCCTGTCGCCCTGTCCCACTGCGCTGTCCTCGGCTTTGACAGGATATTTCAGTGTGTGTTTGGGTTGGTGTGCGCCGTTGTTTGTGTGTTTGTTTTTGACAGTGTCTGTGTGTGCGACCTTGACATCGAGCTACACCAGGGAGACCCCTGAGCTTTCTTTCCTACTCCTCTCTACCCTCCGTCTCGCGTCTGCTAAACAACCTGACACATCGCCGTCACCGTGGTGCTGACAAGGGAGAGGATGTTCACGCCCGGGGGTGCCATGGAGACCACATCCTGAGACCCCCACCTGACAGACGCAACTAAACGTACACTCGCAAAAAGAAAACTTGCGCGTATGAATACACACAGGCAATGTTGTAGTTGAAGTTCTTCTTCAGTGAATTTTCAAAGCTGTCTGACTCCACGAGCCAACTAGAAGTGTTGAAAGAGATAATCTAGAAACTTTGAGTTGCCAGCTTTGCTTTATCTCAGCACTCCTCAGCCAAATTATCCTCCTTTTTGTTCTCTCTGTCTAATATCATACCTTCATTAAGCAAGCAACTCTCTTCTGCTGTTCCCCTTCCCACTCCGTCTCTCTGTCTCCTTCTCTCTGCAGCAGGGGTGCTGACACTCGGAGGGGGTGTAGGAGAGCACTGAGGCAGAACCGACAGAACGAGAGGCAGGGAAGAGGAATGGGTTGGTGGGGGTGAGAGGGAGGTAGAATGGAGGGAGGGGGCATCAGGGTCTGTGACTGTCAGCTATGGGAGAGGGATCCCCTGGGAGGAGGGATGGTTCAGGAGGAAAAAAAAGAAAGAGCAAAAGACTGAAAAAAGGAGAGTAAGTCAGCAGAGAAATGGGGGGAAGAAATAGAGGAGAATGTTGTTTTGATGTGAAGGGTGACGGGTGGTCTGTACTCAGGCGAACCAGAGAAGAAAAGAGAAAAATAAAGATAAAAGTGTGGAGGGAGGTGAGGGAGGAGAAGACATGGGGAAGAATAGACCCCAGACAGTGAGTAGTAAATGAGGTAGAAAAGCTAACCTATCATCCACTGGGTGGAAGGACCACTATAGTCTGACTGAGCTTTCCAACTTAGACACGTTCAACTAGTCTGGGTTATGTTAGAAACAAGGGACAGAGGTTAATACTCAGTGTATATGAACAATACCTAAACTAAACTAAGCTAAACAGAATTCAATTGGTTGTCTTAAATCAAATTAAACAAACCTAAACAAAACAATATCAAACTAACTTAAACTAAGCAAAATTAAACTAAACTAAGCTAAACAAACTTAAACTATGCCATACTGAACAAAACTAGGTTACGAAAGGCTAAAACCAATGCTAAACCAATATAATCTAAAATAAATCAAATTAAACCAAACTAAACAAAATTTAAAAATATGTGGTACCATAGTTCTGGTGTTCTGTTCTTCATCGTACCTCAACATGCCATGTTTTGTGTTTTGTGCCTACTTTCAGGGGGAGATTTCTCTGGGAGTCCATATTCCCACCCACAGTATTCCACGTACAATGACTCATGGAGATTTCCAAACCCTAGCCTATTAGGTTGGTATATCCCAAATTTCTCTCTACAAATATGAATGAATGTGTCTCTGAATGTCATTTCATTTTTCCAAAACCCCTGTTCCAATGGTCATATTTTCTTTGTTTACCTTTTCTCTCTTTCTTGCACTAAAGTGGATTGTAAATGTCTTTTGTAATATTTTTAATATAAAAGGATAAAGGGATTAAAATTAAGTGAAAGAAAAAATACAACATATTATAGAACGTGGGTTTTTGATAGAATTGTAAGGAAGGATTTGTATTCATGAGAAAAGCTGCCAAGGGGCTTTTGGTGATTCAAGAGTATCTGCAGAAATCTGCAGCTCAGGTGGAAAAGTCTGTCAACACATCAATTATAAACCACTGTTGAAAGAAAGCCAAAAGAGGTTCCCTTTGCACTTTGCAACAAGCCATGTAGGTGACACAGCAAACATGTGGAATAAGTTGCTCTGTTTGGATGAGAGCAAAATAAAGCTGGGTCATACTGTGTGTGGTGGAAAACTAAAAGTGCACATCAGCCTGCGCATACCATCCTCATTGTTAAGCATGGAAGTGGCAGCATAATGCTATGTGAAGCCATTTGTTTGGATGAAGCTAAATTCAGGGCAGCTCTGAAAGGACAATGACCCTAAAATAGCCGGAGCCATAACTGAATGGCTTAGATGGAAGCATAATCATGTGTTAGAGACAGTTGGGGTGAAAACGTAACAGTGAGACGAGTCAGACTATGATGACATATAGCGTGCTTCCCACCCTCTCCTTTCCTCTCATCAACTCTCAATTCTCTTGCCCACCCCCCACCCCCCAATTCCTCTGTCTCCAGTGTTTCAGCAGGATTATGGGTCCCTCCTGGGGACGGAGATCGGCTGCTCGTCCAGTCTCTTCACCAGTCAGGCAGGACAGATGCAAGGTAGGTGGAGAGAGAGAGAAAGAGAGAGGGAGAGAGAGAGAGAGAGAGAGAAAGAGAGAGAGAGAGAGAGAGAGAGAGACAGAGAGAGAGAGAGAGAGAGAGAGAGTGAGAGAGAGTGAGAGAGAAAGAGAGAGAGAGAGAGAGAGAGAGAGAGAGAGAGAGAGAGAGAGCGAAAGAGAGAGAGAGAGAGAGAGAGAGAGAGAGAGACTTTATGACAACTTTATGATTCAGCTCATTAGGAAACAGGTTAAGAAACAGAGAATAGTAAGAAAATGCCACTTTGGTTACAAAATGGATGAATGTAAAGATAATGTGAAGACAAGATACAGTTTTGGAGACACACCAAGGCTGGAGAAGAGAAAAATAGACAAATGAATAAAGAAAGGGGGGATAAAATTAAAACGGGGAGGGAAGGTTTCTGAAGTCTTGAGTGGGACTAAAGAGTTTGTCAGTTCGGCTTAATTCCTCACTCCCCCAAAGAGGCTCCCAAGATTACCTGGACTGTGAACAGACACAATCTGTCAGGATACAGCCGCTCTGATTGATGGAAGGGACACAGACAGGTGTGTGTATTAAGGTGAGAGGGAGTGGGTTTCTGTGTGTGTACTTGGGGTTACGGTATTGAATTGACCTCCTCCCTGGAGAGAGAATAGACTCAAGGGATCAGTGGTGGTAGAGCTGTACTCAGCGTGTCAACTTCGACTGTCACTTGGGCGGTGTAAGAAGTATCTGTGTGAGCGAGGGGGAGCGAAAGTCAGAAAGAAAGTCAGGCCCAATCTATTGGTTGTACGTGAAAGAGAGACTATTTTTTCTGCCATTAGCCTCATCAGCTCATGTCATCTCATGCCTGCCTTTCACTGCTTCGCTCTGCGCTGAAATATAATCTTAGCAGAAAATTGAAGCCGCTCATTTCACATTTTACACTGTATTTAAAAAGAGAATTCAGATTTATTACAGACCGAGTCATATTTTTGTCATTTTAACCATCATTCCTATCTGTAATAGAAATGACTCTGTCCAACGTAATTACTGAGATTCATGAGTATGATGACATTGTGACTGAGGTCCGGGGGGGGGGGAAAGAAATGAGTCAGAGACGGTAAAAAAAGGTTTGAGGGACTATACTATTTATGTTTTCTTGTAAAATTCTAGATTATTGACCATAATTGCCACCTTAAATTGACATTATTGTGACAAAAATCATAAAAGAATTAAACAGTGCCTTCTTCAGCCACTGTCATTCCTGGTTAAAGGGGGTGAAGGTACAGTATTGGTTACATTTACTGTGAAGATGAGTAAAAAGCCAAAAAGTAGATTAATCTTTCTGAAGAATTAGAAGAATCCAGCCTTTACTCTGAATACATTTATTTAGTGGGAGGAAAAGTCCTATTTCAGGAGTGATTACTTTTAAAATTACCAGTGTTGCAAATATTATAAACGTAACTCGGTGTTAGAGAGCTGCTAATGGAGTCTTGAGGTTACCAGCTTTAATAGGAATGCCAGAAAGATTTCCTGCACGTGCAAGATTTACGGCACTGGATGAAAGAGGAAATTTGTGCTTCATTTTGAACCCATGCTTTGCCACTATGTCCTAACCTCAGTTCCTTTTATACTTGGAAACCAACCATTTTGTACCAGTTTATTTCCATTGATAGTCAGATGTTCTGATGTCTTTTGGATATAGATAATAATAAAAATTCGTAAGTCCCACACAATCAAATTTTATTGTATGTATCATAAACTTTAGTTTTTGAAAAATGATTGTGGTTCTTATCCCTTTTTATTCAAAAGTTACAGATTACAACCCCTGATGACAGATAACAAACTAAGAGGACTGAGTGATCTAATGCTGGTAGATAATATTTATTACAACCACATTTCCTTACAGCAGACAATGAGTGAATTATTTAAAATTAATTGAAATGATTAGTTGATAAAATGGGTATGAAATTTCCCTGAGGCAGGTATGAACAGGAGCATAGCTGGTGAAAAAATTCCTTTAAAAGACAGAAAACATGGATACAGAATGATGAAATCTGCTAGAAAGAAATGGCAAGGGAGCAAAATGAGCATTTGTTGCTAATACATGCAAATTTACAATGAGAAATTTGGTTCATTGGTTTGCAAGAAAACACACTGTATCCCGAGGAGGCATTTGGGTTTGAAGACTTACAAGTGTATCTATCTATTTACTTATGATAGTTGAAAGAAATGTAACTGTCAATGTTTCTGTGCAGGATCACCGTATTATTACAGTGCAACGTCAAGGGGGGCAGGCCCTGCTGCCACTGCAACAGCCTCTGCCTACGATCGCCACTGACCCCTCCAGAGAGAAGAGAAGGATGAGGAGCAGGAAGACAAGGGAGGAATAGATGGATAGCACCAGCACCGTTCAGTAAAAACCTGCCTGTATGAGCAAGGACTGAAGCAAGAAGGAGTTTTACAAATCTTTTAATGTCAGTGATGTTTGCTTTTCTTCTGATTCCAAACCAACAGACACACACCTTGGCTTCAAAACAATACTGCCTGGTTGTACATTACTGTACAAATACAGAAACCAATTTATTATTAAAAGTTACATTTTAGAAATTCGGACCCTCCTACATTATGTTTAGACTTTAGTGTTTTTCATTCACAAAAACCCAAGAAGTCAAGCTAATTGTTTTGCTTAGAGACTGCTATATATTTAAACTAATCAGAGCTAAATCCCTTCTTAGACAGTACTTTTTATGTCTTGACATCAATCAATTTTCTATGCCATGCTGCAGTGGAGTGAAGACAATCCAATCCTCATAAAACTGAATGACCAAAATCCTCCATGAATTTATTCTACTTTGTTTTCTGTTGCTTCAATGCAACTAATCTAGGAACACAAAATTGAATAAGTAAAATCTTTTTATGGCAAAAGTTCACCATCCTCCCCATCACATTTTGTTACTTTCATTGGCCTTTTATCCCTGCTGAGCACAAGGAAGTAATTGTGGCAACAGTATTCATACCCCATTCTGTTAGGTTACAACCACAAACCATGAAGTCAAAGGAAAATGACATGTTCTGTTAACTGGGAAGCATCCCTGTAGCATGATGCTGCCATTGCCATATTTCAATGTGCTGATGGTGTGTTTAGGGTGATGTGCAGTGTTCCTCCACATACAAATCATTTTTACTTCACAGTTATATACTACTTTGCGTTGGTCTGTCAAATACCCCCCACCCCAGAAACTACATTGAAATTTGTGGTTGTAATGTGAAAAAAATCTGAAAAAGTTCAAGGGGTATCAATACTTTGCACTGTAAAGGGCTTTTTCCCAGAAGACTAACATTAGTGTCCCAAAAACAAGACACAATGTAATCTTTCAAGTATTTATCGATGTTGAGTTCTCAGTTGGTATTTTTTAGCTTTCAGGATTTAAGATTCAGTGACAAACTTGTCAAATTTGGAGCCTGATTAGCTCATAATAATTTATTATCACTGTTTAGTAGTGGGGTTTGGCAAACACTCAGATTTCATGGCTAGACTTCAGTACTATTACCTAATAATAACGGCATCTTCACAACAAGGTTATATTTATAGAACTCAGTGAGTAAGTAGATGCCAAAGATGGCAACCACTCACTTGATAGGAAATTATTTGACAGGCAAACCGGAAGTATTTCTTAGCTTGCTCACATCCCACGCACAATAGCATTTTCATACACTATACATGCATACAGGTTAGAATCAAGATAAAACTTGCTTGTGAAGGCATTGCTGAGATCTTAATATATTTAAAACTAAAAGTTTTAACAAACTCGGATTTTTATTTGCAACATTTCAAATATTCAGGTGAAAAATGAGACAAGTCTGAGTGTTCAGTTTCAGGATATCATTATTCATCAATGCCTTCAGATCCATGCTCGCATTTAAGTGGCGCAAATTACATCGGACAATATACGGTGTCATTTAGCATGTTTTCCCTGTACAGATTTCTTCTTGTTTTGTTTTATTGTCACACTTAAATCTCTTGGATCATGAATTCAAGATGCAGTTTATGAATGACAAATTCATTTACTGAGGGGACAAAAAGCCATTAAATCCTAAATTTACTGTTATTTTCCAAATTGTTTTTGGTTTAATTTATTCAGCCAAACCTCGGCCTGATTAATGTCAGACCTGTAAATTCAAGAAATCACAAAAGTCGAACTTGTCTGACAACATGAAGCAGGGATTCCCCAATAATACCTCAATGTAAAACAAAATTAACAGATAAGAGACAAAGTTATTGACCCCTATCAGTCTGACAAGGGTTACAAAATCATTATTTAAGGCTTTGGGACTCGAGTGAACCACAGTAGGAGTCATTATGGACAAATGGAGAAACCATTCAACACTCGTGAACCTTCCCAGAAGTGGAGAGCCTACCAAAATTACTCCCAAGTGCATCAATAACTAATCCACAAGGTCGCACAAAAACCCAGAACAATCTCTGCAGACCTAGCTTGCCTCAGTTAGGATCAGTGGCAAAACCTGCTGCTGGCCAAAAAAAAATCCAAAGGCCTGTCAAACATCATGATTTTCCCTGGCACTTTAAGGAAAATATTCTCTGGACTGGTATGAACAAAAGTGGAAAGTGTGTCTAAGGGTATCAGCATCTGTATTTAAATGTGATTGAGATGCTCAAGTTGTTTTTATCTGATATCAAAAATGTTTGATGATTTGAAACATTGAAGTGCGACAACATACCAGAAGCAGAAGAAATCTGTAGAGGCAATTATTTTTTCATAGCACTAATACATGGCTTTTCAGTAAAGCACATCCTAAAATCTGAGCCCTCCACTATATGAACTCTTCAGATAAACCAAAATCTTTTTCACTTATTGTTGTCACTGTACAGTAAGGTGCTATCCTACCTCCCCAACAAAGATTTTGTAGTCCTTTTCAAGAGCTATTTATCATGGAGGAGACACAGAGTAATATATTCAGAGGTTTTTCTGCACTGCACTCCTGGATGAGAGTAAACGCCTGTAATGATTTATGATAGTGTCATGTGCTAGAATAGTGATAATATGATGTGGATGACGATGCAGTTTATAATGAAATCTGAAAAACTTTCAGTATAAGAAGAAGTCTTTGTTTCTAAATGTGATGAAATTGAGATTTTCCTGTTTATAGTTTGTTGCCTGGTACCAGTTGACAGAGGTGTCTCCCCCAAATGTTCGGCTCAAGAACCAGGAACCAGTAGCACCCTTGTTTCCTCTTTCTCTGTTTCTCCTGTGCTGTTGATTATTTGTTAAAACTCCCCAAAGATGGCTCCCCCTAGTGGATTGGCGGACAAAAGCACAAAGAGACTCGAATCACTGTTTTTATCGAGTTCTTCTCCCCTCCCTTTCTGATTGCTTGTGCTGTTTGAGATACTGAAAGAATTCCTATAAAGTTTTGTTTTTATGAAAAAGTTTGTGAAAGTTTTCTCCTTTTCTTTCAAGTTAACTTTGCTTTATTCCCAACATCAGTTCTGCGCTGCGACAATGCTTGACACCAGGGTTGAGGCCTTACCCATCATGTTTCGAATAGGATAGATTTGCCCTCTGGCATTGATCCGAAATCAGTGTGTTGTCCTTCACACACATCAGAGGGTCCACGGTTGATTTGATGAGAGGGCAACATCTTCCTTGTACGTAAGATTTAAAGAAATCAGTGAAACAGAAAGGAAGACATTATTTTATTTATTTGCATTTAAGTTTCAGAGTACAAGGTTTCTTTATGATAAAAACAGAGTTTAAAGACACATGGTGTGGTTTCAGCCATTATCTGCCAGTGTTTACAGTATCTTTGGTTTCATGGTTGGCTCGCTATAGTGCATCATTGCTGCTGTGTAGTTTTAAGAAGCACCAAATCTGAAGTGAGAAACAAAATAAAGGTTTATAAACCTCCTTTAAGCACGATCATTTAAAATTGCTAGTAATTTTGTTGTCTTTGATTTTTTTTATTTTAAATAGTAATAGATTTTATCATTTTACATTTGTAAACCTTAAAAGTTCTGCATCCACATCGCTAAAGAAGATTTCTGTGAAAGCCAAGCAGTTGACCTGCCATTGTGCACCTCAGCTATAGGCTTTCCTTTTCCTGTCTTTTTCTCTCAGTTCTTCTAAGGCATTATTGAACCTGAACCACACCAGCTGAAAACAAGGACAGTGCCTTTAGTTTTATATATGTCAACATGCCCCTTAATGACCCTGAGTCACTAAAACTAAAATCGGCTTCCCTATCTCATATATCTGTTAAAAAGCTCTGGATGTCTGTACTTGTAAATTCATAAAAATCTCATCACAAACAATAACCAGTGACATAAAGCGCCACCTTCAACACCTACAACTGTTCTACTGCTGTCTGAGTCCTCGATGAATGAAATGAATGTGATTTTTCAATCATAGAGCTGCTAAACTTCATTCTCTCTTATTAGCTCTGGAAATACATGGCAACTGATTGCTCAGTACAACTAGACCATAAATTTGATCACTCATTTAATCTGCTTTCACTCCTGACTTGAGGCTTAGTGTTAAGACAAAGCTGCCAAGATGTGCAGCTCTTTAAACGAGAGGCAGGTCTCCTGATATAGACATGGGAGTCGATGAATCAGTGAATCGGTTAATCAATAGCTGCATCAGCTCCACTCCACTTATTATACCCTATGCCCTATGACATTCAGAAGTTGTCAATGTGACCAATAAAGATCAAGTTTTATCTCCCACACATCAGCATGTTAACAAAAATACCTTTAAAGAGTAACAAGTCCAATAAAAAGATGACTTCCCTCTTGGAATCACCTTTGGGCAGCTTTTATTTAACCTCGGGTATGAGCTGACTGCTCAGTTCAGAGCTTAACTTTATCAAATGGAGACAAAATCAGACCAAATTTGAAAAGCACTGGAGGACCACAGACAATTTCACCAGCAAATTCTTATTTGCACTTTGTGCTTCATTGAGTTGTACACAAATTGATCAAGAACATCTACTTGAGAGCATGTTCCTTTGAGTGCAATAAATGCTGAAAAATACCTTGTTATCTACTTTTATTGCTAATAGTAATTGGCATGCTCGTCTGTGTGGGTGGCACAGTTAATTTGACAGCAATGTTATTTTCAGTTTCAAGTTCTGACTGTATAGGCAAGCAGTTTTTGTCCTGAATGCATTTCAAGTTATTGGTTTTACAATTTTCCTTCAAATCAGTGGGTAGTGATTGTGTTAACAGGTTTGAGTAGTTTCTCACGTTCAGTCTTCTTCATCTCCTGAGTCTTTAGTGCTACCTTTTGACTGGGAGTTTTATTATCATGGATATGCTGTCAGTTCACCATGCTGGACTGCACGCAGCTGACCAGTACAGTTGACAAAATTTACCACATAAGCAAATTTATCACATTTATCACATAGGCTTAACAGTCAAACAAATGGTTGAGTGAATTGTGGACAATGACATGTGCATCACACTTGGAGTCTACCCTGAATTATTGATGAGGTTTTAAAGAATTCCACCTTATATAGCCTTTTTTTGATATTATATATGACCAGTTATCTTGATCCACCCTCGCCTGCGACCAAGCAGTCGGAAACCAAAAAAATTAGATTTTTTTTTTTTAACCAATCAGTGAATGCACCATAGTAAGCATTAACAGGTCATAATAATAGCAACAATCGTTAATGTAAACTCTTTTACTGGGTTTACTGGGTGAAGAAGAGTCTGTGTTTAAAAGGCAGTCAGAGGAAGCAAGATGTAAACAGGTATTTAATAGGAAAACTGTATTTTCTATAACATGTTAAGACATGCCTGCAAGAGAGAACATGATTTTCAGAAGATAACAGGAAGGCTGAACATGTTGCAGCCAACTTGCACTGTTTTGTCCCTTTGAGATTTCAACAAACATGTTGGATCAGGAGATGTCAGTAGCCTTTTGGAAATCTTTGAGTTAAAGAAAACAGCTACAATCTCAAGGATAAATCCCTGCCACTGATGGTTTAGTGATGCAGTGATGCTAATTGCACTAACAACAGTAGTTATTAATATATCATTTTGGCTTTGTTTTAAAAATAGCAAAACTCTGTGAGCCTTACTCTGCTCCTTATATAAATAATAAAGACTGCTCACAGCAGGAAGGTTAGAAAAACATATTAAATGCTGTTTTTATGTTTTCATGTATATCATAGCTGAAAGAGAAATCTAAATCAGCTAAAATCAGTTTTAGCAGGTCAAAGTTACACAAAAACCAGAGATCTGAAGTTAGTTAATAAAACTCTAACTGGTGCACCTCTAAATCATTTTATTTGAATGTTTATGTCTTTCATCAGACTCCCAACAGAACACACACAGGGCTACAGTGGATATTTCCAAAAGCTAAGTGAACTTAAGCTGATTAGTTAAGGTTTAACGCCAAAGGCCTGTAGCAATTATAGCAGGTAGTTAAAATGTTGGTGTGTAGCAAGTCAGCATCAAGACACATTACAAATATTCTGTCATCTTTAAAAAAAAAAATCACAGTTGATCCTAATGAAAACAAACCATCATAAACCATGAGCAATCCTTTACTATTCCCCTAAGATTGTTTCATATGACATATTTAAGTATTGCATGTAAATTAAGGACAGGTCACTCAAAGTACTGCATAATACCATTTTGCAGGAGAACAAATAGTAATATTGTGCATATTTGTGCATTCATACAGGAACACAGAATGTAAATTTATCAAGAGTGATAAGACAGTATTTCTGTGATTTCCTTACAGACATAGGGTTTGGCCTGGATCTGTGATTGAAATGTTCACATTCATGAAACTATTCCTGCATGGAAAAAACTGGATGCTACACAGGCAAAAACACCATCATCTTTACAGACACAAATCTAACCCACACAGCACATATATCCAGCCAACTAGTGATCTAAAATATTCACATTCGAACATTTATGGAGCAGCAGCCTCAAACAGGCTAAACTTAGTGCCTGCTATCCATTGCTGTCAAGAATCAGCTAGCGATGCATTAACAAGATTATTTGTTGACTATGCACCTCATAGTGAAGCCTCTCCTGCTACTGCTTTGACCCAACTGGTTCACATGGAAGACAAAGGATTGTCTCTAGCCAGGAGTGGTTTCGATTTGCAGCCGTGACATTGACTGGGGGACTTGTCATTGCGGGTGGTAGTGGCTGTAGAAAGCATGCCGGGCAGAGGCCACACACATAGAGATGCACACACACATACACATTCATGCAGAAATATTAGTATAGACACACTCACTCCCTCCCTTTGTCCTCTGCAAAGTGGTGATCACCCCTCCTCTCATGCCCCTGAGTTCCCCAGGGGAGCCCAAACCTGCTGTGCCATCACAAGCTTGTCCCATTTCTCCCCCCCCCCATTCTTCAGCCCTAATCTCATCATATCTCATGCACTCATCTTCCTCACTTCACTTCTCTGCTGTCCTCCTGTAGGACTTCCACACCACCAGGTTTAGGAATATAAGAACTGTTCTGTTGATTTCAGGCCTTTGACCTTTCTTAAAAAGTTCTTCTTATTTCATCAGACAGCTCTGTTAAAAATCTGCTACTCTTTCTTCTTTACCTGACCATTCAAACACAATACTCTGTGACTTGCACTGGTATAAAGAGATTTTTGTAGCCAAAGTGAGGTCAGATCAACTGTAAAATTAGGTAAAAAACAGTCTCCTCGATCAGAGCTCATAATTTGGTTTCTCCCATGCAGTGCTGTAAAAAAAATCCCCCTCTTGCAGATTTCTTCTGTTTCTGCTCGTGTTGACATACTTATGTTTCAGATCAACCAAGTTTTAAACTCAGACAAGGATAACATTAGATAAAACAAAAAGTATCTATCAAATGATGATTTCATTTATTAATGAAAAAATTTATATATCCAAAACAATCGGGCTTTGTTACCTAAACCTCAAAACTGGTTTTGCCATCCCTTCAAGCATTTGCAATGCCTGCCAGTGAGCCTTTTACATCTCTGTGGAGGAATTAAGGCCACCTCTTCTTTGTAGAATTTTTCTAATTCAGCCATATTGGTGGATTTTCCAGGATAATGTTTAAATTCATACCACAGCATCTTTATTAAATTTAAGTCCATTTGTCTCGTGAAATTTGTTTGGTTAGGGGTAGGATGAAAGGGTGCACCAATTGCAGATTTCTGGCTGATCAAGAGCTTTAAAAAGCCTCACCTGCCGATTCTGATTTTAGCCAATACTGATTTTTTTTGTCTGAAACATTGCTCAATATAGATATATATCGATCTCCCAAAATTAAGGGAATTGGGGCAGGTTTATTGATGCACCCCAAGTAGGATGATTTACTGTTTGAGATCTTTTAGCCTACTTCATGCTGACTTTCGGGTTCTATTTAAGCACCTGAGCGTGGCTAGCGAAAGGAACAAAAAAAAAAAAAAGAAAAGAAAAAGAAAGAAAAATAAAATGGTTAAAAACAGTGAACCTGTGATTTAACAAAAACTGCTTTTTGTTTTCATTCAGCTTTTCTTTGTCTGATATTAAAATTTGTTGAAGGATTTAGGTGTGACAAAAAAGCAAAAACAGTATAAATCTGTAAGTGGGAAAATACTTTTTTACAGCTAGAGGGTAAAAAAACAATTTAAAGGCAAATACCTGTTTCAGATCAAACAAAAAAATAGTTCTCAACCCCTTCACTTCTACAGTTAAACCTTCTTTAAAACAGATCACATCCATTATTTTGAACCCAGCTCTAAGTCAAATCAGAAGCAGAAATAAATGTAAATCAGTTTTTTTAAAATTATGATTTCCCACCAAGTGTGCACTGCTCGACTGTATCTCAATATGAATCCTAAACCAGAGGGGAATTCAGCATCACATCTTGACAGCAATTAGTGGCACAATCTGTTCCATGCTTGCCGATATAACTAGGCTTCAGACAGATCTCACGCTGAAGCGTTACAGTGTTCTCTACATCTTCATATTATTCAACTGTGGAAGAGAACTAATGCGCATGAATCAGCCTACAAAAACCAGACTTTAGCAGCTGTTTCAATCAAAAAAGAGAAATAGATACATGAATTCTCACCTTACTGTGGCCTTTTGTGTAACAATCTGGAGTTGTTTTAATATTATGTTGATTTTGTGTGTGTGTGTGTGTGTGTGTGTGTGGGTGTGTGGGGGTGTGTGTGTGTGTGCACGCACACACGCATGTGCGCATCCATGGCTTCCTATTTAGGCTGTTGAGGAGATATTTCTATCTGTGTTTTGGCTAAAAATTAAAAAAGAAAATATGAACAAACAACACAGAAGAATACAGAAATAAATTGTGATGCAAAGACATGCAAGGAATAAATTTGGTTTTAATATTTTAGCTTGTTCTTTTCTTCAAAATCCAAACACAACTAAAAGAAAACATATCCGTTAACATTCACCAAAGCCTGCGATGCCTGTCTTAAATATTCGATTCTTGTACAAAAACATATAAAAGGGCAGAAAAGACTTACAGATACACAAAATGAAGTATTGCCTTTGAATATTCTGGAGGGGGTGGTTTGAAAAAAAAGTGAAATGCTTCTTTAAGAAAATGTGTATGTTTTTTATTCAATTTTCTAGTAGTTGCAAACAAATCTTGGTGTTTTTCTCTCTGTGCGTTGTGTGTTGTCTTAATATCTGAATGTATTTTACTGCAGTGCGACTTTGCCAAAGATATCATATCACTTGATTTATCTTCAACAACCCTCCTTTTATTTTTGCTTCTGACTGGTAATTGGTTTTATCCTGAAAGCCGGAAATAAATGGTGAATTTGATATAAAGCTTATGTTTTTCTATTTTTATGGTTATATTATGGTTATTTAATTCCATGGCTTTGATTTTTACTGTGAAATTTTTAATTGCAGTTTGCTTGATGCATCTCTTCATACTCAGTCTGTGTACCTGTCCATCTGTTCACCTGAGTGACTGTTTGTTGGTGAATTATTCCATTTATGTATCAGTAATGTGAAACTGAGAAGTAACTATTTGTAAATATTTGCCATAATTTTATTGGTCCTTCAGAATAAAAATAATTTTTTGGAAGTTAAATGCTCTGAGAGAGTTCTTTGCTGAAGATTTAAATGTTTTATCAGTAAAAGCTAATTTGCTTTGGTTGTGTTCCATGTGACCCGACAGTGAACAGTTGATCTCTTTCCCTCCTTTTTGTCACCTCACAAATCAGAGTGAGTTTAGCCTCCCAGTGCTGCAGTCTTGGCAGCTAGCCGAGTCTTTGAGAAGTGGTGTGTGTGTGTGTGTGTGTGTGTGTGTGTGTGTGTGTGTGTTTAGGAGAGAAGAAAGTGGGAGAGGGGTGATAATAGGACACAAGCCACGACATGGCAACAACACGCCACATACACAGAAAACAGCACATCCCCAGCTTGAGACATAGGCTCTGCTGTCCGCAGATTGGGTGCCTGCCCAGATCACTGAAACAGAAACAACTCCTGTGTGTGTATGTGACCTTATTTTGGTTCTTTGCCAACAAACTGATACCCTGTAAGAGTGTGGGAGAATGCATCACAGGGTAGAGGATTAACACTGAAGACGACCTTTTAACTTCATTGTTATTACAACCATCAAGGATACATAAACAAATAAAAAATCTTAGAATTCTTTGTTGCTGTTTCAGGCATTTCTGTGGTCCATAGATGGTCATCTTTTCTTACAACAATCAGGATTTGGGAAGTTCCAACCATATAACATTTCCCTAAACTCATCTAAACTTGTTAGGTAACGATTTCTATTTGTATTCGTTTCTACTTTATTTGTCATGAGAAAAAAATTAGGGCAGCCCACAACAACCTGTGTAGATACATACAGAAATGTAATACCAATATTAACACTACTGGAGAATTCAATTAAAGCAAATGAACAATACAAACTGAAGAAATTATCTTTTAGACTTTTCTGTAAAGTTAAATTAAAAATTTGTTTCTGCTGAGGATGAAAATAACTACACACGCATTTATTCCTAGTAAAAATAGCTAATATTCCACACAGGTGTATCAGATCAGGACCACATAATTACAACATTTTCATTTTGAAGAAAGTTTGGTCTGTTTAATCCTCACACATTGAGTTTGGTGTCTTCCCAACTGGCGAAGTGAGAATAAACACCCTGGTAAGATTGAAAGAGCAATCTGACGCTTTCAGAAAGAAATTTTAGCGGCTTGTGAGACTGGTGAGAGGTTTAAAGACATCTAAGAGTTTATAATCCACAGTACAGGAAGTAGTTGAAAAACAAACAGTCAGCATGCAAAGGTCCGGCTGACCAAAGAAGTTCGCCATTAAAGCAGACCACAAGATGCTGAACAAAGTCTTCAAATAACTTAAAATGTCATCACTGGACCTACAGCAGGCTCCTACTGCTGTTTATTTTAAAATTCATGCCTATAGAATCAGAAACGTTCTGCAAGTTTCTAGAAGGTGTGTAAAAAGGAAATTCTTGCTGTCCAAGAGAAATGCAAAACCCAGATTGAATTTTGCCAGACCGGATGTAGAAAATCACCAAGATTTCTGGAATAATGTTGGACAGATGAGTCTAAACATAAACTATCTGAACCCAAAATAGAGGGCGTGTTTGGCACAAAATAAATACAGCATACCAGAAAAAGAAACTCATATTAACCATGAAGCATGGAGGTGGAAGTGTCATGGTTTGAGAATGCTTTGCTGGTTCAGGACTTGGTCAGCCCACCACCACAGAATTCACCATGACTTATATATATATATATATATATAAGAGAGAGAGAGAGAGAGAGAGAGAGAGAGAGAGAGAGAGAGAGAGAGAGAGAGAGCGAAGAGAATGGGGTTGGTTGTCACAGTTGCTAAATCTCACCCCTTAGAGGGAGTTGTTGCAAAAAGTTTGTGTGTGAATTTTCAAAATAGTTGTCACAGACTCGGTACATTGTTATTTTAGCGGTTTGACACTCGACATTGAGATGAGAGGACTTATTGAGTTTTGCGCATCATAATGTAACTTTTAATTCTTTCTGTGTTCCTTTTCAATTGTCTTTAAACAATAGATTTAGTATTAAACATTTATTAGTATTCAAAGGTACAAAGGCAGAGCTATGGTTAGAATAATTTTTTTCTTTGCTTGACTATAGTATGTGCCTGCTAGCACAGCTGATAGCAAAAAAAATCACTGATGGGGGTTGCTTGTCACATGTGACAATTGAGAAACAAATGGCAGCTACTCAGCAGATTATGAAAAAAAAAAAAAATCGATTCTCTTTAGCTGAAAAGAAAAAAATCAACAGCATCAAAAAAACAGAATCAAGAAAAGGAAGAGACAGGTGATAGAATCATCCTCTGATGAATATGAATGTGTATATTTTGTGGATGTGGAGCCCTTCTCAAACAGCTGCCCCAACGAGACATGGGTCCAAAGCGAACAGTGGAAGAATTGGGCACCAGGACCGTACATTAGGACAACCTCTGTATATCTGTCAAAACTGTGATGCAAAAAGTGAGTAAAGAATAGAGATTTGGGTAGGCCATATTCTGTTCTGTTGTAGACAACTTGATTCTGTTTTTTATAGTCTACTAATTTTTCACAAGTTGGATAGCCTATATGTTCTGTCAGTTCATGGCAAATGAGATGTTGTTGCCTCTATAAGACATTTTTTTCAACTAAGATATTAAACATTGTAAATTGAGAGATTGTATTAAAAGTAATCTTTCTCCAGAAGCCTCCTTCCTAAACAATTTTTCATTAAAATCTAACTCAGACAACCAACCTCGCAAGTCATACTTGGTGGTGTACATCTTTTGAAAAAAATGTTCTTGAGAAGGATAAGGCTACTCTATTCTGACAAGATAATCTGGGGTTCCATTACACATGGAAATGGGACTGACTAATATTCCATTTTTTGGAATTTAGATGAAAGTAAAAAGTGTGACAGTCAGCCCCTTTCTCCTCTATATGTACAGACAATCAATCCTACAGTCAAACCACCAGGAACAAGGAGGATGCTTTCTCTTTACCTGTGAGTAGACATGTTCAGGTGCTTGTACTTCCACCAGCAGCAACAACCTAAAGTTGTCATTGTCTTCAGGACTTTATCACTTATATCACCATTGAAAAATTTTGTCCTATTCTTATTTATATCATTGTTTCAGTTCACTGAGGTTTGCAGATATTTGTTTGTGCGTAGTTCTATATTTTCCACAGCAACATTTCAGTCAAAATTAATTCTGAGTCAAGACATTATTTTCTTTTTCAGCCTTTCTGTTGTAGATTTGCCCATGTTTTTTTTAGAGAGAGAGAAGGGTTCGCAATAGTTTGTCAAAATATTCACTAACAATGTCAGATTGAGTTGGTGTTTTATTAATTTGGGATTTGTTTGAAGCAGTAGGACACCCTCAGCTCTCTGTATGCTCTTGCTATTGTTTGAGATTACATAACTGCTAACACCTTTTACCTCTTACTTCCTTTTGTCTCTCCCCTCCTATGGCTTCCTATGCAACAGCCAAAGACAGACAACAGCAGTACTTATGGAGGCCAAGAAGTCATGCAAATTAACGTCAGTCAGCGTCTGTATATTTTGGCCCTCCTGAGCCCCTGTAGGGAGGAGGTGTGGGTCCAACTCAGTATAATTGGGCTTCAGATGATTAGTGAAGAGGACCTCATGCAGGAGAGAAAGGGTGAAGAGATGCTGAAGATGTATTAGGAGCAAGAGAAGAAGAGATATAAATTAGGCAGGAGGTAAAGCAGGGAGAATCTGACAAATAATTCAGAGGAAAAAGAGGAAGGAGTGAGATGATACAACATATTCATGACTTCCTTTACACCCAAAGCTCTGCAACAACCTTGCAATCTTTTCCCACTGAGTGTTTTGGATGTTCTTCTATCCTAATTTAGAGGATTTTGGTAATCAGTTTTATGATTAGTCTAATTTTCGTGTGTTTTTATGCTATAATCATGGTGGTCATAATGGTTTTTACTTATTTATTTGCAGATCTGTGAAATACAACAGAAATTCAAACAGTTTTATATATTATGGGACCAAAGAAACAGTGGTGGAGTATACTGGAAAAACTAAATGCTGAGCAGAAGATGGACACAGCAAACTGAACTCTATTGCAAATTACCTGGACTTTAAACTAAATCACTGCACATAAATATACATATGATGTAACATAGACTGCTTTTATTACTGTGTTGGAGTTACACTTGGAGTAAAATATAGCATGTTCAGCAGTTACTTGTACGCTTATAACATCCTATTCTGTTGAGTTTTTTATGTACTAAATACTACTTATTGTGGGACTTCCATCTTGATTTTATTTATATATGCAGCCACAATCAACATACTTGGCTTGCATTACTTTAACTAATTTTGTGTCCTCCATAAACTAACGCAGCAATGCGGCAGTCTTGATTTTCTCATTTATTTTATGTTCTAAAAAAACTAATTAAAACCAGAAATATCAGTTTGAGAAGTTGTATTTAGTGGCTTGCAAAACTATTCACACACCTTGAATCCCTGAAAGAAGTTTTAAGAAGAGTTGGGTTAAAAAAAAAAAAAAAAAAAAAGGAAAACTATATTCATCAATTAGTCATCCAAAAATGGAAAAAGTATAGCGTAACTGCTAACCTGCCAAGACATGGCTGCCATCAATCCACACTCACAGTAGTAATCCTGGAAAAAAATCTCTTAAAAGCTGAAAAACACTTCAAACTAAGTCAGAGGTTTACCTTTCACCAGGACAACAACCCCAAACATGTAGCCAGAGATACAGTGGACTAGTTTAGATCAAAGCACATTTATGTGTTAGAATGGCCCAGTCAAAGTCCAGACCATTGCAAGTTCAGACTGGGAAAACATTTCAGTCTGTAGATATGCAAAGCTTCACCTGTAGTTGCAAAAGTGGTTCTACAAAGCAACAAGGTAGACAGGTAAATACAAATGGACACTACACTTTTAAAAACTATGTATCAGTTCATCACATAAAAAAACACATAAAAAACCGGTGCACTGGTTTATCACGTAAAATCATAAAGTTTGCGGTTATAACATGTCTCAAACTTTGAAAATGTTTAAAGTGTATGAATACTTTTGCAATGCAAGACACTGAAACACACCTATTCTATGGTGACTGGATATACCCAGCTATCTTTTTGCACAAACTGCAGTTAAAGCAGTCTAGTGTTATTTTATTTTCCATTTCCAGCCACATTTTTTTTAAACATTTAGCTATTTCAATTTCTATATAGCAGCAGCAGTTTGGTTAAAACATGGATATGGCCACTGTTCCAATCTGTTCATTACAGTTTAACCCCAGCGTTTGATATTTTATTTCACTGACATCTTGTTTCCCTGAATCCTGATGGGACAAGTTGAAATGGCATCTGAAACCTTGCAGATATGACACAAACTAATCCCCTGTGAAAAGCTTAACCCACTTTATCGTTGACAGTTAACAAGGCCACAAATTAAAAATGTGAACACTAACATGTGGTGGAAAAAGAATAAGAATTATCCAAGTATGTAAACACTTAGCAATATATTGATGGTGTTAAAAATAAGAGCCAAAAAGGCACACATTTTGAAAATGCCTACATGAGCATAACAACGCAACAAAAAACTGATTTTCATTAAGTCACTCTGATGCTCAGATAAAAGATAGCAACAAATAAATCCCACAAATATTTGTAACTGCAGCAGCAAGTTTAACAAAGTTGACCGTTTTATTTGTATGTGAGTTTAAAGAAGTCAGTTGAAGTGGTTCAGGCATCTGACCAGGATGCCTCCTCGGTGCCTCTGTTTGGAGGTTCTCTGGGCTTGTCTCAATGGAAAGAGACCCCAGGGCAGACATAGAAAACACTGGGGGGACTGTAAATCCCTTCTGACCTGGGAACACCTGGACCCATTGTCTTTGTGACCCAATCACTGATGAATAGAAGAGAGATGGATTGCAAGAATTTTTATGGATAAGGATAATAAAGAAAACTTTAATTTGTGAAAACATCTCTATTTTTAAACTTTTGCCTTTCAATACTGGGTTTTCTGACGCTGCAAGTGATGCAAGTATTCTGAAACCCACATTCACATGGCAAGCACACACACAGTCTGGTTGTCAGCAGATCTAATAAAGAGAAAATCTCAGATACACTTAAAGCAAAAGAAATCTGGTTTGACCTTTTCACAGAAGACATTTGAACCTCGACATGCTTCTCATTGCCCTTTCTGTCACAGTCCCTGTCCAGGATCACTCTGTCTTACACAATTCACAGACATGCAAAACAGTTGTACTAATGAATGGGACATGATCAAAGTGCTCATGTTGAGGTCCTCTGAGCAGTCTGAAGAAGTGACGACATGGTTTTTGCAGCTCAGCCCATCAATCACACCGATGCACTCTCACAGATACTGCATGTTACAAATGTCAGACGTTACAGAACTGGGTTTGTGTGAATGTGTGTGCGCACGGATGTCGGACCATTGACAGGCATGGAAGCAGCTTGTTGAACTAATAGCCTAACTAATGTGTCTACATTCCCACTCCTCCTCCACCCTCAGCAAAAAACTGACATCTCTGCTGTACGCTGAGAGACAAGGGAGGGAGGAGAGGAATGAAACGAGGGGAAAAAAAAGAGGATGGAAGTGGCTTGACAAGCGGCAGACCCCATCGCCCTCTGGTCTGACTCTGTCTTTCTCCCCTTTGCTCCCAAAGGGTTTGTCTCTAAGGATAGTGCTATGATGAATAGGCCTGTCTAGGCTAACACAGTGGAGACCAATTAGAGAAAGAAAGAAGAAAAAGAGGAAGAACAGAAAAACAAAGAGAGAAACTGAAGCAAGGCTGGGAGACTGAACAGGGAGAAAGAGGAAGCGGAAAACAGGAGCAGACACATGGAGGAGGTAGGATTTAGGAGAGGTTAACACAGTGAATGCTGGGAGGATTGCTGTCCATGTGTCTGTGTGCCTCTCTGGGAGAGCTGTCAGAGCTGAGGGAGAGGATGGGTGAGAAAGGCTGGCCTCCCAAGCCTTAACCTCCTCTGCTGCTGCAGGAGAGTCTCTGACAGCACAGATAGGACCTTTCAGCAATGTTCATTCTGTTTTTTACTTAAACACTTAGAGAACAACTTCAATATCTTACAATTAATTAAGACTCCTATCTCAACAAATTTTTTAAAATTCCTTTTGTTCTGAAGAGGCATGGAGTGTCAATAAAGAAGAAATTGCAAGAAAACTTCTGCAGAACCAGAATCAAGATTAGCAGCTATCTGCCAAAAGCAACTAATTCCTTTGGGTGTTCATCATTGTTGTTTTTGAATCGCTCTTAGTATGACCCTTCCCCTAAAGCCATCTTGCCATTAGAAAACCCAATGATCAAGTCAGCTATCAGGATCTTTGGGGTACTCAAACCCCTCTACCACGTTAAGGTGGCGATTCTTCAGAGGGGACTTCAGCAGATCTCATCGAATTTAATAATTCGATTTGATCCCCCATCCTGAGCAAGCACAAGGCGACAGTGGAGAGGAAAACTTCCTTTACACAGGAAGAAACCTCCGGCAGAACCAGGCTCAGGATGGGCAGCTATCTGCCACGGCCGGCCGAAGAAAGAGAGGACAGGAAAGAGACACAGACAAACATACAGATGGGCTGGGGAAACAAAAATCACAAAGTTAGCAACAATATTGATAAACATGCTCCCAATTGTTTTTGTGGAAACCAGAGTACCTGGAGAAAACTGTAAATGATGTAGAAAGAATACAAGCATTTAATTCAGTCATAGTTATAATATAACGCAGTTAAATGCAGTTCAGAATTACAAAATGTGCATACAAAATGTCAGTTTACGTCTTTTTAAAATTCATGTGTGTTTATTGTGATCTATTGTGAAACTAGAACACTTGAAGAAAACCCACGAAACAACAGAGAGAACATGTAAATCTAACAATTTTTAGTCTGATTCACCTACACATACACTTACCTCTGTCTATACTTACGACTCTTTATCCACCCTGTTTGTCCTCCTGTTCATTGCTCCATCTTTCCGTGGACTCTGAAGTTGTAGAGACAGGTGTACTCGGGATGGCCCCAGTTGCTGTTGATCTGAACCTTTACGAAGCTAAAGACTCCTCTTCTGTGGCTCTTTGGAGGAAGCAAGCCCTTTCAAGTTTGGGTAAAGGCTGAAGTGGCTTGAGAGAGAAAAAACTTGACAGTGGGACAATAAAGAAATTTTCCATTCTATTCTATTCATACCAATGCATTTCTTTTGACCCTTTTACTTAGATTTTGAATCCCTAAATAAACCATTCCCCATACATGTACCTCTTACATCAATTATTTTCTCAAGCCCCCAATTGTTTTTGTGGAAACCAGAGTACCTGGAGAAAACTGTAAATGATGTAGAAAGATTACAAGCATTTAATTCAGTCATAGTTATAATATAACGCAGTTAAATGCAGTTCAGAATTACAAAATGTGCATACAAAATGTCAGTTTACGTCTTTAAAAAAATTCATGTGTGTTTATTGTGATCTATTGTGAAACTAGAACACTTGAAGAAAACCCACGAAACAACAGAGAGAACATGTAAATCTAACAATTTTTATTCTGATTCACCTCCACATACACTTACCTCTGTCTATACTTACGACTCTTTATCCACCCTGTTTGTCCTCCTGTTCATTGCTCCATCTTTCCGTGGACTCTGAAGTTGTAGAGACAGGTGTACTCGGGATGGCCCCAGTTGCTGTTGATCTGAACCTTTACGAAGCTAAAGACTCCTCTTCTGTGGCTCTTTGGAGGAAGCAAGCCCTTTCAAGTTTGGGTAAAGGCTGAAGTGGCTTGAGAGAGAAAAAACTTGACAGTGGGACAATAAAGAAATTTTCCATTCTATTCTATTCATACCAATGCATTTCTTTTGACCCTTTTACTTAGATTTTGAATCCCTAAATAAACCATTCCCCATACATGTACCTCTTACATCAATTATTTTCTCAAGCCCCCAATTGTTTTTGTGGAAACCAGAGTACCTGGAGAAAACTGTAAATGATGTAGAAAGATTACAAACATTTAATTCAGTCATAGTTATAATATAACGCAGTTAAATTCAGTTCAGAATTACAAAATGTGCATACAAAATGTCAGTTTACATCTTTTTAAAATTCATGTGTGTTTATTGTGATCTATTGTGAAACTAGAACACTTGAAGAAAACCCACGAAACAACAGAGAGAACATGTAAATCTAACAATTTTTATTCTGATTCACCTCCACATACACTTACCTCTGTCTATACTTACGACTCTTTATCCACCCTGTTTGTCCTCCTGTTCATTGCTCCATCTTTCCGTGGACTCTGAAGTTGTAGAGACAGGTGTACTCGGGATGGCCCCAGTTGCTGTTGATCTGAACCTTTACGAAGCTAAAGACTCCTGTTCTGTGGCTCTGTGATGATAAAATGATGCGATAGTTGAATAACAGATCAGCAGAGGTAAAAGGAAGTTTAATTAAAGGCATATTGTTTTGAGATTGCACTACCTTGCAAGAGTGCTAATATTGCTTGAATAGTTTCCCATTTTGTAATGTCACATTCACAAATTTCAATGTATTTGATATTTTATTTGATAGACTAACACAAAGTAGCACATAATTGTGAAGTAGAAGGTGATGATGTGGTTTTCATTAGCAGATATAGGAAAGCTGCTCAGAGTTTATGTGAAGATGGACAGAGGTGTGAATACAGGGAAGTCCTGGTAGAAAACCTGCAGAAGACTTAAAAACTGGGTCGGAGGTTTACCTTCCCTAATGACAACAATCCTAAACATACAGCAAGCAATACAACCTGAAGGTTCAAATAAAATACATCGTGTGTTAGGTCTAGTCAAAGTCCAGACCTAGGTCCAAAATAAAATATGGAAAGAGTGAAAAATGGCATTTTTAGATGCTCCGTATCCAATCTGACTGAGCTTCAGCTAATTTTTTCATGCCACACAAGTTGAAAACCATCTATAATTTTCTTTCTTGTTCACAATTATGGACTACTTTCTGTTAGTATGTTTCTGTTATTAAGTCCCAAAGTCCCAAATACAATGAAGTTTGTATTGTTAAGATGAAAAAATTGAAACAGTTCAAGGGCTATGAATACTTTTGCAAAGCGATGTAGCTAGTTAGCTAAAAAAAACAAAAAAACAATTGGGATCAACTGTACCGGTAGCTTAAAGGTCTGAAGTTGGTTTCCATCCTCATCATAAAGAAAAGTGCCCAGAATAGTCCACTCATCTTTTGAATCCTTCTTTCCCTGCAAGACAAAATCAGACAAATATCTTTATGAATATGTCTGAAAGTTAGACTGAGTGTTGCTGTTTAATAATCAGATACTTGTGACTTACATAGACAGAAAACTCCTTAGGAGCACTCCTGATTGACCCAGTCGGGGACAAGATTTTAGGCATGTGACCCAAGGTGACGTGACTGATGGTGACTCTGTGGGACAGGGCGATGGAGATATATCCCTGGGAACCTGCAAAGGCCCAGCATTGTCCTGGAAGCATGTGAGAATGTCCCTGAAGAGAAAGAGAGTTAATTCAAAGTTTAGGTGGGGTGTCAAGATTATAAATAAAAAGCCTTCTAACTATTGCATCATCTAGAAATACCATGCAGCCTATGTTCATGTTGCATTATGATCATAGTTCAGTTCATACCTGAATAACAACGTCTTGGTTGACAGCTGGTCGTTGAAATAAAAACCAAAACCACTTGCTTTCTTGCATTTGGCCCAGACATCTTTTATAGGGCATCCATTTTAAAACCTTTGCTCCTGTATTCAAACACACACAGAGAAAGTGAGTTAAGACTCTCTAAGCTGAAAATATTCAGTCTGATTTATGACAGTAATGACCTACCTTGTGATTTCAGAGCAAAGTTGGGCAACAAATCTGCTGATGGAAGAAGGTATTCCATCTTGTTCTTCAGTCTCAGAACCTCCTCTTGCAGCTCCTTTAAGTGTGTTTCCTTGTCTTCACATTCTGGGACTGAAACCTAAACACAATCAAAGTTAGTTGTTTGGTCATATTATCTCTGCAGAGGATGTTTGTAGAGGGGTTTTGATTAAAAGAAAGTTTACCGTGGGTATGGTGGTTGGTGAAGACACCAGAGGGTCAACGTGCAGATCAGAAATCAGGAAGGCAAATCCTGACAGGGAGAAAGGAGAAGAAGGTGACAAGGTCAGTGACCCTACTTTCAGACAACAGAGTTTCTACAAAACTTAGAAATGTTGATGCTTGGCTGCTTATTAAAGATCATTTACCATTAAACAAGGAGAGGAACATGACACTTAAACAAACATGTTTCAGTGTGTACTTCGCTGGGTCGTTATTGCTGCTGCAGCTGATGATGTTTTCTGAAGAGACCTCCGATGTATTTGTGTTGTGTCTGTGATGATGATACTTAGACCTCCTGTTCGTCCTAGGTGCACAGAAGAGTGTTATAGTAGATCCTCCCTACCAGCAGCCGTAAGACTTCATAACATCACTGCTCCCATCAAACTCAATAAGTCTTTACATCCCTGCTGTTATTAGCATGTCTTTTTAAGTTTTTATTAATCGTCTGATGACGCTTTCTATGCAGAAACATCTTCTACATTTTTTTGAATAGTCCTACCTGCTGTCATATTTCTTTTGATCTGAGTATACTATTTTTAACTATTATATTCCTATGTTGTAAATTAACCTTTACTGTAACGCCTCTTACTCTTACTGTTTTAAAATGTTTACCTTAGTTTGAATATGCATGTTCCCATTTACCTGGAACTTGCTGCTGGTACAATGCCCATAAAATGTATTCACTCCCTTGGATGCTTTACACTTTCACTGTTTTTTAGAAAACCATCAGACCATCAAACAAGACTCTGTTTGGCGAACACCAAACACTGCACATCAGCACAAAGACACCATTCCCACTGTGAAGCATCATGCTGTGGGGATGTTTCTCACCAGCAGGCCCTGAAAGGCCTGTAAAAGTAAAAGGTAAAATGAATCCAGCAAAGTATAGGGAAATCCTGGAGGACAATTTGTTTCCACCTGCAACAGAACTATGGCTTCAAAGAACATTTATTTTCCAGCAAGACAACAACCCGAAGAACCCAGCTAAAGCTACGCAGAAATGTTTTGAAGAAAACAAGGTGGATATTCTGGAGTGGCCCAGTCAAAGTCCAGACCCCAATCTGAATTTGTACCTGGACTTGAAAAGTGCTGTTCACAGCCGATCCCCACGCAACCTGACAGAGCTTTAACAGTTTAACAAAGGAAGAATGAAGAAAACTTCACTTTCCAGATGTGCGAACCTGATTGAGACCAATCCACACAGACTCTATGCTTTGATTACAGCCAAAGTTGAATCTACTAAACACTGACTTGAAGAGCATGAATATTTATGTAATCACTTGTTTTATGTTGTATGTTTTTTTATTTGTCATTATTTTGTAGAAATCAGTCTCACTTTGACTTTAAATGTTTTTTTAGGGTTTGTTTTGTCACAAAAGCCCAATTTTGTTGATTGTCATTGACATGAAAAAGCAATAAAAGGGTAAAACTTCCAAGGGGGTGAATATTTTTCATAGGGACTCTACACTTGAATTTGCCTGCTGTTTCTACTCTTAACTCTGTTTACTAATTATATGACATCTGAAGGCAGTTGCTTGCACTGCATTTAATTTAGAGGCATCAGAGTAAAGGGGCTGAAAATAAATAAAATGCCACAGATTTGTGTTTGACAAAAAAAACTTATTTTCTTCTTTGTTGTTTATCTGTGACGTAAAATCACAAAATAGTACGCAGACGTTTATGGTTGCAACATGAAAAGATGTGGAAAGTTCAAGGGGTGGAAATACTTTTGCCATGTTTTGTGTTTGATACATTTGCTGATTCAGCTTACCTGACTCTGGCCTCTTGGTAAGACACTGTGGGTTTTCCATCAGAGTTGTAGTACCCTGATAACAGCAGACGAAGACTTTTCCTTAACATCTCTAAACCAAAACAAAGACATGGAAAGTCAGTCAGTGACTCTGACGCAAAACATGTCAAACAGTTTCAACATTCTAAAATCATTAAAACTGTGATTTCTTTAACCTTTCTAACCATACCAGTTATAGCTTTATTTTTGACAGTTATCATAATCATTGATCTTTACATTTTCATATGAAATAACTTTAAACAAAAAAAGCTTTAAATCAACAGCCAATTTTTCCAGATTTGAACTTTCTCACCATTGTCAAACGTGCAAAAAAACACTAAAAAACAACTATGCTGAGACTTTCAATCTTTGCATAAAACAAGAAACCAAACTAGTTCATCTTAAATTGAGAAAAAAAAAACTCTTTTCTGACAGGCTTTCTTGGTTAAGATATCACTAACGTTTCTGCCAAATTATTTTAATATCTTAAAAAATGTGTTCAGTTGTTCTTACTGGATAGATAATCAAAGAAAATACCTACTTCGACTGTTGTTAGGATACAAGTGCTGTATTTTTGCTGAGATTAAATTAAATTAATCTCGCTTCAGCTTTTTGTTGTGTCAACACTCTGAGATCTTCAAACACAACTGAGAGAATGCTGACGAAAATTCTTCCTTTTTTGACAAAGTTCTGAAAGCACATTATGTCATGTTTCCATGGAGGCCAGAAGTTTGACAGTAGCAGCAAACACACACATAAGGTAATGGAATTTATGACCTCATTTAACAGTTTTAAATACTTAATTAAAATACTCCTTATTTCATAAAAAAAAAAAAAAAAAAGAATTTGTATAGGCAAACTCATACATGAACTTATGTTTATATTATGAGCGTTTTATATTTTAGTGCAGTTCAAGCAAAACCCAAAACAAATTCACTTCAAAAACACTTTATTTATCCCAAAGGGAAATTAAATATTGATGTAACTCATTTAATTAAGGAGTTATTATAGATGGTGATGGCTGTGGGCAGGAAATATAACTGAAGAAGCCTCTGACTGAAGAGACTCTGTTTTCCAATGACAGTCTCATGAAGAGGATGTTCAGAGTTGTCCATAATTTTCTTAATTTTATGTAAAATCCTTCTTTGCATCATCAACTCCAGGGGTTCCACAGTCGTCCCCAGAACAGAACCAACCTTCTTTATCAGGTTGTTGAGCCTTTTTAAGTCCCTGGCTCTGATGCTGCTGCCCAAACAGATGATGGCAGAGGAGATGACACTCACAACAACAGACTTAAAGAAGACATGCAACATCTTGCTGCAAACCTTGAAGGATCTTAGCTTCCTCAAGAAGTACAGTCTGCTCTGTCCCTTCTTGTAGACGCGTCACTGTTGAGTTTCCAGTCCAGTCTGTTGTCTAGATGAACATCGAGGTATTTATATTCCGCAACCATCTCCATTTCTTCTCCCATGATGGAAATAGGGTTTGAGCTGACCCTGTTTATCCTGAAATCTACAATTATCTCCTTTGTTTTGTTCACATTCAAGATGAGATGATTGTTTCTAACCATGCCACCAAGCGGTCCACCAGCTCTCTGTACTCAGCTTCTTGTCCATCTCTGATTCACCCAACCACTGCAGTCATTTGAGTATTTCTGTAGATGACAGGAGTCTGACTTGTGCTGGAAGTCTGAAGTGTATAGCATGAAAAGGAATGGTGAAAGTACAGTCCCCTGTGGTGCTCCTGTGCTGCTAGACACACAATCCTTCAGTCTCACAAACTGTGGTCTGTTTGTCAAGTAGTCATGGAAACCTCTAATTATTGAAAGTTAGGTCCAAAGTTACAGTAGTACTGAATTTGTATTTGTATAATAATGGGTCTCTCAATAAAAAGTACAGAATGTGGCAAGTTTAACACATTAAAAACCTGTCATTAATATATGTGCTTCAAAGTGTGTGGACACAATATGTATGACTTACAATGTCCACATAAGTGTAACTTTTTTTTAGTTCGTTGACATAATTATAGATAATGATAAAGGGCAATGATACTTTTTCTCATGCCTTGCTCCAAGAGGCCAATTGTGGTCGTTGACAATTAAAACACACCCTCACCGCATGTTATATTTTCGGGCCGGGACTTTAAAGCGTTAATTTCGAATAATTAACTATACAAATTTATTTTTTTATTTATTTTTTTTTTTTTTTTTTGTGGGGGGTAGGGGGGTGTATACGTCTTTCGATTTGCGTTTCCCCAACGTCTCCTCGCCGCTCCGTGCCGCCCACGCGGCAGAAACCGCGCGTGCTTGTTCAGGGCTCATAACTTGTACTATGGACACCGTGAATGCTCAAACAAGGTGTTTCGGCAAACTTGTCCCACCTTTTTGCAACTGCGCTCGATCGATCGATAGAAAGACAAAATAGCTGGTACCCCACTGTAAATGACTAAAAAGCACAATGGTCACTGAATTAACTTGAAACTGACAAGAGTAATAATGGATAAATATTTACTGAAAAATGGGGGCACTGGGTTGGCTCAGTGTTAGAACAAGTGCACCATATACAGAGGCTACAGTCCTCAACGCAGCTGTCCCGGGTTCTATTCCCAGCCCTGGGCCATTTGCGGCATGTTCTCCCCTTCTTTCTCTGCCCTTTTTACTGTCAAGCTACTCATGAATAAAAGGCCACCAGTGCCCTAAAAACACCAAGGAAAAAAATTACAAACAGTTAATGAATGAAAATCAGACATTGCTTTTGAATTGTGGTTCCATAGAATCATTTTAACAGCAAACTAATGAAACAGACCAGGACAAAACTGATGGTACCTGCAACTCAATATTTTGTTGCACAACCTTTTGAGGCAATAAGTGTAATCAAACGGTTTCTAAAACTGTCCATGACAGTTCTACAGCTGTCCACAAGTACAGCGGTTTGCAAAAGTATTCATATCCCTTGAACTTTTCCATATTTTGTCACATTACAACCACAAATATAAATATATTTCATTGGAATTTTATGTGAAAGACCAACACAAAGTGGCATACAATTGTGAAGTTGAAAGAAAATTATACATGATTCAAAAAAAATTTTTTACAAATAAAAAACTGAAAAGTGTGGTGTGCAAAAGTATTCAGCCCCCTTTTCTCTGAGTGCAACCAATTGACTTCAGAAGTTGCCTGATGATGGCTAATGACTAAATAGAGTCCACCAGTGTGTAATCTACTGCCAGTACAATTACAGCTGCTCTGTCAGCCTCAGAGGTTGGTTAAGAGAATATTGGGGATCAAACAGTATCATGAGGTCCAAGGAACACACCAGACAGGTAAGGGATAAAGTTGTGGAGAAGTTAAAACAGAGTTAAGCTCTAAAAAGATTTCCCAAGCTTTGAACATCTCATGGAGCACTGTTCAATCCATCATCTGGAAATAGAAAGAGTATGGCACAACTGTAAACTTACCAAGACAAGGTCGTCCACCTAAACTTACAGGCCGAACAAGGAGAGCACCGATCAGAGATGCAACCAAGAGGCCCATGGTGACTCTGGACCAAATGCAAAGATCCACACCTCAGGTGGGGGAATCTGTCCACATGTTGGCCTGTGCAACTACGAGTCGTGCACTACACAAATGTGGTCTTTATGAATCTCCACTGTTAAATATGGTGGTGGCACCATCATGCTCTGGGGGTGCTTCTCTTCAACAGGAACATGGAAGATGGTCATAGTTGATGGGAAGATGGATGGAGCCAAATAGAGGGCAATCTTGGAAGAAAACCTGTTGGAGTCTGCAAAAGACTTGGGACTGGGGCAGAGCTTCACCTTCCAGCAGGACAACCACCCTAAATATAAAGCCAGGGCTGCAATGGAACGGTTTAAAACTAAATATATTCGTGTGTTAGAATGACCCAGTCAAAGTCCAGATGTAAATTCAATCAAGAATCTGTAGCAAGATCTGAAAACTGCTGTTCAAACGCTCTCCATCTGATCTGACTGAACTTGAGCTGTTTTGCAAAGAAGAATGGTCAAAAATTCCAGTCACTCAATGAGCAAAGCTGGTAGAGACAGACCCTAAAAGACTTTGCTGTAATTGCAGCAAAAGGTGGTTCTACAAAGTATTGACTCATGGGGACTGAATACTTTTGCACACCTCACTTTTCAGTTTATTTGTAAAAAATATTTGAATCATGTATAATTTTCTTTCTACTTCACAATTGTATAACACTTTGTGTTAGTCTTTTCTCGATAAGTTTCATTTTTGTGTCTGTGAACACAGAGATGATGTGTCTTGCCAACAAGCTCCAGTTTTGTCTCACCTGTCCAAAGAACATTCTCCCAGAAGCTTTGTGGCTTGTCAATAAGCACTGTGGGAAATTTTTGCTTCTTAATATTTTGTTTTCCTCCTTGGTTGTCTCCCATGAAGTCCATTGCGGCCAAACAACAACAGATGGTGCAATCTGACACTGATGTTCCTTGATCTCAGAGTTCACTTTTATTTCTTTGGAGGTCTAATTTCCTGGGACAACTCTCATTGGCTTCCCGTGGGTCCATGTTCAGTGTGGTAAACACCATGTCACCAAGAAACACAGTGACTACCTGTTACCTTTTAAATAGGCAGACTGGCATCCACCACATGACTTTTCCTTTCAATTAAATATTGGTTACACTACCATATTTTACAGATGATCTGGTATGCTTTAGATTTTGACCTGTTCCACACACTTTTTTCTCCTTGTTGTCATCACTCTAGTAATGGTTTATTTTTGTTCCTTATAGGATCCCTAACCCCAAGATCCTCAGAACTGCTTTTTTGAACAAAGTCCAACTTAGCCTGTCTGTTCTTTACACCCCAGTGGTTTGGATCTTGACATGAAGCCTCTGTATTTGCTTTCATGAAGTTTTCTCTTCAAGATAGACTTTGATATCCTGATCCCTTTAAGAGTTTTATTCTCTTGGCTGGATGTTGGAAGTGGTTTTTCCTTCCCCATGGAGATGGTCCTGTGATCATACACCACTGTTTTTAATGGGCACCGAGGCAGGAGTTTTTGCATTGCTGAGTTCACAAGTACATCTTTATTTTTTTCCTCAGAGTGTTCCAAACATTAGATTGCACCACTGTTAATATTCTTCCTTTTTCTCTCATGATTTTTTTCTGTTTGCACAGACAAGTCAGAATGTTTTACACAGAGAGCACTTTTTACTAAGTGATTTGGTTTAACAGCACTTGACTCAGGTCCAGACTTTTTCACTCATTAACTCAATTTGAAAACTATTCAACTAAAATAGCTTTAGCGTCAACTGCTACATTACTTCCAGTCCCTTTAAAAGGAGATTGTATGTAATAACAAAGACGTATTCATACCCTCACATTAAAAAGGTACAGGGCTGCACTTCCTCCACACATTAAGTAATGTGATTGTTCCTATCAACATGTAAAATAAAGTTTGTGTCCAATATATATTGGTTCAACTGCACAGTGTGTAAATATCTGGTTTTAAGTGTGTATAATAAGGGACCTGAGGAGTCCTAACCTTTTCTTAGTCTCCACAACATGGATTGTTGGAAAACACTGACTCTTGCTCAATCTGGATCAAAACAGAACACCAGTTCCTATGATCCATTTGTCACGCAAACATTTTATGACTACCCTCCCTTACATCGTCTCTCAGAAAAAAAGACCACTCGTTCTCTTGTTCCTCCAGACAATCCGCGTTCTCAGTTTCTCATCTGTGAGACAATTACGAACACCCTGCTCCCCATTTATCACCAACAATTAAACAGCATGGATGCAGAGAGAGGCAGAAGAGGAGATGGCGGCTGAAGTGGGAGGAAACGAATCTGAGTGGAATGAAGAAGAGCCAACAGTGGCAAAGACAGAGGAAGGCTGACAGCACAATTAGGGTTTTTAATTCTCTGCTTGAGTAGGCCAGGCCAGTCTTTATGCTAATTAGGACACCACGGCCATGTAATAAATCTCTATGATCCAGCCTCATTTCCCCCCTGTCTTTCAGTCTCACTCAGACGCTCTCATACCTCAACACACAAACTTCTTCCTTTTACCTTAGGTGCCTACATGTTTACCATTAATGTCAACAGCTTCCATAAAATAGTTGAACTTTGTTTCATTGCTTCCCTGAGAGCCCCAGTTGGTCTGCAACATGCTGTTTACTGGTTGGGCAAGCACCCACTTTCTCAGCTCAGGGCCTCCACCACATGCAGTTTCCCTCCCTGTTAACTCCCTTTATTAGTGTTTTTCAGGACTCTGGTTTGCACGTCCTGCATTGCTGGACTCAACCATGTAAACAAACATTAAAAAGCACTGACGCAGTGAATGCTGAAGATGTACTCGTTTTCCTCCCTCTTCCTTTATCCTCTCATCTCCATTTGACAGACATGCCTAATGATAACATCTGGGGGTGGGAGGGGGCAAACTACACAACAAGCCACAGATAATTGGGAGGCCACGTTTAAGGATGACAAGAGAGAAAATGAGAGGGATAGATAAGTGGACAACGGCGGGCGTTTGTTACAGTAGCAACTGGTGTATATATTTTCACCCTCATTTAGATCACAAGGACTCATTCTACTTTCCTTTATTTTGTTCCTTCTTTATGAAATGTCTGAAAGCCAATTTAACCACAGAATACATGTTAAAAATGTACCGGTTTCCCATTCATTAAGTAAATGAAGGTGTAGAGAGGTTCCAAGCAACAGATGTTTTTCCTCTCAAAGAAACCACAGCATGACTGTAAAGAAATCAGCCCTGCTGAGCAATTCTATGGCCACTTCTTCTCCGATGGCCTTCAAGTCCTTTCTGTTGGATCCATGCTTTTATTTCATTTTCCTTTGATTCATTAATGACCGTTCTGTCAGGCTTTTTGTGTTTTGTGTTTAGAGTCAAAAAGGCCATTGCCCCTACAACTAGTGCCATGTGAAGTAGGTAGAGGCCAACATGGAGGCATGTGAGCAGAAAGGAGATGCAAATAGTGGCAACACACCAAGGTCCAGCCAGGAGCAGCAGCAGGGAGTGATGGAGAGCACTGAACACAAGAGCCGGTAGGGAGACGATGAACCTGAACATCGTCGAGGCCATCCAGGAATACACAGACAGAGGTGATAATAGGAAAGATACCACCGTCTCACTCATGGATGCTGCCTGCAAGATACAAGTGCAATAAGGAGATGTGATTAGAAAGGACACTCATGTACAGAGGAAGAGCAGGATTGTGTCTGCACTTCTTTTAGATTAGCCCAGAGTACAGTGCAATAGCTTTAATCGCTTCCAAGGAGACAGATCTTTCTTGTAATCTTTTTAAGTGCTCCTGATAAACAGTTCTTCCTGTTTTTCTGAAGAAATTCCCAAATATCTCTTTGCACTTTAGGAACCCTTTTCACTCATTTCCAATCCAGACAGGATATACTGAATGCAAATTGTGTGGTGAGAGTTTTTTTAAAAACACAAAAAAAAAAAAAAAAAAAAAAAAAAAAAAAAAAAAAAAAAAAAAAAAATCACATTTCAAACATGCAATGAAACATCACTAACAGTCGGGTATCTGAGGGGTTCCATTTCAACCACAACAGATGCAAACGATTAAGCCCTTGATTGACTGAGCCCACACCTGATTTGGAAACCTGTGCCCTTATGAAACGTCACATATTTTTAAGACTGGAGAAGTCACTGAAGTTCAGATTTAGTGTTTAGTTAGGATAAAAACTTTTTAATATTAGTTTTAACCACTTAAAAAAAAAAAAAAAAGTTCTTGCAAAACTGGCTTCCTCCAAACAACTATAAGAATATGCATTCTGCTAAACAAGACACTGTAGACTAATATGAATAGTAATCATAATGTTGTTCAACCCATTTATTCTAGTCAGCATCAACTTAATTTATTTTTATGTAAATATACAACTATCCTGCATTTAAAAAAAAAGCACCACTACTAAAAAGGTAACAGGGAGATTAAAAGAAAAAGCTTAATTCTGTGAGATAAGGTCTTCTGATTTTCCATCATCTCATTCCTCATTTACCTCAAGTCTTTAAAGAGAAACTTCCACCTACCTCACAAACATTTCTGCTGTTGATGGACCTCTGAGCCGCCTGAAGCCCTTCAAAACAAAAACAAAAATCAGCAATATGCAGAAACACCATCAGGACAAAAAAAAAAAAAAAAAAAAAAAAAAAAAAAACCCACACAACAACCCAAAAATCAAACTGGATCACCTTTGTGTTAAAATGTTAAAATATTCTTAAACTTACATAGGAAAAGAACAATGAGTGCAACTCCAAGAAAAAGTCTCATTTCTCACACAAGTCCTGAGTTACCAGCCTGTGAAACAGCAAACAAAAAGTCAAACACAAAGCTGCACTAATCTACTCAAACACTAACCCATGACTCTGACAAATAGTATGGTGGGCTTCAGTTTAAACTTGATGAGATTAATACAAACTCTACTCACCCAGCACTGCTACAAGAAAGAAAAAAAAATGTAGACACTTCTACTTTGACCCCCAACGCCACTGCTCTATAGTCTGCAGTTTTTCTAGATTTATTCAACTAATCCTCTTTTGGAGGGACAAAGGTTCTTTTGTTCAGCACACAGTATGGGATTGTGAGCACCACGTTTAAGGGGAGGCACTGAAACAGGAGTCATTACATTTCACCCACTTACAAGATTTTAAAGAAACCTCAACATTGCATAAACTGAAGCTCAAATTCAGGCCAGAATTGTAGGAAACCTTCACCTCTCACCATCAGTCTCATTAAGGTTAATTTGCCCCTCCTTATTAGCAACTGAACCCACACTTACCCTTCTCCCCCCTGCTGAGACTTCAAGGAGAAGCTGCCACAAATGAATACTGATCACCTGCATCACTGTCATGGCATTTTCCTATCAAATACCAGGGAGGGAGAATTACATTACCATTGGGTAGTGTTGTGCCAGTCAGTTTCAAGGGAGTCCTTTAAGCTTTTAAAGTCTAATATATAAAAATAGTTGTCAGAAAATTCTGGTTTTGAAAATGAAACAGACACGTTTAACGAAACCAAACTTTTAAACATCATGATCTTATTTTTTGTACCATAATTGATACATAATCACAAACATTTAATGTATTATATTTTCCCAACCGGAAAAAGTTTTGCCTTTATAAAGACGTGAGATTTAAAAATGTTGATTTGAATAACAAAACGCACAAAGACCTAAGATACAAACCTAAGACTCAGAGGCTTATTTGGGCGACCTCAGAGATAATATAACTCGTGTTGCACTATAATGAACAGAATCCAATATGAACAGAACAGCATGAAACCACTGCTCCCTTAACCTCGAAACACAGAAGAACTCAAGGGAGCAGATTAAGCATCTCAATCATTCATCTCAGTAAATAGAATGTATTTATTTAGCTCCTTTTACAATGAAAATTATTATAGACAGTGAGAATAAAAGACAAACAAATAAAACAAGACACCTGTAACACTGCCAAACATTGAGACAACTGTAAACACGTGTAAATTAAAAAGAACAATGACTGTAAATTAGTAATGCTTGTTCACTGAAGTGTTGCACCTTCAGGGATGAAAAATCAAATATGTACAACAACAGCTGGAAGGTATGGAAAACAAAGCTCTGTTGTATTTTATACATCAAGACAACTGACAGAAATCACTTTAATCTTAATAATTAGAGAAAGAGGGGATTAAAAAGTCCTACACAAACTAAAATACACATTACACGATCCTTACTTTGCTGACCTACAGATATTAATGTGCACATCTTTGAATTATTATATCAAACACTGATCAATTGTTTCAATTTTTTCCAACACAGACAAAAAGCCTTCTGTGTCACCGACAAACAGCAATACAGCTAAAACACTGCTTAGATGCTGGATGTAGAAAGGATGTCCTCCACCAGGTGCTTGTAAACCCAAGCGTCTCCCTTCAGCCTCTGCCGCCGCACGCCAACGACCTCTGGCCTCTGCAGCAGGCACACCTCCAGCTCAAACGCCATGGTTACCTTTCCAGAGTCGTTCCAGGTCTGACACTTCAGGGTATACCTGGAGAACAAGCAGAGCAAACATCAGTGTAGAAACAGCAGAATCGGATTAAAAGAAGCAGCAGTAAGACAGAAAATGTATCTTCTTACCCTTTCTGTGTGAAGTTGACATTTTTCTCTGGCAGGACAGAGAGGATCTGGTTTAACACCTGATCTGGACTGGTCTGACTAGTTAGGGTCACGTTATATTGAGCCTGGAAGAAAAAACACCGTTTATGGAAATTTAAATTTCCCAGCTGAATATTTTCTTGTGGCTTCTACACATGTTTGGGGCAATAATTTGTGAGTGTGTGATGTGAATTTTTAGAGCGCTATGCCACTTTTGTAAACCTATGCTGTCATTGTATTACATACCTTAATCTTTCTTGGGGTTTCTCTCAGAGCTCGTCTTTTACTTGGAGTGAGCATTGTGATAACCTTGTCCAGGCCTCTTTCCAGGGAGCCAAACATCTTCCCTCCTCGCTTCTTCTTCCCACTGTCTCCTGTAGCAGCCATGTCCAAAGACCTGGACCTGAAGAGCAAGCATGGCGTCACTTCACACTGACACTCCATCTGCGTGAATATATATATATATATATATATATATATATATATATATATATATATATATATATATATATATATATATATATATATATATATATATATATATTATTTATTTATTTATTTATTTATTTATTTTTAATACATCTCAGAGCGTACAGTTACTGTGTGATGAACTCACCTTCGCTCTGGACTGAAGGCTAATACTTCCAGGTTTGCAGAATCATTATTCTCAACAGCTCTCTTCTTGTTGTGCTCCTTCAATGCAATTTCGCAGCCTGTTGTCAAAACACACAAGTATTTCATGACAGGTGAGTGGGTGCAAATGAATTTCAAAAGGCAAGCTATCCAAACCAACAGCGTCATCATTCACTTTATAAACTAAAGGACTTGTGAAGGTGTGAAAAAAAATAAAATAATTTTAGACCACTGCCAACGTAGTCTCTGTAAAACCAAAAGCAGCACTCTTCTGGGGAAACAAAGCCAGGCAAAGACATTAAAGATAATTGACTTATGATTGGGAAACTGAGTGAAATAACCTTACTGATATGGAAATGATTTCATTTCTAAAGATCAAAATTGGAGGGAGGGAATTTTTTCTTAATTATTAAAAAACAACCTCTTACATATTATAGGTTTATGTTATAAACAGCAGGATTGGCTAATACCAGTTCATAAGAGAACAGGTCGTCCTGAAGAGGGCCATAGCTGCAGAGGAATCACCCCTCTTTGTGGCCTTGATGAATTATTTACAAAATGTTATTGACGTGAGGTTTTGCAATTTCCTAAAAGATTAAGCAATTTTCTCAGAATAAAACATTAAAATAATAATAAAATTAAAGTTTTAGAAAAGCACACAACTCTTCCCGAAAGTGTAAACCAGCTACTAGGCTTTGTTTTTGTTCATGTTGACATCTCATCACATGCAACATAGTCAAAACAAATGACCAAATGAAATAAAAAGAACTGTACTTAAAACTATCGACAGCTACACCGAGCACAAAGAGTTTTTCCAATAGTCCACCCCACATTTACAACTCTCCACAGATGCATTTTTCTTAGAAATGTGGAAACTTTTAAAAGGGAAATAAACAGGATTTCCAATGGTATAAGACTTATTTCCAAGCAACATCGTTAAAAAAAAAGAAACATTTGACCGAACACAAATTTTCTTCCGTTTTTGCGCTTAGTCTATATTAATAATTAGTGTTGGATCATAAAACGAAGCCGCAAGCTTTAATCTTTTAGTTTTTCAACTAATGCAACTTTAGTAGAACTGTAGACAAAATGATCAGACATTATGAAATCATGATGAAATCACACCCCTCTAGCTACATAAAGAGGTACTGGATGATATGTGAAAATGTTCAGGTAAAAGCCCTTTACTCTTAGGCTACAAACTCTGTGCCTCTGACTTTGAATTTGATAACATAAAGCCTAAAAATGAGTAACACGCACAAATGCGCGCACACAGAGCGCTGGGCTTTAGTGACAAGAGAACACATGTCACTACAGCCCATGTGGGACAGTAAGCAAAGGGAGGAGACAGCTACACCTGTCACAGCACACGCCTGGGGACAGACATACACAGACCACTCCGAGTGTGTGTGTGTGTGTGTGTGTGTGTGTGTGTGTGTGTGTGTGTGTGTGTGTGTGGACAAGCATGTCACCAGCAGCATGTCCACTCTACGCCAGCAAAACAAGAGGCAGCACAAAGAGCTGCGCTGAGCTGAGCTCAAAGGATTGAACATCAACTGGGTCAAGCTGCAGCAAGTTAGCCGGCTCTTTGCCAAATTTCCACGGAAGACTAATGAGGCTGGACGTCTGAGCAGCAAAGACACTGTGGCAAATAATTAGGATTCTCCGTTCATATTAGTGCCCTTCATTTACAGATAAGTGACAAATAATTAGCTTCCTGATAATAACCTCACCTTTGAGTTGACAGTGATAAGTGGATGTGTGTGTCTGTTTCTCAATGGCCATAATGACAGCTAAATTATTGAAATATGAGTGGCTTTTGAATAAAAAACAGGCCCAATAAATGATTTTATTACCAGAGAACAATTTACTTGCAAATGTGTGGCATGTGGTTGTGGCACTTGCGATTATGAGAGCAGCAAGAGGCCGAGGGAATAGGGTAAATGAAAGAGGGGGATGTGGAGAAGGGCAGTTCATTAATGTAAATTTAATCTAATGTGGAGTTTACTTCAACCCCTTGTTAGGAGAAACAAACAATTATACAAACACATTTTCTGAGGTTCCTTATTGCCTGTACTCAATTACTTTCATTGGTTTACTAACAATAAAACTCCATTTACCTTTAGGTGTGGCCACAAGGGCTTTGGTACCATTGTTGTTTGTATTTTGATTGGGTGTGTTCAGCACGCTCTTGTTGGGTCGTGGATTCTTCCTACTGGACACGGGGGTACGGGGGGGAGGCAAAGCAAATACATCAACTCCTTTATCGTCAGCTATATTCTCCTTGTTCTCCTGATCCCTCTCCTTCCTCTCATGACGTGGCGTCACCGTCCTTCCTGCTGCTGGGCTGTAGACATCTCTTTTTTCCACCAATGGTGATATAAGTTTCTTCAGAAACACAAACAAAAATGTTTTATGACAGCATATTCATTATAAGGGGTCAAATATGAATATTTTACAAATTGTGATATTGGGTTATGGTGGCAGAAGCTTGCCTTTTCCACATTTTGACACCACAGACTAGACGATTTGATTTAGTGCTGTGTAAAAGTGTTTGCCTTCTTACAGATTTCTTCTGTTTTTGCTTGGCCTTCTGTGAAAAAGAAATCACCCTCTAAACCCAATGTGTGCTTGGGCCACCCTTCATGACGACAAACACCATGACTAAAATGAGACTTTGTTTAATGTGTAAGAATTTTGCCCCACTTTTTATTGCAGAATTGTTTTAATGCAGCTACATTGGAGGGCTTGAGAATGAAAGGCCTGTTTAAGGTTATGCAACAGCATCTCAATGGATTTAAGTGCTGACCTTGACTCGGTAAGCTAGAAATGGACTTGCTGGTAAGCTTTAGATCACTGTCCTGCTGCATAAACCAAATACTCCTGAGTTTAAGGTCAAACTGGTGACTGGACATTCTCCTTCAGGAACGTCTGTAACTGACTTGCAATCATCTGTATGATTTGATTGACTTTTTTGCAAAGTAAATTAGTGCTATGAACTGAATTGAATTGAATGTTTGTTGGTAAGATATTCTTTTGCTGAAATGCTGTGTCAGATGTATGGCTGTAACGATTGATTGAATGATTTGAGGACCTCGATTTTCTAAGTTTCTCGAGGTAAATTATCTTCCTCAAGGCCTTGCTAAATTATGTTTTACCATTTGGCGCACTGTGTTCCGGCCGGACGATTGTTAGTGTTGCGTAACGTTCTCACTTCTGCCAATGAGCTGTTAATGAACGCTAAGTGCTTTTAGCAGCTATGGAGGAAGACGGCAAGGGACAGAAAGAAGTGCCCCCAAGAAAGAGACAAAAAAATGTCAAAAGTGTGGGATCACTTTAAAATAAATAGAAAACACAGCTCAGTGCGTGTACTGCAAAACGGAAGTGGTGTTACACAATAGCACATCCTCAAACACCTCAGCAGGAAACATCCACTACATGCATCAAGCTCGTTCGCGGATGATAACGTGACATTTTTGTTCCCTTTGCAAAAAATTATCTTGTCTGTGATTGTTGGTACAGAATTTGGCATGTTATACATGTAAAAGGAAATACATTTTGGCTAACATTAAATGTACTTGCTGATCAAGAAGAATAATCACGTGAAAACAAACAAACAAAAAAAAAAAAAAACATTCGAAATACCTATTTTATAAAAAGGTTTTTTCATACTTCAGACTAAAAGTGATGTTTGAATCATATTGCATTTTAAGCAAAACTTTTTCTTATTAAAAAAAAAAGGATTTTCTCTTTCATGTTTCCTTTACCAACTTAAGTAGCTACTAAAGGACGGGACCATTTTTAAAATTCGATTACTCTATTAATCGTCAGAATAATCAATAAATTACTCGATTACTAAAATAATTGTTTACAACAGTCCTAGTCAGATGAAAGGAGATAGACGCCTTCCTAAACCACCTGCTTTTGTCTCATCAGCCCACAGAATGTTTCCTTAAATGTCTTGGAGATCATCAAGATATTTGTGAGCCAATGTGAGAACAGGCATTTGTATTCTTTTTGACCAGCAGTGGTTTTGGCTTTGAAACTCTCCCAATGATGCCATTTTTGCCCATTCTCTTTAATACCGTTGAATCATGCACACTGGCCTTAAAGGAGGTCTACAGTGTTTTAGATCTTGGTTCTTTTGTAACCTTCTGAATGAGCTGTCAATACACTCTTGGGATAAGTGTGGTAGGCTGGCAACTCCTAGGAGGAGTTTTTCATTCAGTTTTACATTTTCTTGCATTTAAAAAACCGAGTACATTTGGATAGACTTCATGAGGAGGGTGACACAGAGCTCAGCCAGATGCAGATCAGATGCAGGGGAAATCCCCCGTATGTATTTTGCTCAGGTGAATCCTGCACGTTTGAGGACATGACCCTAGCTGCAGGATCAGAAATCACACAAGGCCTGTTATCTCACGAACCTTGGAAGATGTGAACAACAAAATCATCAGTAGAGTGGGGTTTGTAGTTACATGTCCATTGCAGAAGGCTGATCTGAAAGGGTCTTCTGGCTCCTTTTATCTGACTCATGAGGGTCTTTATTATGTGTTCATTCCACTGCAAGCGTAAAGAAAACTAAGAGCATCTCATACCTTATCTTTGATTTCGTCTTGCCGACTTCTGCCCGCCTGCGGTGTGTGCTGTTGAACTGACACCCACGGACAATCATCAATATAGTCTGAGCAAAGGTCCAAAGACCCGATGATGACAGTGTCTTCATCTTCACTGAAGTGAAGAGCTTCTCTTTTCTGAAAGCAGGGGGGGAAAAAAAGCCTTCGAATAAATTTTATTTCAATGCAATAAGTATATAATTTTTTTTTTGTGTCAAACATCCAACTTTGTGATGTTCTTAAAAAAAAACAAAAAAACAAAAAAAAAAAACACAGGTGGTCGGTCCTGTGTGTTACCTGCAGTCCTTGGTGCAGAGGAGAGTCCTCACAGAGGGTTGACTCAGGGCGAAGACGAACAGGCTTCCCCTTCTGCTTCTTCGACAGCAGCAGCAGGTAGGTGGCTGTGATCTGATCGTACTTCCACTGTGGGAGTGAAAATCTATTAAACTGCAAATCTTTATCTAAGCTGTGCGAGTCTGCTCTTACAAACCACATGAACCGTCAACACAATCATAAAGCAAACAAAAGACAGCAACAAGAAAACTGGGAGGCACAAGTATTAGTATACACAGACACACCTCCTTCACCAGCGCTGTGGTGCTCTCCCGTGATCGCTTCATGTTTACTGCCATCTCAGTGATACAGTCCTCATCTATGTAGGCAACCTACAAAAGAAAAAAATAAGAAAAACTCAAATCTGAATGGGCCAGTGGTTGGGTGAGGGACTACAAGTTCTGAACCAAATTAAAAAGTTTCCTTATTTCAACCCTGCTTCATTACAATCTCAGTGACGTGCTTGTAGTGGAGATTTGCTCTTTAGGTTGCTGCTTTCTGGGTACCCGTACCGGCTGTCTGCTGTGCCACTCTACAGGGCTGTTGTAGTCCTTCATCACCCAGGGATGGTCCAAAAGCTGTCTGACTGTCAGACGACGCTTGGGGTCCACCTAGAGGGCATACGCAGAAACAACACCTCAGTAGGCAAAAACGAACCACGATTTAAAGGCTGCATGATGTTTTACATGAATATGCACTTCTGTTTTAAAATAATTTAGTAAATTCACAGTACCTTGTAAAAAAAAACTGTCATACCCTTCAACTTTTTCCATGTCTTTTCATGTTATAACCACATACTTTAATGTTCTTTCATTGGGATTTTATGCAACATGAATAACATACGTAGGAAATAACTGAAGTCAAAGGTACGGCTGTGTTGTGAAGTTATGTCTGATATATACAGCATTTTCATTACAACTGAAGGTATCACAGTTACTAGATTGTGCTGTAGTTTTCATGATGCAGATTAGTCACTAATACCTTCTAACACCTACGAGGCCTTCACGGTTTGATCTGTACTGAGATTAAGCGACACACATGTGGACTGTTTAATTAGTTGCATCATATTTGGAAAAAAAAAAAAAAAAAAAAAAAAAAAAAAAAAAAAAAAAAAGCACCACAGCTTTCAGACTTTACTTTGCATAAAAATTTCAAAATCACATATTCTTTTCCTTTCCATCACAATTATGTACTATTTTGTTTCACACAAAATCCCATTAAAATATACTGACGTTTATGGTTAAATGGGACAAACTGTTAAAAAGTTCAAGGGCTATACTTTCGCGCTATATGACAGACATGAGTGATATGGTAACTCGAGAAAACCAGCAGGCTGAAGTCATTCTAAGCTATTTGATTTCTTCTAGAAATAAATAGTTAAAACATCAGAAAAAAAAATTTATATATATATATATATATATATATATATATATATATATATATATATATATATATATATATATATATATATATATATATATATAAGCAAAGAGAAAATTAAGAAAAAAAAAAAGAAAAAAAAAAGACATATAGAGAGTAACCAGAGTAAATACACACCTGCATCATTTGGTTGAGGAGGAGTATACTGCCTGGTGAGAGCCACTGTGGGCTATCATATTTACCCCTCTGGAATAATAACAAGGTTAAGGTTAGAAGTTATAATTAATATTAACCTTATGTTTATAATTAATAAATAATTTTATAAGCGTGAAGAATAAAAAGATTATTGAGGTTAAATAATAATCAAATAACCATTATCTCTTATCGTTACATGTCCCGGTTGTAAAGCGTTGTGGTACTTCAAAACAATTTCAAATTCCTGGGCTTTTCTTAGTTTTTGGAGGTGCTGGACTCTGAATTTTTTTTTCTTTTTACTACAACTTAAGTTAACTTCAATTAACTCCAAGCTGTATTCAAATGTAACCAATTAAGTTTTTACTTTGAAAATTTCAAGGTTGCTCCTTGAGCCCCTTATCTACAGAGGATGAGAAGAAGCTCAGTTATCAAACCACTGTTAAAAAACGAACAATCTGGATAAAACACTACTGCAGAATTACAGGCCAATCTCTAACCTTCCATTCATCAGCAAAATTATTGCGAAAGCTGTGTTTCAACAGTTAAATCAATGCATGGATGTGCCAAAACCTTCTCCAGCTGAACAGAAACAAAACTGAAATTATTATCTTTGAACCCAAAGAGGAATGATCTAGAGTCAGCACGCAGCTTCAGTTATTACAGCTAGAAACTCGTGATCAAGCCCAAAATCTGAGTGTAGTGATGGACTTGTACCTGAACCTTCAGAGACACAAAGACAATTACAAAGTCAGCCTTCTATCACCTGAAGAACATTTCCAGGATCAAAGGACTAATGTCTCAACAAGATCTAGAGAAACTCATCCATGCATTTATCTTTAGTCACTTTGATTACTGCAACAGTGTCTTTACGGGTCTGCCTATAAAAAAAAAAAAAAAAATCAGACAGCTGCAGCTGATCCAAAATGCTGCTGCTCTTGTTCTCACTAAGACCTTACACTGGCTCCCTGTAGCTCAGAGAATAGACTTTAAAATACTTCTGTTAGTTTATAAATCAGGGAACGGCTTAGCACCAAAATACATTAAAGACCTGTTGTCATTGTATCAACCTTCCAGACCACTCAGGTCTTCTTTGTTCTGGTCTACTCTGCATCCCCAGAAACAACACAAAACATGGAGAAGCAGCTTTCAGTTTTTATGCACCACAAATCTGGAACAAACTTCCAGAGAACTGCAAAACAGCCGAAACACTGAGTTCCTTTAAATCAAGGCTAAAAACCCACCTGTTTAGAGCTGCAGCTGATTAATAGTAAGTAGAACACTGAACTACATTTGCTTGATGATCCTTACGATTTTGATGCATTGATATTTGCTCGATGATTTGCTGTATTCTTCATTGATGTTGTTATGATGTAAAGCACTTTGAACCGCCTAGCTGCTGAAATGTGCTATACAAATAAACTTGACTTGGTCTCAACTGCAACACTAAGTTGTAGTCTTGAAGTAAATTAGACTGGAATTTCTTTAAATCCAACAGAAGCTGTACATTATTTACCGTAATCTTTCTATAAAGGATCATGCAGTTGTCATCATCAAAGGGAAGGTATCCACAGAGTAGAGCAAACAGCAGCACTCCCATACTCCATACGTCAGCCTGGACATTAAACATCACACGGCGGCATGTCAGCACCAAGTGTTACAGACAGGATTTCACAGCTCAGCTGCTCTGAGTCATGTACCAGAAAATACGATCAGGACAAACATCAAAGAGCAGAACTGTGAAATTATTCTTACTGAGAGCAAGTGGAGTCAAATGAATCTTACAAAAACCAAAGTTAGAACCACTACAGGTCTGCAAATGTCTTACCTCTGAACCAATGTATGCTTTTCCTTGAATGAGCTCAGGAGCAGCATATGCAGGGCTCCCACAACATGTCATTAGCTCATAACCTAACCCCCCCTGAATTAAAAAAAACATATAGAAAAGGAGGAAAAAGACAAAGTGGTAATGGTTACAAACCTTAAAAGCAAGATGGCATGCAATTATACATTTCTAATTAATTGCATTTATCACAAAGAATGGCTCAGAGAATGCAGCACCATGGGTACCTTAGGTTTGGCACATAGGCCAAAGTCTATGAGCTTCAAGTTTTGATCTTCATCAATCAACAAATTTTCCTACAGGGAAGAGAAAAAACTTTAACACTTGTGTTGCATTACGTCTCATACAGGTATGTATTTGCAGTTAGTACCGGTTTAAGGTCCCTATGTGCGTATCCTTGGCTGTGGACGTAGGCCATTGCTGATACAATTTGTCTGAAGAACACCCTGGTCTCTTGCTCTGAAAGTCGGTCCTTGGCTATGATATAATCAAACAACTCCCCACCAGGGCAGTACTGATCCAAGCCCCCACCCCAAAAAAAGAGATAATTTAATTACAAAAAATCATGGCATAATCTCTCCCACTTGCAGGGAGTGTAAAGTTTGAGGCGAGGTTACCTCAAGCACCATGAAGATCTGCGTTGAAGTCTCTATGACATGGTAAAGTTTGCAGATATGCTGATGACTGAGATTCTTCATGGCTTCTATCTCCACCTTTACACGTGGTAAGTCATCCTAAAGAGAAAGATGGTCATTTTTCTTTTTGGATGCATGAAAATGTATTCGTTTACAGAATAACCAATAATGTTATTTAATTTAGCTTCGACTGTTATTTTTGCAAAAATCTACAAAACCTAAAATTTTGTACAAAAGCCATGCTGATATTCGTACAACTTTGATAAACTTCAATTTGACACCCTAAGAAGGTGGCAAAACAGTTTTATTTTTTTAATTATTATTATTATTGTTTCCCATCATAGCAACTTAAATACAATAATTTTAACACAATAATTATTTTATATGAGATCATACTATAGAACTCAAAAACTAAAAAACACAGTGGCTGCTAAAGAGACAACATCCAAAGGCTTATCTGAAGAATCTCCCCATTTCAAACAAATGACTGGGCAGTCCCATTAGATTTCATTCCCTAAGAATAAACTTCTCATGAACCATTAAAAAATATAAAGCCTAGTTCTTTGGTCTGGAAGTCAGACTGATCTGTTTAACGTTAAATCTTGACCCCAAAACATAATATTCCTTCCCTTTTTCAGGCAACATTTATTTATCTGGACTCAGATTCTGCATTTTGTAGTTGTTTTTATTGATCACTATCATTATTACTGTCTGCTCTCATTTTCTTCGTCTCATCATTCGAGAGGGGGAGCAGCATTATGTGGCGTCACGTTAGTGTGTTGTAAAAATACCGATGATGATTTCTAAGTAAACATTTTAGTTTATCTCCAGATAGTTTCAACGAAACGGTCTGTTTGTGTCTCACCCCGAGATCTTTTTTATTCATGATCTTGATGGCAACCTTTTCTCCTGTTAGCATGTGTCGGCCCAGTTTAACTTTAGCAAAGCCACCTGCAAAATAAACAGGGTTCAGAACTCCCGCACCGGGAACGAATTGATACAAACATAAAATAACTTTAACACAGCACACTAAGTGGCGTTACCTGAGCCGATAGTCTCATAGATCTCATAAAATTTGAGGAGCTCTGCGGCTCCGCGGTGTTCCGTCCTCTCCACGGGCATTCTCCTTGTTCCAGCTACCTGAAGATAATCCTCACTGCGGAAACAGCGGCACTTATCACCTCACTGCAGACCTCAATGTATAATAAATACATTCAAAACACTTTTCTTTTGTTTTAAAACTTCTTTTCAGTACCAAGTAGCTAACGTTTTCTGACTAACTTAACATTAACACGCAGAAACAGCACACAAAAAAAGAAAGCTACTGTATTAAAATGTCATTCAATACAGATGATTCACTCTTCTCTTAGCTATAAAATTACCTTAATTTCTCAGAAATAGACGAAAACCATAAAGTGGAATGAAGAAACACTTCCCTCAGTGATGTTTGGTTACAGAAGTTTGAATTTCGCCCGTCAACGTTGACGACATTTCCTGCTTCCGGTTTGTTCAGCACCTTGTGGGTAAAATGCGGTACTACATTAGAAAACAGGCTGTCGAACCCATGATAAAACTCGAATTTAAACGGGTTTCTAGGATTAGACCACCAGAACCTCTGGTTAGTTAGCCATCGCCTGCATGATTTAAAGCACATAGTTATGGCGCTCCATGTTTGCTTCAGTCCAGCCCTCAGAAGCCATCGCTACGACTTCTTGATAACAGCCACGTCCTGTAATATCCGTGGTTGCTTAAGCCGGATTCTTTGTTTACCTTTACTACAACCATCTTTTGCCATAAAAGTCTGAAACTGTGCACATTCATACAAGTAAAAAAAAAAAATTGAAGACCAAATATAGATATACTGACAATGACTTATTCAGAAGGCTTTCTATAGAGGGGACAAATTAGTCATACATTAGTATGATTAGTCATTTTTCCTGTAGCACGTTTTTTATTTTCCTCATCGCTCATTTATCCCTCATTTAGTCATTTAATAGCAGCCTTCAGTTCATTTGAACTGTTGGCTCTGGGGTGTCTCGTCATCCTCTTGATATGGTCCATTGATTCTCTATGGGGTTTTGGTACAGTCAATTTGCTTACAAACCAAGGCATGGTCATTAAAACTCTGAACTGCAAGTTCTGGTAGTGTGGGAGGACATCATATCCTGCTGGATAATTAACTCACCATCTCTTTAAAGCTGATCAATAGAGGGAAGCATGAAGTGGTCCAAAATATCCTGGTAGATGACTGCTATGACTTTAAACTTCTCAGAACACAGTAGATTAACATGTTATCAGTAGATAACAATAGTCTGCAAGTTATCACTGATTGTATCAAGCACCTTTGATTTTTTTATACATCAAACTGAACAGCCAACATCTTCAGCAACGACCTTTTTGTGGCTTACCCTCCTTTAAGCATTTCATTGCCTGTCTGCTGGACAACTGTCATCAGCTTTCCCCTTGATTGTGTGCAGCCCATGAGATATAACATTTCTGCTTCAAAAGTCACGTTTATTGGTTTTAATATTGTAATTCTCCAAGAATGTAACAAATGTCGGGTTTTCATGAAAGTGAACTGAAATAAACACTGCCATTTCACTTGGTGAACTGCCTTCACTTTAATAAACTATACTTCAGTTATACGTTTTATAAAGTACAGGTTTAATGTTGTAAAACAAAGATTTGTCCAAACTGAAAGTTCAAAAATTTTAAGCTACTTCCATAATTATCTGTAAACAACTTAAACGTCAACAGTGAAGTGAAAATATGATTTGAATGTTCACATCTTTCTATTTGGTCAAGTGGATAGAACACCAGGCCTGCATTCATTCAAGATTGTAAGATCATTGCTTTAATGGGTTGACAGCATGTAAAAGGTTCAATCACATGAACTTAAAGCACTGAAATGTGAAAAACAAAGACCAGTTCAAATTGTGTTCCATCTTTTCCATATAAAATTAAAAGGACAGGGACCAGCACTCCCCCATACACGTTCTCATATTACATGGCTTTACAGAAACGTTAGCAATGTTCCCCAAGTGCTTTGGAGAATTGCTGTATATGAATGAAAGGCTGTACTGGTAGTGTCCATGCAAGAAGGCTATTGAGAATGTTAAAAATAAAAAAAAAAATAAAATAAAATAACATAAAAAAAAAGAAGAAGAAGGTGAGCCTGGGCCTTTGGCATTAAGGGTTGCAGGGTCCACATTCACAAGAAAATATCCATGTACGTTTGACTATCTTCTGACACCATTACCCCCCCAAAAAACATTCAAGGCTCTCTTTCCATGCTGATTAACTCTGCTTATACATACAACAGAAATGACAGGTGCTTATATTTAAGTTTTTTTTTGTTTTTTTTTTTTGCTAATTATTCCTCGTGATAGCTTGTTTTTTTGCTTTGTCCTTGGCTTAGGGTTTGAGATAACTGGATGGTAACACCATCCTTACTAAAGGGTTCTGTCATAACCTTTAAAAAAAAGTTACAGCCCCCCCCCCCAAAAAGAAAAGCTGCCCAAAACTGGACAAACACCACTTGTAAATGAGGGTTCTGAAAATATCATGACAAGTTATGATCAACAAAATGTATCAGTCTACAACAACAACAACAACAACAACAAAAAAAAAAAAATACATTTCACTCCCCTTGAGATTTGTTCAGCTTATTATATGTAATAACTGGTCTGTTTTCTTTGTAGCATCGTACCAACATTCACGGACTTTGATATTGTAGAAGTACAAAGACAAATACAGTAGGATAAAATACATTTAAAAAAAAAAAAAAAAAAAAAAAAAAAATACAAAAAATGATGTTTTTTCTTAAATGATAATTTATCAGATACAAACCCATAAACCGATCCTTAACACATACAAAAAAAACAAACAAAACAAAACAAAAAAAAAAAACAGGAAAACTAGAGTTACCCCCTGAGGTCAAAAGATAAAAGTATAGCCATGTCTCAAACCAGAGTTTTCTACTAAATACTATACCACTACTTTCTTTATTTTTTTTAAATTTTTTTTTTTCTGAAGTAGTGTGCTCTAAACTGGACGTCCTTTGTAACACAATGTGCAGTAAGCAAGTGCACTAGTTTGGGCATTACAACACACTAGCAAGACATTACACTAAGGAAAACATGAAGGCACCGTTATCTGAGGCAGAAAACACCTCAAGAATCAAACAACTATTGTATCAAGGGAGGAAGATTTAAAAAAAAAAAAAAAACAAAAAAAAACAAAACAAAAAAAAAACAAACAAACAAAAAAAACAGAATTACAAGTTCAAAAGGTGGTTTTGTTTCGAGCATTACAGTGCTTTGCTGAAGTACTCATTCTCACTGAACTGTCTCACATCTTGCTGAACCACAACAAATCTCAGTGTATTTAATAGACTTTTATGCGAGTGATCCAAACAAAGTGGTGCATAATTGTGAGGTGGAAGGAAAATGATCCATGGTTTTAAACACCCTTAGATTCACAGGCTAGGTGGGAGATTCAGAGCACTTTCACAAAAATGTCCAGTATGGACAAGAAGAAAGATGTTGAAAGAAAATCATAAGAATGCACACTGTGGATTTCCCAGATTTTCATTTGTACAAAATCTTATAAAGCGGTCTTATTTTCCTTCCCCTTCACAATTCTGCACTATTTCATATTGGACGAGGACACAAAATCCCCCTAAAACACAAGGAAGGTTGTAGTTGACATGTGAAACAGTTTAAGGGGTATAAATACTTCTCCAAGGCCCTGTTTGAGGCAGTGAATCAAGTTAAGGCCAAATTACTCAATAACATCTAGTCTTAATGCATGTACAGCATATATCAGCAATATGATGTTAGAACCTGACTTATCAGAGATTTGCCAAAAAAGATGCGTTTAAAACCAGAACTCTGGTTATTCTCAGTCTGGTTTGCTACATGAGACTTCTCTCTCAAGGTTAAGTCAATTATACTTTGCTAGGCATTTTAAGCTTGTATTTCAGAGGATGTTATTATGCACAATAAAATATACATGTAGATTAGAGGAATATATGAGGGGTTTCAGTCTATAAGATCTCAGGAAGGAGTACATCCAAGCATTCAGGGTGAAGACTTTGGCTTTAAAAAGTTAGTTGAAATATGCACAAATACAAAGCGCATACAAAACTTATGTTATCAAATAAAAATGGATATGAAATAGTTGGATAAAATGGAAATGAACTAAATGGCTCACAAAGTAATCAGTCACAAAAAAATGTCTCACCAAAAACCATTGTTTCTTAAATGAGCAAAAAACAAAAAGAGAAATGTTTTCAAGTTTCACCTTTTCACACGTCGCATTTCATCTGTAACCAGACTTGTTTGAAAAGGAACAAGAAATATAAAAATGAAATGAGACTTGGATTCGGAGGGCCTCAAGGGGTAAAGGTTCAAGTTTATCATTCCTCATGTGCAAGTCAATATAAAAATGCTACAAGTCGTACAACGCTTTTGTCAACGTGGCGCGTGTGAGGGCGGGCCAAGCCCCCTCCCCTCTGTAGTTTGCTTAATAAAAAGGGGCTTGGATATTGGCAGGCCAGCTTGCTTATCGCTGATGCAGTGCATAGTCTCTGTTGCACTGCATTTTCTGCTCCGGCTCTTCAACTGCATCCTGCGTGAAGGAAGAGCAACTGTTGGAGTCCACTATCCTCTCTCTCTCTTCTATGGTCAAAGGATCTCCTCCATCCTTTACTAAGAAACGCTGCTCCTCTGATTTTCATTCCTATAACTTCAGTTTATGTTCAACTAACCATATGTGCAAGTGTGTCTCACTCGCTGTCAGTCTCTAATTCTGAGTCAGACCACTGCACTGGGCTCAGTCTCCCATGTCGCTGGGCGTACTCTATGACGGCAGTATAGCAAAAATAGTACTGGTCCCAGGTCTGGATGCTGAAAGCCCTCTGTGTGCGCATCCTTCGCACCGTCTGATGAACATTTACTGTGCCTACGTCCTCCAGCTGTGACAGGCAGATGTCGAGTGTGCAGAATGTACCTTAACAGAAAGAAGGGAGGAAGAGATAAAGGAGCAACACTCAAAAGAATACAAACAGATAAAATGTATAACAAATAATAAAAGCTATTTGAAAGTTTACAATAACAGCAGGTGAAATTGGGTGAGATGACTTGACTATAGTTGTGTTTACCTGTCCGGCCAATGCCAGCACTGCAATGCACGACCACTGGAGGGCCCCCTGGAGGGCCCCTCCAGCTGGACCCCAAGCTTTGCACAGCTTCCTTCCTTCTTTCAAGTACATGCTCACGAAAGTCCAACATAGCTGAAGCACTTTTAGGCACCCCAAAGTCTGGCCAGCTGACATAGAGGTAGTGATAAACTTCCCGTTTCTCTCCAGACTACCAAAACATGAGGGGGAATGTGAAACAGTTTAAGATCTTACCAACAAGCTGTGCTAATAAATAAAAATCAGTCTTACAAGCTCCCCAAAGCTGATACTGATGTTCTTTTTTTTTTTTTTTTATCTCTTATAAATCTTAAACAGCTTTAAATTTATCCAAGCTTCTGATTTACCTGCGTGTTGTATAGTTCAAGATGGGAGAGTTTAAAGTCCTGAAACACCTGGATGTGTGTGTTCTTAACCATGAAGTATCCATGCTGTTCAGTTCTACCCTCCTCAAGAGGCCAGTACTGACCACATTTGACACGTCCACGCTCTACAACCCTAAGAAAGTGAAAGGCTTGTTTAATATTTAACTCGTCACCTCAGTTTTAAGAAAGTATAATAACAACCGAGACAGCAGTAGATATTATAAAATCTCACCTGGTGGTCATGACAATGATAAGTACCATCTGCTCCCATACCATTCGCCAGAAGTCAACAAATGTTTTTGGCAACGGACCTGGAGGACAGAAAGTCATAGTAGTAAAAAGGTTGCACGTTGCTGAGGTCCTGGAACCTGCAGCTTCAGAGCCTGAAGTTGCTCTTTAATCCCCATACAGCGGCTCTTAATAAGACTGACCAAAAACAGCACAAACTAAGCAATCATTTTATATATGAAGGCAGCAGCAGAAAAAACAAAAAAACTGTCATTTTAGAAGTTTCCCAATATGTGCATAGACATTTCACAACATAATCACATGAAGTTTTTGTGTTTAGTCCTTTAATTGCTACAAATATAGTTTTTGGGGGGGATTTTTTTTTTTTTTTTACCATGGGCTACATTTAATAACATTTTGGTTTTAACTACAATAACACAAAAGTTGATGTACTTTTTACGATTAGACCAGTACCAATATCAGAATGGATCATGGGAAAATGTAATGCATAACATAAAAATGGTTTGGTTTTTTACAACCAGTTAAGTACCAGGTCACTGTTACAAAAAAAAAAAAAAAAAAAAAACTTTGAGAAAGTGTTCGATCCTTTCTGTTTTACTCTCAATTTCTGTGGAAGATCACAGTACAGAGAGACAGTTTAACTCCACAAATTAATGAATGTGTCTTTATAAGATAGATGTCTAAATTTCTCCACATTAATGAACACCGTTAAAACCAATGTTTGTAACAAAAGTGGGATCTGAAATGCCATTGGCCTATAATCAAGATTGTTCACAAACACGATCTACTCACATTTTAAGATTTATTAACCCTGAACTGGTGAGAGGAAAAGAATCGAGCAGCTTGTATTCATACAGCCACACGCAATACATCCGCTGTAAACGGCAAGGAATGCAACTCTATCTGTGGTTCACAGAGAGCACGAAACAGGTAGGTAATGTGTGCATTTACCACATAATAGCCAACATTACAACAAGCAGCAGGAAGAAGAGTCAATGAGCTCCTGTTATTCCAGTATTCATGCAGTATTATGTTTACCTTAATGTAAACATAATAAATGGTGAATTCATATCCAAGAAATGGTCCAAACTGTACTTTTTCTCTATTATTGATCTCTAGTGTTCATTTGATACTGAAAGCAGTGAGTGTTGGTTTGCAGTAATAAGTTATACTGCACTAAAACAGTCAACAAAACAGGCTGGCTTGAGTAAAATAGATTTCAGCACCAACTTATTATTGAACTACAGTTTTTGAAAAAAACGTGCATAAAGAAAACCAAAAATAGAGTTTCTAACCTTGGGTAGCGATATAAGCATTGCTTCTCTTGTACCCATCCATGAAACTGGCATTTATGTAATCTGATGTCTGAAAAAAAGAAACAAAACACAGATAAGTCAGGTTACAACCCACAGCTTCTTGTAGGAATAATATATAGATATATAATAAATATTTTATTATATGGAGAATACAAATGGACTCATAGATGATGTGATGAACAGCTATACTAGGACTATGGTGAAAGGGTTAATGTAGTTTAAAGTGCTTTACAAAAGCATTCATACCCCCTCTACTTTTCCCATATTGTAGCAGGTTATAAACATAGGCTTCAATGTATTTTTGTATTTTATTGGGATTTTGTGTGACAGGACAACACAAATTAGACTGAAAATGTGAAGCAGAAGGAAGATTATACATGGTGGTCAAAATCTTCTACGAATCTTAAAAAGTGATGTAAATTTGTATTTAGCCTCATTATCCAGATAACCCAAGATAAAAATCACCGCAAGCTTTGTACATCTGGTAGAGAACTATTTAAAAAAAAAGCACAACTGCAAACCCAAACTGACATGTAAGGCAAGGAGAGCTTTAATCAGAAGCAGCCGAGGGGCCCATAGTTACTCTGGAGGAGCTGCAGAGATCCACAGCTAAGGTGGGAGAATCTGTTCACAGCACAGCTATTAGTTGTGTACTCTGTGCACTCCATAAATGAATTATGGAGGATCAGTAAGAAGAAAGTTAAAAGAAGACATTTTGGCAGTTCACAATAAGCTTTGTTGGGGGGGACAGCAAACATTTAGAGAAAGGTGATTCGAAAGACGAAACTGCACATCACCCTGGGGAAACTGATCAGAGCTGGTGGGAAGCTGGATGAAGCAAAACACAGGACAATACTGGAAGAAAACCTGTTAGAGGCTACTAAACACTTAACACTGCGGCAGAGGTTCACCTTCGAGCACGATGATCTAAAACACAGAGCTGTAGTCACACAAAAGCTTACTCATGTGTTAGACTGGCCCAATCGATGTCCAGGCTAAATCGAAGAGAAACTCTATGGCAAGATTTGAAAACTGATGTTCACAGACACTCTCCATCAATCTGACTAAATTGGAACTATTTTGCAAAGATAAATGGGCAAGAAAGCAAGTCTATGGAAGGGCAAAACTGGAAGAGACACCCAAAGAGCTGACAGATAGAATTCCAGTGAAAAGTACAGAATATAAGACACTAAAGTTGGGGTGATAATGTGCAAAATGCGAAAGGAGTAAAGGTGCATGAATACTTTGAAAAGTGACAAAAGACAATTTTAAATATTTGCAGATTTTGTCAGAGTCTTAATTCACATGAATTCATCTGAAATTAAAAGAAGAAACAATTTGGTCACGGATAACAAAAAGGATAAGATTATTACCTCATCATCATCATCACACAGCTGACAGAGTCTGACCCGTGATTGGTCCAGGCAAAGAACATCGCTGTACCGGTTCTTAATCTGATTTGACATTTTCCTATAAAGACAGTTTGAGTTTAGACTGAGGTTATATGAAATGGAGTGGATTTGCTCATCTGGACAGTTTTCCTAAACCAGCAGAGATAGAGACAAACAGCAGAGAACAGACTGAGTCTTACTTGGAATAGTCGAAGGTGCCTGCTGGAGGCTCCTTACGGATGTCCTCGTACTCCTGGTAGATCCCTTTCTTCTTCTTTCTCTTCACATAGTCCACCAGCTCATGGACCGTCATTCCTCCCTGGTCCGGCATGTGAACGGATACCTCCGTGTAGCGATTCTCCTCGTCATCTGGACCCCACGATGAAGACAGGGGTGGGGACTGTGATGAAGGCGGGTTGGGTAGGCGAGGCAGAGCTTTCTGAGGCAAAGGAGGCACCCCTTCCCGTTCTTCCTCCTCATCTTCCTCCTTCAGAACCTCATTCTGAAACCTGTTGGCAGAGTTTATTGCGTCGCTGGCTGCTGTGTCGTCGTCGGCTTTCTGTGACAGCGGTGTGTTGGGGGGAGTGTCTGACTGGGGAGGGGCTCGGCAGCCACGGCCATTCATGTTTGAATTGGGACCACTAACACCTGTGTTGGCTCCGCTCAAGGCTGAACCATTCCAGTGCTGGTGGTTTCCCTGGGACTTGTCTGCACCAGAGTTGGATCCCTGTTGGTACTGGCCTGGGCATTGAGTCCTGCCCTCCACACCACCCACGTGGTTCTGAGGGTTAGCATTGTTGTCATCGTAGCAGTTGGCATTAGCCACAGGTGGCTCAGTACACTGGTGGGTGTGGGAAGGCACTGTACCAATGCTTGTGTTGCTATTGTCCAAGCTGTAAGAGCGCAACAAGCTTCCCACACAGTCATGTGAGTCATGTTCTTGTGTGTCACCCTCGACAGTGTTGGCTTGCATGTTAACACAGGACTGGATCCAGGCCACATGGCTGTACTGGGACGTCCCACCAAGATGTTCAGGGAGGGAGGAGACTGGAATATGACTGACCAACTCGTGAGCTCTCACTGTAGATACCTGGGAACAGAAAAATACTTCACAAGTAACTATTACTTGACCTAATAAATGGGAACCCAGGAAAATTTATGCACATACCCTTTCCCTCAGCTTTTCTCTGACAAAAAGTCGAAGAACTGCAAATGGCGCTCGAAACCAAAGTGGGGAGGACACAATGAAGACACATTTTAATCGAGCAGGAAACGCCCCCTGAGGAATGCAAGGAGACGCACAAAATAAAATGGGCTCTTCATTAAAGAAAACACACAAATGTATAAATAAATATGTATATTTACCTTGAGCAAATTCAGAATCTTGACACAGAGCTCATAGTCAAAATTTCCATAACTTGAGTTTGTCATGTCATAAATAAATATGAGTCCGTCTCTTTGAGTTTGCAAACTGCAAATAAATTAATAAAATATTCACATGAAAACGAGCAAGATCAAAAAGATCACCAAGACATGACTGAAAAACAATTTTGTAATTCTGTTAAGCCTTTGCTGTTTAACTTCAGCATAAGTACATGTATTAATTGCGCCTTGCAAAAGTATTTAAACCCAATGATTCTTTCTTTTCCTTTGACATTTTTTTCCTCACAGTACACAAACTTCAATGTATTTTTTATGCAATTTTGTGCTATAAACCAAAACAAAGTATCACATAACTCCAGTAGAAGCAAAATAATACATGATTTATGTTTTTGTTTTGTTTTTTTCTTTTGAAAGAGGTAAAATCTGAAAGCTATGTCATGCATTCAGCTCTTTTTAGCTTGATACCCCTATATAAAACTCTTAGACAGCACATAGTGTAGCGATGGAGCTGGCGGTCAATATATTAAGGGAATAGGTCCTTAGAACAGTAAATGGCTGTGTAGTATTTTCAGGAAATTGTTCAATTTTGGTTCCAAATGGTCACAAAAATAATTTCTTTACATTATGGTTTTGGCATTTTCTGCTTCAGAACTATGCTTTTATTTTGTAACATCTAATGACCGATCCTAGTTTCTGCCTGCTTTACAGGCTGAACCCACGTGCATCCACGTGAAAAAGGAGTGGAAACAGCTTTCTGCTGGTGTTTATGAACTGACTCATGGTCAGTGCAAAGTATCCTATGGTCAACAGCGCAATTTAGCACAACTGCAATGTTATTAAATAGGACGGGGGTGAAATGATCTGCCCACAAAGAGACAGCAGCAGAACATCCTGCAGAAACCCATACCTAAAACCAATTGAGAATATGTGGCAAGACTTGAAAACTGATATTCACAGACACGCTCCCTACAATCTGGCTGAACTGGAGCCATTTTGCTAAGATGAATGGGCAAAGATTTCCGCCAGATGTGCAAAGTTATCTACAATGTGTTGACTCTAAGGGGCTGAAAATGGTAAGAGGCCAGACTTTTCAGCTGTATAAAACGTAAAAATATTTTAGACCACGTATCTCTTCAGCCCCACACAGACCTCGCTCTAACATGCATCCTGAGTGATCCGATCCTGTCCTAACAGCACTAAATACAGTCAAGGCACATCAAGGACGGTTTTCTTAAGACCACATTCCGAGGTGGCCCTGGGCGCTTGTTTTGGCATTAGTTTGTCTGCCTGGACACATAAGAGGACCCTGAAGCAGCAAGTTATCTGTAAGTCACTTGGCAATTAAAAAAACAAAACTAAAAAAAAACAACCCAAAAATCCTTTCACTTCACTGTGGTCTTTCAGCACTGCTGGGAGCTTATTTAAGATGATTGTCCAATAATCTGTAATACAGGGCAAGGTAAGTAAGGCCAAGGTTTGTGTTAAAATACAGTCTTTAATTATTTGAATTCTCAGTAAAAACAAACAAAACAAAAGAATGTTTTCTCAACAATCTGGATTTTACTGTTTGGCGAATTTTTCTCATATGTAGTAGGGATGTCATTATAAATCTTGCTGGATAATAAATTGACCCAGAAATTATTGTGATAAACGATAACATTGTTGTTTTGAGACCATTTTCAACTAATATAATGATAATAGCATAATAATGCAAATACACTCCCTCAAAGATCAATAAACTTTAGTGTCTAAAGAACATTTAACCCTGAAACTGGAAGACATTTTAAATATCCAAAATAAACAAACAAAAACAACTGAAACAATACATTAAATGATTACTAAGTCTCTGTAAACAAAATTGCCCTTCGAAGAATATTAATCATTAGGCTCAGACAGGGAAAACAGGCACAACTGTCAGTTAGGACTTTGTGGGGAAAAAAAAAAAGAGAGAAAAAGTGCAAACTAACTAATTCATACTGGGTGTCAAATATTTGCAGCAGCAAAAATGGCGGCTTTTCAACAATTTTAAGGAGCAGGATCTCTAAAACGGTAAAGCGAACAACAATGTGTGAGTGCGCACAATTTTGCTCTGGCCTTTTCGTATTGTGTTTGTTGATTAAAGACTCCAGTGACTGCAAACTGTCGGGAAGGCTTAGACCGCCAGTCGTTCGTGGTCCCCCCCCCCAACTGGGAAAACTGCTGAAGATGATTATGTTTTAGGTGCAGATATGCATTTGTTGTACTGCCACGTTTTGTTGCTACCGTTTCATAACAGAGCCGACATACCAGCTAGCACAAGTTCAGTGGTTCACCGCGGTCATTTGGTTTGAAGCTAAAGTGCTCCCACACTGCAGCCATCACGTTCAACTTTGAAACCAATGCCATCTCTGTTTTCCCAAATTTCAACAAGAGTTTGTCATTCTTGGTACTCCACATAAGGTTTTCATGCTACACTGTGCATTACGAGACCATGTGCCTGCCATGAAAACGATGCAAGAGTTCTCTCCTCCCTATGCTAAGGAAATGGGAAGGGGAGGGCTCGGTTGAGACAGATGCACTGGAGTGAAGCCTTTTGTCATCCAGTCTCTTTGGTAGAAAGAGAGAGACATTATGAAAACACAACCATGAAAATGGAAATTATCAATGTCATTTTAATTTATCTAGCAATTAATTGATTTATTGCTAATTGCTGCAGGCTTAATATGTAGTTTAGCATAATTACTCCTGCAAAGCACAAAATATTTAAGTTGTGCCTGGACATATAGATTATATCTCTTCTATACAGTGTCTTGTGCCTATAATAAATGTTGTGGAAGCCAGCCGTGAGCTTTGTTAATGTTTTTTTAGGAATCAAAATGCTGAGCTTCGAAGATGTCACATTATTTGTTCCGTTTCTTCATATTTTGTCTGTTGAAAGCACACAGGTGGGCGTATAAACTATTACCAAAATAACTCCAATAAAATGTGTCTCAGATAAATCTGAGCTTGTTGATATCCGAATAATAAATAGTTCAAGTGATTTAAAGCATCTGTGATGTTACAGATGAATCTGCAGACCTGCTCATAGCTCAGTCAGCCCACTCTGTGACAGGGCTTCCTATTTTTTGAATGCAAAGCAGGCAGCCAGGTTCTGATCACACAGGACAGATGTTATAACCAAATGTTAAGTGTTGCTCGTGGGGTGGCCTGATTAAAAATTGGATCAGCAAGGAGACATGTTTATACCAGATCTGAATAGACCTTTCTTTCAACTTCACAATTATGCATTAGTTTGCAATGCATCACATACAATTCTAAGCACATTGAAGTTTGATGTTCTAAAGTGATAAAATATTTGAAAAGTTCAAAAAGGTGTAAATACTTTAGCAAGGCACTGTGTTTAATTATGGTTTGTGAGTTAATTTGTTTTAAATAGAAAGTGTTCAAAAATGAAGTTTTTGTTATAACTGCTATGGAAAGTTCAAGAAAATGGCTGCATTTAGTTTCCCTTTTTCATCAACATTTAGCAGCATCATAAGCGGACATTTTTAAGGTCTGCTAAATTAAATATCTTTGACAAACAAAATTAAAGAGCAGATCAACAACAAAAAAAATCTGATGGAAAAAAAAATTCAAGATTGATAATTTACCTCTCAATGGCTTTATCCAGCTGATAGATGATAGCCTGCAGAACAGCTTTGTGGGTGGTGATGTCTGGTCGATGGAGGCGAGCAGTGAAGAGTGCAAGAGCAGCACCCTTTGCATCTCGGCCAGGCTGGTGTGAAGTATAATCCAGACAAAAACAATGTGCATTAACTAAATAAACTGATGTCATTAATCTCAACATTAATCAGTCAGATCTGCACAGAACATCCTAATAAAAGTCCTCTAAGAGCTTGGTCTTTTCTTTTACACTAATGTGTAGGGCTGGGCAATAAATCAATAACAATATATATCACAGTCGACACATGATCAATATCAAATATATCAAAATACGTCCGATAGAATGTTAAATAATTTCAATGAACTCCAATTCAGAACTGCACAGAATTCTGGGGGATGTAGGCAAAGGCTTTACTCACTCAACTTCTCATCAACTCTCATCAACTAACTCACTCACTGGTAAGCTAGCAACAAACCTGATGAATAACCTGTACAGCAGCTGTTTTCATGTTTCGACATTCTGTCTCATAACTTCTTAAAAATTAAAAGAACGCAGTGGAGTGACAGGAGAAAATGAATACAACAGCTCAGGAGGAAATCGGGGATAAAACAGGAAAGGTCATGTCACCAGTTTGGCAGTATTTCAGATATTTAAAACAAAAAGCTCATCAATAATTATCTATATCGACTGATATGAAACACTCATATTGTGATACATTTTTCAGCCATATCGCCCAGCCCTACTAATGTGTAACTGTAAAATAAACTGTTGTTCTATGTCCCAACAACTGCATTAGTACTAACCAGGACTGTAAATTTGCCACTCAGCAGCTCAGAGCGGAGGGGCTCCTCGTCAGGGTTTATATTGATGATACCCTCTTTGATCCGGGTATTCTAATTAAAACACAGGACGGACAGAGGAAAGTCATTATCATCCTCATATATATATATATATATATATATATATATATATATATATATATATATATATATATATATATATATATATATATATATTTATTTATTTATTTTTATTTTTTTTTTTTTTACAGCAATCATTTAAATTTTGAGAATACCACATAAAATATGTGTTGAACAACAGCAGATTAAAAGGTAAATAAAAAAGGGAGAGAACTATAATGTACTGAAGTGTGAATAACTAATGTTGAAGATTCTAGAGGCTGAAATCAGGGATTCAAAGTGGAGCTAGTAAATATTTAAAGGCAAGCAAATGCTATTCACAGCACAAACACTAAAATGCTATTAATAGGTCTGCTACCACATATTAGACTCAAACTAGCAGTGCAGCAGACAAATACAAGCTTTCTTTTTCACAGGAAAGGATCTTTCTTTGGTTGCAAAAATTTGAAATGCTTTCTGCAAAAATAAAAAAGGAACATACAGATATAGTTAAACTACATTTGTTGTGTGAATAGCATCCTTTACATCAGAGGGCAACATATCAGCTCAGGGACTGGAGCTCTATGGATTGAATGACCTAGAACTTTGGTAATTAATATACCGCATTTGCATGTAGTTAGGGTTACACAGAAAAGATTAAATTAAAGAAGAGCTAATGTCTCACAGTGGCAGTTTAAGGAAGTGTGTAGCAACTATTGGAGCTGGAAGCTCAAGGACAAACTACAGTCACCAAATGGTTCATGGACTGATTTGGGGCAGGACCACAGATTTGGAGAGTGGAGGATCACTACCACTCTCAGCTAACTGTTCGACTTAGTGCATGGGAGGAAATAAAATATTTATATTTCTCTGCAAAGAGCCTCACATCCATGTAGTTTGGCCTGATTAAAAATGACCAGATAGTTTAGTGCAGTTTATGTGTGCAAGCCTGAGATGAGTCAATCAATGTCTAAATTTACAAAACTAGTTTGTTGGAGCACAGGCCATTTCTTCCATAATGGACTATCATCACACCACACAACACTAGTTGTGATTAAAATGAACTAGAAGAACAATTTCTCAGCATGTAACCAAAAGTAAACTTTCAACTATCTTTACTGACATATAGGTTCTGAACTAATAGCAGTGCATGCCAGCATTTCACCATAACATGCAGGCTGTGCCCAGTTGATGGGTTTTTTTGTTGCTGTTGTTGTTGTTGAGAAAATGACACACAATGTCAGACTGTGAATGAAGATTAAAAAAAAAAAACAAAAAACAAAAAAACATAACTTTTGCTCAAACTGTTTCTCCCATTGCATTTTAGGTACTGTAGGACTTCATTAAATAATAAAGTAGAATTTAGCAAAATTGGGGTCAAACATGATAATGAAACAAAACAATGCCAAACCTTATATGCTTGGAACAGATCGATGGCCCTGGAGACGTCAAACTTGCGGGCCATAAGAAACTTAACAGCTGTAGGCTGGGAAACGAGCCCAGCGCTGTGGGGGAGCTCCCTGCTCCTCACTTCTCTCAGGAACTCCTCCACAGCCTGACAAACATGGCAAACAAAAAGGGATCAACTATGTGATGGAAGACATTATCAACAGAGGCAACATTAGGATTGGGAACCACTTAAAGATGTCAATTGAAGCAAAGCAGGAGGAGGCAAACACAGAGAGAGAAAGCGAGACAGAAAAAAAAAAAGGATGAAATCTAAAGGGCATTCTATAGATAGCAGCCTGTATGAAAGAAAACAGCTTGCCATTTCTAGAGTAGTACATATTGATCCTCCAAACATGAAGCCAGAAAGAGCTGCACTGAACACATTTTTTTCACATGCTCCACAAACAAAAGGATGCCTTCATAAATCCATCGCATATTGACCTCAAAAGCAACTTGCAATCCAAACCTTCTGGTTTTGTCAAATTTAATTCTAAATTCAGGGTTGAAGATGAGTTACTCTGATTGAGCATTTGCTCCAACCATTCTAAATAGTTTAATAGAAGATTATACAACAAGAAAATCAAAACTGACTTAGTCATACTGACAATCAGCTTTTGGTAAACTTGTTGGATTACTCAAAGCAAAAAAAAACTGTTAGCAGACCACCACAAAGGTCTTAGATATAGCCCACGTTACAGGTCTATAGAAACTAAACTGTTTTTTTGTGGCAGAAGCAGTAATGCTAGATGTTCTGTCTCTAATGGCCAAAATATTCTTACTATAACAGCAAGTAAAAGATAATCATAATGTCCAATTTTCATCTGTTCAGTACTACAACAAAAAGAAAATAGTAAAATGCAATATAAAAAATATATACTTTAAAATCTTTTGTTTTTGCTATATGAGTCAAATTTTATCTTAAAAGAATTTCACAAAGAAGCAACTACATTTAATTTTACATAAAATCACAATGGCACCTAAAAACACATTTTAAACAGAGATGTAAACATTCAATGATGCAAATTTCAGTAGGGAATGAAGCTCCCATCCTGCCTAACTAAGGCTAACTAAGATATTTGGAGAGTATGACAATTATTTATTCTGTAATATCTATTCACTGTCAAAGATGGGAAGAATATAGTATGAGAGACCCCACCATGTAGACCTGATTATGAACCTGCTATTCGTTTAATACCTCACCACTGTCAATCAAACTTGATGCAAGATTCAGCTACCAATCTTAACGGTACCACAAGGCAACCTAAACCAATGTGAGTAGAGGCATACATGTTTAAAATAATTCAACTTAAGGTTTTCCCTTGAGTTTCCTAATGAAATCTTACAAGACAACTGAACAATAATGTTAACCTGACTTTGTATTAATATACAGTTTTCCCAAACTGATGTAAGCTAGCATAACTTTTCCTGTTTTTCGAGCCAGGCTGAAATCTGTCTCTTATTTGTAACTTATGATTCAGCAAGGTAAGACCTATGCATCTTTAAATGAAATGCTAAATTATAAACTCAGATCAGATGCTGGCTTTAGTCCAGTGTTTTCCACCTGTAAAAGCCTTTGGCGAGTTTGTCATTTAAAAGTTTACAATAAATGTCTATTCACTCCAAATAAAACCCATTATAATTTCCATTTTGTGGCCTCTGGATGCTTATACAAAGACTAAAGACAATAATGTTTGTTAATTTTAAACAGAGTGAGTCTCAGTTTCATTTTGATGTCAGTGGCAATTTCCTTCATCCAATTTTTATTTGTAAAAACCACTTTGCTATTGAGACTCCGACAACCCAAACGCTATCAACAAAAAGAAAGAACTGGAAATAAATTGATGCTCAACTTTATGAAAATTTTTGACCAATTAAGGATAAGCTATTTAAAGTTCCATTTTGTGGTGTACAGACATTTTAATAAAATAATGTATTTAACAATTTATTAGTTGAACAGATAAGTAAATATCCCCAGAAAATACTGACTGACTGACGAACTAAGCCATGTCTTTTTAGTGAGTAAAGAAGAAACCTGCTCTAAATATCGTTTGGTAGTAAGGTCTATCTTTGTCATGTTAATTTTTGGATGCAAATCATTTTGAGAGTCTACTCTTGTGCTCACAGTTTTAGGTACTGTTTCAACACAGAAAAGAGTGTCTGCTTTTTGTCCTATGAACTGTTGGACAGGATATGATTAAGTGGTAGACTTCAACAGAGCGAAAACATAACAACCAACCGAATATGATAAGAGCTCAGTTTACTGAAGAATATACCTGAATTGTACATGCCTTCTTTCATATTCTAGAAAAGCAACTTAACCTCAGGTCCCAAAGTGTTGCAGTATAATTTTCACACTGATGTACTGTGAACTATGAGCCTCATATAAAGCCAATTTAGAAGCCTCCTTCATTAACAATCACTTGCACAAGCAGTGTGACTTGATATTGTTCAGATTTCTAAAAGAATGACCAATGTCAGAGCTGTAAAGGAGTTAGCCTATGTTCCTACTGTAAACATCAGTACTAGGATGCTCTTCAACACTCAAGGAACAATCAAAGAAGGTAACAAGTCATATGTACTCCAAGAATAGCTCGGCTGTCATTAAGCAAATTCATGTCACAGGTAATGAGAGATGATGTTGGTCATAAAAAGGTTATCTGCAAATCTGGTTATCTTAGGGAGACTGAGCTTCAAACATGTAATACAGATGACGAGCACAACAAGCTATCATAAAAACAACACTGCTGTCTCAGACGCAAAGTGACTTCTGATATGTGGCGTCAATGTCAAAACCAAGAACTTTAATAGAAAGCGACAGCAACAACAACTCTAGGAACCAGAGTATCATTTCGGCGAATTCATGATTGTACATCCGACAGACAGACCGCCGCTTGTTAAGAGTGATTTGGGTCCTTTTCCACTCTGTCGCTGTATAAAATTAAATTAAAGCAAACATTCATTTATAGTTTACACGTTTAGAATTTAGTCCCTTGAAATGTTTAAACTCAACCAAGGCAGCTGTTGAGGAGCTTCCAAGCAAGTCAACAATAGCTGTTAGCATTAGCTATGGGTTAGGTTACATGTGGTAGCGGGATCGCTAACGTTAACCAACAACAACAACAAAAAAAACCGCTACACAAGCTTAGCGATAAGGACATAAGTCAAACTGTTACGTTAGTTCACGTATTTCGAACACATGTATCGGGGGCACTCCAAATTAGGGTTATTAAGCATACTGACACAGTGCCGGCTAATTTCTCCCTTTTACTACGAAACGCCATCGGGCTAACACACATGCTAACTCCTGTCAGTCGCACGGGAGTCAGTAGTCTAGGAGAGCGAACGAACAGCCCACGGCTGTTTACCTCGCTATTATTCCCTGAACCAATTATTTGATAAGATATATTTTTAAATGATGTCGGCTATGGATGAAACTGATGATGACATCTATACACAACGAAAATTAGAAGGGAGCGAGGGAAAAAAAATCGCGAAGAAACCCTTACCAGCTGCTCCTGAGTTGTCAAGGCTTCCGCCATCTTGAAGCCTCCTCAACGTCGCAGCGGGCGCGCCCACTGCCTGCTCGTTCACGCCCAGGGTCTGACACACGAGGCTCAGCCTCGACTCTGTTGATTTACTTGCAGTCTGTTTAATGGAGCGCTCCAGTCTGCCCATTTTCCAATAACGCATTGTGTCGATTAGAAGTTATGAAAAACAGCGAGTTACAAATAATATCTCGTATTGACTTCTAAGCAGCAACGCCACAGTGAATAAGTAATGCAAGACAGTTTCGAGAATGTCAAAACTTTACTTACCCTGTTTTAGATAGTTGCAAAAAATATTATTTTCAAACCCCAAAATACTATTTACATATTTATTCCAAAGGGAAATTAAATTTTACAACTCATGTCATTCAAGTAAATTCAATGAGTCGTTGATGGTGATGGTGTGGGCTGCAAGGATCTTCGGTAGCATTCAGTCTTGCAACAAATCTAAAGAAGCCTCTCACTGAAGACTGTTGGTGTATAAAAGTCTCATGACCATCACGACATGCTATCAAATCAATTTCTGGGCAGCAGAGAAGATATTCCACAGAAACATGTCCTGGATCACACCATCAGTTATTGGCAAGCACTGCTAATCCAACTCATTTGCTTTTGCTGCTCCTCTTTAAAACTCGGTCTGGCCATATGGTTAAAAAGCCAGGCAGAGAGATGCTGGAGTTAGGGATATAATCCTTGCCTATTATCATCGATGGAAGAGATGATTTAAACTTCTTTCTTCTCTCTCCGCTGTTTGGTCTTGCCCTGCTATATTATATTATATTATATTATATTATATTATATTATATTATATTATATTATATTATATTATATTATATTATATTATATTATATTATATTATATTATATTATAATATTATATTATATTATATTATATGGGGTCTTTCTGCAAGGAGTTTGCATGTTCTCCCTGTACATGCATGGGTTCTCTCCGGGTACTCTGGGTTCCTCCCACAGTCCAAAATTGTTAGGAATAACTTTTGTGTGCGTGTATGGTTGTTTGTCCTGTCTGTCTCTGTGTTGCCCTGCGATGGACTGGCGACCTGTTTAGGGTGTACCCCACCTCTCGCCCAATGACCACTGGAGATAGGCACCAGCCCCCCTCGCGACCCTGCAAGGATAAGCGTGATGGATAATGGATGGATGGATATTACAATGTAGTATACATTTTGCTTAGGAACTCTTTTTTTTGATCGAGAGGGGAAATTGTAAATGCGAAGATTATTTATGTTATGGTCTACAAGATGAAAAGGGGGTATAATTAAATAAGTTCAACTTCTTCAGATCCCTTTTCAGACATTGTCACCAAATAAGTGGTGTATTTGTGTGTAATTGTGTATTTGTGGTATGTGATAGGGTGTTGCATTTACACTTAGGAATATCCAAGTACTACCTTTATTTTGTTTTCTTCTCTTTTTATCTCTCTTGGTGTAACATCTGAAATTAATTCATAAATTTATAATATAATATAATATAATATAATATAATATAATATAATATAATATAATATAATATAATATAATATATATGCCCTGGGATGGACTGGCGACCTGCCCAGGGTGTACCCCGCCTCTCGCCTAATGACCGCTGGAGATAAGCATCAGCCCCCATCGCGACCCTGCAAGGATAAGCGTGATGGATAATGGATGGATAGATGGATAATATAACATAACTGATGGCATTACAGGTTGACAGAATTTCAAAGCATTGGTGGCATTTATTTTATATTATTTTATTATCGCGATTGATTTCGTAACATTTGATACATATTTGATCGGTATTTATTATAATTCCACATATGCGTTATTGTTCATTTCCATAAAAAGCAGGACTATATGTGGAACCCATTGCAAGGAGCAGCCAAGATTCAGTCGGATAGTTTTAGTGAAACACAGGGGTGGGACTCTGGCGGTATTTTTGATTCAGTAATGTTTGCTTCGCTCTGCCTAACTTAGCAACCAAAATAAACGAGACTTGTTGTGGTCTCTTTCAACAACATGAGTTACAGTTTAATGGGAACAGCTGCAGAATTTGGGCGTGTGTCATGTTAGTTACGAAAACCTCAGAATGACCTCGGGTCCTCTGAAAAAGAAAAGTTATCTGGGACAGCACCAGATCAAGAAGAAGACAAGGTACGTTCAGATCGCTGAAATCTTGAATTCTGATTGTTTTTGCTGCCTGAAAACAGCCATTAGGTTGATGTCTGATCATGTCTGTTAAGATAAGTTTTATTCCGAACACAGCATCCAAGGCAACAATGAGCTGCCGGACGGAGAAGTGCTGTTGCAGACAACATCAGGGAAAACAAATAGATCACAAAGCACTCGTAAATATAGCCTCATGGTGAGTGACAATGCCTTATTTTCTCTGCCATCTCCTTAAGTATTTTTTTTTTTTTGTTTTGTTTTGGACTCGTAATATTTCTCTTTATCAGGGTGGAGAAGCTCTACTTCCATTTGGTGATTCCACTTTAGCTCTTGATGAAGAGATGCTACAGGTTCTGGATGCTGTTGATCTTTCGAAGGGCGAAGTTAATGGAAAACGGAATTCTGATCCATTTCCTCTTCCACGCCCCACTACACAGACTGCACACAGTATAATGGAGGGAAACTCTGCAAAAATGAAGGACAGGGAATCTCTTCCTTACCTCAATGGGGGGGACAATCCTCAGCAGAGCAGCTGTGAATTTAGAGGGGATTCTAACAGACCAGGATGGAGAGCTGACTGCAAAGACCTGGCTCAGAAGCTTCTCTTCAGTGAGGACTGTGGTGAATTACACCATTCTCAGAGAGACCAACAGAATAACGATTCAAATGATGTTCCTGCCTCTGTCAGTGCTTTGCCATGTAAAGAAACACATAACAGTCAAAAAGCAGGCGGTTCCAGCAAGTAAGTTTTAGCTGAGATATTACTATTCTGCTTTACCTTTGTTTTAGTCGTCTCCCTGACACTCCCTGCTCTGTGTGGTTAAATATAGGCAGAATCTCAGAAGACAGAGCTCTCCTCCAAGTGATAACAAGTATAACTTGAGCAAAAATATCAATCCGCCTCTGGATGTATCTATGGACTATATTTTATTCAGCCCCACCCGTCTTGCAGCAGCAAGGCAGAGGGCCAAACTTCAGCAGTCCTTACAGAATCAGTCTGCATCTGTGTTTACGGTGCCCAGCGGCCTGGAGCTCAGCACTCTCGGCGACACACTTCCTCCACCAGGTAAAGTGTTGGATTTTATGTTTTTCTTTATTCATCTGTTTTTTATCTTTTTTTTATTATTATTATTTTTACATTGAACCAGGCTATATTAATCATTGAGGTGCAGAACAACCGATGAGAGCTGTAATAAATATGAGTATCTTTAAAAATATGAATTAATACAGTTAATGTGTGCTGTTTAGCAGTAAAATTGCGCTACCTGATGTAACTGGTGTTCTGAAGTTAACAAATGCACAGTTCCTTTTGTTGGATGTTTTATTGGTTTTTCTTTCTTTTAGAGCAGTATTTGTGATTGTGGAATTTTGACTACGACGACGTTTTGTCACAGCCAAACAATCTATTACCAAAAACGACTGCAATGGATTATCAGATACTTTTTATCATCACTTTTATTGGTATTGCAAAAAAAAAATACCATAAATTTCAGTGGTAAACTTTGAAGCCCACATCGCCCCTCCCTAGACTAAATACAAATTCATGCTACATTTTACAGGGTCACAGTTTATTTGCAAAAATATTGAAAACTATGTCTAATTTTCCTTCCACTTCACAGCTATGTACTATTTTGTGTTGGTCTATTCATTAAATCCCAATCAAATTCATCGAAGACTGTGGTTTTAATATGACAATATGTGGAAAAGTTTGAAGGGCATGAATTCAAGGGACTTTATATTACCACATGTTGACCAAAAAGACAAATTCAGACAGTCTTGAAGCAGACCAAATCTACTTAAGAACACGCCGCTTAAACTTTATCTAAATGAACCAAAAAACTGGAGAACTCAGTGAACCTGGAGCTTTTAGAGCGGAAAACCACTTTGCAGACTTAGTCCTTAAAACGTCTTTGAAAAGTATAAATTAATACCGGGCAGTGACAGTTTTGAACTCTACCACAGGTGTTACCTTGTGTGCTCCTGAGCAGCAGGCTGAAAAGCTGCTGTTATCCAGCTGGGGCTTACCGAAGCCTGTTCTCGAGCGCTACCAGAAACACGGAGTCACTCAGATGTTTGAATGGCAAGCTCAGTGCCTCACTGTTGGACAGGTCCTGCACGGGGGAAACCTTGTGTACTCTGGTGAGGGTGGCAATATTTCTCTGCAGTGTAACTCCCAGAGCAGGGCACCATCTCTCATTTTATTTCACAATGTGTTTCTTTTTCAATTAAGCACCCACCAGTGCTGGCAAAACTCTGGTTTCAGAGCTGCTGATCCTGAAGCGTGTGCTGGAGACCAAAAGAAAAGCGCTTTTCATTTTGCCATTTGTGTCTGTGGCCAAAGAAAAGATGCACTACCTTCAGGTGAGGGGGAGAGAAAAAAAAATGCACGCAGGTTATTTTTACATACAGTATATTTTCTTTGTTTTTTTCATATGTTTAGATCTAACTTTATTTGTTTTCGGTTACTCTGCAGAGCATCTTTGAAGAGGCTGGGATTCGTGTGGAGGGCTACATGGGAAGTACTTCAGCTGCAGGAGGGTTCACCAGATTAGATGTGGCTGTTTGCACCATAGAAAAAGCCAATTCTTTAATTAACAGACTGATTGAAGAAAATAGCATGGGTCTCCTAGGTAATATACCTATTATAGATCTGTTTAAATTATTAAAAGTCATGCAAACTGTGGATATTGACCTTACTTAGAATCGTATTCCTCATCATACAATCATTTACTTTCAAATGTTGAATTTAGCACAATTTTTATGCTTTACAGCATTTAAAGACATAAGGACTAATTGATATAAAAAAGTAATAGGCTGAAATAAAGTACAAAGCCTCCTTTTTGTAGGTCTAATAGTATATATTCATTATTACTGCATCATAAAAAGTGACTTATTGAATGACTTTTCTTCTGCAAGGCATGGTGGTGGTCGATGAGTTACATATGGTTGGAGATTCTGGTCGGGGATACCTGCTAGAACTGCTTTTAACCAAAATCCGCTACATTGCTCAGAAGCAGAACACATCAGGGTCTGTGTCTCCCACGTTGTATTTTTAGCCTCTCTTTATATAGAGTTTTCAAGACTTCCATGTTAACCAGTTCTTCTACAGGTCTTTTTCAGAGGGCATACAGATCATCGGTATGAGTGCCACTTTGCCAAATCTCTCTCTGCTGGCGAGTTGGTTGGGTGCAGATTTATACCAAACAGATTACAGGCCTGTACCCCTGCAGGAACATCTCAAAGTGGGATGCAACATATATGACAAGAGCCTTTCTGTGGTTCGACAGTTTGCCCCTGCTCTCAATATTAAGGTAACCTGGCTGGGATGGGCAACACAATATATAGAACAAACTTTTTTCCAAAGCCAATAGAATGTTTTGGGCCATGTAGATTCAATAACATAAACAACAGAATTGAGCACAAATGATTCACATTTAATTAAAATAGCAAAGAGAAATCAAATCTAGTTAATAGGGGTTTTTTGTGAAATTCAGAGGCACGTTTTTAATGGTTGATCAGCCGGTGATTGATTATAATCAAAATATGGGCTTGAATCAACTGAGATGCGGTGGCATGACCTTAAAAAGGCTATCCATGCTTCAAAACCCTCCACAGTGATGTAAGAGGGTAGTGGGTAATTGTTGCAAATGCTTCATAACAGTTGTTGCCACCATGGGTGCCACAACCTGTTATTATGTTTAGAGGAAAATTACTTTTTCACATAGATGATAAAAATTCTTTATGGTCCATAAAAAGGGAAATTTTGTTTAATTATTTTAGGTGCCTCCCATAAAAACAACACATAGCAAACAACAACATAGAGCCAGGTTGGTTCACTTAATAAATGAAATCAACTGAAAACTGCCTTTTATATTTACTCTGGTTATCTTAATGTGAGAGCCCCGTTTTGTTCAAAATCCAGATGATGTTGTCAGATCTTAGTTTGGCACCCAAGAATGAAAAGTTGATGAGCTCCAGCCCTTGAAAGCCAGAGAAGTTTCTGCGTTTTGTAATTTGTGCTTTAAGGCTTTATTCTTCCTATTCTGGTGTTAATTTGCATTAATGTTAAATAGTAAATAGAACTGTCTGGTTTTGGAGCAGTGACTGTTTGGGACTTAAAGATTACAATCTAAGTCATCTTTTTAATTTAGCGCTGTTGAGTCATTTTTCATACAGCCTTTCTCAGAGTGGTGGTCCTTTGACCTCTTTCCTTGATGTAAAACCAGCCTCTGTTGAATGATTTCTGCACATTTTCTTCTTGCCCAGTCACATTACTTCTCTGTAACCAATCACCATAATTAACATGACACTCCAGCAGGCATTTAATTCTCGTACTCTTATAAATAACAATACCCCCGCCCCTGTTTTTTTTTTTTTCAAATTTAATTTTACTACTAAAATTCATTTTAACTGATGATACATTGGAGCACTACTAAGACTAAGGTTAAGCCTTTATTTGCAGTTTCCAATCAAATCAAAATTCACATAATGTGTAATGCATGCTACATCCCAGCTCTTTTAGTAATAGAGGCAGTATTTGGTTGTTTTTACCGGTTAACCATTACATGCCTGTGCACTTTTGACTCTTTTAAAGGGTGATGACGATCATATCGTGAGCTTGTGTTATGAGACTGTGAGAGAAGGCCACTCCGTGCTGCTGTTCTGCCCCTCGAAGAACTGGTGTGAACAGCTGGCTGATACCATCGCCAGAGCATTCTTTAACCTCAGACATTCAGGTATGATTTAAAAATACAATAACTGTGACACTATATTACCAATAACTGTGTTTTTTTTTTTTTTTTTTTTTTTTTTTAAAGATAAAATTAGCTTAGATCCTGAAGGAGTGTTTATGTTGCAGTGTGGATGTTTAACCCATCTTTTCATTTGAGTTTGTTGTCCTATTCAGGTAATAAGTGCCAATATTTCTGGGCGGTATTTTCTTTCTTCCAGGTCTTCAGGGAGAAGCTGTGCCTCAGCCTGTGTGTCTGGATACAGAGGGCTTAGTTGATGTAATAGCTCAGCTGAGGCGAACTCCAGCTGGCCTTGATCCCATCCTACAGCGGACTGTCCAATGGGGGGTGGCCTTCCACCACGCTGGTGAACTCCCAGTCCTTCATTCATGCTGAAATGTAACTTTTTTGTCTGGTAGGTGAATAAGAAAGGTTTCACTCTGAAGGTCTGACGTTTGATGAGCGGGATGTGCTAGAAGGAGCTTTTCGTCAGGGCTTGATCAGAGTTCTGGCTGCCACCTCCACCCTTTCGTCAGGAGTTAATCTTCCGGCTCGCAGGGTCATCATTCGAACTCCAACTTTTAACGGACGCTTGCTGGACCCGCTCACGTACAAACAGATGGCTGGACGAGCTGGGAGAAAAGGAGTAGACACCACAGGTATGGGCAAAAACGTGGAACTAGGGAGAAGTTAACAGCCTCTTGTAATTTGATACTTTGGGGGATTTGAGGTATTTTTTTTTTTTTTTTTTTAGTGATTAGTTTTCTATTCATTCTAGGTGAAAGTGTGCTTGTATGTAAGCAGAACGAGCGTCAGAAGGGTATTAGTCTCCTTAAGGGTGCTCTTCAGCCAATCAGCAGCTGCCTGGTGAGAAGGGAAGGCGAGGGTGTAACCACCAGCATGCTCAGAGCCATCCTGGAGGTATGATTAATATCAAACCTAATTTAAAAACAATTGATGACTCAAGTATTTTCTCTCTTATATGATCTTTAGTGCAACACTTCAGTTAATCTATTGTAAACACAATAACACAAAAATCCCTTGCGAAATTATTTACCTTCGATCTTATTTTCTCATATCACGACTACAACCTTCAGTGATTTTAATCAAGACAAAGTTGAGCATTTTGTAAAGTGAAAGGCACCGTTTTTTATTTTTTTGTTGTTGTTTTTTACAAATTAAAATCAGAGAAGTGCACTTTAAGCAGCAATTACAGCTGAAAGTCTTAAAGGTTCTGTATCTACCCATTTATCTTTACAAAACTGCTTGGATAGAGAAAATCCATTTTTGACTCTTGGACATTGATTAGGCCACTCTCACAAATGAATATGCTTGTGGTTCTGCATGTATGTTTAGGGTTGTTGAACCTCCACCTCAGTTTCAAGTCTTTTACAGCCTCGAACAGGGTTTCTTCCCCAACTGGCTTGTGCTTTTGCTTCATCCATCTTCCCATCAACTTTGATCAGCTTCTCTGTCCCTGTGGAAGAAAAGGATCCTCACACACAAGCATATTCACGGTGACATGAAGTTAATTTCTTCACCAAACTTGGTGTTTTAATTTTAGGATCAAAAGTTCAACTTTAGTCGCATTTGACCAGAGCACCTTCTTCCACATGTTTGTGTCCCCTACATGGCTTGTTCCAAACTTTGAACTGGGTTGTGACTTTTTTTTTTAACAATGATTTTCCTCTTGTGAGTGTTCCATACAGGGCAGAGTTGTGGAGTGCACAACTTATAGTGTTCCTGTCAACAGATTCTCCCTCTTGAGCTGTGGGTCTTTGCAGCTCCTCCAGAGATACCCGCTACCTTTTGGCTCCTTGTCTGATTAATGCTATGCTTACCCTACCTGTCATTTTAGGTGGATAGCCATGTCTTGAAAGATTTGCAGTTTTGCCTGCTCTTTCATTTTTCAGTTGATGGATTGATCACAGTTTTAATTAGGGGCATCAGAGTAAAGGAGCTAATCCCAAATGCATGTTACAATTTTCAGATTTTTATTAGTAAAAAATGTGGTAGTAATCATTTTCTTTCCACTTCACAATAATACTCTGCTTTGTGTCTATCTATTTTGTTGGTCTATCACCTAAAATCTTTTTAAAATACACTGAGGTTTATGCTTGCAATGTGGAAAAAAAAATCTTTAAAGTTCTGTATTTTATTTTTATCTAACATCTTCTCCCAGATTATTGTTGGAGGTGTCGCCAGCACTCCGCAGGATGTGAGGTTGTACGCCTCATGCTCCCTTTTAGCTGCCAGCATGAAAAGTGACAAGAAGACAGAATCTAATGAGCAGACCAGCAGTGGAGCTATTGAGGCTTGTGTTGAGTGGCTGATGGGAAATGAATTTATTAATATTCAAAAGGACGGGCAAGGTAATGCCATGGTTTATTATTCTTATTAATGTCATATTTATCCTTTACTTCACACAATTGTTTAGGAGATTTCCCGTAATTCATCTAAAAAACTTGAGTTGAAATTATGAAATATATTCACATGTTTTGTTAGCACAAGTTGAACCTTATTATTTTGAGTTTTCTTCCCTTTTTTATAGTTATTTTCATGGTTATGCTTCTTCATCTCCAGATGAGCAGTACTGCCCAACCCAGCTTGGTGCTGCCACTCTTTCTTCATCCCTCTCTCCTGCAGAGGCTTTGGGAATATTTGCAGATCTCCAGCGGGCCATGAAGGGATTTGTACTCGAAAATGATTTGCACATTCTGTATCTGGTAGGCATGAAATAACCTAGCAGGGAATAAACCCAATCCTGTTAATTGTTTCTTAAATTTTAGTCTTATATTTCTTGTAAGGCAACCAAAAGCAGTTCTTTGTAAAGTCAGAAAAATCGTGTTTCTAATTTTCCAGATTACTCCGCTGTATGCAGAATGGACCACAATAGATTGGTATCAGTTTTTCTGCCTGTGGGAGCAGCTGCCGTCCTCGATGAAGAGAGTGGCAGAGCTGGTTGGTGTCCAGGAAGGCTTTCTTGCACGATCTGTCAGTGGCAAACTCGTTGCCAAGACTGAAAAGCAGCTCAGACAGATGGCCATTCACAAACGGTAAAGCACCTATTTAACCTCACTGCAGTTTATTTTATCATATTCTTACTCTTTGACATAAAAACCTTTTATCACTGTTTAAAGTATCACACTAGAATGTGCATTAGCAAATAGTCCTAATGCAAATCCAGCTGTTCTGTGATGGCCTTAGAGGTTTGAACATCACTGAAAAAAACAGCACCAAGAAGACTCCATAAATCATAACAAAGCTGTTTTTACAAAGGCTAGTTGTGGTGCTCTGATCCCACAACAACAAAGATTAACTTTTTGACCTACATGCAAAAAGCAATGTGGCAGAAAACTGATGCTGCACCCTGAAAATGTTTCATAATGGGGAAACATAGTGGTGAAAAAGATTTCAGGGGCTGAATGATTTTACTAGGCACTGTATAATGGAAGCAATCCCAAACACACAGGTTAGTTAGAGGGATCATTTGTACCTATATTATTTAACTGTTGTGTACTTCCAAGTTTCTACATTTTAAAGCTGTTTAATGAGAGCTAACTTGTAAAAATCCCACTGAACCTAACTTTTTTCTTTTTTCTCAGGTTTTTCACAACTCTTGTTCTCCAGGATCTGGTCAGCGAGGTGCCTCTGGGAACTGTTGCTTCTAAGTACAACTGCAGTCGAGGACAGCTGCAGTCTCTCCAGCAGTCTGCTTCCACATATGCAGGTACGTGCTTGAGAATGTTGTCATGTGCCTTTTGTAAACCTCATGATTACTACATAAATATATCGCTTTAAACTCTACACAAGAGTTTAGTTTAGAGAGCAGCAAAGCAAATCAGAAACACTTTTCCACACATGCTACCTGCAGTCACAGCCAAAAGTTTTGGGAAGGGACATCAATGTTGTTTTGTGACGTTTTAAAGGCTTTCATTTGCAGATACATCAGATGCATACGAGACAGTAAATCTAAATGATCAGTGTTCTTCTAGACATCTTCTGCAAGTTTCTCTGACACTCTGAATATGACCCTCTGGGCTTTTTTGACTGATAACATTAGTCTTGTTGAATTGTTACATCAAATTGCTCAAAGGTTATTGGTTTCTGCTTTTACTCCTGATTTGTGAGAAGTGACCACAGTTTCCCAATGGGGTGTAGAGATCCCTAGTCATAGGTCGAACATTTCAAAGCTGGGATCTTTGCTGTGCTCAGTAAGGCAAGCTAAGTTTATTTGCATAGCACATTTCAGCAACACGACGATTCAGAGGGCTTTACATAATAAAAACATTAAAAAATGCATAGTTCATCACTAAATAGTGGTTTGGTGTTCATGTTCATATTCTTGGGCAGGGTTGTGAATAAACCCATTTTCTTGATGAGAAGGAACCCAGCTTGTCGATTGTGGGGACTCATTTTGTCTTATTGTAGCACCCCCCTTTCCTTCTGTGGAAAAATTATTTTCTAGAAGTCTCAAATGGTCAGAAGGAAGAGTCATCAGGGAAAACAAAATGACACCAGTAATCAAAAGTTAAATCATGTACTTCATGCAGAATTTCAACCTTTCCATGGGGTCTTTTCTTGGATAGTTTGCTGATCTTTTTGTCCTGAGGCTGTTGTCCAAAAGTCTTTGCCTCACTGTTCGTGCAAATGAACTTAGTGATGTTGAGCAAGCTCTGCACTGGTGGCAAAACAATTCTGAGATCCTAATGCTTGCTTGGGCCATCCTGAGGCCTACTTCCAACTGAACTTCTAACCATGAATTTATTGATCTGTAGAATGGTTCCTTCTGGTGCAATACTCTTAGCATATGAGGGGATTTTGATTTAAAGCAGTAATGTTTGAATCCTTTCCTTTGGAGGTGACCATTGCTAACACCCCTCAATTCACTTACTGAAACACATTATATTGATTAATTCCAGACTGATGTTTTCAAGCCTATATTTCAGTTAATTATGATGATATTTTACTTACAGTTAATGAAAACATTACACTTAAGATTACAATAATTAATCAGAACAATAACAAACATTTTAATACATAAATGAGGGTTAAAAAAGTATGTTTAATACTTGCTTAAAAGTTGTTATTTTCAAAAGGTACTTTAAGATCTCAGATTGGACTGTGTATTCTAATTCATTGACTATGACAGTATATCATTTGTGGTTTCTTATTAAATAAAAACTGCCTGAACACTGAAAAATGAAAAAAAATTGACTGACAGAATTCTTCAAGTAAAACTTTAAGATCCACTGACCTCTTTCAGGAATGGTAACTGTATTCTGCAAGCGTTTGGGCTGGCACAACATGGAACTGCTGTTGTCTCAGTACCAGACCAGGTTGAGCTTTGGAGTCCAGAGGGAGCTCGTCGATCTGGTCCGGGTTTCCCTTCTCAACGCAACGCGCGCCAGAGCACTGTATGCCCAGGGTCTCTGCACTGTAGCGGAGGTAGCCCGGGCCACTGTTGCTGATGTGGAGAAAGCGTTGCGGAACGCAGTCCCATTCAAGAGGTACACGTCGACTGGATTATGTTTTTCTATAAAATGTTAGAACGTTGGTGTTTTTCCAAGAAGAACAAATTGTGGTGGAACACCTAATGTAATTCTGTTAAGAAACTAAGTAAATCTCCACACCAAATGTTCTCCACGCCATATGCACAAACTTCAGTGTTAAGCTGAATTGTAATTTTTCTTTTGTACTTGGACATATTAAGCACAGTCTGTAAATCTGAGAACAGATTGACTGAACGTCAACTTTGACTGAATGTCATTTTCCTAAAAACAAACACCTTTTAGCTTTTAATAAGAACAGGTATAAACAGCAGTACTTAGATGTTTGCATACACTTATTGGCATAAATGTCATAATATTTCAGGTTCTTAATTATTTAGTTGAACAGTTGTTTGGGGGTAGACAGTGTTGGGTTGATTATGTAAGAAACAACTTAGTGATTTTTAAAAGCAAGATGTGGGAGCACAAGTATGGATTTCATGGGGCTTCTCTAATCCAGACTGAGTCAGAATTATATCTACAGTCCAAACTGAATACATTAAACCCAATTAATAATTAGATAAATGTTCCTTAACAGATAAACCACTTGGTGTTTGTCGTCAACATTAATCTTCTGCCATCGGACCACCTGGATTCTTGATCATCCTTCTTAGCAGAAATGGGAGAGCTCGTTTTTATTGGTTCATTTCTGGCACAGACGCACCTTTCTCAACCACTTTTGATGTATATTTTCAGTCATTGTCCTGTTGGCACACCAAGCTGTGTCCAACTTTCACTCACAGAATAACAGACCCTCAGCATGTTGCATTGTTTTCTCATCTGACTATACAGATTTTCTCCAGAAGGCATTTGACTTGTTCATATTAGTATTAGAAGGTCCCGTGTTTGACTCCTGGCCTGAAGTCTTCCTTAGGGCTGGTCGATATGGCTGAAAAAAGTATCACAAGATAAGTGGTTCATATCAGTCAGCATAGATAATTATTGATTCATTTTTTGTTTTAAATATCTGAAATACTATCAGACTGCTGACGTGACCTTTCCTGTTTTATTCACAATTTATTCTTGAGCTGTTGCGCTCATTTTGTCCCTTCACTCCATCCCGTTGTTTTTTATTTTTAGGCAGTTATGAGGCACAGTGGCGAAACACGAAACTGCTTCTGTGGAAGTTACTCAGCAGGTCGTTGCTAGCTTAACAAAGAGTGAGTGAGTGAGTTGATGCCGCCCACTTTGTGTAGCTGGTCGTAAGAGGTTGAGCGGCCTTTCCTCTGACTACATGCCCCAGAATGCTGCACGGTTGTAGATGGGAGTTCACTGAAATTATTGAAAATTCTATTGGACACATTTTCTATTGATATTGATCGTATGTCTGTCACGATATATATTGTTATTGATTTATTGCTCAGCCCTACTCTTCCTAGATGATTTTTGCATGTCCTCTGAGTTCTTACTGGGTATTCTGGCTGTTTCACCTACGTTTCTGTGTTGCCTCAGGAAGGTACTGGCAACCTGTCTGGGGTTTAAACCTTGTCTTGCCCAGTGACCACTGGAGACAGGCACCAGCCTGATCCAGCCACTGATGGATACCTAAATGGATCTTGGTATCCATCAGTGGATGGATCAGCCAAGACGAATGGCCAGATATCCAGTGAGAATCATGCCTGAAGCTTGAGGATGGCTACAAAAAATGTCTCCATACATTTATCCAGATATTATTGTGTATTTTTGACACCGTGTGGATTAAAGAAATCCCACAATAAATTTAAACTTGTGCAACCTGTCTTTGTTTTTAAGAATCATTGTAGGTTTTATTAGGTTTGTATTATCAGGCCTATCAGCTTTATAGATACATTCCAAACTATGTTAAAAGAAACTTGCTGCCATAAAGTAAATCTGAGAACATGATGAAAATCAAACAAATTTGTTATGTTTATTCTGTTAACATCCGCTTTAAACTATCAGTTCTAAGCGAGCGGTGGATGAGAGCGAGATGGAGGCGGCGGAGAGGCGGAACCTGCGCTGTGTGTGGGTCACCAGCGGACGGGCTCTGACAGAAGAGGAAGCAGCTGCTGAGATCGTCTCTGAGGCAAGGCTCCTCCTTCAAGAGGACCTGGCTCAGCTTGGAGTTCACTGGGATCCATCAACACTCCCTCCACAGGCATCCTCTGAAAATAGCACTGATGATCATCCCAGTGGGGATTCAGATGCTTCGTCTGCCTCTCATCTCAGCCCGAACCAATCACAAATGGACAGCACTAAAGAGCATCAAACGAGAAAGCACGAGGGCAAGAGGAAAGTCATTGAGAATCACAGACAGGAGTATAGGAGAGGTGCAAAAATTGAGAAAGGGATTGTTGATGGGGAAGCAATAAAGTGGGATGTGATGAAACCTGAAATGAGTGAAGTTCTAGTGGAAAGATTTGAGGAAAGAATGAAACCAAAACCAAGCACATCAGGCCAAGATGATGCTGAACATGCAGAGAAAAAACAAGAGAACAGTGGGGCTGTACAAGACTGGGGGAAGTTAGAAAAAACCAAAACACAAGAAGAGATGAGTAAAAGAACCAAACCAGTTGTAGAAGAAAATCATCCCTATTTAAATCACCCTGCTGCTGAAAGGAGCCTAACACAAGAGTTGGATGAGATTGTTTTCAGCCCTCTCCCTCAGCTGCCCCCTCAGCCTCAGCCCCCATCCTCCCCATCCCCGATCCCACGGTTCAGACCCCCGATTTCCCGCTTAGAGCCACAACAAGGTGCGGCCACAAGTACAACAAAAGTAGACTTTTCTTCATCCCCTCTGCAGCCATGTAGACTAAAGCACTTGATCGCATTAAGCAAAGTCCTCCAATCAATACAAACTGATAGGGGTCTGCAGGCTCAGTTGGAGCCTGCTGAGAGGTTACACTCAAAAGCCAAAAATGCAGCGCCTGTTGATCATGTGTCTATAACGGTTCAAGAAAACTCAGATGATGCTTCTACACCTACGCATGCAGATTTGTCCACATCTCCCCTTTCCGTTTCTCTTGCCTCCGCTCCCCTGTTCACTCCCGAGGCCAAACGAAGAAGAATCGCAGCCAGAGGGGTGGATACATTTTCGTCTCCTGAGCTGTATGCGGGCAGTAAGACTGATGAAGCAGGGCGGAATGATGTGGAAGAAGAAAGTTTCAGCGACAGCTTTGACTTGGACACTCAGACAGAGAGAATTATTGTTCAGCATGTGTCTCCTGGTATAGCTGGAGGAACAGATCAGGTAGTAGGCCCACAGAGGGCAGAACAGGAGGATTCAGTAGAAGGAGCTGAAGATGACAGAAGAAATGAAGCTGAAGACCCAGAGATCGTATCTCCCAGACTCAGTATTTCTGTAACAGAGAGCCAAATGGAGCTCATCCTCAACACAAACCACAAAGTAAGTCATGGCATCCTCTCCAGTGACCTCCAGAAGTATTCATACCACTTAAACCCTTTTTTAAATGTTTTATCACGTACTTTATTTTTTGTTCCTGTTTTATTGGGGTTTTAGGTGACAGATCAACACAAAGTAGTGTATACTTATAAAGTGGAAGGAAAATGGTTTCATGTTTTTTTTTTGTTGGTTTTTTTTTTTTTTTTACATGTAAAAAGTGTGTGATCTGATACCCCTAAATAAAATCGAGGGCTACATAACTGCCATTAAAAGCTAATTAATTAAAGCTGTAGTATGTAACTTTTGTGAAGAATATGTTGGGTTTTTTTTTTTTTTTTATTTGTTAAAATTATCATTATGTTGTGATAGAATATTAGACAGATAATCTGTGAAAAAAAAAAAATCAAACTCCTCTGCCCTCTGCCAGTGCTCCCAGTACTAACTGCAGAAATACACCACTCAGTCAGAAACAACCAATCAGAGCCAAGAGGGTCTTAGCGCTGTCAATCACCCTCATGTACGTGCCACTCACACACTCCCCCTTGCTCTCTGCTACTTCCAGCTGGTTCACCACAACATAGCCTGGCGCTAATGCTAAGGCTAGTTAGGCGGACAAACAGTTTTCCTGGAACGGTAAATTGTTTCTCCACTATTAGCACATTTAGCAGCGCATACACAAGGGTGACTGACACCGCGAAGAACTTCCTCCTGGCTCTGATTGGCTGTTTTAGGTCGGGAGCGGTGCAGTTACATACTGCAGCTTTAATTAATAGAGTCGACCAGTGTATCATTGGTTTAATTTTAGTATTAATACAGCTGTTCTGTGAACGTCTCAGAGGCTTGTGTTTTTTTGTTTTTGTTTTATTTTTTTGGCACAACTGCAAACCTACCAAGATATGACTGTCTACCTGAGCTGACGGGGAGAGGAGGCAGGCATTAATCAGAGAAGCCGCAAAGAGGCGCTTGAAGAATTGCACAGAACCAAAGCTCAGATGGGGGATTCTGTTGACAGGACAGCTATTAGTCATACAGTTTACAAATCTGGTCTTTATGGAGGAGTGACAAGAAGAAAGTCAATCTTGAAACTGTAAGAAGGCCTGTTTAGACTTTGGCTCCTGAGGCCAAACAAAGCCTCAGTATTGAAGGTGTTGATGAAGGCCCTCCAGATAAGAGCACGGCTGAACTTTTTGACCCACTTGCAATATACTGTGTAGTATATTGCAACACTACACATCACCCTTGACACACCATCCTCATTGTGATACCTGGTGGTGGCAGCATCATGAGGTGGAGATGCTTTTACACGACAAAGCTTGAGGAAAATTTCTTAGAGGCTTCAAAAGACTTGAGCCTGGGACAGAGGTTCACCTTTCAGGAGGACATGAACTCTGGACATACAGCCAGGAATGGACTGGTTTAAAGTGAGACATGTTCATTTGGGAGGATGGCCCAGTCACAGTCTAGTCCTAAATCAAACAGAATCTGTGGCAAGACCTGAAATTTGGTGTTCACAAACACTCTTCATCCAAACCAACTAAGCAATAAGAAGAATGGGCAAAAATTTCAGCCTCTTGATGTGTAAAGCTGTGAAGACGGATACCTTGAAAGACATGCAGCTGTAATTTTAGCAAGAAGTGTGTCTACAAAGTATTGACCCAGGAAGGCTGAATACAAATCACTGCTGTAGAATCTTTTTTTTTAAATTGTAATTTTTTGTATTATCGTTCTCTATTTTACAACAATGCACTACTTTGTGTTGGTCTGTCAAATATGATCCCCATAAAAAACATTAAAGTTTAAGGTGGTAAGACAAAATATGGACAATATCAAGGGGTGTGAATACCTTTGCAAGGCTCTCTGATATAAATGGATATAAGCACTTTGAGCATCTTTGAAACTATCATCTATGGTGGTGTCTTTCAGCTATCTCCCAGTCCAGCTGGAAAAGAGAACGGTCAAGATGCAGACGAAAACACATGTGACAATCAGCTCCCTAACAATAACGAGGCCGCAGCAGGGAGTCCAAACAGAAGCAGCAGTTTTCTGTTCGACAGCATGTACGACAGTCTCCTCCTGGACGCTCAGCTACCAAACCAGTCACCTGAACCAGCAGATGAAGAAGAATCTGCTAGCCCACATCCTGCTCCTTCAGCCCAGCATAGACGACGCAGCGAGCTTCTCGCCAACCAGGAGGCAGAGGAGCAAGAGGCTGTCCAGTGGGGCGAGTCTTTCTTCAATCTGTCCGAGTGGGGGGACTCGCTCTTGGTGGGCGAACACTTCCTGGAGAAGCAGAGTTTGTTGAGACACGCAGAGAGAACTGAAGAAAACCAAGAGCTGCAGCAACCAAACAAAGATGAAGAGCTGGTGTTCGAATCCCAAAATGAGTCTGACAAGGAGAAACGAGGCAATAATCAGCCATGTAATCAAAATGATCAACAATTTATTGATAAAGATTTAGATGAAGGCGAAACTGCACAACAGGTTGAGAAGAAAATCAATCAAGAAAAAGAAAAAATTGAGGAAAATTTTGTGTTTAAACACCTGCTTGTCCAAAATTCACCTAAAAGTGCTTTTTATTGCAGTCCTGGGTTACAGGAAATCTTCGATCGTTGGCCTAGTATGTCTGACCAACCAGGCGCCACAAACTCCCAAACACAAGCTGCTGCTGCTGCTACAAGCTCAGCAGATGCTTCAGAGTTACCCCAGCCGGCGACACATCTTGGCCGAAAGAGGAAAAAGTCCCAACAACCTGATGCTGCTCAAAAGGTACAGGTCCCAGAGAGACCAGGCTCTGCCAGTGACCTCATTCCCCCAACGCAGGCAACACCCCCTGTCACACCGAGAGTGAAACTGACCACCTCCTCTGTCCGCTCACCCGTCGTCACTCAGCCTCTCAAACAGTCGACCCCCTCAAACTCTCTTCAAGAAAAACGCGCCGCATCCCACACAGGGAACAATCACTTCACGGCAGCTGCTTCATTTTTTGATAGCAGACTGCAGAAAAGCCTCCGCCTCCCCCCAGAGTGTGCTGCTTCTCCACCATCCCCCCAGCCTGAGCCTCCATCTGACACTGAATCCTCGGTGAGTCCTGAAGGCTTCTCTCTCCAGCTGTCCCAGGAGGCCTCCCTCTGCTGCAGCAGCTCTGGGAGCTTTTCCATCATAGACGTGGCGAGCGACAGGCGCCTTTTTGATACATTCATTAAAGAATGGAAAACAAAAGAGCGGTTCTCTATTGCTTTGGCCTGCGAGAAGAGAGCGCCCAGGCAGCAGCCAGAGGATGAAATAGGAGGGAAACAAAAGAGAGGTGAAGAAAAAGTTGAAGAAAATGTTTGAGCTTCTCTCATAGTCTTTAAGAATCTTTGTTTGTATTCTTTCTGTGCAGCAGCATCAGCAGCTCATCTAAAGCTCGATGGTTTTCCAATAAGAGACAACGAAGGCCTTACTTTAATTGGACTATCTGTCTGCTGGGGAGCCAGAGATGCATACTACATTTCTCTGCAGCAGGAACAGAGCAAAGGTACTGCTGAAACCAGGCATATTGACACCAGGTTCCATCTTTTAAAAATGTTTCCATAGCTCAGCCTGTCTGATCCCCATCAGGTCTGAGCTCCAGTCTGGCTCCTCCTTCACTCGATGATGCTCTGCCAGTAAAGGAACGGCTGGAGCAGGTGAAGGTCTGTCTGAGCGGACAACTGACTGGTCTCAAGGGCCACGTGGTTGTCATGTATGATGTCATCAAGGTGTACAAGAGGCTGGTACTGAGCTGTGGCATCAGCTTGGAGGGAAATTATGAGGATCCAAAGGTGGGAGAAGTGAAAAGTTGGAATCTACTGTTTTTATTAGGATTGTATGCAATACAAAAGCACACAGGCAGTAACTGTAAAGTGAAAGGAAAATGTCACATTTTTATACAAATAGGAATCTCAAAAGTGTGTCATGCATTTGTATTCAGCCTGCCCGAGTCAGTACTTGGTCAAACCCAAACGACGAACATGTCCTTGGTCTTCATGAGGCTGTTTGTTCCCCAATGTTCTCTACAGACCCTCTGAAGCCTTCACAGAACATCTGCGTTTAAACTGACATCAAATCCTGAGGTTAGATGGTTGAAGTGTCGAAAAACTAAAAAGCGAGAAGAGAAAATGTGGGAGAAAAAAAACCTGATTGTGCATAAAAAGTTTTGACAAGCTAATTTTTTTCCATATCTATCTATAGGTATTTGACATTCGGAGATCATCAGATACTTGAAATATGGAGATACTGTTTTATTCAAGAAATAGAAAGATCAAACAAGACCAATATTATTAACCTATAATGTTCCCACTGTGCTGTCCCAGTCTTCTTCAGGACAATATTTTTTTTCACTTTTGGAATAATTATTACTTAGTATTTAAAAAATGGGATCAAGTGTAGAGGGAAATTGTAAGGAATGTGAAAACTCATGCAGCTGTCCACCACAGGTTGCCTGCTGGCTGCTGGACCCTGGCGGTGAGGAAAGAACTCTTCCCAACATGGTGACTGTCTATTGTCCTGAAGAGTTACCTCTGCTGGATGGTCTTGGAAACGCACTTTCACACTGTCCTCGAGTCAGGGCCGCAACCAAGAGCGTCCTCATATACGCTGTGATGAACCATCTCTCCGGGCGACTGGAGCAAGATGGCACACTCGGTATAAATGCTGCATCTATCCAAGGACTGTGGTACAAAACGATGTGTTCAGAGATGGGTTTTAGTAATCGTATATGACTCTGTCAGATGTGTTTAGGAGAATAGAGATGCCCTCCCAGGTTTGTCTGGCTCTGTTAGAGCTGAACGGAGTTGGCTTCAGCGTGGAGGAGTGTGAGAGACAAAAACATGTGATGCAGGCCAAACTGTCAGCGCTGGAAGCTGAGGCTTACAGTCTGGCTGGACACAGCTTCTCTCTCACAAGTGTTGACGACATAGCACAGGTTGAACTTTTCTCCTCTTCCCCAGCTGCCTTATTAATTAATTTTTTTAGTAAAATGCAACTAGATCAACAAAGAATAAAAACAAGTAGGATTTCACAACATGCATGTTCTTACCTTGACATGATAGGTGCTGTTTTTGGAGCTTCATCTGCCTCCAAACGGCGACATAGGTGGACCAAGGAATAAGAAGACTCTGGGTTACACCAGGAGGGGCGGCGGCAGAGTGCGACTTGGGAAGCAGTTCAGCACTACCAAGGTGCAGCCATTTAGCGTTCTTTAAAACTATTTTGGAGCCATATCTAGTAATCTTGTTCGTCCTCTAAATTTAACTAAAAAGGAAATCAAGTGATTTTTACGCAAAACTGTCAGATGTAGAAATATTTATCTAAATTGACAAATTGTAACCGTGTTGAATCAGATCCACTATTACTGGTTATTACTATTTATTATTGTCTTCAGAATCAGAAGTTTACTTACATTTCCTCAGTATTTGGTACTATTGCCTTTGAACTGTATGACTTGGGTCAAACATTTTAGGTTTCCTTCCACAAGCCTCTCACAATAGTTCTGGTCCATTCCTCCTCACAGAACTGGTGGAACTCAGTCAGGTTTGTAGGCTGCCTTGCTCACACACGCCTTTTCAGATCTGCCCACAAATTCTCTACAGGATTGAGATCAGGACTTTGTGATGGCTATACCAAAACATTGACTTTGCTGTCCTCAAACCACTTTAGCTGTATGCTGCGAGTTATTGTCTATTTGGGAGAGCAATCTGCACCCAAGCTTCAACCTCCTGGCTGATGTCTTCGGATATTGCTTCAATATTTTTACAAAATATCCTTTTCTCATGATACCATCTATTTTATGAAGCACACCAGTGCCTGCCTCAAACCAGCCACACAACATGATGCTGCCACCCCCATAATGGTACAAGCATCCCTGTTTTTCCTCCAGATGTAATGATGCTCATTATGACCAAACAGTTTCACTTTAGTTTCATCAGACCACAGGACATGTCTCCATAAATGAAACTTTTTGTCCTTGTGTGCATTTGCAAACTGCAATCTAGCTTTTTATGTTGCTTTTGGAGTAATGACTTCCTCCTTGCTGAGTGGCCTTTCAGCCCATGTTGGTACAGGACACAATTCACAGTGGATGATGACATTGTCTTACCAGCTTCAGCAGCATCTTCACAAGGTCTTTGGCTTTTGTTCTCGCGTCCATTTGCACATTTCGGTCCAAAACACCTCGACCCCCTAGGACACTGACCATCACACTGTATGTAGCAGTGTGATGATTGGACATTCCCATCATGTCAATACTTGCATAAATTGTTTAAACAGATGATTGAGGCTCCTTCAAGCATCTGTCAATTGTTCCCAAGGATGAACCAGACTGGTGCAGCTTCATAATTCTCTTTCTGATATCTTGGCTGATTTCTTTTGACTTCCCCATTGTGTCAAACAAGAAAGCAGTGGGTTCCAGGTGTGGCCTTAAAATACATCCACAGGTGTGTCTCCAATTAACTTAGATGCGTCAGTTTACCTATCAGAAGTTTCCAAAGCCATGACATCATCTGGGCTTCATCATCTCTGTTTAAAGAAATAATGGTCATTCTGTATGTAAACTTCTGAATTTGAAGACATTAATAAATAACTGATACATTTTCTCTCTCAGTACTGTGGCATTTAGCAAAAAGAACTTTAGTAATTCTAACTAACCTAAAATAAGAGAAGTTTGGTCTGATTTCACTTCAGACAGTGAGAAAGAGAAAAAAAAAAAAAAAGTCTTTTAATCTGGTGTATGTAAACTTCTGGTTTCAACTGTATGTAGTCTATAAATTAGAGACCTACTTATTTTATTTTTCTTAAGATGTATACTAATATGTTGTTTGACAGGCTGAATCATGTTAGACAACCTCACAAAATTAAATTCACTGGATATTACTTAATATTTATACAAAGAAATCTTAGATCTAAAATATAGATTTCATTTGTCAGGATGTTCTAGAGAAACTTCGTTCCCTGCACCCTTTGCCAGCTGTAGTCCTGGAGTGGCGGCGAATCACCAACGCCTTGACTAAAGTGGTGTTTCCCCTGCAGAGGGAGAAGCAGTATCATCCTGCACTGGATATGGACAGAATACACCCAGTCGCACAGACACACACAGCGACAGGTAGAACACAAAGAATCTATATTTACAAGGCTTCCCTGAAACCAGTGCACTTAACCTGGTTATTATTAGTTTTATTCGAGGCAAATCTAACCAGTGGATTTAACAAGATTCATCCTATGTTTAGGTAGAGTGAGCTTCACTGAGCCAAACATCCAGAATGTCCCCAAGGATTTTGAGCTTTACATGCCTACACTGGTCGGAGAGAGCCCTCCTTCTCAAGCCGGCTTCCAGGTGCCCAACAAACCGGGGTAGGTGCATTCCTGGTCGAAAGGTCCAGGCTTTTCATTCCCAGTAATTTGCTATGGTATATAGCTGGCATGGACATGTGAAGGCCTCTTGTTGAAGGAAAGTCACGATGTCTCATTTTCAGTTTGCCACAAGTCGTGCAGGGGTTATGTGGAACAAAGTGCTCTGCTTTGTCGCACTACATTCACACCTTGAATACACCGTCCTCATGGTGAAATATGGTGGTGGCAGCACGATGGTGTGGGGATGCTTTTCTTCTGCAGAGACAGGAACGTCAGGGGAGAGTAGATGAGAAGATGGATGGAGCTGAATATAGGGTGATCTAGGAAGAAAACTATTAAGATGCTGGAGAGCCAGAGCTACAATGGAAAGTAGGGGTCCTCAAATCCAAGCCTCGAGGGCTGGTGTCCTGCAACTTTTAGATGTGTCCCTGGTTCAACACATCAGCATCAAATGGCTTAATTACCTCAGTATGCAGTCCAGTTCTCCAGAGTCCTGCTAATGACCTCATCATTTGACTAAGGTGTGTTGAAGCAGAAACACATTTATAAATGGAAGGACATCAGCCCTCAAGCCCTGGAGTTGAGGATCCCTGGTTTGGATCAAAGCATGTCCATGTGTTAGAATGGCCTAGTTAAAGCCCAGACCTTTAACCATTTGAGACCCCCACTTATGATTCGAGTACCTCGGTTGCTTCTGAAAATAATTTAGAATCAGAATCGGTTTTATTCATCAAGTTTGTTCACCCAAGCAAGGAATTTGACTTCAGTTTCACTTTGCTCTCAGTGAAGACGTTTAAAATAGAAAAAAGGGAAAATAAAGTTTGTTGGTTTTTTTTTCCTTGTAAAGATGTATGGACAGAGTGTTTTTACAAAAGAGGAAGACAAGGTTGAATTAGTGCTAATATTCATGGTATCGATCTGGGCAGTCTGACTGTTAAGTGTTCATCAGAGAGACAGAGAAACAGTCTCTGTGGCGGCTGGTTTTTACAAACAGCGCTCTGTAGCGCTGACCTGAAGGTAAAAATCTTAAAAGTTTGTGTCCAGGATTTATTCTGTTTTGTAAATTGTTGTCCGAGGGAAAATAGCACAATTTGTCTATTTTACCCTTTAATCTTGTTTTATATACATTAAGTCCTGTGTTTTAGTTATTTCAACCTTTTTATATAATTTTAAATCATGTAAAACTTGCTCCCCTTAAATCAGTCTGTCTCCATAATTATGAAAAAGCTTCCCAATAGTTGCACCTGCTGTATTAAATGGATTAAACCAGATTTCACAGGTTTTGACATCAACTATGGAAGGAGTGAAAATGACTGTTCTGTTACTGTTTTTAACAGAAAAAGGAGAAACTCTGCAGCTCTACTTCCTGCAGCTGCACCTGCAGAACGAGGCCCAGCCTTCTCTGTCAGCATGAGACATGCATTTATTCCCTTTTCAGGTTCAAATCATCACTGTTTTTATGACACATATTTAGATATTTTCCCTGTATCTTTGTTTCAAACCTGCTCATCCATGTTTTCCTGTATTAAACTGTAGGTGGAATGATATTGGCAGCTGATTACTCTCAACTGGAACTGAGAGTGCTGGCTCACCTCTCGAAGGATCAGCGCCTCCTGCAGGTCAGTGGTGTAGCAAAACAATATAATAAATTAATTTGTTAACAAAAATAACTTACTGACGCACTGTGTGTTCACAAGGTGCTAAATGGAGGAGCAGACGTGTTTCGTTGCATTGCTGCTGAGTGGAAAAGTGTTGACCCAGAGTCTGTGCAGGACAGCCTCAGGCAACAGGCAAAACAGGTCGGGACAGAGAGGAGAGCAGATTTGGACATATGATGATTTATTTTATGACTTTTGCTGATCGTACACCTTTTTTTGCTGAAAGATTTGCTACGGCATCATCTATGGAATGGGAGCAAAGTCACTTGGAGAGCAAATGGGAGTAGAGGAGAATGATGCAGCCTGCTACATCGAGAGTTTCAAAGCAAGATACAAAGGTGTACATCTGCAATACTACTGAGCTGCATAGCAGAAATCAACAGGATAAGTTCACCGTATGCTGATGTTGTCCTAACATCGTCTTGTTGCAGCACCCAACTTTCTCCCACTTTCAACCATTTAGATGTTGACTTGACGTTGAATAAATTTGGTCTTAGTCATTATTCTACCAGTGTTGTATAATCCACCAGTACCGACAGTAGTAAAACAGCCCCACAGCATAATGCTACCACTGCCATGCTTGATAGTTTGTTACAGCATTTTTATCATCTTGACTCATACAGACATGTTTTTTTTTTTTTTTTTGAGGTTAAAATATCTTTCTTGTTTGACGTTAACCTTCTGGTTTTAAAAATGCTGACTCAATAAAAGGCTGATGCATTGGTATTGCTGGTAGAGATTGATCCCAGTCATTGCTGCATGCGAGAATAAATTATTCACACCAGATTTTGAATTACAGTAATCTCTTGAATTTGACCAACAGTCTCCTTCAGACTGGATGCAACGTTAAAATTTTGGAGCGGCCCGGTCACTTTAATCTGATCATCTGTGGAGGGAGCTAAGGATCAGGGTAACAACAAGGAGATTTGGAGCTCACCATCAAAGATAAATCATCAAAATACCAGTGGAAACATGCTGGTCACCAATTATAGGAAGAGTTTGCTTTTTAAATGTAAAAAAAAAAAAAAGAAGAAAAAAAAATCCTACATTTTCAAAACTGATACTCCTTAGAATTTGTTTCTTTTGAGAAATGCCTCTTTTCCTATCAGAAAACTGACTTCTTGGTTGAATGAAAATAAATTCAAATGTCTTCAAATCTCTCATGCCGGCATTCTGACACAGGTACATCCAAATTCTGTCTCGTCTTTCAGGGATCAACGCTTTTCTTAAACAGACCGTAAAGAAGTGCTTAAAGGACGGCTACGTTCAGACGCTGATGGGCCGCAGGAGATATTTAGCTGGGATCACCAGCACAAATCCACACGTCAAAGCTCATGTGAGCAAGTTTGACAATTAAGGTTTAGTGGTAAAATAAAACACCAAGCTCACTTCTGGTTCTGTGCCTCCTGGCTCCCCCACTGTCCATCAGGCAGAGCGGCAGGCAGTGAACACGACAGTGCAGGGTTCAGCAGCTGACATCGTCAAACTGGCTACGGTCAACATCCAGAAACGGTTACGGAAAACGTATCCCGGAGCACCACTGTCTCACCAACACACACGCTCAGGTAAACTTAACGTGATCCTTTTTCTCTCTTTTTGTGTTAACATGTGCAGCCAGGACGGCCTTTAACTCCATCAACCTGAATTTGTAATCCCCTCCCCAGCTCACAGTCGCCGCAGAACTGGGACACCTCGGCTCAGGGGAGCCTATTTTGTCCTGCAGCTGCATGATGAGCTCATCTATGAAACCACAGAACAGGATCTCATACAGGTATTAGGAGCACTGTTTGGGGTGTGAGATTAAGAGAGCAGAAAGATGGTTTATCATCTGACATTTTCTCTTCTGTCAGGTTGCACAGATAGTCAAGCGGGAGATGGAGTCGGCCGCGAAGCTGTTCGTGAAGCTCAAAGTTAAAGTCAAAGTTGGACCCAGCTGGGGAAACCTGCAGGACCTTGATATATAAACTGAATCCTAAATGATGAAACAGACTATAATGCTGCTTTGTAACTTATGTATATATTATTTGCACATAAGATTTTTAATCATTACATTGACAATGAGATGTTATGTCAAACTAGTCTAATTTTGTACATAAAATCTACATGAACTTTCTCTTGTACTTGTTTTATGAGCAGACTATAGAGATGCACCAATCATATGGCCAGATATGCACAGAAAAATGAATCTCCCAACATTTTCGGTCTATAATTATTTACACTACATTGGATTTTTGATGTATTAATGCTGCTAATCTTGTTAATTCCTTTTTGCTTTTGGATTCAAAACTTCAGAGCTCAAAGAGTAACTAAAACTGGTATTTGCCCGGAAAAAAGCTTGAGTAGTACATCTTTAAACACCAATATGGAGGATATCTGATGTACTGAATGGAAAATGTTTGCTGTTTGAGGAGTTAGATGATAAAGACTCACCAGACTCTTGATTTTATCCTGAAGTCACATTTTATTGGACCATAGGTTGAGCTGGCTTTCACAAGAACATCCATCATTTATTTGAACAAAAAAAAAAAAAAAAAAAAAAAAAATTTGTTGTATACTTATAAAGTCCAATAGATATTTGCCGTTTAAAGCAAAAAAACAAAAAAAAACAAAACAAAACAAAAAAAAAATCCCACCTTTTTAAATGAACTGATGAAAAAGCAGCCAATGTCCGAACTTTTCAGGTCAGTATTTTCATTAAAAGCAGATAACCTTCAACTTCATCCTCCCAATTTTTGTCAAGTTGAACCTCATTTCAGAACTACTTAGATATGCCCTCAAATATAAGCCAGTACAGACAATGTCAAAGTCCTCGGACGCATCCTCCAACTGGAACAAAACAGAAGAGCTATTACACGAATGGTTTCAGCTCACCGCCAACAATTAACCAGTGCACCATGACTCAACAGAGCTCATCAACACAGGGCTCAGTTTGACACAAAAATGAGTAACAAGTAAATAAATACATGTCTCATGAAAACATCTATGAACAATTATGATAAAGAAGAACGATATATTCAAGAAAAACGCCTTTTCAAAACAAAGCATGAAAACTTCTGCTGATCTTCCTTTCCCAAAGGACTTTACTTTCCAACACGTAGGACATTGTCAGTGCAGTCGCAAAGAAAATAATGAGATGGGCAAGACCAGCAGCTACATTTGAATGTTTCCAGCTCCTCACATCAGTTGCATCGTTTGAAGTGTAATGCGGTGAAATTATCTACCAGTGACAAAGTACATCAGTGTGTAGGTGGTGGTCATATTTCTTAAACGCTGTGATATCACCTTCGTTTTTCTGAGGAAAGGTGACCTGAAAACAACAATCATCTGGAGACACATTTATAATCAGCATCTTTGGTCATTTTGTCACTGGCTTATTGGACCCCTTTCACTACACAACAGCTTGATCGATTTCTATGAACTAAACAGTGACTAACGGATGATTTTTAAAGAGTAAGATGATGTGATGAATGCCAAAAGGATTTACTGAGCCAGGCTGATGAAGAAATTGGCTATCAGAAGAAAAAAAAAAAAAAAAATCATTTAAGGCATCAACACAGGCAGAGCTGTGCAGTTCAGAGTAAAAACCAGAATATATGTACAGAGAGGTACAATAATAAGTGCTACTTAAGCAGCTTTAACTTCCTGGCTATTTTTGCAGTAAGAGCGTCTGCCTTTCTTGCTGCATGAAGCTCTGGAGATGGGATCAGGGGTGTTTGCCGTAGTAAAATCAAAACCTTTAGGGAAAACTCTTGTCCCTGCCAGGATTCAGTTCTTGACGGGGGTGGGTGGGAGGAGTAGAACAGAGTGCTTGAAGTAAGAGAAATAAGGACACCATAGGTTTTTGGGGGCGACCTCTCCGGAGCCGTCAGGGTGCCTTGCTGTCCGGAGTGAAGTGGTACCTGACAGGAGGACCAGGGAGGTCCTCGTCTCCGTCTGATTCTGGAGCGAATGATACGGTAAGGTCGACATAGCGCCGGGCCGCCGATGGCTTGATAAGCTTCTGCATCCTGCGGGAGGCGAAGGTTAAATGTTTCTATCTGAACAAAGAATTTAAAATAGAAACATTTTAGGAGTAAAACGCTTACGTCAGTTTGAGTCGCTTCGAATGTCCTGGCATCACAGGCACGTAGAGCATCTTTACACCGTGGACAACCATGCTCGGTTCAATCCCGTACTTTTCCTACAAAAACATGAAACCATCTACTATATTATGTTTAAAAATGAGTGACTCCAAACTACATAAACACTAATCCGTCAGCCAGCCAGAGATCACAATCAGATACTTTTTCCTTGAGTGGTGATCTGCAGGTGAAACACTAAAAAAAATCTGACTTTCTCGCCTATTCATTTAATGCACGGAAAAAAACAAAACAAAAAAACCCCTGCCTCCATATTTGGTTTATAAACATGACTTAACATCTATTACGTTGATGCATAAACAGGGATAATGTTACAGTAAAATTAGATTGTGTATCAGGAAAAGTACGATGAGTGCATCTTGTGTGCAAATATTTTGGGGGCGTTATTAGTAATGCTGCAGTTACTGAGACAGAGCTAAATAATGCAAATGAATGTCTCACCCTCACTGCATTCATGAAGTCAGAGAGCGTGAAGTCCTCGTGGCCAAAGATGGTCCAACAGTCCCAAATAGAAAAGTAGATGTTGTTCCTGGAAAAGATGTTGCATTTAGTACCTTCTAACGCAAAATCTGCTTTTGAATAAAGAAGTGAGATTCATTAAAGGGCAACACCCTACAACACGTATGATCTGGTTTATTAGCCGATCACGATGGTGGGAATGTGTATATGATGGCAGAAATATACTGATGATTCTACCTGATGGGCGTCCGTTTAACTGGGGCGGGTTCTGTGAGCACCACGACTGGAATGGCCAAGTTAAAGAAGCAGTTCTTGAAAGATTCAAATCCGTATCCACCGACCACCTTGATCAACTCCAGTGCAACCTAAAAAAAAATGAAAATAATACCCTAAATGTTAGCAATTTCGTCTGATTTTGATAAAGGGAATTTACTCAAATCAGATGCAAGGCAACTAGAGAGCAGTTTATGTTTGTTAAGAGGCCAAATAAGGACAAATGTCAGGAGGACAAAATCCTGTTTGGCATGGGGCTAAGTGTTTATTGTAGAAAATATGAACTTCAATACCTCAATTATGTCCACAATAGAAAATTATTGTTGAATCATCATTACAATCTATAAATTTAATGTAAAGTAGCTTAAAAAGTATTGACCTACTGAAAATTTTCAAGTTTCGTTGCATTACAAAATGTGATATTTTATCACATTTTGTGATCATTTCAAAGCATTTTTTTTTTAGGATTTTATGTGATAAAACAAAACCACATCATAGAATTGAAATCAAAGTAAAAAAAAAAAAAAAGTTGTTTTTATCGTTTATAAATAAAAATATACTGTAAAATGTATCTTTCCTAAAAGATAGGAAGACAGTCATCTACCTAAACTAACAGGCAGGACAGGGAGAAGCATTAATCAGAGAAGCAGCCAAGATAGTTTAGGACTGTCAAAAAACGGTTAAACTTAGCATGTAGACAGTACAGCTTGCATTGTGGGAAAGTCATGTGGGGGACACAGCAAACATGTCAAACAAGGTGCCCTGGTCAGATGATACGTGTCAAAACTAACAGTGCACGTCACCCGAAACACACCATCACCATTGTTTAATATTGTGGTGGCAGCATCATGGTGTGGCAAGTAGTGATGGGTCATGATCAAGAGCATCGACTCTAAGAGCCAATTACAGAAAAGGATAAGAATGCCTGCTTTTGTAACAGAACAAATATATAAACTCAGGCAAGTCTAAGCCTTCTCATAAAAACACTGAACGCAAAAGGATGTATTAAAGGGGGGTATTATGTATTTTCCAGGCACAGAGTACTATTTTGTAGCACAATCAAGTAACTATGCTACCTTCAATTGTTATAAAAATGCTGTATAAATCAAACAAAACTTAAAAGAAATCTGATGCTGTGAAATTAGCCTCTGTCTCTTTAAGAAGCTCCTGCTCTTTCCGATACTCCCCCTTCAGTAGGTCATCAGAACAATGCTTCTCCATTATACTGTTTACAACCATGAGGAGAGTTGGACTGAGGAGTAGTTTGTATTATAAGCTCAGCAGATGCTCAATTCCACCAGGTGTTTGCAAATTGCTGCTGCTGCTGCTAGTCTGGAGGGGCTGTGTGGGAGGGGTGCTCTGTGGGCCAGAAGCTCGTCTGAGGACTGCAGCTCCGAGGAAGAGCTTTGGATAAATAGGTGGCGCTTTGTGAGAGCAGGCATTTAGCCACCACGAATGGCTGCCACAGGAGGTTCAAGGCTTTCTCAAACATGCATGAAAGAATCAAAGCAACACTCCAGGTATGTTTTTGATGAGGAAATAACATTATAACATGATATAAAGCTCAAAAAAGGTGATTTTACATAATAGCCCCCCTTTAACATATAAACCACTCTTATTTGCCAAGTTAAGCTAAGATACGGGGGTAGAGATGATACTAAATTAAGAGCTATTTGGGAGCCGAATGAGCCGGCTCTTATTTGGAAGCCGTGCCACAAGAGCCAGCTCTCTGAAAAGAGATGAGGGTGGACGGAAGTAAATACAGGGCAAGTTGAAGGAAAACCTGTTAGAGGCTGTAAAAGAGAGTGTGGCAGAGGTTCACCTTCCCGTAGGAAACACAACGCACCAACAAGTGGTTTAAAATCGGACCATATTCGCATAGAATGACAAACTCCAAACTAGCAACATTTGAAAACCGATATTAACAACCTCCTTCCATCAAAGCTGACCAAGCTAAAGCCCTTTTTGAAGTAAGAATGGGAAAAAATTTCAGTCTCTAGATGTACAAAGCTCAGAAAACCCAAAAAGGTCCAACAACTTCAAATAAACATACTTTTCAGATTTACTTTGAATACATTTTCCCCAGACTTCACAGTTTTGCACAAGCTTTTGTTTGTTCATCACATGAAACCTCCATAATATATACTCAAGGCTGTTGTTGCAAAGTGACAAAATGCAAAAAAGCTTGGGGATGTGAATACTGTTTCAAGGCAGTGTATAACAGTAGGTCAATTGTTGACTTATCAAAAATAAAACAAAGACAGTTGTCCAAAAGAATATGTTAGAAGCTGCTCTCACCAGTCCAGCCACAGCAGCAGTTGCCGTAGCAATGGCGGGGATGATCTTCCCAGCAATACGTTTGGTCTTCAGTCTGTCTGCTGGTTCGATCGAGTACATCCTGGCTCGGATGGAGGAGGCCGACGTGACAAAATCTATGTGACCGTTGCTGTCGTCATCTTTTTCAAACTGAAGGGGCCTCATCTGTAATCCTTCTGAAAAATGAAAACAATACAACCTTTCTAAAAACTACCTGCTGAATAAAAAAAAAAAAAAAATATCTGAGGGAGCAGGCTTTCTAATTGTACATCAGTCACATTGAGTATGTCTGCACACCTGGTGTGACCTTGTTTGTAACAATGGCCTGCTCAAGCTGTGTGATGGCCTCCCTCTCCTCTTCACTGCTTAGAGGCATCTTTGTCGTGTCGGGCTTCTTTGCCGTCTCATCCGTCTCTATACACTAACACCAGCAGATCAAAGTTAAATTAACATCAGTCATTCCTTAATTGACAGAAATGGCAAAGCTAAATGAGCAACATAACCTACTTTCTCCGAGGGTCTGTACTCAGGAATGTTGACATCAGAAAGAATCCTGGTCACAGCGTCTTCAGAGAGATCCTGTTGAACGAAAAAGTCCAGCCAGTCAGTGATTAAATTTGTTTGACAATGTATGAACAAGTGTATGACACATACCTTTTCTGAGTAGGCGATGTTGTAAACCTCAGCATAGAGCCGTGCAGTGCTGACAATGAAGGTGAAGTGCCTGATGGGGAACAAAAGGAGGGGTAGGCTTGAACGACAGGAACTAAACATATCAAGAAAACACACAAAAATCTACTCACAACGGGTCTTTCAAGTCAAAATCAATGGGTGTCGGGGGTCTTTTTGGGGACTGCCAAAACAAACCTATTAAAGAACAAAGTGTGAGACGTGTTATTCCGTAGATGCATTTCATCATTTGAAAATGAACGAATAAGAGTTCAAGTAACCACAGAAACTCACTTCCATCCTTTAACCTTGTTTCCAGAGGAAACGAGTGCAACAGCTGCAGAGCCTGGATGGTAAGCAGAACAGATACAATGTTAGGCTTGGAATGTCTTTCCATGTTAATCTCTTCATAAATATTCATATGCATCTACAGGTTGAGACCAGTTACCTTTCTTTTGAAATACTTTTCAAACTTCAGACGGGCAATGTTGATACACTGCTTCCACTGACTTGGACGTCTGCTTAGAAGCTTAATGACCTGAAAGGATCCCTCCAGACTTTCCCCCGCCTGCATCCTCTACACCCACACAGAGCAGAGGGATTTACAACGATTCTAAACGAGCAAGAAAACAGTGAGTGTTGCATTAAATCTCACCTGCAGCACGACATCGGCTGAAGGGTGTGTCTGCCAGAATGAGTTGTACATGGAGGGCTTATGGAAAAAGGAGCTCTCAAACTAGACAACGGAAACAAAAAGAGAAGCATTAGACAATAGTCTCAGTAGCAATATAACAATGATGGATTGCACGGAGGTGAGACCTTGTCTCTGGCCCACTGGATGGTGTGCTCTATAACCGAAGGGAAAGACTTGAGAGTGCAGAATGGGATCTCCTCTTCAGGGGGGTCCCTCTGACAGGATAAATGACAGATTGTTCAGCTTACAGAACACATAAAACAACAAATATGACTAAAAGTAAGACTCACATGGCTGTTGTACGACTCTGTTAGGTTTGGGACAATGATCTCAGTGTGTCCTTTAGTTCCCATGGTGCCTGAGTCCAAGAGAGGTCTCTGATTGGACACACAGCGGCTGAAAATACAGCATGAAAAATCGACGAATTTCAATTGAACATTAAACAATTTCAACTCCAAAACTTTGATTTAGCAAGTCGTTCAACAGGATGAATTCGACCAACTTCAGAGACAGCGGCTCTGTTCGCTCATGAGTAAAGATACAGGGAGACGATGGCTGGAGACAAGAATCAACCTGTTTTAGATTTGACCAGCCCTGAAAGGCAGTTGGAAAATAAATATCCTAATGCGCAACAACTTAATACATTTAATTAATTATTTTGGCCTTTTCAAATCATTACATTAGGTATGTCAGCTAATTATTCAGGTTTCTAATTTAAAAGCAAGTGGGAGACATAACAGGAAGCAATATCACTGCAAAGCTGTCCTGTTATTTTAACAAGTCCAGCTTTGTTTGTCATGGAGCATCCTGGAGTAGATAACTGTCCCACAACCTGGATGATTTTCCTGTTTTCAAAGTTTTTCACGATTGAAAGAGAGAGATCAGTAACTATGGGCTGTTTTTGAAAGATCTGTGCTTTATTTTACAAAAACATTTCATCTTTAAGGCAGCAGAAAGAAAAACATAACATGCCTGCTTTATAGCTCTTACAGAGACACCAAAATCAGCTAAAACCTTTGAATGATGTGAAACTGCACTCAAAATTTCTTAGCAGTGCATCTCTAATAATAAGCAAGACATTTCTCCCAACATGCCAGATATTATCTTTTGGATGATGAACCTTTAGGGACGAATTTTAGTTTACACCAACCTGTCCACGTATCTCCTCGCCTCCACGTTGTCCAGAGCGGTAACCACTACGTTCATGGAGGAGTAGAAGGAGTCGCTGTAGATGTTTTCAGAGGCTGGACACACCTTGTTTAAGTGAGCGTCCACCTGCAGCTCTGGGTTGATATCGAGAGTGGCGCCTGCTGCTGTGGTACTTTTTGGCTTCTGAGAGAGGAAAGATGGGGCAAGGAGATAAATGAATTCAACTGCTGATTTTAATTCATACAAAAACTATGACTGCAACATTCATTCACCTGTATGTGATGGGGTCTGAATAAAAACTGTCTGTTGAGGTTAGACTTTTCTATGAGGTCTGGGTCTGTGATGCAAACCTTAGATATAACACACACAAAAAAAATAAAATAAAAATCATTAAAGCTGTATTACACGAAGAAAATGAAAACAGCAAATGCAGTCAGAAAGAAGAAGGGTGAGGTAAAGACACTCACCTCTCCAGAGCTCTTTGCTAATCCCACCCCAAGAAGGGCAAAGTTTTTCAGCATTTCACAGCCTATGGCACCACAGCCGACCTTAGAAGTGGAAACAATTAAGGTTTATTTGGCACAAACATCCTTCAATGAATGCATTTATCATGCTGACAAAGTCCAGTTCCTACCATAAAGACCCTGAGCTTGTGTAGATCAAGACACATTGATTCACCAATGCAGGCTCGTAATCCATCATAGCGGTCACCTCGAGGGAAAAACTCCTCAACCGCAAGAGACTGAAGAGGCCTGACCAGCTCGACAGTGTCGAGATAGAACTGGAGAGAAAGAGGTCAAATGAACAAAGAAAGGGAGTATACCATCGGGGTGAGCTGTCACTACGATCCTTTTTGCCTCTGAAATAATACCCATTGCTGCAGTGGAGCAAATTTCCCTGTTATGGCCTTGAGAACTTCCTGACTTGCTATTCCTCCCACAGCAGCAGCTAACGGTGGAAGGGTTCCCCTGGCCGTCCGAGACAGACAGCGCACCACCTCAGCATTTACAGGAACCTAGAGATGGTAATGGATCAGTATTTATTGTTGTGAAATCAAGGAGAAAAAAAAAAAAGAAAAGAAAAAAAAGCTCACTTTGTTCGAAAGTGTTGTATTCACTTCCTCAGTCAGGCTTAGTAAAACCTCAGCATCCTGTAAGCACCTGATGATGATGAAAGTACAATTCATTACCTTCCTTAATGCATTTAATTATTACATTCATTTTTACATTATAACTGAAAATTAGATAGTGCTGAATTAAAGAATATAAAGCTGGAAATTGCAGTAGAGGTAGAAAAAAAGCCAGAGAAAGTCTGTTTACCCAATGTTAGGAAGTCTACAGTGCTTGACCTGGAAGTTGTCCAGTGCCAGCATGGCAGCGTGGATCTGTAGAGGAGCCTGATGGGTAGATTCAAACAAAAATGTGAATTAAAGTACAAACACCAGGCTGAATTTAGTTAAGCGACCTTTTCTGATTTAGCTTGTTTTGCAGGTGGATGAAAGGCTGATCGATGGATGGGTGGACATGGTTTCTGTCTACTGTCAGTGAGGTTTTTATAAATATGCACTAAAAATATGAGACAAGACCTGTCTAATCAGTGCCTCAAGATAGATGTGAGTGTATCATATAATATTGTTTTTTTTCCACATATTAATCGAAAATGCATTAGATCTTCTGTAGCACACTTCCTACAGACCAGAGTAGCGTAACCGCGGTATTCATATATGTATCACTTTTCTTTCAGCTTTATTGACGCATGAAGAGATTCTACTGGTTTACATAGTTCTTCACACTATAATTTCCAGAGTTCTCTGTAAATCCTTTGTTTACTGTTAAAACATAAGAATAAATAGTTAACTATTAATTTAAGGCAAAACCAGTCAACAGTGGTTGATGAACAGAGGGACGGATGAAGGATCGACAAATAGATGAATGATCAATGGGCAGATAAAAGATGATTGACAGACGGGTGGACAATGATCAATGAATGGGAGGTGAGAAAGACAGGTGGATGGAATAATGGCTGGATGTTCAATGGAGAGCCGGATGAGTGACAGACAGATTGAGGGTCAGACATGACGGATGGATGGACGGACTATAGCCAGCTGAACAATGAGCAGATGGACGATCTACAAATGGATAGAAACGATTGACAGATGGACGACTGACAGATAAACTGAACTTTTAGGTACTAAAATAGTGAATAAAGTCTGGAAATCTAAACACTTTTCATATTCTAATTTCTTCTTCCATACTTAGACACTTAAATCAAATTCCATACTTTGACATTTTTCTAAACTGTGTAGAAATTCTGACTCTAGTGAGTAAATGGGTTGCTCACAGTCACAGTAATTTCCAGCTCATTCAGGTCTGCATCACATTAGTCACTGTTTAATTTAACATGCTTTAATTTAACACAGTAATTCATGGCATCTTCAAATGACAATAAATCCAGAGTCACAACTGAATCAGCCAATCTGAGAAATGTACTTCTCAGCTTTCTTTCCATTCTTACCTCTGGTTTACTGAAGTCTGGAATCAGGACCTGAGGATCGCATAGCTGTTGCTCTAATGATTCCTGTAATACATTATAATAATTTAAAATAATTGAATTAATATTTTTATCCAAATTTAATATTTACAGAGACAAATTTACTCACAAATGAGTATGTCTTAGGGGTTTTCACCATTACAAAAAAACCTCCATGTGCATAGGGTTGATGTTGTGATGTGTCTCCTATTTCAAAGCTGTGAGGGGAAAGTACTAATACCACACACAACCACAAAATGGGGAAAAAAAACACAAGACTGATTAGTTTACTGCTATACAACATCATACAGTAGGTATAGCTAGGATGCTGCTGTTACAGTCATGCCAACCCTGAGTTAAACTACAAGTGTGTTCAGTGTTTTTTTTGTTTTTTTTCCACTCATTACAACAAATATTTTTAAACCATAACTGTTCCCACGGTAAAGAAAATACCTGTGACCTGCCGTACAGTCCCGTTGAGCTCTACCATCCCCTGGACCTCTCTGAAGATAACGCTGTGGCCTGTCTGCAAGCCATGGGGGTGGTTGTCCATGCACGTTACAATCCCAGGATTGTTCTGAATTAGAATAAGATTTTTTTTTTTTTTTTTAAACAGTGGATAAAATTTTGGAACTACTAGACCTTCTCTTCTGTGCACAGGATATAAGAGCATACCTGAGTGATACTTTGGATGAAAATTTCTTTGGGCTCTTCTCCTGTGGGATCAGATACCTCAAACTCTTCCCCAAAATCACAAAAAAGGCGTGCACAGATGCCGTACACGTCACAGCAGACGAACTGGTGAAAACAAAAAATAACGGTGTTTCGTTAAAAAGCAGGGGAAAGGTTAGGGATATAAAGTTAGGTCACCGAGGTTAAAACTTACTCTGATGGGGGGTTGCTGTGAGTGGCAGAATGTATTCACTCTCTTCTGTAGGCTCAAACTGCCCTCTGTCAAAATCACACACTGCAGTAGAAAGAATGACAGTGAGGAAATGAACATCAGCAACAGTCCGCAGCAGACGGTGGACAACAATCTTGATTTTAACATAAATGAGTCAAAACTTGATTTTTTAAAACCAATGGACAATGAAACTATACCAGACAATAATAACTAATAAAGGGCCAAGAAGTGCCTAGATGGATGATTCCTAGACAGTTTGATTAAACCTTGATGTCAATATCCTATAGTTTAAGACCTTTTTACATTTTGACCGTATTCTGACAGTTCCAGGTAAAACTATTCAAACCACATTTTGCTACCATACAAACACAAACTTTAGTGTAATTTATTTGGGTTTTCCAATGGAAACTACTTTGAATTTAACCAGAAAAGATACACCACCTTCCCATAAAAATAATGAAAATCAACCAATGCAGGTGGATTGAGTGTTCCCACACCTGTATATACAAACCAGTACAAAATATAAATACAACTCTTTCACCACAAGCAGGAGTGTTTGTCAGCTATTTGCCTGAGACTGGAAGCAGCTCATTGAAAGGTTTGACTTTTTTGATACAAGATTCTCAACTTACTTGATATTTTCTGAGAAAACTTAGATCAGTGTTGTCATCCACAGACAAGGAGGACATGTCAACTTGGACATAAGGGTTTAAGTCAGCAACCCGAGGGCACACTGCCTCCACCCTGAAACAAAAGCATTAAGTTTGGTTAACAAGCGTAAGATCTAACATAGAAAATCAGACAGCCTCTGTACATATACTAACTCTTGCCTCATGCCATGTTTGAGCAGACCCTCTTGGATATATATTTCCAGTTGCTTGGCCAATCAGCCACAAATGTTTTGGCATTAAAAAAAACATGGCAAGTACTCATGGACTAATCACAGGAAAAATAAAAAGGATTATTTTGGTTTGCTTTACTTCACGGTTAGAGCTGTGTTTTGGTGGTCATAGCTTTACTACTAACTCCTAACAACAGAACAAAGCCTTGTTTGTTTGTTTCAAGCCTCATAATACTGACTTGACATATATTTTATAGAAAGTGGCTTTCAAACATTACTTCAAATATGCCAAACAATTCCCTTGACACACAACACCAATGTCACTACATTAACTAAAAATATATTTTTGAATCTTGATGCAACACACACATACACCCCGAGTAATATTAGGATAAACATCCCTTAACAAGTCATAAAGAAACCCACACACTCTTCATAGCCATCAACAAGGCAAGGAGATAATTTTGGACAACAGGGTTAATGTCAGGGCTTGCACAACTTTGATGTTAGCTTGCTTTTTTCCATTCCAATACCAGTGTGATGATGTTTAAGATTACTGGCATGTAAAACACCCAATTGTGTTCAAGTTTCACCCATTCAACCCCAACTGACACCCTTAGGCGAAAAGAAATTAGTTATGATGTTCAAAACAACCCAGGAACCAACCAAGGGTAAAACCTATCCTAAATCAAATATGCTGGAGTACCAGTCTAAAAGGAAGGGGGACTGAGAGGGCTCAGTTTAGCTTCCAGCAGTGCACTGAACAACATGGGTGGAACAATGAAGGTGGAGTATCTATAAATTATTTACCTTCTCCTCCAATTATATGCTAGAAGGTTGAAATATGGACACAACTGAGTGTTATAATGGGACAATGATCCAAAGCACACATCAAATGGATAGAGTAGGCTAACATTAGGCATCAAGAGCAGCCCTGCACTGAACCCAACAGAAAACTCAGACTGTGCATAAAAGCCAGACTCATGTCAGGAAACCACCCAATATCCATAACCTACCTACTGTTTCTGATATAAAAAGTGGTCAAATATCAAACCTGTTTATCCGAGTGTGCTCTTTAAATTTCATTGAAGTTGTTTGTGTGTAAACATAGCCCAGAAAATTAACTGTTTAAATGTATATTTGAAAGGCCAAAGAGAATATGAAATTCATGGTGATGATGAGTGTATATCAACTTGTGCTGGAACTGTACATCACGACAGTCCACATTACCTGCTCCTATGGCTCAACACATCCTCATTGCGGATAAAGAAGTTGCAGCCCAGATCCCAGGTCTCACACTTCTTCGTGTCGTGAAGCGTAACCGACTGTACAGAACACACACAAACAAAAATCTGAGACTCAGGAAGTTTGAGATCCAACTCTGGTGCTCGACAGTCTTACAATTTCGAGAGTGCCTACCTTTACACCAGCCAGGACTATGTTTTTTGCTAAAGAAAAACAGAAGTCAAATCAAATGTAGTTAGTAGCCTTTTTTTGTATTACAACAGTATCAGAATGGAAACACACACAAAAAAAGCTGTTTTCCTGCCCACCTATCTCTACTCCCAGAGCTCCCATTCCACTGAGAAAGACTGAGGACTGGGCCATCTGGTGCATAGCACTGTCTCCGAGCACATACCGCTGGCGGCTGAAGGGAGAAGATCGTCAAGTAGGAGAAAGTGTGAGAAAAGGTGAGGATCACGGACTGCTGCGTGGTGAAGGGCGCTGTCATTTCCTGACCTGACTGCCTCGCCATGTTATCTGTGCTTTCGGGTTAATTAATGAGAGAATCACCACACTGCACTTGCCTGTACAGAGAGTCGTCAATTTCCATCAGGTCTGCAGCCATGCTGAGAGGGGAAGGGGGGGCGATTCGGTCGTTTCAAAAATCACGACTCTTCCTAGGCAGAAAGACACAATTTGACATTTTGGGGGTTTGCGGTTCTGTTTTTAAACCAACGCCCAGCTGCAGGTTAGCTACGTGGCTAACTGGTTATCAGTAGCCGCGGCTCTCAGCCTCGAGTCAGGAGCACGAGTTCGGCTCCAGGGCCCACTAACCGTCAAACATTACAACAAAGTAAACCAGTACTTTATTAAAATACACAAGGAACTGCTGATGGAAACTCAACGTTAGCTCCTAAATTAGCACTGAGTGTCACTCCTAGTAAGGTACCGGTGAACAGGACTTCTCATAAACTCGTTAAAAGTGAGAACATAAATACCAGGCCACCTGAAACTCTCCAAATTATTCTACTGTTTGAGAAAACGAGACCTCTGTTTATACAATGTCAAATGTGTTGCCAAAATTGTTATGATAATAATAATTTAAAAGCATAAGCTGGTACCTGACAGTATGCGCGATAGGTAGCTGCGAATGAATTGCTGTGACTGGTTAAAAACTCGGAGTGCTTCCGGGTTATCCTAATCACGTGGCCCAAATTATCCAATGATTTCCCAGTACTTTATTTCTGACTGTTTTTGGATGGGATAGGAAGTTTTGATTGTTTTGGTGTTATGTCAAAATGATCAAAATACAAAGTTAATACAACATATATATTTTTTACATAAATATGTTCATAATCATCGTTTAAATAGAACCGTAATAAATAACACTGGAATACATTATATTGTATGTTGAAATAGAACTGTTTAAATATTTCTTTAATCATTTCCAATTTGCAGCATGTACTTTAAACTGTCTCTGTCGCTGATCGAGTAAAGTCTAACATCGGACTGGTTCACCTGCACATTAGCAGACTAATCACCTTCTCTGTATAACACTGTTAGCACTGCTGATAGTGGTAGTTTTGCAACACTGCAAAGTAAAATAATTAGACTAATACCGAAATTACTATATTTACCTTAACATTTAAATAAACTGTTATATAAAGTATTTAATCACATATTCATTATGTATTTTATAAATAAATTAAATATTTAAATAATTTTAGATAAATTCATTAAATTAGGAAATGTATGTTTTTCCAGTTTTATTTAACTGATCACATTTGCAAATATATAACATTAATATATATATTAAAATATTAACATTATTTCCTATAAAGCTAGACATTGTTGGCAAAATTAGTATTCAGTATCTTTTATTTGGACTTTGTTACTGAACAAATTACTGATCAAATACCGAGTTTAAAAAAAAAAAAAGGTTTTTGCTGTATAATAATTTTTAGTTTATAATTAAATAAATAAAAGATCAATCTAGGAATATTTTACAAAAAAAAAAATCTAGTTTTGTTATTTGAACATTTTATTGTATCCCAGTCTGTTGGAAAATAATGTCCCCATAGCATAATATTGCCAGCAACGTGTTTCACCATGGGGACTGTGTGGCATTTTTTAATGTTGGCCAAAAAAAAGGCCAAAAAAAAATTACTTTTGGTCTCCTCTCATCAGAATATTTTCTCTCACATGTTAGCCATGTTCATAAATGGCCTGTGGCGAACTGTAAACGGGATGTCTTATGGCTTTCTTTCAACATAATTTCAGCTTGCCATGTTTCATTCAAGGCAAGGTTTGTGGAGCAATCAACTGGTAGTTGTCCTGTCAACAGATTCTCCACCCTGAGTTGGGAATTTCTGCAGCTCCTCCAGCGTTACCATGGAGCTGATTAATGCTCTCTTTGCCCAACCAGTCAGTTCAGGTGGATGGTCATGTCCTGGTAGGTTTGCAGTTATGCCAAACTGTTTGTATTTTCACATGATGTATTGAACAATGTTCTGTGATAATTTCAGTGCCTGGAATATTTCTTTGTCTTAAATGTTAAACTAGTTTTAATGTTTTCAACAATTTTTTCCCCTGACCTTTCTGGGTGTTTTTAGTGTCGCTGTTTGTTCACTAATGTTCTCTAATAAACCTTTGCCTCATGCTGATTTTTTTTTAGCGAGATTAAGTTAAACACAAACACACTCTATTTAGTCGGAGATTTCTGTGGCACTGGATTTTTTAAAATAGGTATCAGAGCAAAGGAACCTAAATACAAATGAATGGTTAAGTTTTCAAATTTTTTCATAAAATTATTATTTTAATTAAAATTTATTTTAAGAATATTTTCATTGTACTTCACCAATATGCACAACTTTGTGCTGGTCTCTCACATAAAATCCAAATAAAGTGCATTAAAGTTTGTAGTTGTAAAAGAACAAAATCTAAAAAATTTACCTCTGATATCAAAACTTTACCCTTGTAATGTAATTTATATTTTGTTCTGGACTCAAATAAAAACAAGTGATGTTTTTTTTTTAATGATAAACCTTTAGCTGTAAGTTTAATTTTGAGATGTGTCTATAGCTCGCCTATCCTGATTGCTTTGATTTTCAATTTTGAGTGTTCTTACTACACAATAATGCAAAGTTTTAATTTTGTTTTAATGGGTTTATTTTCATATTCTAAACAAAGCGTCAGTCTTACAGACTGCTCTTGGGAAACTCGAGGATCACCACTGATCCAGTGTGAGCCGGTCAAAAGAACAGAATGTGTTTGGGTACTCTCCTGTTTAAAGAAACAAAGGTCAACAACCAAGTGAAACATTTACATCTATCTGACTTCAATTTGGTGGCTTGTCTTGAGGAAAAATAAAAATCAGCAAATCCGATATATTAGTTTGAAAGTGTGTAAGTGTCAGATCTTCATGTGTCATTTTTGAAATGCATTCCTATTGCAGTTCGAATGGATTTTATTTTCACTGAAACCTAGACAAATACAAAGCTGGTCATTTTGTGTTCTTTTGGTCTGGAAAAAAAAATAACCCCTCACCTCAAGACCTCTGAGGCACCCCTCCCTTTGATCACATTGGTCAAACACACATGGGAACCTCCCCCTGAACTGCAGCCAGAAATGAACACCTACCTGCACCAAAACTCTAAACTCCAAAAGAACCACATCATCTTACAGAAATCTGCAGGGTACTGGCAATGTTGAGCAGCCGCATGGCACTACGCCGGCTACAGAGGATTGCTGTTGCTCCTTTGAGTTTCACTGGTGGTGCAACAACCCAAGTACTGAGGGACATGTCAACCCTTCCACGGGTGTATGTTACTAGACAGATCCCACCTGAAGGCCTGAAGATCCTCCAGGATTCTGGGGAGTAAGACAGACAGACCTCTAATATTTACTTTCAGATTAATAAGAAAAACACATGGCATCTGACATAACATTTCTTCACAGCAGTACGGCATAAATGCATTTCATTGTGTTTTTAGGA